>CAXIWN010000012.1:2781485-3381485 GCA_964036215.1 Oscheius sp. DF5033 | reverse complement strand
TACAATGCTAAGAAATTTTCTCAAGTAGCAACGGAGCTTTTTAATAAAGACGCGGTGCTCGAAGTAAATTACGTTGCAACAAAACGACAGGCCAAAATTGAAGGACAAAGGAGTATTGAAGCATTTTTCACCTATTTTGGAAATGGAAAGATTCTTACGGTAAGAGTTATTTGTCCTCCATAAGATGAAGTTTTTCAGCTGGAATATAATTCATTCAATGATTATTGCCTTGTGGAACAACCGGACAATACTAAAATAGATGTGAAGGCCACTATTGGTTTTGAAGTATTTGGTGACGTGTACACAAGCCCGGTGGCGAACTATTCTATAGAGGAAAAAATTATCGACGGAAAATTCAGTAACTTTCTGCTAACAAATTATGATTGGGCTTGAATAAAAATTGTCTTGACATGCAGCACTTCAATCACGGCATTTTCATTAAAAAGTTCCTTTATTAATTGAGAATACTTTCCCGAATTGTAGAGCTCGATCAGACGGTTATTTAAATTCGTTACGGTAGGTGGATATCGACCCATGGAAATGGCAATGGAAAGGAGAAGAAGGGAGAGAATTGCAGGACGAAGCATGCCAAACAATCATGGGAAGTTTTGTGGAAAAAGCAATTGGCTTTCCAAACAGTGGGAATGTCTTCTTCACTTAATCAAAGCTAGTGACAAAAGAAGCTAAATTTTCCATTAATAATCTTCTAGAATAAGAACTGGGGATTCTACGGCTGCATTTGGGGATTCTGCGGCTGGAATTGGGGATTCTATGGCTGGAATTCGTGGTTCTACGGCTGGAATTGAGGATTCTACGGCTGGAATTGGGGATTCTACGGCTGGAATTGGGGATTCAACGGCTGGAATTGAGGATTCTATGGCTGGAATCCGTGATTCTACGGCTGGAATTGGGGATTATATTCTGTATCTGAAATAGCAAATCTACTGCTCAAATTTCTATTCTAGTGATTCGGATTCAAAGAAAAGCGATGGCGCGACAATTTTGACGAAATTTCGCCCAGTTGACAAGAATTGGACGCGTCATCTTGTCAACTTCTGGTCAAGTCGACATCGCTTCCGCCGTCATTCAGTCTTCTCTCGTCTTTGGCAGCCTGCGGTCGTCTCTTCCATCAGGTCATGTTATTTTTATTTTTATCAAAAATACTATTTTTACCCGTTTGACGGGTAGTTTTTTTCTTTTGTGTCTAAAACAACCCCACCAGGGAAAAGTTAGACGGCCAATGGGACTCACCGAGTGGCAGGCTCGCGCTTCTCGGTGGCCCTCGTTTTCGAGGTGTCCTGGCCCGGTTCTCCGGCTGTCGGCTGGTATCCTCTGTGTCCCAGTCTCACGTACTTCCATGTACAGTGTGTACGCAGCGGCCTTTTGAACAGCACAGATGGACCCCGATGCCAGTAGGAGAACTGGAAGCTCTGCTTTCCTTGCGGGCTCTAAAATCCGACATCCAGTCGATTTATTTGACTCATTTTTTGATCTAAAATTTGAAAAATTATCAAATTTTCTTTATTTCTATTGTAATTCAATTGCTCTCCTATATGTTTTCAGGCATGATTCAGGAAGTCGACTGAGCGCAGTGGAAATGAATCGACGATGACGAGATGAAGAGACGACGCGTCACAGAAGATACTGGGAAGGTCAGTCATTTTATCGACCATTCTAATCAGACACAACTTTCAGAAATGTTTACAAATTTTACTACACAAATTGACAAGTACATGACTAGAAATTACATTACTGTACCTACATTAATGAAAAATCCATTTTTTTACTGGAAATTGCGAAAAATGGAAGCTATAAGGAGGCATGGCCAAGATGGTCAGTTATTTACCCTTTCTTGTAATGTGATCCTTGTTTTCGCTTTTTTTGCTTTTAAAAAGCTCTAAATTGATGAATTTAAACTGAACCGCATGCTGTTTAATGGAAAATTTTAAAGACCCTAAAATTACTGAAACGATATAAAAAGAACCGGTCAATCTCTCGGACATTTTCAAGGTTTGTTATTATTTTTCCATCAACGTTTTGTGCGCCATAGTCAATGAGCCTGCGACAGCCATAGTTAGACAGCCGATAGCTTTGCGTCTTCATTGCCTTTTTGTCTCTTGCTTTTGTCTGAAATCACTGCAAAACTGTATTCATGTGCTATTACACTCAAAAACTTCTGTTTACTCGAATAATGTCGAATATTTTCAGGTGTAGTCCTCATCTTCTCATCAAATTCTTTTTTTTTGCCGCCCCTTACCGAGGCTCATGGATATTTGAGCTGGAAAGGCTGGAATGGAAATTTTTTTACCCGGAGATTATTGATTTATTTGTATTTTAAAAACCGAGGTCTGTTTCCATTTTTATTAGCCTACAGTCGTGAGAAGTCAATGTCTCGCCGCCTTGACGGTGGACAGTTGATTTCTCAGGGCGGATGATCTGCGTGAAAATGCCGCTGGTTTGTTCCATCTGCTCATTTCCAGGGGAGATGAAACAGAGCAGTGACAGTTTCGCGTAGTACACACGGTCCCGCGAATTTTTTTGTTCATAATTCGGTTAATTTTACAGGGCACTTCTCGGGTTGGCAGAAGGAATAACGATTGCCAGTACAAAAAGACAACGAACATACACCAACAGGGCTTTTACGCCTGCGATGCGAAGAGAAAAACCGAGACGATTGGACGACCACGAGAGCTTCTGTATCTGAAATAACTGGTGAATTCTGAGAAAAAAATTCTTGGAACCATGTGTACTACGCGGAACTGCCACTGGTAAGTTTAACCTCCCCCAAAAAGACCTCTTTCCAGAGCAGATGAAACAGACCAGCAGCGTTTCCGCGCAGATGGTCACCGCATCCGTAAGAAATCAACTGTCCACCGTCCTCGCGGCGAGATGTTGATTTCATACGACTACAAACTCATAAAATAACAACAAACCTCCTTCATATTAAAAAAATCCATTTCAGAGGTAAAAACATTGCAATCAAAATAGTTTCTGTGCCGCTGCCTTTCTCATAATGTTCCGTAATTCTAGGCTAATTATAATCACAATCATCATCAGTTACATTAGTTCAATTAAAATCCACCAATATTGAGCTATTTCGAAATGACACTGGAATTACACGGCTCCGTAGCTTTGGGTACGCGTACCCAAGTAACAGTGCACTTTTTATTTCGTACCCAAGTAACAGTGCACTTTTAGATTCGTACCCAAGTAACAGTGCACTTTTAGATTCGTACCCAAGTAACAGTGCACTTTTAGATTCGTACCCAAGTAACAGTGCACTTTTCATTTCGTACCCAAGTAACAGTGCACTTTTCAAAGCGTACCCAAGTAACAATGCAACTTTCTGGACTTTAATCTATTGTTGTTCTTGCGTGTCTGTGGTGTTGGCATAGGGGTATTCGAAATGATTGTCCAACTATCAGCAATGATATTTTGTTGCGATTTTTCTATCTAGTCTTTCTTATGAAGAAATAACAGAGAAGTTCTTCTAGATTTATTATGAGCGGATCGTCTGCTACATCTCAGACGGCGCTTATATACCGGCTTTGTTATGATCAGTTGGAATATTTGGCACTTTATTATTGGGATAAATGGGGAATGACCCGTGGCCTACGCCTACTGGGGAGAATATCACTTCATTCGTGACATTTCCCTCTTCATTAGTCAGCATGTACAAGCATGAGGCTAAGTTCTTTTTCTCTTTCCTATCAGGTTACAGTTCATTGGTCCCATAACCTGTCTAAGAAAGAGATATTGCGTCGTAGGCCGAACTTCTACAAGCTTTGCTTGATTGCCCTTAGGAAGGTCTCCCTCTGTTCAACAGGAAGCAAGGGTAAGCAAGGAGATTGACTCTCTGGTAGCCTGCTTGGGGTCTACTGAAGGAAGTATTTGTAACAAAGCAGACATTGACTGAGGCACTGAGCCTTTCGCCCATTCTTTTCTGAAGCTTATCGAGCACAGCAGTCTCGACTCTGTATTTCTACTTACAAGTAAGCTTACGAAGTTCTAAGTCTTCTTAATGCTCCCGAAGTTCGAAGCTCTTGGTCTTCACAATGCTCTGTCTAGATCAGAACATATCTCCACTGGAATGGAGCACAAAGAATTCCATTGGTGGGCTAAAATTCCCCTGCACTGTTGTTGAATGCTCGTGATTGTTGCCGAACGCCAGCGCAGTAGCTGAATGGTCCACTATGTTTCCAGATCAGGAGGCATTGAAATTATTAATTAAACAGATTTTATCGACAAATCACGAATGCTTCCGTTGGGCTCGCTTCGCTCTTGAAACTAGAGGGAATCCTTCGGTAGATTTAGATTCCTTTCTTGTTATAGAAAATCCGGCAGAAGAAATTCCGAGAGATAGCTTGGAAGGGACAGAAAACAAAATATCATTGCTGATAGTTGGACAATCAGTTCGAATACCCCGATACCAACACCACAGACGCGCAAGAACAACAATAGATTAAAGTCCAGAAAGTTGCATTGTTACTTGGGTACGCTTTGAAAAGTGCACTGTTACTTGGGTACGAAATGAAAAGTGCACTGTTACTTGGGTACGAATCTAAAAGTGCACTGTTACTTGGGTACGAATCTAAAAGTGCACTGTTACTTGGGTACGAATCTAAAAGTGCACTGTTACTTGGGTACGAATCTAAAAGTGCACTGTTACTTGGGTACGAATCTAAAAGTGCACTGTTACTTGGGTACGAAATGAAAAGTGCACTGTTACTTGGGTACGAATCTAAAAGTGCACTGTTACTTGGGTACGAAATGAAAAGTGCACTGTTACTTGGGTACGCGTACCCAAAGCTACGGAGCCGAATTACACCATAAGAACGAAAAAAAACCAACCGCCACCGTTTCGTTCCATCTTCACAGATTTTTCAATAAAAAATTCAATTTCCCAGTAGTCTATAGGTCCAGCAAAAACCCGTCTTATACTTGTCAAATAATGGCATCATCGGTATTCATTTCTAAATTACGAGACATATTAGAACAACTTGAAAATGACTGACCTTCCCAGTATCTTCTGTGACGCGTCGTCTCTTCATCTCGTCATCGTCGATTCATTTCCACTGCGCTCAGTCGACTTCCTGAATCATGCCTGAAAACATATAGGAGAGCAATTGAATTACAATAGAAATAAAGAAAATTTGATAATTTTTCAAATTTTAGATCAAAAAATGAGTCAAATAAATCGACTGGATGTCGGATTTTAGAGCCCGCAAGGAAAGCAGAGCTTCCAGTTCTCCTACTGGCATCGGGGTCCATCTGTGCTGTTCAAAAGGCCGCTGCGTACACACTGTACATGGAAGTACGTGAGACTGGGACACAGAGGATACCAGCCGACAGCCGGAGAACCGGGCCAGGACACCTCGAAAACGAGGGCCACCGAGAAGCGCGAGCCTGCCACTCGGTGAGTCCCATTGGCCGTCTAACTTTTCCCTGGTGGGGTTGTTTTAGACACAAAAGAAAAAAACTACCCGTCAAACGGGTAAAAATAGTATTTTTGATAAAAATAAAAATAACATGACCTGATGGAAGAGACGACCGCAGGCTGCCAAAGACGAGAGAAGACTGAATGACGGCGGAAGCGATGTCGACTTGACCAGAAGTTGACAAGATGACGCGTCCAATTCTTGTCAACTGGGCGAAATTTCGTCAAAATTGTCGCGCCATCGCTTTTCTTCCCGGAAGTTTGAATCCGATCAAAAAGTTAGGTACTACAAGATGAATACGGCTGGAATGGAGGGTTAAAGAGGTCGCTCGGCATTTCTACGTATAAAAGAGACTGTAACATAGGATTATTTCTTCATTTATTTATTCGAGTCTACTCAATATTAAACTGAGCAATATAACTAATTTTCGCATCAATAATAGTTTCCTGGAGCCGATAATTGTATCTATTACCAGAGTCTTTAATTCTGTAGTTCATAATCGCGTCAGCAATCCATCCTTTTTGAATCGTATCGAAGTAGGCTGATTGAATCGTAACCTAAAATGGGATCAAATTACGCTAAGAAATAGTACAATGAACCTTTTCAATAGTTCCCCAATCAGTATTATTCAAAAGATGGAAGATTTGCTTTTGTTCGATAACTCTCAGCGAATATTTGACGATGTCAATCATGGCATCTTTATTGAAATACTGGAAAATAATATCTTTTAGATAGGATGAAAACCCACGTCTTGAGCAAAAATCGTGAAATTTCGATTAGGAGTATTGTAACGGACGCGCATTTCTTCGTTCAAATTAATTACAATATCAGGTATTGGCTGATGATAAATGCGCTGATTAGATTGGTCAGCAATTATGGCAGTTGAAGCCAGGAAAAAGGCGAGAATAATAAGACAAGCCATTTTAAAGCTGAATGGGCGACAGCGTTGGTAGGACTGTTTTATAGAGGGAAATGTGAATTCATAATGAGGACTGTTTGCCAGCCAGGCGAAGATAAAAATCGAAACTACAAAAAACTGCATGCCCTTCACGATTTAGAAGGCGACAAGGATAAAAATGGTTTAAATTATTGGTGGAGGAATTGCCGATTGTATAGATAAATCTTTATTTCTTTGGAATCACTCGACTATAACTGCGCCATTTTCCTTGCCAGTATCCTTCTCCATAAAAACAAATTTTCCATTGACAATAGTTTCATCAAAATTCCAGCGAATAATGGTACCGGGCTTATATTTCGGGTGTGTAAGCATTCTAAAGTCCATAATAACCCGGGCATGAATAACGGATCCCACAGTCCAAGCCATAACAACTTGTTGCTAAAACATGGAATTACTGCAAATTTCCAAACAAACGGAATAAATCTTTCCATAGCTCGTTTGCTGCAAAAGTTCCTTGATTTTTTCACGTCCTTTTCCTTTCATATTGTACTGAGGAACGCTGAGGGTTGCATCCTCCGAATACAGCTGGAAATTTGTAATTAATCTCGAGTTTTAAGTCCGAAATACTTCAGTAATCATTTGATTCCACAGGCGGGCATTGTAAAGCGTCTTGGCGCGATAGTTTAACTTTTCCACGTAATTTTTGAGGGTGTCCCCATCCGGAGGAAGACTCGCAGAAGCGACGAAGACCAAGACAAATCCAAGAGTCAGACGAGACATCTGAACAGAAGGTCAGCCGGTGCGATTAACAAAAATAGGGGAACAGAAAAGGGAAAGGAGAATGGTAGAGACTGGAGGTTTTTATACAGAGAAGTAGAATTCAGAGAATTATCCCACCGCCTACGGGACCCTGGGAACTGTCTGAAACTTGTTTCGATGAATCCATTGATTTTGACGAATTTTCCCTCCTTCTTGTCGTCTCTGCGCCTTGTCTCCACCACCACAAAAGGCCAAGCTATGCAAAATTCATTTATTTTCAGTCATTCAACATAGTTTTCTTGCGCTAATTGCTGTTTTCTTCAGTGGAGAAATCGTTGAAGGAGTGCATTGACAGCTGAACTTGTGGCACTTGCAACATCCCATGTATTGCATGTTTCTTGTTCTACCATGGGAACACGGCTTCCTCGAAGGAGTTAGCCAATTCATGGCTATAGAGGTTTCTAAAAAGAATTACTGTACATTTAAAAAAACCTGGAGCTATCTTCGAAGGCCCAATATCTGGAGTATTTTGGCAATTGTCAGCCTGCTCTTGTCTAAATCCCAAATTCTTTGACGATTTCACAAAAACTTACTGATATTTAATTCCTTTTAATACAGTCCGTCCAGAAATTATAGGGACACTCAAAAATTCGGCATATCTCGATTATAATGAGGGAAAGTGCGGTCGATTTCAGTAACACTAGATTCGCCGTCCTCGATTACCCCTTGGAGCAACTTTTCATTCAATTACCTCGGTGCATCCTCGCGTAACCGTTATTTTTGTGAAAATAGCGAAAAATCCGCTGTCCAGAAATTATAGGGACAGCGCGAAAACGGCGCTTTATGAGGAGAACGAATGCCAAAATGATCAATGGATAGTCTAGGGAGGTCTGCTCGACACAGCCAACCAAGAAATTCGGAGGAAAATCATCAGGAAGGCGCCGCCGCAAACATCAATTTTACATAGGAATTCGGGATTTAGAGGATTGAGGGTCGTTAGCACGGAGTGGGGCGAAGTACTGAGGAAATGAAAGAGAGGACGGTATAGAGTACATCATGAGGAGCATTTTGACATAAAAAACCGCTAAAGAGGAGAGGTGCGACTTGACAGAATTTCGGTTCAAAGTTGTGAAAACGAAAAACTGACGAAAATTGAGGAAATTTACGAAAAAAGAGATATTTTTCTGCCTATCCAGAATAAACAAGTCGTTCAGCTCCCCTAAGAGTGTTTCCCGACAAGTTTCATATGTCAAAATGCTCCTCATGACATGCTCTACAACGTCTTTTGCTCCATTTCCTCATTACTCCAGGTGGCTTCGGACTAGCGGGCCTCTTTCCTCTAAATCCCGAATTCCTATGTAAAATGAATGTTTTCCGCGGCGCCTTCTTGATGATTTTCCTCCGAATTTTCCGATTGGTTATCTTCAGCTGGCCTTATCTGGCTGCACAATGCTCGCTTGGATCACGATTTGCCTCATAAAGCGCCGTTTTCGCGCTGTCCCTATAATTTCTGGACAGCGGATTTTTCGCTATTTTCACAAAAATGACGGTTACGCGAGGATGCACCGAGGTATTTGAATGAAAAGTTGCTCCAAGGGGTAATCGAGGACGGCGAATCTAGTGTTACTGAAATCGACCGCACTTTCCCTCATTATAATCGAGATATGCCGAATTTTTGAGTGTCCCTATAATTTCTGGACGGACTGTATTTTATCAATATCCTTTTGTTTCAGTTGTCTTCTTGGTGGAGTTTCAGGCGTTTTTGAATTGATACAACCCATTATAGAAGAGGAAACTGAGAGAAAGTCAGCTGAGGAAAGCGCGGTATTATCAAAGGGAAAGTATGGACACGGGTATGTTTTACATGAGATGAAAGGTCAGTTGATAAGATTGAGGTCGATTGTAGGAGAAATTACCAGAAACATCGTTAAAATACGGAGGGGGTTATATTCTGAAAATAGCACGAGTCAATGTGGTCGTTTTATTCTGGAAAACTCAGCTTAGTTCCTGATTTTTGTAAGCTTTTACTTGTCACCCGACCTTCAAAATCAGCTCAAGATTGATGTTTTCCCCCAGACGTCAGTCTTTACTTATGGAAAACTAACATATGGCACTGGAATTAATTACCAACAGCCATCTTGGCCTGTCCTTTCTATTGATTTTTTCCATAAATCTCGCCTCTACAACATCTATCCAGTAATGGCTACTCCACGTTATTATTGGGATCCGATCCCTTTCCATTTTCAATTCACTAGATTTCCCTATTTAGTAAGTTTTATTAGAAAGCTAATATTTCTTTTAGTTTCCAGCCAACAATGGCGCTCCTCGCCTTCCCGGAGGGTTAATGGCCCGAATAATTAGAAAAGTTTGATGGCCCACTAATTCTATAGAAGGTTTAGATGAATGCCCGTGGATTTTGCCGTCTTTTTCGCAGCTGTAAGCAGGCAAATCAATTCATGGAAGAGAATAAGAAACACATAAAAGTCTACTATCGACATTTTGAATTGTGGTTTGGTATATCGAAGGTTAGCTTCTTATAATCCAAAATTATTTATTTTTCAGCGGAACGCCGAGTGTTCCGGATCACCTTATCATCATCGCTGTGGAGCAGCCTGTACAAGAATCAGAGAACCATTGCTTCCAGAGCTGGACCACCCCTTGACTTCTCCTGGTGGATCCGGAAAACATTGGAGTACACTTTTGCTCGAATATTTTCACTTCAGCTGCCTACAATTTGTCGAGGTTCATGTGCATTTTTCACTGTTATTTTTGAAATTCCAGCCATGGAAGGACACATATTTTGTGGATTTTTTAACATTGGCGGAAACCAACGGCACAAAATGTCTGGAACTCATGGTTGCTCATAAAGATATTCTTCAAAATGGCGTAAGAATCTTTAAACCCAAACGATTGGTTATCGACTATGCAATTAATCCCCCGTTTGACAATTTTGTTGACGTTGTAAGTTGGAATATCTTCTGGTTTTAGCCTCTTTAGCCATTTATCGAAGTCAACGTCACGAGCGTTTTTATTTTTCCCAGCTCCCAGTCTGTAATCGACATGCAATATGCAGTATACTTATTACAAGAAGTTGGAAGGATTTATACCGGTACAATTTATGCTAAAGGTCGTATTTTCTCGACATCTGATATCTGGCCTGCTTTTTGTTTTTGTCTTCAGGTAATTTTAGTACGTTTTCCCCAAATACCAGTCATTTTCAGAAAATGCGAACCGGTGAATTTACGCTGACATTTCAAACAATTATTCATTGTAATCTTGTCGCGGAAACCGAGCTTCAATATTGGGGCCATAGCCAATTTTCGAATATTTGGGACGACGGCACCGGAACTATAACCATATTCGAAGCCGATAATGATAAATTTCTGGTTTTATTCGAAAGAAAAGAGGCATTTCGAGCTAAAGTTCTGGCCAGCTGGGAGGAATTCTGCAAAGAAATGAAGGATTTTCTATCTTTCTCGGCCGATCCAAAATTTGAAGCGATAGTGGAACCTCTACCACGAGCCAATCAAAACCGACTCAATGATATTTTATTGGTTTTTCCGTAGCTATTACCTCTTTTAAACGGAATCTTAAAATAAATGTAAATAAAGAAAAAGAAAGTTTTATTCACACAATTAATTAAAACCAGCGATTACAAGAGTATTTCGACCACCAGAAAAATCCCACATCGAAAAAGGATAACAACCTTCAACCCACCATCCCGGTCCCTGTGTCCACCGTCCAGTTGATCGAATTTGAGGATTATGTTGCATTCTGATTAGGCCAACGAATCCAACATGCAACCGTTGAAAATTGTCGTAGACTCTTGATACTTTTTCTTCCATGGAGCCGCTAAAATCAGATAAAGTTATTTGTTAGATAAAGTCATTACCCAAAACCATTGTGCTGGATCTTCTCCACCTCATCCTTCAGTTTATTGTAATCGTTCTGATGGAGATTGTCAGCAGTTGAACTGGCGTAGACGACACAATTACACATTCCACGGCGGAAACGAACCAGAGTTTTGGCTGACTTGTAATTAAATGCGTGCTTATCCCAGCCGGTACAGTCATTGTATACGATTACATAAAACGTATCTCTAGGAATTTCCTACAATTTTAGTGAAGTAACTTACGTAGTATCGATTTTAGCCAGCTCATTTCGGAGTAAATCAGCTTTCGCTGCGTTGCCAATGTCCGTCCTGGTATCCATAGTTCTCTCCACAAGACGGGTGACACGATCCCAATAAGCCATCAGTAGAAGTTGCAGCTGCTCAGGCGGAGAGCAGGAAATAGAATGATTGGATATACGAAGGCGGGACTGTGTGACCGCGCATGTTTGTCCACAACATGAAGAAATACCACCAGAAATGTCTCCGTGAGAAATTGAAACAATAAGCTATTAAACAGTGCGCGTATGTTTGTCCACAGCTTGTTGAAATCTTGCGCGGCGATTGTTTCCTCGGAAATAACAAACAGAAATTACTCACTTCAAAGATGGATGAGAAATTAGAAGCTTGGTTGAAATCATGTACTATCTGGGTAGAAAGTATGTTTCTAGTCTGATCGCTTCTCCGTTCCTCCGTACTTCCTCTTTTTGCCAAGTTTGATTCTAATCAGTAAACCAGAACTGACCCTCCTATATCAAGGGACAAAATCGCCGTTCAGTCCAGCGTTCAATCGACTTGGTTTGTCTCCCCTTTCTTCTATTTTCATTCAATATTTATTTTTTAGAAGTCAAAATGATGGGAATTGGCGCTTCGTCAGTTGGAACGGATTTGGATTATATTGAAGGGTTGTACCACGCCGGACATAAGAAGGGAATCATGTCGAGATATTCAAATGAAATGACCAAGCCTTTTACACAAGTCCGGGAGAAAACATCAGTTACATACACAGAAGGTAAGAATATCGCCCTTTTTCTTCGAGATCTTTGGCCCTCTCTTATTTCTACTTTAAATCGAATATTTTTAGATGGAAAGCGCCTGATCAATGGAGAACTGCAAGAACTACACGATGGAATCTACCTCTGGCAGAAGGCCATCCATTCCATGGCTCTGGAAAAGCCTGTGGATAAAATCCTTGAAAAGGAGATGAAGAAAATGAGCAAGAAAGATAAACGATCTATTAAAAAAGGTATCGGTTCCCAATTAAATAATCTATTTTTTACAGTAATGCAAAGACTAATCCATGGAAGAGTAGAAGAGCACAAAATGCCCGCAGAGCAATGGCATAATGTCGTATTTTCGACAATTCATGAAGCTGAAGAAGTCGAGAAGAACCATGGTCAGACAAAAGCATACGAAATCTTAACCAAAGGTGGATTATAGCTTACACTGGATACGGTATTTTAGAACCTATAAGAAGAGAAAGCCTTCTAGAAAAGAAGCCAGCAGATCCAGCAAAGTTGAAACGACGCATCACCATGGTGTAAATACAAAATTCCTTATGTTTTCATGTATATTTTTACGTATTTGTTTTATTGACAACATGCATATGAAGATTACAGTACAAATAAAGCATATTTACCAGAATTCGGGGGAAATTTCTAAGGAAATGGGGTGCATCCTGGAAGGAGCTCGATTTTCCTTCTTTATCTTATTCTCTAAGGTAGCATTGTGGCTGAAATATCTCTAAATACTGTCGCTCATTCTCGAAGAAAAAATAAAAGTTCCTGGAAACTCATTTAGCCATTGAAAATCCTAGAAAAAATCAGAAATTACTCGACCATACACCAGTAGTTCCATATCAGCTTCCACGATGCTCATTTTTGGTTCTCCTTGATCAGTAGCCGTTCATAAATCGTTCAATTTAGGGTTCCTTTTTCCTTATCATTAGAAATTATCGAGACTCTGTCAGTTCAATGAATTCACGGGGTCGATTTCTCTCGAAAACGAAGAGGAGATTACCATCTGCAAGTCCAAGTTGGTAAGAGGAGGAAGTAAAACTTTTGCAAATTGGAATAAACAGGAGAAATTGTCAATACGAGGGTCATTTTGACCAAGGATCGAAACCAATGTGATGTGTTTACGATTGGTAGCAAGGAGAGGGTGGCAGGGCTTCTTTTGTCATCACGGCTCGTGATCATTTTTGAATCAGCTGCGGTCACACGGCACATTTTCAAAGGAAGTCCATCAAAAACCATAAATTTGCCTCTATCATGCTAAAATTTAGCAGAAAACAGAACACGGATCCCTAAATTACCGCATAAAATGTGATTTACAGCCATTTTATGTGCCGTGTTGTGCCCTTTGACCGTTGGTTTCCTCCTCTTCTCCCACGTGTGGAAAGCCGCTTCCCGCTCTCTCTCCCTTCTTCTGTTTAAACAATAACCATCCTCCTCCATTGTGCCATCGATTATTATCACCCTCTCTCTGTCTGGCCTTCGCTCTGTTTATCATCCCAAGATCACAGATTGTTCTTCTGCCGATTCGTCTATTTGGCGCCTATTTTTGACAGGCGAGGAGGCATCGATTTCTTATCTCCCTCTTCTTGGGTCAAATGGCATTGTCGCCGCTGCATTTTGCCTGCGTTTTTCTGTGTTTTTAGGGGATCTGGTGGTCCGCTTGCCAGCTGTTTGTCAATGGATGATGGACGAAATCCTCGTTCGGAACAGGCGACCACTTGAACTGGGATTTTCTGGTCATTTTTCTAGGCGATCTATTCTATTTTTGTGTGTTTTTGACTCATAAACACGGGAAGAGAAGCTTTTGTTCTGGCATGAATAATCCTCCCGATTTTCAATCAGAAACCAGGAAATTTGCGTGTTCAACGGGAAAAAAAATTGATTTTCCTGCTTTCTTCCTGTAAAATTACCGAAAAATCCGTAAAATCGTAGATTTTCGCTTCTTTTTCATCTAAAAGCGGCGCATTTCATTTTCCAAGCTTTTTCTAGTCTCACATCTTTCATTTTTACCTCGAAATTGCAAAACTACCCCATTTATCAATTATTTCTCTTTAATATTTCAGGATGCTTCGTCGTTCAGCTGCCACTGGTCTGACCCAGCTGCGTGCATTGTCTACTCCACCACCAATCAAGGATATTGCTCCCAAATACACGCAGGTTTATTTTCCTTTACTTTTTGGTTCTCACCACGATTTTCAGCTCTTTATTAATAACGAGTTTGTTAATTCAAACAGTGGCAAGACTTTCGACACATTCAGCCCCTCAACGGGTAATCACATCGCCAAAGTAGCTGAGGGAGACGCGTCGGACGTCGACAAGGCTGTCAAGGTCAATTTCCCTTACTGTTTTTTGTATTTAAATAATTTTAGGCCGCTAAAGATGCTTTTAAATTGCATACACCTTGGAGAAAGATGGATGCCAGTCGACGTGGCGAATTGTTGAACAAATTGGCCGATTTAATGGAACGCGATCGAGTCTTCCTGGCTTCCCTCGAAACTTTGGACAATGGAAAGCCATATTCAGTTGCCTACGCGGCGGATGTGGCTGCCAGTATCGCGACATTCCGTTATTATGCTGGATGGGCGGATAAAAATCATGGAAAAGTCATCCCAGTTCCTGGAAATTTCTTCACCTACACGCGACATGAACCCGTCGGCGTTTGTGGACAAATCATCCCATGGAATTTCCCTCTTCTGATGCAAGCATGGAAATTGGCACCGGCTCTGGCTATGGGTAATACGATTGTGATGAAAACGGCCGAACAGACGCCGCTCTCGGCTCTTCATGTGGCCTCTCTTATTCGTGAGGTAGGGAACTTTCTATTAGAATTTAATTGAATTATTAGGCTGGTTTCCCCGCTGGTGTAGTGAACATCATCTCCGGATTTGGCCCGACAGCCGGCCAGGCCATTTCCTCTCATGCCGATATTGACAAAGTAGCCTTTACTGGTTCTACAGAAGTTGGTCGTTTGGTCATGAAAGCCGCTGCTGAAAGTAATCTCAAGAAAATCACACTTGAATTGGGTGGAAAGAGTCCTAACATCATTTTCGCCGATTCTGATATGGATCAAGCTGTTGAACAGGCTAATTTTGGTCTATTTTTCAATATGGGACAATGCTGCTGTGCTGGATCGCGTACATTTGTCGAGGGAAAGGTTAGTTGGTCGTTCATTTATTTGCCGAAAAGATTAGCTGCTTATCAGTCAGACGGGAGGAGAAAATTCCACGAAATTTGGTGATTCTTGGCCATTTCAAAGGGAAAAATGGGGCCATTTGATAATTTTCAAAGGGATTGTCATCGAAAATAATAATTTTTTTTAGATTTATGATGAATTCGTCGAGAAGTCCAAAATCCGAGCGGAAAAGGCCGTTGTTGGTGATCCTTTCGACTTGAAGACGACTCACGGCGCCCAGGTAACATTTTCCACTTAATTTTTTGCTATTTTATTGGTTTTAGATTGATGGAAATCAAGTAAAAACAATTATGAAATATATCGAGGCTGGAAAGAAGGAGGGAGCCCGCTTAGTGACCGGTGGAAGCAAAGTCGGCGAGAAGGGACATTTCATCAATCCGACAGTCTTTTCCAATGTCACCGACAACATGTGCATTGCCCAGGAAGAGGTTCGCTCTCTACTTAACCCTTTATAACGCTCATTTCTTTAAGATTTTCGGCCCTGTTATGAGTATTATCCGTTTCGATGGAGTAGAAGATCTCGTTGATAAAGCCAACAACACAATTTATGGATTGGGAGCCGGTGTAATGACAAAAGATCTGGACAAGGCTCTCTACGTGGCAAATAATATGAAAGCTGGAACTGTTTGGGTCAATGCTTATACGGCTCTCTTCCCACAGGCACCATTTGGCGGTTTTAAACAATCGGGAATTGGTCGCGAATTGGGTGAATATGGACTGGAAGCTTATACGGAAGTCAAGACTGTCACCATTGCCGTTCCCGAGATGAATTCATAAGAAGAAATTCCATCAAATCGTGTATATTTATGGTTTTCTGTGTTCTTGTTATGATTGGTAATAAGAATAAAATATCTTTATTAAATGGAAGAACAAATACACGCAAGTTTTTTCATTCTGCAGTGGCCTTCTTCTGTGTCAATTTGTCATCATCTTTGAACAATATTGGCTTCCTCAATTAACTCGTGTAAAGGCGTCAAACGGCTCAAAATAAACTCCTCAGCCAGTAAAAAAACAGAAAGTAGAAAAAATTAACATTTTATTCCATAAATTGTTCAAACAACAACGAAAACTCAGGGCACCTTCGACGAGTAATCTGGACTGCTCCATATCCAAAAAGATTCCGATCTCTTTTAAATGAGAAACTAAAATCTTCATCCTCATTCAAATTCACCTTGAAACGACCAGCGAAACGATCAAGAATATCCTTTTTATACGGCAAATTAAGTCCATAGTCATTTGTATCTATTGAAGATTTGGCAACGGAGTGTCACGCAGAAACTGAAACAATCCTTTTTTTAATACAACGATGTCATTACCTCCAAAACTTCTAAAAAGCTTTTGAAAAATTGGAGTCGTTACAGTAACTGCAGAATACAGACGAAGAATCTTTGGTAATATCCGGCTTATGTCATAAACTTCGAGGGCTAGCGATACTTCTTTCTGAAAATTGTCGCAAACTTAGAAATTTTCAGCTGGCTTACCACTGAAATTGGTTGAAGCAGAACAAGGCAATCCTGAGGACTTTCCAAGGTAATTTTAGCTGGTTTCAAAATGGAAAACAATTTGGCATATTCTCCAGTGGACAATCGACTCCAAAAACTGATCACCAGTTCATTGCACGTAATCCGCCATTCAGATAACATTCGCCATGCTACTTTATTCCCATCTGAATGAGCCATAAAATACGAATCGAATCCCGTTACCCAAGTCAAAAACAAGCTTTTCAATTCGTATTCCACGAAATAATTCCAATTTGTTGCCAGTGTACTCTCTTACAAACATTTTGTTATTCAGATTGGGAAGAGATTCTGGGAAAGGCAGTCCTCGGTAATCATGATACCTGTAAGTCGACGCGTCTCTGGCAACCTTCTCTCCCCAACAGTCATTTTCAATGAAGATAGTTTTTCCGCTCTTATCGAGGTATTCGTTCATTATTTTGCAAGTTTGTCGAAGGCGTAAATTGCTCTTCCAGTCCATCTGGAAAAAACTGTAAATCTACTGAGGAGAAAAAAATCAAACCTTTGAGATGACATCTTGTACAAGGAGGGAAGGGATGTCCAGCAAGGGAAAAGTTGACATTATGGCTTTCAGGAAAAGTCAACGGTAGCAGGGAATTTTAACTAGAATTTTAAAAATCTGTAGGTGTAAGCGAGAAACTTCACGCAAAAGTGCTGACGCCGCTTTGAGAAGTAGAGAACGGGCGCTTCTCAAAAAAAGAAACAGAAAAAAATAATAAAAATTTATCTGGAACATCTCAATTAGGAATGGGGAGGAGACTGATTCCAATGGGGCGCTCCCAAAAACCAAGATCGTATTCCACCGTGGTGGGACGGTTAGCATTCGGAAAAACGGCAGAAGATATTCCATCGGCGTAGGTAGCATCGTCGACGTAATAGTATGAATTAGAACCAGCTGTTTTTGTATCGTGACCACAGTACCATGTGTCAGCAAGGATGTTATAGCTCTGACCACATCTAATACATTCGCCCCATTTGTTTGGGTCATTCTGATTACATGACCTACAAATAAACGATCTGTTATTTTTGAAAATTGACTTACGCCATGCAATTGACGTATTGACTATATCTGCTACCTGACTGATTTCCCCTCCAGTAACGAATAACCCAAACCCACACTTGATTCACTGTTATACGCATAGCGGCATATGGATGACCACCTTCGCGAAAGTTTGTGGTGAATTCATGGTCGTTAACATGGCTACAATCCGCATCGGCTACGACAATACCAAAATTATCCCTGGAAAGTAAGCATGCATATTTCTTCTGCTCCAATATCCGTATATATATCTGATCCGGAAAATTTTGGATCCAGAGATCCGATCCGGATCCCAGGCCTGTTTTTCGGATTTCCTTGGATTAGCTAAATGATCTCAATGGCGCACTAATTACATTAGATAAAAACAGACATGGCGTTGTATAAAAATAGTCGAAAAATAGGTGTATAGGTAGAACATTTTTTTTGGATCCGATCCTGCAATTTTTCGAGAATCCGGTCCGATCCGATCCGATCCGGCTCCGTAAAATTTTTGCAAACAGGAAATGGGTCCGATCCGTATCCGGACCAAAATTTAGCATTCGTCCCACTCCTGCCGCCCATTACCAGTTGCAAATATTGTCTTACCAGGAATACTGCTGTGACAGTTGAGTATAAATTTGATTTGCGTAGTTTTGATATTCGCCATAATCTCTCTGGCCGGTTATCTTAACGCTTAATTAAAAATTGCATCGATGCTGGTTACAATTGGAGTGACAACAGATGGAACCGCATTCTTGAAGTAATCCTTTTCCTGGACCTTCCTCATGGCAATCGTGTTATTGACGATATCCGAATAGATGGAATACATCTGCTGCATTTCCCAATCTTGACTAAAATTATAGTTCGGACCATTCTCCACTCCGATACAGAAGCTTTGAACCATCATCTAAACATTTGATAATTGTATCATGAACAGTTTTTGAACCAGCTGAAAGATTCGGTACATGATGGTATCTTTGGTAGCCATAAAGGTGGAATTGCTGTACTGGTTGCTCTTGATCTGAGTCATCAAGGTATTGTCCGGGCCGAAGAGACGGTTGTGGAGCTTCTAGCAATAGCTTTTATTTCATACAAATATCTTTGAACTTACAGTAGCAATTTGCCAAGGAGTCTGCCTCATACACTCAAACATCATATTAGTGTAACTTTTATTATTTGGGTATTGAGCGTAAGCCAACATTTCTCCCCAGATAATCGAAGTCGGATCTGTGATATCCTGAAAACACGAACGATTCACATCAATGAAGCTTTCCCTACCGATTCAAACTGTTTTCTATCGATGAATCCAGCTAGCTCATCAAATCGGCTGTTGATGTCGTTTTCCAACCAGTTGAATCGTTGATTCAGCTGGTTCATTGAGTCCTTGAATTGTTTCTCCACTAAAAATCAAATATTTTTGGTCATATTATTGAAAACTTTGTCTGTTGTGATAAAAATGAAGAGTCCCGCCAATAACCCCCATTGCATTGCACATGTAGCTATTCGAAGTCAGATAAGGGATTGTATTTCCCTTGATATTGTCGTTGGAGTTTCGACAGGCATCGAGTCCAGCTTGGGCCACGTTAGCCGCGTTGATTCCACGGTTAGAGATGTCATCTGAAATGAGGATTTTCTGTTGCCACTCAGAACTGACCAGCAGATACCAATAAGAGCTGAAGGATGGCTACCCAGAGAATTTGCATCCTGAAAAGAGATTTTTTATTGAAAAGGATGGCGTAGGAGCAATGAGAATAAAACGAATTTCTGATAAGTGGCTATCTGTTTAAATAGTAGCCCTTTATCAGAATAATCGTAGCGACGATCTGGCGCCATTTGCCAGACAACTGAAAGATGATTTAGTTCCGATGGGCGTCTTATCAGCACTTGATTCGTCTGTATGAAAATCGTTTTTCTCACCAGGGACACACCGCCTAAATTACTATTTTTTCTGATTTGAATACCAGAACCCAGTAGATCCTGCTCATTCAAAAGCAATCTGGAGGGGCATTTCCTTTTCTGCATTTCTTTCAAGTTCTCATTTTTTACAGACTTTCCTATAGAATTTATCAATAGTCGCTTTTGAATGTCACGCTTTACTTTAGTATTTTTCGTCTACGGCGAACTTGTAAAACAATGTGGGAATATTTCGAAAATAATGGAAAAATTGTCTATGTACATGAGTCTTACGGACTGATTACACCACGCTCTCTTGCTTATAATACTTTCTGGTATGAAAATCTTCAAGGACTCTCCTATGCACCATTCTTGCCATGTGAGGTCCAGAGGGAACAAAGCTACCGTATGCCAATAGTAATACAATATGTCGAGCTACAGTAGGCCCGATTTCGCGTTTGTTTGTCGTTCTTTATCCGGCCATCCTTCCCCCAGCCGATTTGGAGACTTCCTTCTTTCTAAAAGTAGTACAATGCCAACTTTTTCCCTGCTGAGCCTTCCTCCGTTGCTTCTTCAAAACGCCACTTCAAAGGTCTCATCCTTTCAATTTGAATTTAACGCGGATTTACAGATGAATTGGAGGAGCAACTTTCGTCTCCGACGAACTTGTAAAACATTTTTCGAATATCTCGAAAATAATGGGAAAATTGTCTGTGTGAATGAGTCTTATGGGCTGATTACACCACGCTCTCTTGCTTATAATACTTTCTGGTATGAAAATCTCAAAGGGTCCACTTTCTCCTATGCACCATTCTTACCATATGATGAATGTTTTTCTGCATATTCCACATTGCTACTTGTCAATAAATACAAATGCAGGAAGGCAGAAGGATTCTACGGTGTTCGAATTGATAAGCTTATTATTAATCTGTCAGAGCGCGGTGAAATCTACGGTTATCCAAAATTACAGCACGTTTAGATTTCCCTAAGATGGGTTGGAAGATGCTGGCTGAACAGCGGATTACATGCAATGAGCTGGCGACTTTTTACTGCAGCAATTTGAATTCCACTGATTGTGCAAGATTAATTGATGTTTTAAAACCAAGAAAAATTAATTTTGACCATCCTCACGGCTATAGGGCCCTTCTTATTGATCCGATTAAACAAGCGGTAGGTACACAGTCAAACCCGAAACCTTAATTTCAGAAAGAAGTGTCGTTCGATCTCAATTCGCGTGATCTGTACTCAATTGTAAATCTTCTTCCCTTCTACACAATGATGACGATAATTCTGATCCGTTCAGAGGATGAGCTCATTTCTCACTTTTTCGCTGTATTGCAGGTAAAAAAACTGATTTCCATAAACCCTTTATTTCAGTTTATACGCGAGAAACAGCTACCGAACTTCAAATATCTGAAGATTATATACCGAAACTATCCCGAGTATGGATTCTATTTCCCACATCCACAAGCTATTGTGGATTGCTTTACTGGCTTCTCTGTGGATGTAAAAGAGATGAATAATGGCTTCAGCTTTAGATTTAAAAAAGACCAGAATCTATCGTTTATCGTCAGTCGTCAATATTATCCAAAATCTTTCCTGCTGGTCCATCAAGCCGAAAATAAATTGCCTGAATAATTTATGAAATAAATTACTCGATCTTCCCTGTCTTTTAAATGAAAACATCTCTAGGCAGTCGATCAGCGGCACATCAGCTGTGGTTGCGCTTTTCCTTCCCCCACTCTCGGCCATATCCGCCAACCCTAAACCTGCTATATTCCAACCAGCCACCAGCAGCCGATCCAATATTCCAAATCTTGTCATTGGGCATCGCTCTCGGTCGTTTCGTCCACCTCTTTTTTTTTAATTTCCCCTCAAATGTGAAATATGGTTGCAGATAAAGATCTCGGGAAGAGAAATGATGCGACGACTAGGACAATCGGCATACCGTTCCGAATCTCCTCACATTCGGGATCAGGATACAATCTCCCTCGAATCGACTTGTACATTGCCTTCGATTGATTACAGCCGGGTTTGTTTCAATTAAGAAAAATAAAGAGAAAGTTCAGGACGAGGATGCAATCTCTCTAATGACACTGACCATGGAAGAGAGCGAGGAGACGGCAGTCACTCCCGTGCCGGATGGAAAAGATTTCAGCCAAAGTCGACATGCTGAAAAAGATGAAATCACTACTATTTCTGCTAATGTTTGTAGAAAGGTGGGTTTAGAAAAATAATTTTTGCTCTGGAACCTGATCAGTTTTGAAAAAATTCCTAATTTCGCGGATGGAAAGGTATACTTTTTCTGGAGTCGAGCAACCTTCAAAAAATCCCCATCTTTTTCTAGGCTTTCAATTATTTTCTCCTCATTTTCAGCTGGATACAATAGTTTCCCTGGTCGCTGACTTCACTTCCGACGTGATGTCCCTCCGCGAGCAGGCCCCCGATCTTCTGAAAGAACTTCGAGTAAGTCTTCAACAGACACCACGGATCAAGTGTTGCCTATCACTCTATCACTTTCACCGCGACCGTAAAATTTTACGGAATCCCACGAGATAACCCTCGCTTTCATTAGCATATCGAAGTTCTCGGGATCGGCGTTCAGCTTTCAAACCTGTCATAAAAATCGCATTAAAATTTGAATCGACGAGGAATTTTCGTGAAAGAGGATTCCAACGTTAGGGGATTTGCTTGTTACAAGAGCGGGAAGCCACGAATTCAAGAGAGAATTAGCCATTTTAGGGGAAAGTGCTTCCATACCTGATAAATTTGGATATGGACATGTCATTGGCTGAAAATCTTGTCCGGTTCAATATTGATCACTCGAATATCAATGAGGATAGGATTGACTGGCTTTTGCAGTACAATAAATACCACGTAAGTCACTGGGTCGCGTACTCTCTATTTTTCCATCTCCCATTTAAAAATCCCAGTCGAAGTTTCAGAAAATTGCATTAATAATTTTTAATAAGATTCTAAGTTTTTTTGCTCCAAAAAATGCAAGAGGAGTGAGTGTCGACGGCGCCGTCGACGTCTATCTGCCAGATAGCGTTAACCGCAGTCAACGCTACGACACCCAATTTTTTTCCCACTAATTTCCCTTTTTTCTTGGTGACAGTCGGACATTAGAATATTTATTTAAATTATTTTGGCTGCGTTTGAAATATCCTGGATCATAAAAAATCAGTCGACTCTCGGCATCGAAAAAGTCGCCTAGAGTTGTTCCTGGAACCCGTGAATTTCCATTGTTGGTCCCCTAATTTTACCTGCTGACCTCTTCCTTGCCCTTTTCTAACTGTCCTTTTATGTTTCCCGTGTACACATCTGACCTCTTCTCTTTTGGTGACAGTTTCTATTCAGATGGAAATGAGACGTGTGTTCCGCGAGCTGTCGGGAACCGTTTACGAGGACTTGGAGGACGCATTGGAGTTGCGATGTCGAGGTGAGACATCAGTCAGAAAGTCCCTCGAGTTTTGGTTTCCCCCAAAGTTTGATTAGTATAAACGAATCTGCCTCTGCCCTCTAATATATACAATCGGTTGAGACAAAGAAATGGGATCGATTGACCTTAGCAGCCAGAGACAAACAAATCTCAAAGCGGCGCAAAAAATGCCACCTGTGAGCTATGATAGGAGTCTTTGAGAGGGAAAAGGTGCGACTCCTTTTGGCAATCGGGTAAGCGGTCAAGACGCTTTTGATACATTTCCGGTGGGAT
This sequence comes from Oscheius sp. DF5033, assembly GCA_964036215.1. Taxonomy (NCBI): domain Eukaryota; kingdom Metazoa; phylum Nematoda; class Chromadorea; order Rhabditida; family Rhabditidae; genus Oscheius; species Oscheius sp. DF5033. The sequence goes on along the minus strand of CAXIWN010000012.1, from coordinate 3,358,149 downwards.
TTATACTCTCGACTTGAGCTTTATGAGGTCATCGAGAGCAAAAGGACGATAAAAATAGTATAAATAAGCTTGGGAACTCTTTTAGAGATTAAAATTTGAAAAATGTTCATACTTCCAAAATATTTGGTCCAGAAACTCACAAAGTTCTTTAAATTTTTTAGAATAACTAGTGTCATTTTCAGGAGTAATCGCCAGAAGAGCGAAGCCCGAAACAGTCGAGAATTTGACAGAAATGCGACGAGGAATGCAGCGTGCCGTAAACCTCCTCTGCTACTAATTTCTGTTGTTCTTATGAGAAATTCAATTCTTCCACGAGAAGAAGATCCTTATTTTCGTTACTTTGAAGAAATTTTTAATAAAAATACAATTTATTTTTTGTTTGTGGTGACACCGTATGAACAAGATAATCAAATGCACGGAAAAAAGGAAATAAATCGACTATATGACAACCTAAAAATGACTCTGAGGTACGATAACAGTTGGGTCCTGTCCTCAAAATGGAAAAGGAATAGCACCCGGTAATTTTAAAGAAAATGGAAAGGCATAAAAGGCACGAAATGTGCTGGACAGAAGAGACAAACGGACCCGAATGAAATATTATACAAATAAACAGAAAAAAATGGAATTGTCATCGGAAAATGTACCTGTTTTGGGAGGAGACTGGAATTTCCCCAGAAACTATTGGGAAATCGGGAAAAATACACGGGGTCTAGACAAAAAAACCTTCATCTTGTCGGATTACTGGACGTGGCTGAGTTGTTGGCCTTCCCAATCCACGGGACAATTGAAGCTGATGCAACGCGTCACGAATCCTTTGATATTCCTCAGAAATTAGACCTTTAAGATAGGATAACTGTAGAAAATAAGGCCTCTTACCCATTGCCAGAAGATCCAAATGATTTCGCCTTGCCAATTCGCCTACGGAAATGACGCCATGACTGGAGAGCTTCTCCTTTGTGTGATGAAGCCCCAGGGATTTTAAAAAATCATCCAATTGTGGGTATATTGGAGGAGAGCCGCTGGGCGGAGGTGGACACGGCGTGTTCGGCGCTGTCGCCCGTGGCAATGTCATGGTATAATGGCCCACGCTAAAATTTAATTTACTTGAGTCCTGAAAATAAAACTGACTTATTGACACTTTGTGTAAATCTTGATGTAAGATTAGCATCTGCATAAATTAAATCCGGTGTCCTTGTGTATTTTTCCAAGATGTTGAGTAAATGGGAAAAGGTTGGTCGATCGTGGCGCTCTAGCTTCCAACACCACAGCATAATTTTATGCAGCGATTGAGGACAGTCCATAGGAGCGGGGAGACGGTAGTCATTCATGACCTCCGTAATGACCTAAAAATTTTTGTTTGAGACCAAAAAAATGCTAAAAACCTTCTGGTTTGTCCAATCCCAATAGGGACGCTCGCCAAAGGAGCAAACTTCCCACATGAGGACGCCAAAACTCCAGACATCGGAGGCCGCTGTGAACTTTCGATGGGTTATGGCTTCCGGAGCTGTCCATCGGACGGGAATCTGGAAAACGACACAGTTAGACTACGATGGACCACAGTTAGATCCAAGTTTTTACTCGAATTTCAGTCAAAAACAGAATTATTTGGATAATTAGGCTCGTATCTCGGTTCTTTTTGTTCTATTTTCGAAAACTCCAAGACCGCCATAAAGTAAAGGTCCACCCTGATCTTGTACAAACCCGGATCCCTGTTATTCCCCGTAAAATTAAAGAAAACTTACTTTTCCTCCAGTCGTCGTATATTCACAGTCTGCCGATGTCACGTCGACCCCCCTCGACAGGCCAAAATCAGCGATTTTACAACTATAAGTTGAATCGACGAGAACATTTCTAGCAGCTAGGTCCTGAAGAGAATTTAAATACTGTACAAAAATAAATCATACCCGATGGACATATCCCTTATCCGTGAGATATTTCATCCCAGCTGCGATTCCTCTCAACATATCCACTAAACTTCTCCAAGAGAGGATAACTCCCTTGGCATCTTTGTCTCGAAGGAAATGATCCAGCGATCCATTTTCCATGTATTCTGTCACAATCATAGCCGGCTCCGATTTTGTAACCACTCCAATTAGGTGGATAACATTTGGATGAGCGAATTGTCCCATTATTGAAGCTTCTAGAAGGAAGTCCATCTTGGCCTTGCCACTGCTTCCGGGTTTCAGAGTTTTGATAGCGACGTTTTGGAGTTCATCGTAGCCAGTATAACGGGAGTCGATGATGGATTTTCGGAGATTTCCCATGCAAACATCGCCAAATTCTCCGCCTCCAATTATTGTGGTAATGTAGACGGCTTCAGGAGGAATTTCCAAGGTGAATTCGGCAAGAGCCTGAAAAAATGGTTTAAAAACTGAATTTTTCTTTAAATCTCCGTTAAAATATATCATTTTGTAGAGCAGAATCTGGGCTATAAAGATAAAGAAGATATGTTCCAGAATTCAATAAGAAAATATAAAATTTTAAAAGTTTACCTGATTAGGATCATCATAAGTCGATGGATCAACATAAGGCTTGAATCGAGCAGTTGTCCCCCCATTTCCACCATAATAAGGCGGTGGCTGACTGACTGGAGTCCCATACGGAATTAACGGGGCATTTACTGAAATACAACACTTTTCAAAGAGACATTTAGCCAATTCTTCCTAGGAAAAAGACCACCACAGCATTTTGCGGAAAGCCGAACCCCAAAACCACATGAGAGAGACCAAACCAGAAGAAGGAAACTCACTCTTTTGCTGCACAAATTTGTCATGGAATGCTTGTCGATGTCCACTTCCGTAATCCGGCGTCATTGTATCTAAAAAAAGAAGCACGTTCAATTCAACCATTAAAGCCACTTGAAGCACTACGCCAAAAAGCAAAAAAGCCAAGTCACCGAAAGAAAAGAAAAAGGTTAGGACCACCCAACTCAAAAAAAGAAGCGAATAAAATACCTTGTTTATAAGTATCCAGGGCATCCAAATCAGACATTTGTTTTCGATTTCTTTGATCGGAACGGCAAATGAACCAGGCGAGTAGCAGAGCCATGAAGACGACGAAAGTAAGGACGGCCAGGATGATGAGAATGGGCTTGAACCACATTTTGGAGAGATGTTCACTTTCGGTGGAATCGGCTGTGTCGACCATTACCGCCTAAAACAAAAATTTTTGAATAAAACCAGACGTACCACTCGATTTCCCGGCTCATAATGAAGCGGCGCACTCCATGCAGTCCATTTATCAGACTTTCCTCTAACCTAAAAAGATCAATTTTCTGTTTTCTTTTTTTCCCACCTTGAACGTGTACCTAACACCAGCCACTAGATTAGCCGCTGTGTAACCAGGTTGACTTGTTAGCAGCTTATCTTTTTTGACGCCATGTTCTTGGGATATGATCTCAACCTGAAAGTCTCTTTAAATTGGCGATTTAAATGTCTACCTCAAATTCTCGGGCATGTTCTGTATTATCCCAGGTAATTTTAACCTCGTTCAGTTTTTCTTCAACAACTCTCAAATTCTGGACAATTGGACGACTGGGAGCTTTGGTATGGACATCCACTGGCCAGTAAGCGGCTCCGTTTTCTCCTGCTAATTCAGAAACCTAAAATTTTCTCTTTAGAACCATAAGTTCAAAGGCATACGTCATTTTTAGCATGGATATTGAACATGTACTCCGTGCCGGGAACCAGCCCCGTTAGTTCAAGGGTCCGGGAAAAGAGTCGTCGATCGCTTGGCTTGGCCTTTACCTGGGAGCAATCTCCACGGACGCATTCCCACTCATACCACATGTTCTGAAAAATTTAAAGGTATCTAGGTCCCAATAGGAAAAGCCTACCTTTCGCCCGCCGTTGTAAGCAGATTCTGACCATTGGATATGGGCTGAGGTATCGTCAATGAAGGTCACGACGACATCTTTAGGCCTTGATGGTGGTTCTGGAATTTATGGCTACGGTAAGTAAAAAATGATAAAAACTTACGAGTACAGGGAGCGGAAGCTGTTTCATTCGGCGTCCGGAAGTAGCCACGCTTACAGACGCAATGAGCTTGCCCCTCCTTTCCTGACAACGAGTTAGCTGGACACTCATCGCAAGCCTGGGCCCCTCGGTCTGCTTTAAATTGTCCCGGAAGACAGGCTGAAAAGATCCCGATTATTATTTTCACAATATGCCACTTGCGCCAGCGGACATCTCCGCGAGTTTTATTACCGTTTTGCCTTCCCAGATCGCGAGGGACGGTAATCAAAGAGCCCGTTTATGATCGGCCATTAATTCCACGTATCCTCTAATATTTTTGGGGTCATCGATGATATAAAAACTGTGTCCCCAGCTGGCAAACATGAGGCGACAGATATGGCGGAGGGATTATCCCCACCCTCGGTTCAAGTGGGCCAACAACGTGCGCAAGAAACACAAGCCGGCTAAGGTCAAAAAGAGCCGACTGTCGGGGAAAAAGACGCGACAGAAGATGGGCCGCTATTGACACCATAAACGATGGGAAGGAGCCGTAAACCAATATTATTCGACACGATGGGATATGGGAAGACGACGCAGTTAGACAGCTCATTTAAATTAAATAATAATTTTCCTGCCCCCCGAAAACCACGATGACAATCGTAAATCTCCGAGGTTGCCTGGCCCCCTATCAAGCACACCTGGCGGCGGGCTTTGATCTAGTATCTAGACCGGGTCCGTCTCGTCGTCAATTATACAACTGAGAATGATCTGACATGGATGATAACGATGGACAGAGAATAGGACAAAATACGGCCGGCGACGGCTAATTGCGGTTCCGGTCTCTTTCGATCAATCAGATAGTGGCGAGCCGGAAAGAGCAGAAAAGCTCTGGGAAGTCGGTAGTATTGTCGATTGGGGATTGCTTTGGTCCTTGAACGATCAGCCAGCTAGTTTTTAATTTCGCTTGAGGACCCAGAAATTGAATTTACCCTTGAGCGGCTTTTTTGGGAAAAATTCGTGAAATCAGAGGATTTTGGAAACGGAATTCTAGCGTATTTTATCAATTTTCTGCCCAGAACCTTTTTTAATATTTCTGCCTTCTACTTCTCCCTTTGAATTCTACCAAAAAGCGGTGTGTCCCCTAATAATAGTGCTTGCCTCTACGCAATTTCACGCTAGCCAGCTGATGTCGCCAATGGGGTCTGATCGTCAAAAACCGTAACACCTGTCGCCGTCCATAAATGGCATTTCAAAAAGGCTCCCGCCTTTGCCGTTGGAAATGATTACCGTTTTTCTACACCAAAAAAACTCCTGCCTAGTCTTTCCGGTTGATTGGAGCCATCCTGTCCAATTAATCTCTAGCTGCTGACCCCTAACTTCCGCAACTGTTCGCCCCTCATTTGTCAGAGGGCACCGGGCGCCTTGAAGATTTTTATCTCTTGGAGTCTCTCCCCGTCCTTTATTCATCTTGGCCATCAATAAACAGTTCTCGCGTAATTAGCAAAGGGGAGAGATGGGAGAAGATGTCAACTGTCTCAAGGGATTATTGTTACATTTGATACGGTAATGCGCGGGTTTGCTGGCAAATAAGGGATATATCCCTTAATTAGGACAAGGATAAGACTGGATATTACCAGGAGTCAAGGCCAGCTGCCTAACAAGGGAATGTTTTAACTTTAAGGTGGCCTTTTGACTCGAAACCTATACCATTCGAAAGAGCACGAAAAGTTAGGAAGGTAGGTGTATTCCGTTTCTGCGGAGCGACCTCCGTTGAGGCACAGCGACGCCGAGGAAATTGGAAAAATTTTGAAAAATTCCTGTCGAAAGGGAAACAAGAAAAGCGATCTCCAAAAACATGAAGCCATGGCCTAGTGGATAGTGGCTACAACCAGAAATTTTTTTCTTTTTTTCAGCACAAGGTTCGGACCTTGATGGATCACAACTATTTTTCTTTTTTTATAAACGTGCAAATCACAATAAATCCTTACCATCTGCTCGCAATTGTGACCAGATGAAATACTAGTAGTTTCAAGAGAGTAACTCGAGTATTGGTGTTTCCTATCCTTTGATAATTTACTAAACTAATCAAACGGAAACATAACGTAGCACGTATTGTGAGAGAAAAAAAAAGAAAAATAGTTGTGATCCATCAAGGTCCGAACCTTGGGCTGAAAAAAAGAAAAAAATTTCTGGTTGTAGCCACTATCCACTAGGCCATGGCTTCATGTTTTTGGAGATCGCTTTTCTTGTTTCCCTTTCGACAGGAATTTTTCAAAATTTTTCCAATTTCCTCGGCGTCGCTGTGCCTCAACGGAGGTCGCTCCGCAGAAACGGAATACACCTACCTTCCTAACTTTTCGTGCTCTTTCGAATGGTATAGGTTTCGAGTCAAAAGGCCACCTTAAAGTTAAAACATTCCCTTGTAAGTTCCCCAACTAGATCCCTTCTTTTCTTTCTCACAGTCAGTCTTTTGGAATGCGCTGATGGGGCCTAGAGATAGCTGCTGCGAATTTCAATCTCTAAGTGAGTCGACGGCCTCCCGCTTTTTTCTTTTGCCGAGAACAACAAGAAAAATTAGGGCATCATGATATTTCTCCCTCGTTTTTTGTGACAAGTCGCTTCTTGGACAAGTCGGAGAGGAGGGAAACAATAAGTCTGCTTACTAATGGCTAATAGGATCAGGATGATGGCGGCTGGTAGCTAATTTGGAGCTGTGCGAATAGTTGGCACCTGCCCTCTGGAGAAAACTGGTTTAAAGGAAGGGAGAATAGCGTAAACAATAATCTAAATTAGCCGGGAAAGGCATAATTTCAAATTAGGGAGCTAATTTTCAGAAAATATCCTAAAGTTTCATAAATTTTCGCTCTTCTTTAAAACTATATAGTCATCCCTTTAACTCCTAATTCCAACTATCCCCTGGGAGTTGTAAGGGTCTTTACTAGTGTCTTGTACCTAATTACCGCTGCTGGTCCCGTCTCTTGACTACCAATCAACCCCTCCTTTTTCTTCTCCTCCCCAAGGAGCCACCCTCTCCTCCTGGCTGTAATTAGCGCCGCTTTATGATGATCCTTTCCCGTATGTTGCCGGGAGGTTTCTTTTGACACGAGCCGACAACAGACAACACTGTACATTTGCGTTGAGTAATGACCTCGGGACTCCATTACTGTGAGCCTCCTACCATCTAATTTTAAGGAAAGAGGACACCTAATGACCACAAAGACCGTACCTCGACAGATCTGTTGTCCTTTTTGGTGGGCCGCCTCGTACCCAGGGAGACATTCACATCCACCGACTATGTGCTTTGTCCATTGACCTGCAGGGCCACAGAAGGCTACAGGTTCATCTGAAGCTTCAGTTAAAAATGAGAAATTTGAATATTCTTACCAGAATTCTGTGACACCGCGTGTTCGATACATCGTCCTTTAACCATGACATTATTCTCAGTGCTGGCTCCTTGTGAAATTGTCGGTTCAAAGATCGTAAAATTATGAACTGTTCTGTCACAGATGGCATAGTAGACCTGAAAAATAAACCAAAAATTACAGTAAATATTTGACGAGGAGTACTTGACACCTCGTACTACTTGAGCTATTTATTTGATGAGAGATTGCGATGGTTATCTGGAGTACCTCCTAAGGAGGCCAATATAATATTGTTTCATTATGTTTTTTAGAGGCAAAAGATGCTCAGATGGAGCTGGGATGGTGATAAGTAGGGAGAAAAGGTCAGAATTCGCACCTGTGAGCGCACGCTGTGATGGTAAATTTGGGTAAAAATGTGATTTTTCTGGGGTTTTCACAAAAACTTTGGACAACTTTAATTATTCGAAAATGTTTTTGAATTAGTTATTGGTTCATGCTAATTCCCGGTTCAAATGTGCCATATACAATTTTTATAGCCTCGCGCCCAGGTGTCATCCCACTATTTTCCCATGATTCTAATGATTACCGGCTCAAAATTGGCCAGGTGACCCTAATAAAACCATAAAAAGGGGTTCTTTTCTTGTTGCCGCCATGTCTACAACTCGACTTATCCTGCCCCCGTCATAAATTTGGGCTCCTTTCTGACCCTCTGATATCGGTCTTTGTTTAGCCTAGAAGACGATCACCTGTTGCATTGCGCAATCGCTGCTTTGACAGCAGCACAGTTGCCATGGGTGCCAAGAAAAACAGTCGGGTTGACCCCTTCTGCTCTGGGCAGTCGACAAACATCCGCCCGCCGTCTACCAAACACACTACAAGGTGCTAAATGACCCCCTGCAATGAATAGTCTGAGGCCCAAATATACACAAAAAGACAGGGGCAGAGCCGTTAGCCCCCTTTTTCGGACATTGAACGGGATGATTGACAAGAAATGTGATTGGAAGGATGTTGCAGACAGGAATTTGACCTTTTTCTCAAGGCGAAAAAATAGAAAAATCTTGCCTTTAGTGCCAGCATACTGGTACAGGCTGTATTATCATCGAACGCGACTCGTATCTGCTTTGTGGATTCCTTTAAATTCATGGAAAATGTCGTCTGATCGAGGTCTTTTCCTTCAATTGTCAGAACTTTATGTCTTTTCCTAAAATTGGACCTTATAACGAATTGAATTCCTTTACCAATTGGCGGTAAAATTAGGATCTTCTGGATTGAAATCATCCAGCTTTCGGACATCTTTCAGTGTGTCGTATTCCTTGATATGGATATTTACAGTTTCTTTACAAGCAGTGTTCTGCATTTGACATTTGCTGATCACGTACATTAATTTGAAATAAATCCTGGAAATTATAGTCTTTCATTTAAAGAAGAGCCTTACCCTCGAGTTTGTTCCATTTTAATCGGATCAGCTATCAGCCAATTGCTGCCATTGCTGAGGGGAAAATTCGCCGACCAATCCGGACAACTGCTGTAGACTCGGATATTTGACGTCTTATCCTGACCAGTCCATGATTCCTCGTACCACTGAAAATAATAATATTAGTCCCCAAATTCCCAGAGGCAGTTCCAACACGTTTTCTCTCTCCCCAGCAATTCCCCAGCCCCGATACAATCTTAATCCGTCATGTCTTGTTCTGTATTATCTATTTTCCCTCATCTCTACTCTTTCTACAAGACCATTAGCACTTGTACTAATTTTTGCGAAAAGGCCAAGAACACGAGAACTGTCGTCGGAACTGCTGATCTTCCCGGCGATAACTGAGGTGGCCCCAGCGACTAATTGTACATGGGAAAATCCAATGGATCGGGGATGATTGATTGATAAGAGACGACAAAAGGATTTCATCATGAAAATACCCATGATTTCTCTCAAGAAAAATTAGAAATATACAAAAATCAGAGTAGAAATGGTTTCCAGACTATTTTGCCTATTTTCCAGTCCAAAAACATTGAAAAGTGACCAATTGCCAGCCATTAGAAGTTCATTGCCCCTGTCGCCGGGTCATTATTTCCTTTCTCCCCTTTCACACTTCCAAGGATATTGTCTCAATAGGGCGTTGTCTGCTAATATAAGACGTCGGAATTCAATTAGGTGCAATGATGGTCCTCTCGGCGGTCCATGGTCCCGCCATAATGAGAGACAGGCGTGTGAAGGATCGACGGCCAGATGAGAGATCTCTCTACCTATTAAATGGACTTTTAAGTCCACTAGGAGGTTAATTAATTTTTCCCTCGAAAGATCCGCCGTGTTTTCTTTGTGAAAACTTTCGTTTTGAAGGCCAAAACTTCCCAAAACTTGATGACAGATCAAGATAAAGCGGCAGAATTTTTCGATTGGAAATGAGTGCTGATAAGTTCCCTCCTTTGGGAATTTCCTGATGGACACAGCCACCACCCTCCAAGGAATAATCAAACAACCAGCTCGTCCTGTGTGGACAAGTCAGATTAGTGCATTCGGAGACAATAGGGAAAGAGGCGACGCGAAGAGCCGGAATTCTGTGGAGAAAAACAGACATTTCCTTGTCTTACGGTAATCCTTCCTCTTGCATTTTTTGGAGTTTCTGACAGTCCTTCAAAAATGACGGTCAATTACCTGCCGCCTAATAAGCGGACTATTCCCCCGAGCTTTTTGCCTCGTCCTCCGTAAACCAGGTGCGGCGACTGACAGCAATCCGACACGCAGGCGCCGTCGTTTTTTAACCGGGCGAACGCCTAGTCCTCTACCGTTCATTTGGTTATACGATACCCGAGGATATGTGAGGAAGAGAACAACAATCCCTCGCACATTCCCGTCACCCAAATACAGGGCGTCGACGACTGCCAGCCGGTCTGGGAGAGGCTCGGCGAGGTGAGCACACAGAGAGCCCTCTCTCTCCGACGGCTTAGTGCCACAAATGGAGGTGAAGATGAGGGTGTGGGAAGGGCACGCGATATTTGTTTGACCAGCCGGGGCACTGTGTGTGGTTTTTGGGTGGCTAAAGTGAGGGAGATTGGCGTGAAAAGTCGACTGTTACCCAAAAATCAACTGGAAATTACTCAAATTTTGTGATTTTCTTTCATAATAAGACTTCAATTTTGAGGCTTGGGTCCTGCAGCGGAGATAACAAAATTTCCCCTATTTTTCTGCTGCAAAGAAGAAAATTACCGGGAGCTTCCCCTTTCGCTACCCCCTGCGTTTAATTTGTCCCAAATCAATCCAACCCCATTAATGGGATTAAGCCTCGACGCTTCCCCAGCGATCTTTTTGATTAGATCTTACAAATTTCTAAGGGAAAATATGCATAATACTTCAATTTTCCTCCCCGTATCCAGAGAAAATGAGACTTATATGTTCTCTAGGGAATAGCCAACGGCTCTCTTCTTCACGCTAGCATTACAAATGACTGGCTGTCCGTTTCAGCAGAGAGAGTGGCGACATATATACGAATAGCAGGGTCATCGAGGATATTACTGACCAGTTGAGACGAGAAGAGCATTCTCTCGGGGAATTTCACCCTAATCGACAATCAAAAAAGTGTCATCCACGCTCCTATTAGTAGAACCTAAAGATACGATCCAGTGGATTGCCCCGATGCTACCGGCTGTGCCATCAGGCAATTGACCGGTAATAGAGAGCCCTTTTGTGAGGTAATTGGTGAATTGATCCGATTTTTTGGAGCAAAAAGGAAGAAAACTCACTCCAAGGACATCATGCTTATGTGTTGTGTAGGTCTGCCAGTTGAGATCTGTTGAAACGATGGACGAATCGTAGAGAACTACTGAAAATAGGGAAAATTGGTAAAATAATTAGAAAGTTTTGGATTTTTAGCTGTTTAACTGGGGGATATAGTCCCTTTCTCCTTTAAATCTACCCTGATCCTTTTCTCCTTTAGCCGGCATCCTAAGGACTGTCCTCCTCGATCGTGTGAAGTGATTATGCCCACTTGCTATTCTTACTCCCGTCCTGGTGTCAAGTGTCGGCGAGCCTGTCTCTATTCTTTTTTCTTCAAGTGAGATGATCTTCACACAACCGGGCGGTTCTCCCTTTTGGATCATTTGAATATTATTTACCCTCCCTGGGAGCTCGAAGTTTTCACAGCGGGCGGCCTAATTCGTGATTAGCCGGGTGCAGGTTCAGGCTTTCCCGTTATTTGTCTTGACGGTCAATTCGTGGGGTGTTAGAGGCTAGACAAGCTGGCCGGAGATTGTCCAGTCTCTTCTTCTCACAATTGACCCCAGTGACTTCAAGTAGGCCTTGATGGGTGCCTAACCATGTGCATCCAATGAGACGAGCGCGCGGACGGGAGAGGAGATACCCGCGCACACCGGGATGGCATTGTGATGATAATTCGAGTCGACCATTTACAGTTAGCGAAAAATAGTCAAAAGAGCGGGAGGTAATAGAATTGAATGGGTTGATCGAAGGAATTTGGATCGAAAAACATGGAATTTTCCTTGAGATCAGATATCTCATCAATTTTTGGTCATTTTTAGGGTTTGCAAAAGGAAATTTTGTTTCTGAAGCTCCAAAAATCTGGAATTTTGCCAAAAAACAAATATTTTTCCATATTTGAACAAGTTTGCAGCCGCTTTTGTCGAAAAGTTGCTAAACTCCAGAAAAAGCGTCTGGAAATCAAGAAAATTCCCCGATTGTGGAAAATATGTCCCGATCCAATAATCTCCACTTCATTTTCAAGTGCTGATCCTTTCAATTGCCCCGATTATCAAGGATTTCAGTCAATAAATTGACCGGAAGCGGGGCTATTCCATGTTTTTTTTGAATCCCCCAGCCTCTTTTTAGTCTCTTTTGTTGTTTCTTATGGCGAACACTAAACTTCACCCTCACCCACTTCACCCACCTCTAAAAAACCATTTCTACATTATTTTTCTCAGTTTTTTTTGCTCTAGAAGGCAGGTTTAGGCTTAGTTATGCCCATTTCACCTATTTAGACGGGTTCGCAATAGTTGACAAGCGAGCTACAAGCTTAGGGAAATGGACCATTTTGGGTGAAGTTTAGTACTCTTTTCACCAAAATGGGCTCCAAAAAATTTTTTCTTTCACTTTCTTTTTCTGTTAAAAGCAGGCTTAGGCTAAGAAAGGTCTATTTTACTATTTCTGAAAGTTTCATGGCATGAACGGCGGTTTTCGAGGCGCAAAACCGAAAAAGGGTGAAGTTTAGTGCTGGGGTGAAGTTTAGTGTTGGCCGTTTCTTATCCCATTTTTCATCTAAAGTTTACCCGTGATAATAATGTGGCCATTTGCCATCCCCCTGGCCATTGAATGGTCACCTTTCTCACCTGCTCTCTGTCAATGGTGACAGCTGGTCAGGTTGATGGGTGTCGTCGATATTCAATAGCTCTCGCAACTGTTCACAACACCCGATGGTGTAAATTATCTCTCTCAAAAGGTGCAAAATTTCGCGCCTTTCGTGTTATGAAATATGAGCTGGCAAATTCCGAAATTTTTGAAGAAAAAGAAACTATACTACAATCCGGGGAATTGAGATAATCCCGCGTGTTTAGTTCTAACTAGAGCGTGAAAACGGTTATCCTGACTATTACAGGTAATCGTGTCAAAAAATGTCAATCTGTTGAGCAATATGTTATTTTCACAGGTGTGACGGGGGCAGGACATTGGCTTAGCCTCATTGGATCATCCCGGAGAAGGTGGCCATTAGACTGTGCACAATAGGCAGAAGATTGCGGGCGCACCTCTCTATTGTCTATTGAGTCAAGGTAATTTCAGGTCCTAGACAGTCTATTCTCCTAGAAAAATCAAGAATCTCTTTTGAAAATCGATCCAAACTGGAATGAAGTCCAGTTTTTCGCCGGATATCGGGGCAAAAGGCGTGAAATTGCAAAAAACTACCGGAAAAGTATAATTTTTCAGGGAAATGGCGTCATTGAAAGCGGTTTCGGTTTTAATTTAATGGAAAAACAACTAAAATCCGCGAGAAATGGCCCAGCCCAATTCGCCCATCATCAAGGGTCACTGAACAGCTAACAATGGCTGACAAACTAGGAGCCCTTCTCCTCGCCATAACAATTAGTACTGGCCCCTCTAACTTGTCGTATTGTTTAGTCGAATTTCTTTTGATCACCCGCCAACAGGGTCTTTTCCCACAGTTAGACAGTCATTTAAAGAAAGTTGAGTGGCTTACCTTCACTTGATAAAATAGTATGGAAAAAATGAATAAATAGTAAAAGTAGCGAAGAATACATGCTAATTTATCCGAATTACCATAGCAAGCAGGAAAAAAATTGAGGTTTCTAGTAAAATTCGTGGAAAGACCTGAAATTTCTATAATTTTAAAGGAATTCAAAAAGAAGAAAGAATAAGAGAAATAGTAATAAATCAACTGGTAGCAATTGGACAGAAGAAAAGGCAACCATGTTCCGAGAGGTTACGGAGCGATGGGCGGAGCTGCGCGAAGACTCCGGGCCACGCCTCTACTGCGCTGCGTCGGCGAGGTCTTTTAGGCAAAAGGAGGCTAAAAAGAGAAGGAACATGAAGAGAGAGACAGCCAGCTACGAGTCCCCGAGGAATTCCTCCTGGTCATCTGCCTGCCTGCTCCTGCGTTAGTGTAGTAAATGTGCAATGAAATGAGAATGGGAAAGGGGGAGGAACTGAAGGGAAAGAAGACAACCTTTGTTTCACAATCCTCGTTAAGTTATTCCCCGTCGGGTGCTTCCTCCTGGGCTTAGCCGACATGTCAAAATAGCGAACATTTCAACTTTTGGCAGGGTTCGCAGCTGTTAAAAATGACCCCGTTCCTCTGCAAATCTGTGAGGGAAATTGAATATTTTTTTAGAGAAATTGTATCCAGAAGGTAAATTTTTTCCTACTGGGCGGAGTTTGAACGTTTTGTAACAATTAGAGCATAAAATGAACAATTTGAAAAGTTGCGAGTTCGATCCTCCGCAACTTTCAAAGAATTCCTGGCAGTCCGTCTGTGCCCAGTGAACTTGCTAGCCGTTTGTTTCCAGACTTCCTGGGAGTTCCTGGATGTATCGTAACCTTCACCAACCATCTATCAAGCTCAAATATTGTGATATTTTCTATACCAGGGAGTCTAGAGAAGCCACTGTTCTCCCTGTATAGTCAGACAATGGGGAGACAAGCCTCCGAATACGGGCACTAACTTCTAAACTAATGTTATTGCTTTCTTTCTCCAATCTCCCTCACTCCTGCCCGCTCTCTATCAGCCCCCCACGAATAAGAAGTTGCTAACCGGTTGAGAATCTCCTAGCTGGGTGGCTAAACCTTTGGCCGTTACGATTCCTGTGAGCCAATTGGCCTTGTCTCATTCCATCGTCCTTTTCTCTCTTTCTCACGCTGTTTCTCTCTATTGGGCACAGTGTAGCATAGAGGAGAATGGGTATGGGAAATTATTTGATAGAAGAAAAGAGGGAGAGATGGGTTATGGGACAGGACAAAGGCAAAAGGGAAATGAGGGAAAAGAAGACATGAATGGCTGGAGAAGAGAGGAAAAGAATAAGAACATAGAACCACAAGATTAAGAGGACTCGTCCGGATTATAGGTGTAAAACGGGGAGTTTAAGCTGGTGCAGGCGGAAAAAAGAAGCCCAGATGGAGGAAAAAATAAATAAATACGGAAATTTGGGCCAATTTCAGGCAATTTTCCTGAAAAAGGCCATAAATTTATGAAACAAAGACACTTTTACTTACTGTAATCATCTGAATCGCACGTTTTGAGTAGGGAACTATCATATTTTGATGCTAGAATGGCAGGATACTGAGATGCTATGACAGAAACACTTGTAAGTTCCATTTCCCGGTAGTTTTTCTACCGGAAGCTGCTAAAAAAGTAGTTTTAGTCAAATATCAACCAGCGGGAAGCTTGAAAGAAGTTTTGTGGTCATTTGCTTGGCCATAAAAAAGGGCCGCGGCCGTTCAGCCACCCCAGATCAAAGTGTAAAATAACCAAATGTCATAAATTAGAGTCAACGAGCCATGAAATTGTCTAAAAAAGTTGGAAGAATCCAGTAGGCCCCGTTCTTTCTACATAAACCGTAAACGAGACGACAGTCCATTACCAGCATTCTTCTGCTTATCTACCCAGGTCAATGGTTGTGCAAATCATCCACCCACTCCTGCGCCTACGTAATTTTAGCCGAGTTATCAGTTGGGTTTACGAGCTGGAGTGACCACCAAAATCGACGGTAATTATGACCCTTCTCAGGCAGAGTCTCTTTAGATACAGTCGTGGATTTATGACTGGGGCAGTTATGATGCGCCAGATTTAGAGGTCAAGCAATATTTTTAGAGAGGAAAATCCTTTAAAAATAGAGAAAAGAACGGGGAAAGACAAATGTTTTAAGAGGAAAAGACGCCTTCCGCGAGAGAATGATTTAAGTGGCTCGCACTGTGCAACAAATTGCTGTTCAGGGGAGGCAAAAAGAGGAGACTTTTTACGAGTGAGGAAGATTTAGAGACTGGCTGATAACATCGATAACAAAGAGAGGAAATTATGGGAGAATTTGCAGAAACTCGCAGTTTTTATAAATCTTCTACAATTGTAAGATTTAGACATTCCGTTGAAGGGCATCCGTGACTCTTTGACCACAAAAGACAGTTCACAGTTCAAGGAAAAAGCGCATTTTGTAAGAAAAAGATTTCTTGGATTTCGTCCAAAGTACTGGGATACATTAAACCAGAACTGCTAAAAGATCCTATTCTTCCCACTGGAAGCCAAAAGTCTTTTATTCTAAACCCAAAAATTTAAAAGGGATACAAAGATTGAGAAAAGAATAAGAGTGCAGATTTTCCAAAAGAATAGTCATACCTTTATCTCTATCAATCCCCCTCCTTTGTTCTAACGATAAAGATACCGAGATATCTCTACATCTGTCCATAAGAAGCCGAAATTTATCTAATAATAACCATAACCTACGGTTATAGCGGTCTCAGTCAAAAGTATAATCTCAAGAAGATCTATTCCCCATCTAATTAGCGACATCAAACGGACGCTGGACTAATGTCATTTATCGGAAAAGGTCACGGCTGGTTGGAATATACAGGCATACACTGTGAGAAGAAGAGCTCTTCTGCCTCGTGAAGTGAGAAAAAGTGGACCCTCTTCAGTGACCTGTAAACGGTATCAAATGTCCCCTCACACTCTCCTTCTGTTGTCCAAATGGTCTCTCCTCTCTTTAACGCCAGATGTGCTTTACGCCCGCCTGTTGCCCTTTGCGTGAACTCTCTACAAATATACGGAGAGAGACAGACCACATTGACCACCCAGGATTCTGGTTGTGTAATTTTATTGCGAGATTCTTCACGCCTCTCGGGCCTTTGGCCAGTTGGCCGCGGGCTATCAACTATTGCAACACACATTTCCGGACATTAGTGAGGGCAGGAGGCATGAAATGGTTGGGGGCTCTTCCTAGATTAGTAATCTTTGAAATATACAGCTAAATATAACTGAAAACGACGCCACAATGGCGTAGAATGGTCGAAAGCCGAAAAACCCCAAATTCTTACTTCAAAACTGAAGAAAATGGCTCTGTCCTACTCTTGTTTGGTCAGGATGTCATTATTAATATTTTTAGGCTTCAAATTATCCCACAGTAGACCTACCATTCATATTTTTAAAATTTAAGGCAGTGAGTGGTAAAAAAATAGACGGTAAGAGTTAAATACCCCGAATTTCTTTATGAAAACAGATTGGATCCGCCATTTAAACCAAATACCCCGCAGCAATAGCGCGCTTTTCATCTAAAGTCAACTTGCGGCTTCTGTTCCGTCGGGGTTTACGCAATTGTCACATTTTTTATGGCTTTCGCGACATAAAGAAGCCGCGGTCACAGCTGCGCTCCAGGTGCATGTCTTCCGATGACTTTTCAATGGCGCATCTTTGTTGCCTCGAGGTCTAAATAGCACCCCGTTTAAAGAGGCTGTTTGCGACTTTTAAAAGGCAAAAGAACTACAGTAATCTGAAAAAGTAAAGATGTTTCGAATTGGATAAGGTTACCGGGCTGCGGTAAGGATAAAAGGCTCTGCTGGTATGCATTTGCGGCTGGCGGTAAAAGATCCCGCTGTCTTGTTCCGTCTTTTGAATAATAACATCCTGTTGCCAACATCTGTGCTCTATTCGGTCGTAAATGTGGATATGGCACTTATGGGGACATTCGACCCCATGTTTTACGGCAGTTATAAGTTGCATCTGTACGAGCCTTCTGTCGTGAGAAGATATGACACACAAATCATAAAAACAATGTGGACAGCAGGACGAGCTATTTGAATCTTGGATCCTAACAAGAAAATTTTTTAAAAGGGGGTAAATTCAAAAAGGACGGGGCTCTTCTTCGACTGGCAGTCCGCCTCTGACCTGTGGCTGTGACCCTGGCCCCCGGCTTTTTAACAGGTGGATAGTCCTCTCTGCGCCAGGAGATATGAGGTGTGAAATGCTAGCCCTCGGAATATGCTAATTTTCTAGACAAAATTCACTCCTTCCAACGAGGTTAATGACTTACGGGCGGAGGAAAAAGCCGTCAAACCGAGGTCATTATTATGAGACGAGCTGGCTGACTGTAGTCGGGGTCCAGGTGTCAATTGACTACTTTTTGAGCTGATGGACAGGGGAGGAGATCAAGGACAGAAAAAGACGCAGATTTTGTAAGTTTCTGCAGAACATTCACATGTTTTTTGGGCCTGCAAGGTGTAAACTTTGATCTTCGCTCACGTGCAGAGCTTCTGTTAAAATTTCTCGGGCTCAAAATTACAGTTGGAAGAATTCGTGACGAAATTAAGAAAAAGATCTTGAAAAGCAAGGAGAAATGCCATCCGCCCTTATTTGCCAAACTCCAGCTGGCCATTATTTTGAATTTCTAACTCTTTATTTACCCTCCGAGAGGATTATTCAAATTTTCAGTACTTATAGGAGGTCTCGAGGGGAATAAAGCTGAAATATGGGAATGAGAAAGAATACTGTAACCAATAGAAGATTCAAAATTGTTAAAATGACCACTGGAAGCAGTGTAATTTCCGGCGGTAAAGAACAAAGAGCCGAACGCCCAGTGTCTTCCATAATGAGCGATGCGACAAATGTTCGAGGGGATAAAGAGACAGCAGCAGAGTAGGTCATAAAGTGATTAGGGTATTAAAATGCCGCCGTCTCTCTCACGGACAGACCGCCGTGTCCAGTCGGGATTTGAAATGGATGGACGATGTGACAAATAAGTGACATACGGGAAAGGGAGAGACCTCATGCATATTGCACATACGAGACATACAAAATCATAGTGAATCAGTTAGCCAATTGGGTCAATTAGGATTCGATTTGGAACTTGAAAAATGAGAATTTTATTGGTTTTGGAAAGAAAACCTCTGCAGGGCTGAGTCTACGGTAATCCTATATGGAGCTCAATTTCTTACGGTAGATCATGGTATAATCTAGAAGCAATGCGCCCTTCGTAGGAGAGTTGAAAATTGGACTACGGCCTCTTTTGAAACTAGGACAACACCAAGTGTGAGAAAAAGAGCCCCTTTTCGGACGGCTAATGCGATCTCCAAACAACTTATTCTCCTCAAAGTGAAGAGAGAGGACTGAAATTCATCTAGGAGAGGAGTTTCGCCCCTCGGACAGAACAAACAACTTAAAACCTTATCTGGAAGTACTCAAATGTGCTGCATGGGGCTCTTTTAGAGGAGCCGACGGAGGGTAGTGGGAATGTCGCAATATAGACGAGAGATAAAAAAGAAAGAGGCGATGGTAAATACGCAGGGGGTTATTTTGGAGGAGAGAACACCGGACTTACGGGTAAATAACAGCAAAACAAAATTAAATGAGAGATCCAGTCAAGCAGAAATTTTTAACCGGAAAAAATAGAATCGGATCCTTTCCCAGGCAACTCAAATCTCTTCTCTCTAGAGATTCTTTTACAACTTTTTGAGTGACTCCATTCAAAAACTATCACTCACTGACCATCGGGGGCCAGATGAGTTAGTTGAATTCGCGCAGCAAATGAATGACTCCTCGGGGAGATGGGCAGTTCTCTCTCTCCCAGCAATTCACACAATTTACGCCACTTGTCATCGCCTGTAGGAGGGGAAGGGGAGAAGAGAATGAGGAAAGGGAACGACACCTCGGGGAGGCGGAAAGAAAAAGGAGCAAAATGGAAATACGTAGTAAAATTGCCGAACAGTTCGAGCTTTATTTTACCTTTTCATTAAAGGGACTGCTAGCGACGCTCGCAAACATCTTACTGACTTCTACATCCAAAGAAGAACATCCCTTGAACACATTATCCCCGTGGAAAAAAGCTACGAAATATGATCAACTCCAATACTTTTTACGGGAAAAACTACTGCAACTTGGCTAGAGTTCTCATAAGTTTTGTCTAGGCTAAAATTAGCCACAATGAGAAACAAAAACACGATACTTTTGTTCGACGGGAGGCTGCAATTTAGGCGGGGAGAGGAAAGAGTCGTGAGAAAGTCTTTCACCAGCTATCGGATTCAAGCTTTTGGGAGGTGAGAAAAGTAACGAACTTTTTTCCCGCCGAAACTGCAAAAATTGGAGAAGAAACAGGGGCAGTCAGGGGCCATGGGAAACGCGAGTTGACCCGAAAGAGAGGCAGGGTCCCAGTGATTCAGCAACGGTACGCGGCATGGGAAAGAGGCGGGTTATTCGGTGAGCTGGAAAAGACAAGGAGCACATGCAAACAGGCGCTAACCGTTTGATGAAAAGGGCAAGAGATGACAAGGCTCTAGACGATGACCCAAGATATTCAAATAGACTAAGGAATCCAGCTAGACGCGTTGTAGATGGTCCATGCTCGTTGATAACCGGGAAAAAAAGGAGAAAATTCCCCTTCACGTTGAAAAATGTCCTGATTTCCTGAAATCCCAACCATCTAGGATCCATGTCGGTACGAAACACTCCTCCATCTTTTTTCCTTTGAAGTGAGCTCCAAAAGAGCCTGGCAGCGCCATGAGATCCTCTTTTTTATTCAATAGAGCGTTCCCATTTCACAAAACTTTAACCCTCCGTTCCGCATTTAATTCCTGCCGCCCATGGGTTTCATAATTAGCGTGGTCTGGTGATTGACCAGGGAAACATTTTAGTTTACCACGGCTTTTTGCAACGAGACCTATACCATTCGAAAGAGCGTAAAAAGTTAGGAAGATAGCCCTTTTCAAAAACCCCAAAATGGCTCACGGTGAGGAACCGGACGACATTTTTTATTTACATGTTAAATTCTGCGAAATTGCTCAGCCGGGTTGTATACAACAAAAAATAAGAGTAAAAATGTGGCAAAATGGCCGATTGGTAACGCACTTGCTTATCACATTTTTATTTTTTTTTTCATCTCGGGTTCGAAACTCGGATAGATCCACATCATTTTTCTAATTTTTTAACCACGTTTCTTTTTCCACCTCCGTTGATTGCTTATCCACCGGCGACCTTTTGCCTAATATTTTTGAATTTTCTGAACAGGGGAGCGGATAGTGGGAGTCTAACACACCTTGGAGACGGCTTCATTGACTCGTAAACGCGGAAAGTGAAATTGTTGATAAAATACTACACAGCAAAAAAAAATTAGAAAAATGATGTGGATCTATCCGAGTTTCGAACCCGAGATGAAAAAAAAAATAAAAATGTGATAAGCAAGTGCGTTACCACTCGGCCATTTTGCCACATTTTTATTCTTATTTTTTGTTGTATACAACCCGGCTGAGCAATTTCGCAGAATTTAACATGTAAATAAAAAATGTCGTCCGGTTCCTCACCGTGAGCCATTTTGGGGTTTTTGAAAACGGCTATCTTCCTAACTTTTTACGCTCTTTCGAATGGTATAGGTCTCGTTACAAAAAGCCGTGGTAAACTAAAACGTTTCCCTGGTGAGAAGGCAATTTTGGTGGTTTGGCGAGTGAGAGAGCGAGGATGGCACACGAATTCTAATTATCGAGAGTGAAGGCCTTCTGCCTGTGTTCGCGGAAATGGTTTACTCAGCTGCCGGTAGACTACAAAGGCTCTGGACAAAACAGCCGCCATGTAACAGGACATTAGCATAGGAAAACAAGGTGGCAGAGAAGAGGAGCAACACATTGCGCACCTGCTGACAGATGGTTGGGGAATGAGCGGAAAACTAAAAAAGGGAGAAATGCTACATTGAATTACAGAGATTTTTGAAGCGAAAGTGTTCACCCACAGAATCTCCGGCTCCAATTTATCCACAATATTGATATTTCTACAGTAAACCCCCTAATAAATTAAGAAGCCAGCTGCCTCCTTTTGCGATCATCTCAGCCAAAATAATCGCCTCCGCAGGTGGTCGGAAGTGCGAATCGTAGCATAAGGGATAATAATTTTATAGGTTATTGCCAGCTGATTAAATTTCTAATCAAATGAAAGCCAAAAAATGTAGAAAAAGGCGCAGTACAGTTAGTTGTCCGCCGGGCTGTCCGGAAGTGTCCGACGCTTTTCGAACCACCCCCGACAGGAAAAACATCTACGGGGACAGGGAGAGAGAGTATGCTCTATTGATGCGTAGTATTGCCCTTGTCAGATTGGCTTTCCTTGAAGGTTGAGAACAGAATGACCGGAAAGGCCAGCAGTCGGAGAGGGCGGCTGGCAGCTATCGTGTCCTCATGTCATCTATCCTCTATTCGATATGGATACATGAATACATCCCTTTATAAGACGTGACATGAGATGTTCAGAATATTCAAAAAAAGGTGAGGATGATGGATTAACAGCTCGTGATAATGTATAATGGATTTTGCAGAAAAAATGAGCAAAAAGTAAGGAAATTCGGACGTAAGACTCTGGGAAACGGGGAATATCCCCAGTTTCCACTAAAAATTCTTGGATTTTCAATACTGCGGTCACTTTTATGATATTGGATAATGGAAATATTGAATCTTGTGCTGTGGATCCACCGAAGGCGAGAATTCAAGGAGTACGTGGTCGAGTACCAAGAAAAGCTGACTGAAAGCCAGAAATCGCAGATACACAAGTACGCTTACCCAATTAAAAATTTACGCAAGCTAAAAGGCAGCCAAAGCGCCCAAAAATGTCAGGTATAAGTGAGGAGGACCTCCCCTTCCCAAGAGATCTTGCCCTAATTTCCACCCTCTTTTTTTCCTTCTTTGTTAATCAGATGAAATCCTTCCGACTTCCCCTGAAAGGAAAGAGAAATCTCAAGATTCAATTACTTTTTTCCCACTCTCCCCCCGTCGATGTGCAAAGTTTGAGAAGACACAAAGAAACGCCGCAAAATGGCCTCAATCTCCATCCTCTCCAGCGTTAAAAAAAGGGAAATGTGTCAATTGTTTTCATATGGAAATGTTCGGGAAAATGGGAACGGAAGTGTCAAGAGAGGAGGAGGACGAGAGATGTCTCATCAGTTATTCAACCGAAGATTCAACCCTGGGAGAGCGGGGACCAGGGCTGGTAGTCCTTTATTTATGATTCACGAGTTTTAGAGGTGCAAGTCGGAGTGAATAGCCACTCCAGAGGAGAGGGGGCCGATGCCATGAGGGCAGCCAGGAAACAGCTAATTTGGCAGTAGTGGCCAAAAGAAGAAAGGACAGTGACCTTTATGAATGAAAATAGACCACCTGAACTGACAGAAATGGGTGTGAATATGGAGAATAGGAAATTTTCGGGACAAAAGAGAGTTCGCTGACCAGAAGGATTGTCTCCAAGGTGAACTCCGTGAATAAGAGAGTCGATGCCGTTCTTACGGGCCTAAAAACACAAATTCTCGACGTTGTGATTCGGGATTGTCGAATGAAAAGGATACGCTAATAATGGAATTTATCATTTGGTCCAAAACTGTAAAAGTTTTTATTCGGTGCCTATGGAAAGCGGTCTGCAAATTTTGAAATTGTCTCTGAGCTCGTACTCGCCCGTCCCAATCACCCGTTTTCTTCTTCAAACCGTCTAAATTCCCTCCATGTTTTATGGGCCAGTTCTACTTGTCACATGAAGAAGTCCTAAATATGTCCTAAAGTCTCAACTTCCGTTTCTATTGGACACTCTCTCCCAAGTACCACAATAACGATGTCATTAGAGGAAAAGAAATAGCTACCCGTTCTTCCCGTCGTTCCTTCTTGACTATAAAATGCATACTTATGTTTTGCCATCCCCGGAAAAGACCAATAATGAACTGGCGGGGGACTTCAAGCCATAATTCAAGTAAAGAATGGCAGATTCGAATCGTCTATTTGGCATTTTGGCGGGAAAAGAGAGAGGCAATGTGAAATGGAATTGGAAATACTCCGAGATCTGACGGAGGTCTTGAAGGGAATAAAAGTACGAATCGGATCCACTTATCCTGACTCACGATTAGGTCATGAAATGCTCATATTGACAGAATGGTTGAATACAATAGGACAGTGACTATGAGCAGCTTCTTATTGCATTCACCGTCAAGTGTCCAGCCCGACCAAGTAAATATGAACAAATACTGTTGCACACGGCAAAACAATTGTCGGCTGCTCTTGAACACCGCGGGAGAGATGGGGAAAGGAACGAAGAGAAACTATTTTGGCCATTTTTACAGAAGAGGGAAATTATCCTAATTTTGGCGCATTTTTGTAGCACGCCGTCTCTTCAAACGCTCTTTTACATTCGAGTTTCTATGATCAAGTTAGAAATTTTATTGGAATTAGAAGGAATTTGAGTAAAAATCTGTGTTTCCCAGCCGGTAACGCAATCACACAGCTCAAATGTGACCAGAATGACTGATGAAGTACTCTGAGCTGACATTGAGATGGCAACATTGTCCCTATAATTAGCATAATAGGCGGATGGCTACTCGCCTCCCGGTCAACAAGAGAAAATTAATTGTCCTAACACTGTGTGTGTTCCAGCCGTTCAGAAGAGTCTTCCTAGGTCACATATTGAAGCAGTTTCTAGGTTTACAATGTTTTCCTGTGGACAGATGGTTGTAAATTCCTTATGGTACCTTATGTGAAGAATGCGGTAATGGCTGGCTCATCTCGTAAAAAGTTGGAGGTCAATCCTCCCAAGTCTTTGTGGCTGCTGCCTCAAGGTTAAAATTCTGTCTCATAGGAGAAGAAATGCTAATTAGCCGCGTCAATCCATTAGAACACCTGTATTGGCCCGGATGGCGGGACAACTGCCTATTTTGGGATTAGCTCCACAAGACCGCAACATAACTCCGACAGGGCGATGGAGGTCAACCATACAAAAATTGAATAGAATAAATCGACAGGATGTTTTGGAGAGGCGAGGGACCTGCCAGCCAAATTGATAGCCCGACCTTTGTCGCCTCATTTGCTTCCCGCTAAACACAGTAGCTTGTACAAAGAAATGTGAGAAAGAAACAGACGGAGTGGGGGGAAGGACAGACAAAGCAATTTTTAAGGTAAAACAACAGAAAAATTTGAAATTGGTGAACATAGAAGTCCATGCAAAAGTCTAATTCATTCCCCATACAAGAACAATTTCAAGAAATAGGAGAAGAGCTAGAAGATTATCCCAGCCGCCTGGGATATTCATCGTCTTGGTAACCCAGATAGACAAGGAGAAGGAGATAAATCAAAGTTTTCCTGGATATTATCGTCCCTTTTGATTTTTCCATCCAATTAGGAGATTTTTTCGATGATTTAAACAAAATTTAGGCGCTCATTGAAACAGATTTCAAACAGTTCCCACAACCTCGACAGTTTCTCACCATGGGATTGTCTAGAACTCGACTATTGTCCGACCCTATGAAATATCCCCAGACTCTGGCTCTCTTCTTTCTTACGATGACTCGTCTTATCCTTCTCGCCATGCTCCTGGTTTCAATCGCCATCGCTGACTGGCCTCTACCATCGTATGCTCAAAATCTGTATGTAACATCTCAGCGTCCGCCAGTCCCGGATATCGTAGCCCAACTGAATCATCGCCTGAAGCAGCTGTATAATGCCAGGATGTTCAACGCATTGACCAAAGAAGTAAGTGAACAACAGGATGCAATATGAGACAGTAATTTCTAGCTTTACGCGTTCGATGCCATTGTCAAGGTAACAAAGTACAATCGCCGAGCTGAGGGACATGAGGATATCGAACAACTTCTTGTCAACACGGCCTACGGTATAATCCAAAATGTAATTTCATTCCTCCACTAATTTATTAGAAATGTTTTCAGATTGAGATTGTTGATGTTCGGAGAGGCAGATTCGGCAGTTATGAGGTTGATGCCATTATGAGATACCTCGTAATGGGTGGCAGCAATGCGGAATTTCGTCTAAAGGAGACAATTCAATTCGGAAGATTTAGCCGTTTTACTCAATTGCCTTTGAATTAATTTTTGAATAAACAAATCCTTTGTGATATTATTGTGGAATAGTCCTGGAACTGATGTTCCACAAAAACAGATACGCTCCTCTCAGCCTTTATCATAAAAATGGATATCCAGTTGTCCTGTTGGCTACAAAGAACAAAAGTGCAATTTAACACTAGAAATATCAAAAGCTAATTTTCCCAAAAGTTTAAAGGATAACATTTTTCTTTGCCTTAATTCTACGACTAGTTTTTGATTTTCCCATAAAGTGAAATCTCGGGCACATTGAGACAGTTTTTAGACAGTTCCCAGCTTTTGAGACCGTGTTGATTATAGTTTCCCCTGCCCATGTGAGAATTTTCCTATAGATAAATTCTTCTAAACTTCATTGCCTGTCTATGACCTAATGGCACATAAATAAAAATGCATTTATAATCAATCAAAGCAGGGAGACCTTGTATTTTCTTGAAAGTTGAACATCTGGACCCGTATGGATTTGGCTAGGAGCTTGACCCGTCTTGTTTTCCATTGAGGTCATAGTCGACTATGTGAGGGTAATAATCTTGGGCGGGTAAGAATGTTCCACACAGATGAGCTGCATTTTGAGCAGGAAGTAGAATATGAATATTATTGAAGTTGTGACAGCTGAGATTGAGCCAACTACTATCAACTGAAATATAGCACATTTTACTGAGAAAATTAGGGAAAACTGACCCATCCTTGGATGGAAAAGCAGCAATCGGTTCCATGGGGGCCGCAACAATTGAACTCATGGAATACTGAAGCTTCTGGGCATTGGACATGGCTGGAAAGAGTTGGATTTTATTCCTTTTAAGACCACAAATATTTACAGTAACCCAAATAAGAGAAAAGAAGACTTACACATGCTTCGTAAAATTCCTACACCATTGTCCAAAATTCTTCTCTGCCCAATTTTTAGGTGCCGGGCGCGTCAAATGTCCATCTTCTGCAGTCAATTCAGGCCAAACCATCAAATGCCCCAATGTTACGGTGACAGAGCCCAGGAGAAGTACCAACCGACGCATCTGAAAAGAATGTTTTCGGCGAATTCTTTGATAGACGAGAGATGATAAAGTGAGACGAAGGTCGTTATTACTTTTGGTCGAAACTGGGCAAGTGGTTGTCGTGATACTTTTCCGCCCACATTTCTCACATACGTCAGAGGGAGGAAGCTGAACAGTTCCCGTTTTCAGACAAGGCAAGTTTGGCGCACCAATTGTACTTTTTGTACGAAATGTAGGATTGAAAAGGGATGAAAGGAATAGAAAGTGTAGCAGCTATCCATGCATATTTTGAAGATTGCAATTGGATTCTTCGAGGACATTTTGCCAAGGACACTGGATAACAACATTCGCGAAAGTTTTGACTCCCTTTAAATGAATTGAACCAAACTGTGATACAAAATTTGAGAAGGGACTTCGAAAGCACTGAACAATTTAAAAAATACATGGCTGATCAGAGATAATGGCCAGAAATGGCCTTCTGAATTCTCTCCTTTAAAATACAGATGCCCTTTTATAGGCAAAAACAGGTATCGGTTGACGGATGCTTTTTAAAGACAATAGAAATTGGTGCAGACTATATATTGATGTTTACAGACAATTGAGACTCCTTTCTTTCCCAAAGTGAGATCATAGATGAAAAAATCAGATTCGTAAGATAACCATGCAAGTGAAAAGAAGTAAATATTAGGAAAAATAGCAGCTTCGGGAAATTTTGGAAGGCTGTCAAGGTTAAGTCGTATTGGTGGCAGTAGAATTGGTAAAAATCGCCATTAACAATGTTTCTCCTTTGGCAACCAGCTGTTATACATTACCCAAAGTGTACAGCATTCCTCAATTTTTAAATTACTCCAGAAGCCGGCATTTAGTTACCCATTCTTGTTCTTTGCAATAAAAAGTTGCCGTTTCATTTTCTCCTATGGTCGCACCTTCGAAGCCAAAGATAACAAATGACGGGAGGAACTGGTCACTGGTGTCAATGTCTAATTCATCGTCAAACTAAAGAAAATAACCTTGACCTTTGTTTATGTTTATTTGGGGGAGGAGTAGTCAGTAAGAGATCAAAGGCTCTGGGATACGCTATCTCTATTCATGGTTAAATAAATTAAAGAAAAGTCAGATATCTGGGCCGAAAGCTGTAAATAAAATGAGGACAGAAACTGTTCGGCAAGCACATTATGCAGTCATCGGAATGAGATCGCGACACCCTGAGGTTAGACTTTCTCTTCAAAGGTTAGCATAAGTGGAACGACTTCCAGCTGAGTGGTAGAAAGTGACAAAAGGATGACTTTGACTGTGGCTGCAATGGATCATTGAGCTTGAAGGACGGAGAAGGGGTTTTGCCAAATTCGTCAAAGAAAAGCAGCACAATAACTGGTTTCCGGGCAGAGAAAGGGGTTACAAAAATTCCCGCTGTCCTTACGTAACGCGCAGGAAAGGATTGTGGAGATTACATGCCGATACAAAGCCGACATCATGTTCTACCATCAAAAATAGTTGAATACCACGTGGTAAAGAGATGATCTCTGCTGGTGCAGAAAAGGTAAAAACCTGGTGTAAGGGCATATTTATAAGGAAACAAGAGGGCAACACAGGACTGGAAAGACTTGACGTAACGGGGACACAAAAGTCTCTCTCCGAATTTTTTCGCCTAAAATCAGGAAACAACAACGATTACACAAATTTCTATTTGGTGAATAGGGACAATGATGCTTTAAATGGGAGAAAAGAATGAGAAAACAGATGAGACAATAAAAAACAGGCCAGGGAAAGCAAAACATAAAAAAAAGAACAGGAAAATAACAAAAAATGCAGTTTACAAACTTTCTGCAGCGAAGAGATGCCCTTTTGACAAAAATGTACAGTCAAAACCGCGACAAAAGCCGATTTCGGCACCAAAATGATAGAAAAAAAGAAAAGAAGCAAGTTCTCTAGCCGTGCGAGGTTTCAGGTATCCGGGTGGCATGGCATCCCGCTGGGTTCGGGAAACGTGTTCTTGACCGTTGGCTAGCCATTGTCCGTAATGCGTTGTTAGGCGGCGGACAGGATGAATTAGAGCAACGAAATAAATGGAAATCTATTAGAAAGAAAGCCAGGAAACAGTTGAGGCGGATAGGATGAAGTATAAGAAATGATCCGAAATCGATAGCCTTT
This sequence comes from Oscheius sp. DF5033, assembly GCA_964036215.1. Taxonomy (NCBI): domain Eukaryota; kingdom Metazoa; phylum Nematoda; class Chromadorea; order Rhabditida; family Rhabditidae; genus Oscheius; species Oscheius sp. DF5033. The sequence goes on along the minus strand of CAXIWN010000012.1, from coordinate 3,329,355 downwards.
GATTGCGACATGGACACGAGACAAGATCCGCGGGAAGAATGATATCCTGTCGTCGCGCAAGCTTTCAACCGACTGGCGATAACATCATGACAATGAAGGATAGCCATCTCCAGTACTTTTTTATCCCAAGAAAGCCTCGGTTTTTAGGCTAACTTGAATCATGTTTACCAGTTCGTAAGAGGTTGGCCTGATTTTCAAGCCACCCATCAGAGACCATTTCGCGGTCATTTACTTGTCAAACTTTGACGAACCGTTGGCTAAATAACGGAGAAAAAAGTGAGGAAAATTTAAAAAACATTGGAATTCTGGGAATAAAGGAAAAAGAGGAGCTAGGCCAAAAAGAGTTCTACTAGGTGGCTGAAGACATCTGTCCAATTTCTTCAGCGCCTTTTGTCGATAAATCCACTTTTCTCCCTCTCGTCCCCTTGACTAATTACTACCGCTAAACTTTCTCTTTTCTAGTTCTCCGCCTTTTCCCGATCTCTCTCGCAATACAAAACGGGGTTTACTGCGTGGTGGGCGGATATCTATGGCCTTGACGTGGTGACCAGTGGAAAAATTACGTTTTTGTTACGATTTTATTTAGAGATATAAAAGTCTAAAAGTGCAATGAAACAGAAGGTAAGTGGACATGTAACGGGCGAGAAAACAAGACATTCCGCCGAGAACCCAAGTGGTGGTCACTCTGTCTCTTGACATGGAATGACAAACTGGCTGCAATTATATCCTACCCGCGAGATTTATACTGGAAGCTTGGTTAAATTAGTTGAATTTTTCTTTTTTCTAGAAGAAGCAATGGAGGGAGGACAGGAAAAGAAGCCACATTCTCAAAAGGAAAACTTTCAGCTTCAGAATCTTCAGGATTATCTCTAACTCAGACACTTTTTTAATAAAATCAGAAATAGTGAAACCCAGCTATATCTAACGGATAGGGAAAACGGCTGTGGCGCAATAGACAACGAGAGCGGACCGGTTACTTACAGCCAGCGGAAAATAGCTAACTAGTCCATTTTTGACGACGGGATAAAACGACAACAAATCTGCTCATATATACGAGGTAATACAAGAGATCTGGTATATTTTGCCACGTAACTAATAGGTAAAATTCTACCGGTTGCATTATGACAAGGCGGAAAAACATTCAGTCTTGTGAGCTTGCAAATGAAGACTACTTTAGACCTTTATTTAAGATTAATCCATATGCTCTTGAATAAAATGGCTGAATTTTCCGTTGTCAATTGTCTCCTTAAGGCCATATTTCACTTGACGACCATCAAGCATACTGAAAGTCATTATGGCCATGGCATATAATTGTCCGGGTTTGACATTCCAAACTGAGCGAAGGTCAATCTGAAAATATTTTATTGAATGGTAATAAATAAAAATTACTTTGTCGATTTTACCGAAGGCTGTATTGCTGAGAAGAGCTTCGATTTGCTGATGTCCTTTGACTTTAATACCATACTTGGTTACCTCTACAACAGCATTTTCGTTGTACAGCTGGAGCATTTTCTTTATATGGCAGTTCGTTATTCACTTACTTCTTTGACCAATGTGCTGAAATCCTTGGCATTGTATAGATCATACATGCGTAGATTCAGGCGGGCGGCTACCATCCAATCGCGTGATAGTAGATGAGGTTTATTCAGAGAGGCTGGATACTTATTTGGCAGATACGGTGAAGGCCAGTCAGCGATGGCAGTTGAAGCCAGGAACAAGGAGAGAAGGATAAGACGAGTCATCGTAGGAAAGAATGATTATGATCGTCGACTGGGGATATTTTATAAGGCCAGACAGTAGTCTGGGGGTATTTTTAGACCATCCCACGGTGTGAACGTCTCGAAGAGCTGGAAACTGTCTGAAATCTGTTTCAATGTGCCCCAAATTTCAGCGAAATTGTATGGGAAAACCAAAAACTTATCGTAGAATTAAGGCAAAGGAAAATGTTATTCTTTAAATTTTTTGGGAAAATTAGCTGTTTCCCAGTATTAAATCGTAATTTTGTTCTTTTACAACAGTTCAACGACAACAGGATATCCATTTTTATGGTAAAGGCTACGGGAAGTGGATCTGTTTCTGGAAGATCAGTTCCAAGCTCTTCTAACAATTTCCTCTAAATTCAATAATTTCCTGATTTTTGATCAAGAAGACGATGCCGCTTTGATGTCAATAAACATCAGCTTACCTCTGTTATTATAGTTCCGATTGGAGCAACATATTGACAGGAAATTTGTCGTCTCTAGAAATTTTCGATCAACTAGTTTCAATTCCTCATTGGTCATTCAATAAAAGAACATAACAGGTTGATATTTTTTGCCCGGGCAGCCGATTTATCTTTTCGCGCTTCCCCTTTCGAACCTACCAGTCGCCTGTTGACATTTACCGCCAGTATTTCTTCCTCTTCTCTTATTTTCCTATAGAAATCCGAAATTTCTAGGTAATGTTGCATGTCGACCAAGAAATGAACGAAAAATTGGACAGAAAAGATAAAAAAATGGACAAATTCAAGGAGATTTTTTGGCATAAAAATGCTATTTTTTTGACTGGATCAATTATGGGAGCTTGTGGAATGATCGCCGTCTTCAACGTCTACTATTTGAAGGTTTGTTGTTTTCATGGTTCTCCTGCCCAAATTTCTGGCTTATGAAAAAAAATGACTAACAAAATGATTTAAAACATCGAAAAACTGGCAGAATAAGAATTTTTCGGGATTTTTGCCTTTCTTTCCTTTCCACCGAGTTCTTCACTTCCAATTTACCGAAATTTCATCAATTGTCCCCCCTTTCAGCCCCTTCTGCAAAAAGTTGCACTCAAACTGGAACGTCCTTGTAGTAAAGTTGTAGTTCCTATATTTTTCCCATCGCAATAAGTGCCATAATCTGAACAAAATTGCAAAAAATCCAAGTGCTCATCTGTCTCTCTCAACCGCCAGCTGATAACGAGCCAGAATTTGTTATAATGCCTACCGCCCTCCGTGACACTCTTTTCTTGACTGCAAGTTTAACCGGGGCAATATGTATTATTAGCATTTATCATATGTATTATATAAAAGTAAGTAAAAATAGTCGGAAAGTGATGATTTTTGACTGAAATTCCTATAAAAATCGTCTGAAATGGGGTACTTCATGGAAAAACATGGATTTTCAGGTATTTTTGGAGAAATATAATCTTCCCGCTTCATATGTAAGCGTTGTACAAACGGCATTTTTAATATGGAATGCTATAAATGACCCGATTATGGGATATGTTCAGGTATTTTTTTAAATATTCTTATCAAATGAGAAAAAGTGGTCCAAAACGCCGTTTGGCGATGATTTTCTCGGGAAAATAGCTGGATTTTAGCGTAATTTAGTTAAATTAACGTCTACAGTAATTTTTCATTAAAAAATTCCTTCAGGATCTCGGCTGCTGTGGTATGAAATGGATAATGGACCGGAGAAAAGTTATATTGTACATGGGACCCGTTTTCGCTGCTACTTTCCTCCTATTCTGGTTTCCTTGGTCCACGTAATTATTCTAATTTCTACAATTTACCCCAAAATTTAGGACAATTCCTCTAGTAACGGCAGCCCAGCTCCTTGTCAGTCTATTTGTTTATGACACTCTCTTCACTTTGGTTTTATCAGCGTATTGTGGTCTCTGTGTCGAAGTGGCCACAACGCATAGTGATCGAGTCCGAGTCACTGTTTTTGGAGAAATTTTTGGTCTTATCGGTAGGTAAGGACATATTTAAAAGAGACAGATGGCGGGAATTTTGAGGGGGGAGATAAGGCGGCTGGAAGCGATGTCTGGTTCTGAAAACAGTAGGAAATAAGAGTTTTGGAGTCTGGGGGTTAGCCTGGGGGTTATCCAAGAAGGAATTCAAACAAATGACTGTTGGAAACTCAAAGTCTTGGCATTTGCCTCTACGTGACACCTAGAGTCGACTCGAGCGTGACTCGACGTTTTTGGGTTTGTTCAGCATCGAGTCCACGTCGACGATCGGTCGACACGGGTCGATTTTGACTCGACGCTCGACATTGTCGCCGCTAGTCGACTCGTCAACGAGAACTTTCCGTGTCGTGGGCACACAGCAGTGGCCTAGAATCCCCCCAATAAGCCCCCAATTTATTCCACATTATTCCAGGTGGGTGTCTAATCCTACCAGTCGAGTCTTTCACCCATAATTTGGATTACTTCGGTCGATTTCAAATCTTCTGTATTGGGATAGCCATTCTTAGTGCAATTTGCTTCGTTGTCGGAGCAAAATGCCTGTCTCATGATAAACCAGATCGTGGAGAAGCTGAACGAATGCAGGTATTTTTCCCAAAAACAATTCTAATCTAATTTCCAGCATGCTGAAGAGCTCCCCGGTACGTGGAAAAGTGTCGTGACCATATCGCTTCAAATTATGAAACAACCCAGATTTATTTGCCTAGTAGGAGGCCAATTCTTTAAATTAATGAGGTTATTTTATTTTTATCGTAAAATATTGTTTTAGATCCGTTGGTAATGGTCAATTTCTCCTAATTTTTGTTGAAGGACTTCTAGTTTCTAACGGTTTTATGGAAAAGGGCAGCCACATGTTGGGAGTTTATTATGTGGCTGTTAGATCCGCTGGAAGTGTCGGTTTTCCTTTATTCCTTCCTTTAAAGGCGATTGCAGATCCTCTTTTTCCTCCTCTGGTATCCAGTAAATAAGCTCGGGTGTCATAAAATTCTGCATTTTATCAATGGCTGCTCTTTGGTGAATGCTGGAATTATGCTATTTTTGGGCAGATTCAGCTATACATGGCTAGCAGTCTATATTTTGATTGAAAAGTACTGTAACATTTTTATTTATTGGAAGCCTGAGCAACCCTTCGGGTCCTGAAGAGAAAAATCCAGGAAAAAACCCAAAATTCGAATGCGTGCCTGCCATCGCTCGCTTCACAACCAAATATCCTCCTCCTTTAAACTTCTTTAATTTTTCATTTAATAGCCTCGTTTCAGTATGTTCTCCCACTGTGGTGAGCATGGCTACTATATCATAATTGGCGGTGATGTCATCGATTCGGATAAGAGGAATCATGACCGTTCGTCGCCTCTCTCGACAATTATTTTTACCCTCAAGGCTCTCTTCACAAAGCCAGCTGAATCTCTAGCTCCTATAATTATTCTCTCCCTTCTACAGTCCGAAAATTACACCCAACTCAAGGAACCCTGTTATGGGAATTCGGATTCAACCACGACGATGAGGTTCGACCCAAAAATTCGAAAATTTCGGGATTTTTTAGCGATCTACCCTGTGATGATATGTTCAATGGAATGTTCAATATTTTGATCCTTTACCCGGCTGCCTGTGCAATAGGCGAAGCTATTTTTGTGGGGATCGACCAATTTTTAAAGTACAAAGAGACGAAGAATCTTAAAATTGGAAAGGAAATTAGTAAATAATAAAAATTAAAAAGATTCACTGTTCAAAAAATTTTCCCTATCGATAATGAAGATAAAAAAAGACGATAAAAACACGCGATACAAGAACTCTGATCCAAAGAGATAAACAACGAGGTCAATTTATAAGGAACATCTTTACTTCCTTGTGCTAAAGGGCGTTTTCCTTAGTCAGGTCAAATTTCTCTGTCTCTGTCATTTTAACGAGCAAAAAATTAGCGGAAATACATCATAAAATTGGTTTTTAAACGTCTGCTTCCGTCTCACATCTCACTGTACCACCCACTTTGAAGAAGCGACTTTTCCAATTTCGAATTGAACTGCTGTTACTCGTCGGCGGCGCTCGTTTCTAATTTTAGGCATTCGGCTCTCTAAGTTCTAAAGTGATGGCTCCGAACATCGCTTTCACCTTATTTGTTTCTTTTTTCATTCGCTCTTTTGAGTCCTTGACTCCTGTAAACAGACACTGTTCTTCTCCATCTGAGCACAAAACACAAATATCGCCCTTTTCCCCCGTTTTCCACGACCGAAGAGATAAATATTGCACCTTTGCCTTATTTGATTTTGTCGATTCCCAGTCGCAATCAGCTACTAGACGTATTCCCAGCCGTTTTATTTCAATTCAAATCGATGTCTATTCTCATGTGATGATATCTGGTCACATCTCTCCTCGTCTCTTCTTTTTTAGGAACCCAGATTGCTTTCCCCCTCTCGAGTCTCTAATTCAAGCATCCTTATGGGCAAATAGGATGTCCACGACGATATGTTTATAGAGCAGCCAGTCATCCTCATCTCTTTCGCCTAATTGAAATGCCACTTTCAGGGTGAGAGGGGACTACGGTAGGGCATTTTGCTTTAGGGAGCTGGCTGCCAGCTCTGGCTCAATCTCCATTACAATTTTCTGGCTGACGACTTCTCCGAAAATTGTAATTTTAAAGGACAGTTGATCTCTTTTCAATCTTAGGTGCAAGCAAACCTCGCGGGGTAAATGATTTCATCTATTTTGACGCATCCTCCCTCACTGTTTTATTTTAAACTGATTCAACTGGATGATTTCTCTAAAAAGTAGCGATTTTCCCCCATTTCGAAAGTAACAAACCCCCACGATTCATTCAATTCACGCGGTCTTCCTTCCGGCTGTGCCGCCAATTGGCGGAAACCAGCTAATTTTAAAATGGTCTGGTTCTGTTTAGTTGATCCTGTACTTCTTGTAGGTGAGTATTTCTTCGACATTGTGTACTCTCGATTTTACAACAGTTGCATCCTTTTTATCGCGGGGAAGTCCGGGGCCAGACAACAATTTCGGTGAAGGTCAAAACGGGAGTTTATTACTTCTGATAAGGAGATAACAAAATAGGAAATTAATATTCTCGCAATGTCGGTAAAAAATCCATGAATTTTGGCATTTCAACCTGTATTTTTCTTGTACGTTTCCTCAGTCTCGTCCGAGTCAACTGCTTTTTTTGGTAGTCGAATTTTAAAAATATCTTCAAGACCCTAAAATTATTCCGAATTTTTTAGCGCCATTTCTATTTTTGTCCAAAAATGTTCCCACTTGTGTCAAACGAACATTGGACCCATGTTAGCCTGCTCTTGTTGACCGTTTATTTGTCAATATATCGTGTGGACTACTAACCCCACTATCAACCTCAGATCATCTTTCTAATATCACTGTGTCTCCTCTTCCTTTAAAAGCAGTCCCCCTTTTCAGCTGAACGAATGGTCTATGGTCTATCCAACGCTCTGAAGAATCTAAACAGCTACTGTCAAGAAACAGGCAGCCGTATTCGCGACTCATTCAGTCCATCTCGTGGGTTCAGTAGTCCAAGTTCTGTCCAATCCAATAGAGAAACAGAAGTAGTAGAAAAAATGCCAGTTAGGTTTCTCTCTCTTTCGCATTTTCTAAACTGACAATTCTGTAAAATTGTGGCAATTTTAGGCAGGGTAGAATCAAACGAAACGCCGCAATCTTCTTCTGATCAATCAGCTGTTCCTTCGCCGCCAGAAATGAATCACGAATTTCCTGTTGAGGATCCGCTTCCTGAAGGGTCGAGAGGTATTTTTTTCAATAAAAAGGTTAACTCGATCGAGTCGAGATGCATAGAGGCTGATACGAGATCAGCTTCCCCAATTTTTAAGCCATTCTCCGTTCGTTCGATCAAAAAAACCAAGCTGTTTAAATTTTTACCGATTACGGCAATCTGTCGCTTCTAATTTTTGTTAGAAACTGTTTCCATATAAATTTTGTTCAGGAATGTCCCGAACCCAATTCCGCCGCTATGGGAAAGAGACGGTCGACTATATTGCCGATTATATGGAAACTATTCACAAGCGCCGTGTCGTCCCAGCTATTGAACCAGGCTATTTAAAGGTTTCTCAGTCCTGTCGGGCCCTAAAAGCTAATAATTTCAGGATCTCCTCCCATCAGAAGCTCCAGCAAAAGCAGAAACTTGGGAAGCAGTCATAGACGACTTCGAAAAACTGATAATGCCCGGTGTCACCCATTGGCAGCACCCCCGTTTTCATGCTTACTTCCCGGCTGGAAATTCATTTCCCTCAATTTTGGCTGACATGCTCAGTGATGCACTGGGATGCGTCGGATTCAGCTGGGCTGCCTGTCCCGCCATGACGGAACTCGAATTGATCATGCTCGACTGGTTTGGGAAGATGATTGGACTTCCTCCAGAATTCCTTCCTCTCACAGAAGGAGGCCGTGGCGGGGGAGTTATTCAGGTGTGGGCCCTGCCACGAGAATCTATAGTAGCATTCCTAGAGCTCTGCATCTGAATGTAACTTCGTGTCGCTTCTTGCCGCTCGTTTTGAAGTGATGAAAGAGCTCCGACAGAGATTTCCCTTCGTCGAGGAGGGTCTCCTTCTCTCAAAGTTGATTGCCTATTGCTCAAAAGAGGCTCATTCCTCCGTCGAAAAGGCTTGTATGATTGGCATGGTGAAGTTACGAATCTTGGAAACTGATAGCAAATTCCGCCTGAGGGGAGAAACATTGAGAAATGCTATTCAGGTGCGAGTACGGTAGATGTTAATTGGGATTTTAGGAGGATAGAAATTTGGGATTGATTCCATTTTTCGTCTCTACTACCTTGGGAACTACTTCTTGTTGCTCTTTTGATGTTCTTTCCGAAATTGGACCTGTTTGTCAAGAAAATGAGTAAGTTTTCTCTTTAAAACAACTGAGGGCTTTTGGATTCCTGACACGAACGAGTAAAAAGCCCCTATTTTAGACTGTGGCTCCACGTGGATGCTGCCTACGCCGGTTCGGCTATGATTTGTCCCGAATTTCGCCATCTAATGAACGGCATTGAATACGCCATGTCCTTCAATACAAATCCAAATAAATTCATGCTCATTAATTTTGATTGCAGTACTATGTGGTCAGTTTTTTCCAATCTCTAAATTGCAGTTTCCAGGGTTCGAGACCGATTCAAATTGACTCAAGCTCTTGTCGTTGATCCTCTCTACCTTCAACACAGTTGGATGGGTGAGTTTTTCCTTTTTTTTTTGGTTAATCTTAATAAATTTAGATAAGTCAATAGATTATCGTCATTGGGGAATCCCGTTGAGCCGTCGATTTCGCTCCCTCAAACTTTGGTTCGTCATTAGAATGTACGGCGTGGAAGGACTACAAAAATATATCCGAGAGCATGTTCGCTTAGCCAAAAAGATGGAAGTCCTTCTTCGTCAAGACCCGGTGTTTGAAATTGTTGGAGACGTTCTCATGGGTTTGGTTTGCTTCCGAATGAAGGTAAAGATTTTCTCCTGTTTCAACGGCATTCCTAGGGCAACGACGAGAGGAATCAGCTTCTCCTGACCAGGTTAAATGGCTCCGGGCGGATCCATATGGTCCCCGCTTCGTTAAATGACCGATTCGTGATCCGTTTTTGTGTCTGTGCTGAAAATGCCACCGATCGGGATATTCAAACCGCCTATGATATTATTGCCCAGGCGGCTAATCACATCTTACGTTCGTTTAAATGAAACAGGGAGAAATTGTGGATTTTTTAAGATGAAACAGCTGCAGAGACATTGGTCGAGGATGAGGAAGCTGAGCAACTGGAAGAGCAGTCATATTTGGAGGGAAATGATATCAGAAAGGTGAAAAGAGAGAAAAATTGAAGCGCTGTTAAAAGGTTTATGCCCACTGGTTCCAACGAGATCGCTTTCGAGTCCCGGTCTGCCCTTGTAAAATTCCATTTCAGAGCTCCCTTGACCACGTGGGTGGCCCAATCTTGGAAAAACAACTCTCCAAAGAGGAACTCCTTGCCCAAAAACAGCATGAAAGCCTAGCTAAAAAGAGGTATTTAGAAGAATACGCCTGATATTCTCTCTCTTATCCAGCATGACAAATCCTTTTTGTTGTACAGAAGTGCCTTGCCTATGCCGTGCCTTGATCGCCTTGTGATGTTTTGTTTTGTTGTCAATACTTTTTTCTAATAAACTCACTTATTTTTCTACAATTCTCTAGGTCATTCCTTGTGAGAATGGTCTCCGATCCAAAATGTTATAATCCGAAAATTGTTCGACATCTCAACGTGGCCAATCACCGGAAGATGAGTCAAGATGTTTTCCGGGATCGGACACTCATGTGAGTTTTGATTTTTTTTTTCGGGGGCAGGGAAAAAACAAAGAAATATCAATATTTTTATGGGCTTTCAGGAAGACAATTTCCACCAGTCAGCGTCCAACTCGCCTGTCTCATAACTCTCCTGGCTCTAATAATTCCAGTAATTTCCATCTATCCCATAAAATTTCCTATACTTTTCAGTGTCCAACAGTGTTTTCAATTACGACGATGAAGAAGATCGCGTCTGCATGGCCCTTTCCCAAACTGGCGTCCAAACCCCGATTTAATTTATGAATCCCTGTATAGAAAAATAGACGTAGCACACTTTTTGCTATATTTTTATGACTCAAAATCTACTAGTAATGAACTTTCTGATACTCGTGGGGAAGTCGGCCCGCTTGTCAGGGAAGAAGCCTGGGATAGACGACGACGTGGCGGCGTTTGATTCTGAGTGAGATCGGGGCGCAGAACAGTCAGCTGTTTCCAAAATGAGTACGGCTTCTTGCAGGTGAAACCTTTGGCTAATTTCTCATGGCATTCGATGATAAAATAACTGTCTGTGTGGAGACGGCGACCTCTGGAATGGAAAAAATTGTTAGGGGAACCGGCATGCGCCTAAACTTAAAATTCTCTATTCAAAGTTGTCGCCTCTAAAGAATATTCGCAGCCTCTTAAAATACAAAAACTCCTTCCCTACCTCAAAAAGTCGTAATTCCACCAAATTCGTCCGACTGTCGTTCCCCACGGCGTCATGTCGTCATCTTTTCGAGCAATTGACGTAATCGCATCAACAGCTATTCTTTTCTCCTTTCCGCTTGGAAAATAATAACATTTCAGGGTTAAAAACTGTTGAGAGAGCTGGAAAGAAGAGCCCTTTTAATTAGGAAAAGGAGGAGACTCACTCGAATGAATTTATCATCATAGAGAGCCGTCGAAGTATCAGAATCTTCGGAATCCGAGGGATATTCATCGTAATACGGATCATCCACAACGGTGCAAACTCTTGTTGGCTTTTTGTCGAAAACAGCATGGAAAACAGCAGGAGGAGTGGTATGTAATCCTTTCCAAGCGACGGACATCTGCTGACAATTGATGACGGTGATTTCAGCCTAGACGGCCGAGCCGTTACCGAGGCAACACGTGGAGGAGAAGCGGAGAAAAATACACGGGGAAGATCAGAAATGAAGAAGAAAAAGTGGGATCATTTTATATAGAAGGAGCAGAAAATTTGTGTGGCGCTCTTGTGTGCAAGGTGCAGGCCAAGGACAAAGATTTTCCTGATAAGGCAGAGGATTGGAATAGCTCTGCTCGCAGGATATCCAAGGTTAGAAAATGGATATTTGCGTAAAAATGAGTCACAATGCCGGCGGCTGTTGATGTGTTAATTAGTTGTATTTGGGGTTGTCTTGGATCTGTCGGAGGGAGAGGTAGAGCGGAGGAAAGGAGCACTGTTTATTGGAGTAGCATGAGGTAGACTGACTTAGCTAGGGGAGGAGCTAAAGCGAAGGCTCTCGCGTCCCTTAACTAGGTCATACAGATGGTAATACAATAATCAATAGCACGGGGATAAAGTACAAAGATTAGAGATCTTTACAGATGCCTGTCCATATAAATATCCATGCCGCCAAAAATAAAAGTGGTTGGCTAGGATACTCGAATTTGCTCAGCTGTCTGGATCAAAAGAACCACTCATTTCGCTATAGGACTGTTTATTTCAGCATTTTCATAGGTTATCGTTGGTGTATTCAAAGTACTCCTTGGCTAGAAAAGCCTTCTCCACGGCATCCATAGCATATCCAGTATTTACACCACTCACGGCAGCAATCCAACGGTTATGCAGCTGTGTTCCGCTGCTGAAGTCCATAATGTCCTCTGAATTTAATATAATTGTTAAATATTATCAGCTTACTGGCTGTCAAATGTGCTTGGCAGACTATTCCGTTACTAAGGATGCCAGTCAAATAGGCTCGTCCATTTTTTACGATGGTTTGGCCACTGCCACTGTCGCCTTTACAAGCGAAACCTTGCGGATGCCGGGAGCAAATTGTGTCCATTTGTGCTTTTAAATCTGGTTTTTCTTTAATATATTCTTTGCACTCTTGTTTTGAAACTATTTTAGCTTGTAATCTTCGTAAAATACCACCGCCAACAGTAGTGGGCCTAAACATAAATGGATAACGTGATTCAATGCTTACCAGTCAACAGTATTTCCGTAGCCAAACATCTTCAATTCAGTGCCAGCGGTTGGAATGTGATCTAAAACTGTCTATTATGTTAGTTTTTCCCTTTATAAATGAGCCATTTAAGTTTTTCAGAATACTTACCGTATAAGCAAATAGGGTAAACTTTATCATCAAATTCCACGTCTTCCTCCAGCTCTAGAACTGCCACATCTCCCAGCCATGTCTCTTCTAGTCCACCGCACTCCAGATAATTCCTGCTAGCAAATGCTTTCTTGACACGGACAAATTTTTGCTTTAGAGTAGATTCACAAGATTCTTGTGTACAATTCGTTGTAGTCATTAATGCAAAATTGTAAAAGAAAGGGAGAGGCTGTGGCTTTGGTTGACTGAAAAACTCGTGCCGTCCTGTATTAGAACTAACCAATCATCATTGTGATAAATACAATGAGCAGCGGTTATTACATGGCGAGAACTGATGAAAGAGCCTGTACAGTGGCCATGGACAGTCTCTAAGAAAACAAAATTGAATGGGATTCCAAATGTTAACCTTTTCCCGTTCTTCCAAGAACACGAATAGCTACGGCCCATGGAGCTTCTTCCCTCGTAGCAGGCGGAGTATTCATCGAGCGGAATCGTCGGGATTGTGGAGAAGCAGGAGGTGGAGGACGAGGAGCAGCGAATTTAGTCCCACAGATTTTTTGAATATGTTCATTTTCCTCCAGTGTTAGAGGTCCTCCAGCGAAAACGAGTGGTAGAAGAAGGATGAACAGGGGAAGGCGGCCCATGAACACAGCTTGCCATCTCCCTCCTTTGCAGCGTTTTTATGCAACAAATTTTCAAATTAAAAATGAAAATGAATGGAAGAAGAACAGCTGAGAACACGGGGAACAATGCAAAAAAGCAGATGACATTAGAAGATGGCCAGGAATTTGACTCTTTCTCGGCAAAGAACATTGATCAGAAAAAGGTTTTTTTCAATTTTCGAATACCATTGTCAATGGTTCAATTGGTCTCATTCTGGTATTATTTTCAAAATTGATGGAAAACTGCTCGCTGATCAGGATGTCCCTGGTAGCATGTGAGCTTTTAGGGATATCGCGAATATCCTAATGATCCTATCAGGATATTTCATAGCTAATCTCTTTTAAAAATCGAGATAATGGTTTATTTTTCAGACCAATCGTGAAAAGAAACATATTCGGACGACTGGAAGTCTAGATCGACGAGCAGGCTGTCCACGGAACATTGCTAAGCAGATTGTCACAACTATTCCAACACATTAGTTTCAGGTTTCATTAAAATGAATTTATTCACTGATGAGTAACAATTTTTCCTTCCGAATCATATTCATGATACATTATTCTCAATTTGTCCCTCTCTTCAGAACTGACTGGTTTGCCTCGATTGACTCCAGTCACAGCAGCTATCCAATTGTTACTAGAATAAGTGTCAGTGCAGTAGCTCAATCACTCTTCTGAAATCGGTGTATTTTGAGAAATCAGTGTAAAAGAGGCCACTCGTCGCGATGAAAACAAACTTCCCATTTTTTAGCTTTTGAGCTATAATGGGCTGCTGTTATCACGTGACGGATACTAATTAATGAAGCACCGCAGTGTCCTTCAGTTGTAACTAAAATCGGCTCCACGGTAACTGTAAGTATACCTTTTTCATCTCGTCCAATTAAAATCTTTCGAAGCTGAACAGCCCACGGAGCTTCTTCTTTTGTAGCACTGGGAGTATTCCTGGATCGGAATAGACAGTGGTGAGATTGGGAAAGGACACGCTTCCCACAAGTGGCTTGGAGATGGGCATTTTCTTCTTCAGTTAGAGAACCACTATGGTAGACTAAAGGGACGACGAAAATCAAGAGAAACTGTATGGTAATCGCTTGCTTCAATTTCTTCGCGAACAAAGCTTTTATGAAAAAAATTGTGAATAATTCCTGATATTGAATAGAAACGAATAGAAATGAAAGTGAACATACTCAAATATTTGTATAGTAAAAAAGGAATAAATTCAATGTTACACGAAGGTTAGTTGAGAAAGACGCGACTACAACCTCGAAGCCATGCGTCCCTTGTTTCTGCCCAGAATCTAATGGAATATGATTACCATAATCTCTCTTCCATTCATTTATTACTGAATAGAACAATTATTGTTCAGACAACGGAAGATGCTGGGCTTGGATGCCGGCTGCTCCTCTTCTTTCGATTCATCAACTACGGTTAATTTCTCGACCTCATCCGATTTCACGGCGTCGTCCGATTTCACGGCGTCGTCCAATTTCACGGTGTCGTCCGATTTCACGGCGTCGCCCGATTTCACGGCGTCGTCCGATTTCACGGCGTCGCCCGATTTCACGGCGTCGTCCGATTTCACGGCGTCGCCCGATTTCACGGCGTCGTCCGATTTCTTGACGTCTTCCGATTCCACGGCCGTCTCCAGATCTACGACTCCATACAATTCTTCGGTTTCATCCGGTTCCACGGCGGTTTCCATCTTCCACCAGACGTTGCTCTTGCGGTACGGAGAATAGTAGTTGTTGTATTGCTTATCCATTTTCTCGAACGTCTCCTCCTTTCCAATTACCATGTAGTTATATTCTTCTCTGCCGATTACGATTCTAAGTTGTCCTCCATTCTTCGTTGCAACAACTTTCTTCCACATCTGATAACTGAAACTGGAGTTCCTGTAGTTTCCGGTTTGCGCATAAGAAAATTCCTCAAATTCACCCAATTCTTGAAATAGATACTCGAATCTAAAAAAATAATTAAAGGGACGATAAGGCAGGATTTGAATCTGCTGGAACTGCGCGCTTTGGTTACTGTAGCTTTTTGTAAAAATTGTCTTCATGCATTATTATCATTTTTTATTATTTTCTCGTGTTTTGCCAACATCGAATTACTATAGAGCAAAAAAGAAATAAGCAAAACGTAGCAGAATACAAGAGATACTAAAAATTGAGGTTTTTGAGACAAAAATGTTATTTTATCGAGTTACCAAGTCGTTCATATATCAAAATGTTTCTAAAAATCAGCTGAGTCGATTGCAATACAAATCAAATCACGAAAATAAGGAGCAACAAAGAAAAACATAAATTTTCTGGAACCGCAAAATTTGTGCATGATGTTTACGCGTACTCTAAAATTTCGCGCAAGTTCCGCAGAATTCAAATCCTGCCTTTCCGTCCCTTTAAACAAAGAGAAATAATTGTCTTACAAAGGGTATCTATATGTGCCGCCATTTCTGTACCGGTGGATCTCGTAGTATACATGAAAAATCAAATTCGTCGAACCGGCGAGGAAATTCTTCAGCGTGGCTATGATTGCACTATCCAACGAATCCCAGTAAGTTCCAATACTGTTTTGGTAGATCGGCACATTGAGGCGTCGTCGGAGCGTGTTAACGGCTCTGTACATCTAAAAAATATAATCGGTTTCTAATGTCGGGAGGTGATCGGGCTTGATACAAAGAAACGCTGAATTGATGGACCACTACTTTTTTTTGGAAATCCGAGCACCTGATAATCAAGTACAATCGGCCCCGAGATTGGAAACCGGTTATATTACTGATATCGCGCACCTATTGTCAATTTACCTGGCGGGCGTATGGACAATTCATGTAAATATGATAATTATACCCATCGAGAATATTACCCTCATATTCGTCATATGGATAGAGTAAACGCTCTTCAATCCAGTGGTAAAAGCTGGCTTTGATGGTCTAAAGAGATATATAATAGGAAATGCGTCAAAAATACCGTGAAAAAATCGTTTGTATCTGAGTAATCGTACTTATATAAGAGACTATCTTCAGAACTAAACATACATAAAAATGAGGACGTCTGATCAATGCCCGCGGGCATTCCTCTTACCTCCCATCTAAAAATAACTTGTAGAACATGGTGAGGTTGAGATGCTGGGCCAGACCACGGACAGCCATAATGTAGGGCAGACACATGTCATAATAATCTTCTGTATAGGATGGCAAGAAGAGGTCCAAATACAATTCTTCGAAGAAGAATGGCTTACGAAGGCAGAAGGGCTGGTAGACGAGAAGGCCTTCTTTTTCCAGAGAATATCGACGGGCGTCTTCCACTCTGACTGGAGTCCCATAATAGTACCGTGCGTGACGGATGCCACCAAACAAGTTACCATCATCGTCTTCATCGTGAACTGTAGATTCATCTTGGATACGCATTCCCACACTGTATGATGCATAGCAGGTACAGAATGTGAACATCCGCCAGTGGAGGAAACGACAAGTCAGGGAGAGGTGCACAAAATCACAGGCAGACAACTAAACGGATGTATTACAACATACTCATAGAAAAGACAAACCATGGAACAGATTCGGATGAGTACATCCTTCTGCAAAAAGCAGAGAATTCGTCCCTGGCGGCTGGTCAAGAATGTCGAGGGATCCAGGTTGACAAATTCTGTCGGCACTCCTCCTTTCGGATTGTATTCCCACATCGACGGTTTCTGGCTGTTTTCAATTTTCTGGTTGTGGGCGACACGAATCTCTTCGTTCATCTTGCTCCATTCGATGATGTCCTCAACCGTGTCGGGCATCTTCAAAAGATCAGCCATCCCGACAGGCTAACTGCGAGACAATGAATCTGTCAAAATCTCATTCCTGTCAACTGAACATCGCTTGTGAAATCATGTCAAAACGGCTCTTTTTTCAGAAAATTTAAAAAGACAGCGATTTAGAAGGATAATTTATTTGGGTTATTCAAATGATTACAATATTTTATCTGTTCACATTTTTATTATTTATTACTGGATTGTACAGCAATTATAGTCCTGACAACAAAAGATGCTGGATGTTGCCTGCTCCTCCTCGCTTTCTTCCAATTCCTCAACATTATCCGATTCCTGAGTTTCTTTCGATTCTTCGACGTCGTCCGGTTCCACGGCCGTTTCCATCTTCCACCTGATGTTTTCGCGAAAAGGTTCCCGGATGTGTTTGTTTATTATCTCGTCGAACATCTCTTCTTTTCCAATTGTCATAGAGATAGGATAACTGTTGTAACCTGTGGGTTTTTTCATTTCGATTATGAGTTGTTCTCCATTCTCCGTTGCAATAACTTTCTTCCAGACGTGATAGCAATCATGGAAGTCCCTGTAGTTTTCTGTTCTGGCATAAAAAAAATTCTCAAATTGGCCGAATTCTTGAAACAGATACTCAAATCTAAACAAGATCCATTTCAACTAATTGAAGTAGTTGCCATACAGGGGAAATCTGCCATTATTTTCTTCAATCTCATAGTATCTATGGAAAACCAAATTCGTCGAACCGGTGAGGAAATTCTTCAATGTGGCTATAATTGCACTATCCAACGGATTCCCATAAAATCCAATACTGTTCTGGAAAATTGGCACATTGAGTCTATTTTGTTGTCCGCCGATGTCGACCATGTTCATCTGGAAAATATTACTGATCACTTACTAATTGTGCAGTTACCTGGCGGGCGTACGGACAATTTATGTAAATACCCCTGTTATACCTAAAATATTTACATAAATAGTTTTCATCTGGACTGACAACAGCGGCCAAATAATTATAAGAATTGGCATTGACGGTCTAAAAATAAGCAATAAGAAAAGTTCCAAAAATACCGTGAAAAAATCATTGGTATCGGAAAAATTCATCAAAAACTTTGGGAAATTAAAGGAATATTGGTAGGAAGCGACGCTGCCTATTGAAAGGTTGAGATTACGAGCCAGACCACGGACAGCCATGATGTAGGGCAGACACATGTCGTAGTGTTTCTTGCGATAAAAAGGCAACTAAAGTATAGTCGGTTTTCAATTTCGGGGGCGATCGGGCTTGATCAGCAGGGACGCGGATTTTCAAAAATCACCAAATTTCATTTGGAATCTTTCAAGATTCAAAACTGCGCGTCACCGTGGATCAAGTCCGATCAATCCCGAGATTGGAAACCGGCTATTTGCGGTAATTTTTCAAAATAATTCAGCTCACAATAAACGCAAATTTCAGTGTATCGAAGAAGAATGGCTTGCGAAGGCAGAACGGCTGCTGAATGAAGAGACCTCGCTGGCCTTCCTGTTCCAAAGAATACAGTCGCATGGGTTCCGTTTCCAAGCCATCGTGTTCCTCATTTTCATTATTTAGAAAATATATCAAGGTGGGCATTAATATGTTCCCTCTTTTCCAGAAATCCTCGCCCCGCCTGTCTTCGATGCCCATGCTCACGCTGGCGGGACTGTAGCAGGTGCAGAATGTGAACATCCGCCAGTGAAGAAAACGACAAGTCAGGGAGAGGAGCACAAAATCAGAAGTCGACAGCTAAACGAGTGATCACACAGTGCTCAAAAAAAGGACAAACCATGGAACAGATTCGGGTGAGAACATCCTTTGGCAAAAAGCAGAGAATCCGACCCTGACGACTGATCAAGAATGACGAGGGCTCCAAGTTGGCAAATTCTGTCGGTACTCCTCCTTTCGGATTGTATTCCCACATCGACGGTTTCTGGCTGTTTTCAATTTTCTGGTTGTGAGCGACACGAAGTTCTTCGTCCATTTTACTCCAACTTATGAGGTCATCTACAGCACGAGATTTCTTTAAGTCAGCGCCAGGCTTCACATGGTTTTCTGGTGGATTTTCATCTTCTACTTGGAGCCATGGATAAGAATCGACTTGATCAGCCATCCTGAGCGGCTAACCGCGAGACATTGAATCAGTCTTGAGCTTACTCCTGTCAACTAGACATCGCTTTTAGCATCATGTCAGAATGGCGCAGAAGAAACTCTTATCACCATGGAAAAATTTCTCGGACGATGACTGGCTTCCTAAACATCGACTGCTCCCACCTTTCCTTTTTTGCCATTGCTGAAAACTTGTCGTCGTTTACGAGTAAAGATGAAGGTTATCATTCTATTTATTTTCTCTGCTATCCACATGGTCTCCCCTGCTCCAATCGTCCCATCTGCCCCCATCGACTGTGAGTTTTCTTACGATAAATCAAAATATGAGTCATTTACGCTCTTTCCACTTGACATTTGCCTTGCCCCCCTTTTTGTCCAGCATTGTCCATTTCTGTTTGGGACCTTTCAAAGCACAGTAATTCTTTATTAAATGACATTTAAATCACTCCATTGCCCATCATCATGGCGCCTTTTTCATGCTGTCGACTTCTGGTCGACTCGACGAATTCTTGCTGCTACTTGACTTATTTGACGATTCTTCTCTCTTCTTCTTCTTTTTCGATTTTCTATGACATAAGAAGGCGATCAAGCTGACGATAGTTACGGCGAGAGTGACGACGCCACAAATTATGACAATCCTAGGGAATTTATGGAGATTACAGAATTGTCAATAGATCCTACCTGGGGACAACGTCGTTTTCCTCTGATTTCTGTTCACTGGGAGTCGATTCCATCGGTTTATCATCTGATTCCATCAATTTATCGGTTATTGGAATAAATTGATTTGTCCTCACTGTCGATGCTTCTTCCGTCGTCGTTTCTTCCATTTTCGTACTAATTGTGGCTGTTTCCGTCTGTTCTTTAATCACTATACCCGCTGTGGTCCCCACTCTCATTTTTGTAGTCCCAACAGTCTCCTTTTCAGTTGCTATTGCTCTTTTTGTCGTCTCTTCTGTTCTCCTACTGGTCGCCGTCGTAGTTTCTGTTGTAGCTTCCCGCGTAATACTCCTGCAACTTTTCCCAATTCCTTTCTTAGCTGATTTAAACTGAGAATAGTCAAAATCACAGAGATCACTTTCTAAATTTCCATTTTACGCTCAAAAATACTAAGAAGCTCACCAAATTGTCCATAAATATCGGCATTCAATAAGAATTCCAGTCGGTCGACGGGCACATCGCTGCTGTAGACGTCGCCCTCTATCCGTGCAATTCTACCAGAGGCTCGCCCTCTCGCTCCATGTGCTAGTGTCAAATTTCCACGGATATAGAGACAGTCACTTAGAATGGACAGATCCTTAACTTTCTCATCCAAAATACATTCCCCATAATCTTGTATCCGTCCCCAGCTGTCATTTGCCGCCTTTCTCAGCCCTTCCAGTACTTTTCCTTCTAATTTTGGGTTGCCTTCTATTCTCATTTCAATATTATTATTTGAAAATGTGTAGGGAACACTTTCCAGCCTTCTATTATTCCTTATTATCATTTTTTTGGCAAGTGTCTTCTGTATCGGCTCTCTTTTTGTGACTTTAAGCCATTTCAATGACGGGTTGTCCTCGATTCTCACTGTAATTTAAGTTCTTATTTTAATCCAAAAATAACTGACAAATATTGCGTATATCGAAGAAAACACGCAAGTTACGGGGCTTGTCGTCCTTTGTTCCTGGGCCGTCTAGTTCAATTATTTCTAATGATGGATTTTGTGTAATTATTAGATCTATAAATAGAGTATTTCATGTGCTATCCGATTACAGTAATACCTCTAACTGCTACTGCTCTCAACCCCTTCAGTGTAATTGACTTGAGCATAGAATTATTGTGAATAGTTGAAACGTCTAAATAACTTTTTAATAGAATTACTGACGCTTTACTGATTCCAAAATACCACAAGGCGGGATAATCAATCTCTTGTAATTTTGGATTATGACTGATGGATGTGCGTCCTCTCCATGGGGTAAAATCCTTTAATACGGGGAACTGAATAATTTCAAGCTCAGGATTGTGATCTACTAATACTAAACCTTAAAATTAATTAATAAATAGAAAAATTAGCAAAAAAACGAACGCATAAAGTGAAAATCTTCAACTTTGGGAAAAATCATCTGTTTCACACTGCTGGCGACAATTTCAAGATTTGCCCAAAGCTTCTCGGTAGCAGAAAAAATAGCATCAAAATCATCCTGACTCATGTTCACGAGCTTGTGAATTTGAGGACCAGAGCGACCGAAAAAATCGTTATTTCGACATTGTTTAACTATTTCGGCTATGGGTTGATTAGGCTCAGGTACACCTAAAGTGCTCGTTTACAACGCTTTCTGGAAACTAACAGTGAGTACTCTTCAATGAAGAGAATACGGCAATCTGGGTTGAAAAGATCAAAATAATTAAAAACAGCCGCATTCATATGTTGTATAGATAGGAATAATGATAATGAAACTCTTCTTGAAAAGTTGATATAATTTATTTTTCAGGTAACCATATTGATTCACAAAGTGGGAGTGTGGTTGACATAATTACAACTTGTCACAAAATTAATTGTGTCAATGGTTATGTGCTGAATCTGGAGTCTATGGGCAAAAATCATTATTTCTTTCAAACGGTCCTTGAGATTAATTGTCCGCTCATTTTGAAAGCAGATGGCAGTTCTGCCATTGAGTTCGAATTCCTTACATTCTGGAATTGGACTGGTTTGTTTGTTTTTTTTTTCATTTGTATTCTGTCTTTGAAGGAGATTCGTCCATTTCCGGCGATTTCGATGAAGTATCTTTTCCTGCTCTTGAAAACCTTTATGGAGGTAAGACTTTAGGGAATCATAATAAGATAACCATTTCTAGATTCTTTGATTTTTGGCCCATCGACTATATTAAAGACAGTTACTTTTAACGGGAACATCATTTTGAGCCTTGAAAGTACACAGCTTTTGTAAAAAAAATGGAGGCTTACATTTCTAGAGCTCTATATCTGCGATGCTCCCAACTTTCAAGAAGACAGCTTTAACATCAATCCGATCTCAATTCATAGAGAATGTCCTCTTATCAAAAGGTTATCCTGGTTTGTTTATTTGAAAATTCAAATGAAAGTAAAGGTGGACTAAATTCCTAATCATCACCGGAACTGTGATGGCTCTCTTTTCCTTAGTTTTAGTCTCACATTTCTACAGAGATTTTATTACTGCCAGTGAGTACTTCCCTTCACCTTTTAAAACTCTTAATATTTCCAGAAGTTGGAATTTTGACACATTGGATCCAGAAGAGAAGAAGAGTTGCCTGCATCGACGTCGTCTCCCGTTCAACACGCGCCAGGGGAGGCATATCTCTTCCCCTTCCTTCTACTACTGGTCAGTCTGATTCATGTTAAAACAAAGAATTTTTAGAGTGTCTAAAGATAAATATTAGTGATGTCGAAGGATGGGAAAGAATTGGTGCAGGCGGCTATGGCGCAGTTTTTAAAGGAAACCACCCCCGTCACGGGCAAGCTGCAATTTTTAAATTCTAATAAATATTTTTAGGCTGACAGCCGCCAAGATCTTTGGGAGCCCGCTGATAAATAAAAAGAAGAATGCCCAGATGAGAAAGAAGGAGCTCAAGTATGGTCTCCTGTTGAGGGGCAATGACACCATCGCCAAAACTTTGGCGGGCATCTTTGCCCCCGGTACGGAAATTCCAGCCGGTTTGTTGATGGAATATTTAAATGGAGGAGACGTATGGGATTGTAAGAATTTGTTTAAAATTAAAAGAATTCTTCTAGATGTCTTTTACAACAAGCCGACAGAAGTGCCTCTGCTGAATAAATGGGCACTGGATGCAGCCAAGGGTCTCGCCTATATCCACGGGATGGGGCTGATGCATCGAGACATCAAACCACCCAAGTCAGTTTGTTTGAAATCCTCTATAAAGAAGGACTTTCAGCTTTCTTCTGACGGCCAATAGGAAAAGGATAAAGATCAGCGACTTGGGCCTGGCCACCAAAGTTGGCCGATGGAAGAGACACCAAATTGGGTAGGTCTTTTCGCCTTCAATTCTAACAGATTTTTAATTTCCAGCTTGGGAAACTTGGCCTTCACGGCCCCCGAGATGTTCCTGACCAGGAGATACGGGAGGAGCTCCGACATCTATAGCCTGGGAATGGCCTACTACTATATATTTTATTCCCAGTTAGTCCTATAAATTCTTTATTTCATCGTCGTTTTTAGGACGCCATTCCCAGATGGCTTCTTCCATCATGGGAACTTCAGCAAGAAGACCGCCAAGATGTTGAAAGAAGACGTCCGACCCCCGCTGGAAGGAAAGAAGATTGATATGATTATTGAAAGATCAGAAACTTTTACATTTTGCAAAGGAATGATTCAGGTGCTGGCTAACCGACCCCAAGAAAAGGATCCGGATCAAGGAAATCTTGGACCTTCTTGATGGGCCAGGAGGACGACGTCGATTTCCAAAGATCTCGGAATAAATTTAAAAAAAATGTTTATTCATCGCCTTTATCAGTTAGCACATCATATTCGAAATATTCTTGTCTGAGATGAACTTTCTCATCCTGGCTGACACTGTAACCAGGATTTACACCGGTAACGGCAGATATCCATCGATTATGAATTAAGACTCCGCTGCTATAGTCCATAATTTCTTCTATAATTGATTTCAGTCGTGTGGCATGAGATACTTACCTGATGTCAAACCCGGATGGCAAGAGGGACCGTAGCTCAGGACACTCACTAAAGACGCTTTGCCGCCAACCATAAGAACTTCGCCACTGCCGCTATCACCGCCACAAGCGATTGCTTTATAATGTCTAGAGCAAATTTCGTCTATTTTCACTCGTTGGCGTTTCGAACATTCGTCGTATCCAACAACGGTAGTCTCCAATCTTCTTAAAATACCGCCGCCAGTACGTTTGCTGCAAATAGTTTCAAATAAATAAAACTTTAAACCCTTACAAATCATCATTTGCACCATAACCAAACAAGGTTAAATTATCACCATCTCTCGGAAGAGTATCTGTAATAAATGACCTCCTATTTATGGGACTTACTGCTGAGACAAACAGGCCAAATTTTCTTGTTGAATGGAAGATCCTTTTCCAGTTCAAGGACAGCAACATCTCCATGCCTTTTCGCACTTCCACAGGAGAGATGATCTTTACTGAAGAAAGCCTTCTTTATTCTAACATATCCCTTCTCCAAAGTTGAGTCACATGTGAACACATTGTCCTCTACAGTAGTATTACAATGCGTTGTTGTCATTATACCAAAACGTTTCAAGGGGTATAGTTGTGGATTGGTAACACTGAATTGATATAAAAGTAATTATTAATTATGGCTAACCATTTCTGACGAGGAGCAACGCAATGGGCTGCGGTTACCACATGGCGTGAACTGATTAAGGATCCTGTGCAGAATCCGCTGCTATTATCTAGAAATATAAAAATTAAAAGCATTTTTTTCAATATTGTCCTCGGAACATCATTCAAAACGTATAGTTTATAATTTACCTCTTCCGTCGTAGGTTTTACTAACTAGTCGAATGGCAACAGTCCATGGTCCTTCTTCCCGGCTGGCGTTCGGAGTATTCATTGAGCGGAATCTTCGGAATTGTGGAGAAGGAGCAGCAGCGAATTTGGTTCCGCAGATTGTTTGAATCTCATCGTTTTCCTCTTGAGTCAGAGGTCCTCCAGCGAAGACGAGTGGCAAAAGAAGGAAGAACAGTAGAAGACCCATGATCACAGTTTGTCATCCTTTCAACTGCAACGTTTTTATGTAGCAATTTTTTAAATTAATTTTGGAGATGAATGGAACAAGAAGGGCTGGAAAAAAAGCGAGGAACAATGCCAGAAAGCAGATGACATCTGAAAAAAAGCGCAGGAATTTGATCGATTCTGGACAAAGAACACTGATCAGAAGAAGGTTTTTTTCAGTTTTTGAGTGCCATTCAACAGGGAGAATGGTCCAATTGGTTTCATCTTTCCAGGAATGATGTAATTCTAAAATTGTTCGTTGAACAAAGTGGACCAGAAACATTGGATTCTGTTCCATTTTGCCATTTCAAAACACAAGTTTTATGAGATTTCAGTGGCAATTGTCAAATTCAAGCCCTGGACTGTTTTATCTGACTTTGAAACCGGCGATATTGCTCTCTTTTGGGATAATCTTCGCACTCGGTACCAAAAAACACCACATGATAGTTACAATCACAAGCCTTGAACTTCCATTATGAAGTTTCTTAGAAACTATCAGAAAATTGCTTTTAGTTAGCCTTTGTTTGATCTCTCGAACAGTTCCTTCGCATCATTTTTTGTTTATTTTCTGTAGGCGGCAGGAGCAGCCTACATGTACTCGCCGACATATGACCTGTCCCATCAGCAATTGTTGACCCTGTCTCCTCCCCATTTTCTCCTATAAATACCGATCAAAAAGACTGCGAATTACCCACGACTTCCTCTCAAAATGTCAACCAAAACTCTTCTTCTCATCTTTGTTTTCTACACCTTGATAGGTAATTATTCATAAAATTTTAAACTGTTTTTATTCCAGCCGTGTCCATGGCCTACATCCGTCCTCCAATGCATGATGCTTGCACAGAAACTTGTAATAATGGCGGAGATGTTGCCACCTGCTGTCGGGCGCATAATTTTGGAGGTGGATTTTGTCGACTTGGACTGGCTTATTGTGGTTAATAGATACAATTTCAATAAGCAAATTTATTTTATTTTTTAAGGGTTTTCCTTTGTGTATTCATAATATTCATTCTCGAGTTTTCTTCTCGTTTCTTCATCCAATTCCAACTCATCGCCAGGATTAACACCAGTAATTGCAGCCACCAATAGATTTTGAAACACAGTCGCGCTGCTAAAATCCATGTACAAATCTGCAAGATAGTTTGCAAAAAAAAATCAACTGATTTCACTAGGAGTAAGACTTCGCCTGCAGCCCTCGCCAAAATTCAGGATTCCAGTCAGATAAGCTCGATTTTCTTTGATTTGAATTTGTCCACCTCCACTGTCACCCTGAAAATATTTAACCCAGCACGGGGAGATGTCTTACATGACAAGCTAACGCTTCTGTATTACGGGAACAAATGACATCATCACGATCTCGGAATTTTGGATGATTTTCGCATTCTTCCCAAGTGACCACTTTGGTGACAAGTTTCCTCAATGCGCCGCCGTTCTCTTCAAATCTGAAAATAGAGCGATCTTCATTGGCTACAACAATCCACTTACCCAGGAGCATCTCCATAGCCAAACATATGTAAAATCGTCCCTGCTGAGGGATGTGTAGCTGAAAAGACTCTCTTATCGGCTAAAAACCCTGACTCACTGTCTAAACAAGCTGGTTGAATGGTATCCGAATACTGCAAATCCTTTTCCAATTCGATTATAGCGAAATCGGCATGGATTTTATTCTTATTTCCAGGGCATTTCCTTGTAAAAGCACGAGGTATGTAGGCTTTTGAGGGTCGGATGTAAGAATTCGTGTCGCAGACAGGGACAGCACTTGTATTGCAAACTGTCGACGCCATGAAGATTTTACCGTCGAAGAATCCTTCGGCACTAGGTTTTTCTTCTGAGCTGAAAATCTCAGGATTAGTTGCGATCTTTTCATGGATTACAGTAACTAAAAGAGTTGATTTCCAAACATGGGGGAAAAATAAGATGCGGCATATCAAAACGCCCAGATTTGAAATTCCGTGAAATTCCGTAGAATTCCCGATCGTTTTCTTATAGAGATTAGAATAATTTGCCTAATATTCAAGCACCTTCCTGTTTTATCCAAAAAAAATATCTTACCAATGTTTAGACCCAACAACGCAGTGGGCGGCCGTAATTACGTGACGGGGACTGATCAAAGTGCCGGTACAAGCGTGCATGCTCTTTGCAATAACTATAAATCTGTAGTGTAGAATTGAAAAAAATAACCTTCTTCTGGATTATCGTCATCAGAATAAGCTGTCGCTCGAATGGCGATAGTGAAGGGGGCTTCTAGTCTCGTGGCTCGAGGAGTGTTCAGTGACAGCCAGCGTTTACCCCGTGTAGACACGGGCGCTTTCAATTTTCCACAACTTTTTTGAAGTTCATTATTTTCAAGCGAATTTAGGGGCTCGGTTAGAATGCAGGGAATGGAAATAACGATCAGCAGAAGACGGAACATGGTCCTTTCGATTCAACCGTTTTGATTGGGGTTTTTATGCTCTGCCCATGAATCACAGGAAAGAGAAAAAGAAAGAAATCAAGGGAAAGAATGGGGCGACGATAGCTTGTGCAAAATTAAAAATTCCTCAGATTGAGAATCGACTGGAATCTATTTCAATGTGTTCACTGACTTTTAGAAAAATTTACAGTGTGACAGCTTAAAATTCGCTCGAAGAGCGAAATTTGGGGTTCGAGATGTTCCTCAATGTTCACTGTTTTTACTCATAAAGATACGTAGAATCCAGCGGAGATGGAAAAAGGTGGTAACGCTCGAACACTCAGTGGAGAAACTTGTACAGGAACACACTTTTTGTCGGAGCAACTCTTGCGCTATTATGAAAACAATAGTCAAATGTCCTGGAAATCAATAAAAAAATAATCAAATCTTCTCTAATAATCAATCTTTGGATTTTTAACTCTTGTAAAGTTTTCCAGTTGCTCTTATGAACTTTATTGAATCGTATTGGTCAAATTTTGGCCATTTTTATCTTGATAATGATGGCAGAGATGTCGAATGAGCGGGCGAACTCGTTCCAATCCAGCAGGAGTCAAATGTTGCCCTATGGTG
Source organism: Oscheius sp. DF5033 (assembly GCA_964036215.1). Classification (NCBI taxonomy): domain Eukaryota; kingdom Metazoa; phylum Nematoda; class Chromadorea; order Rhabditida; family Rhabditidae; genus Oscheius; species Oscheius sp. DF5033. Next base: position 3,301,755 of record CAXIWN010000012.1, on the reverse strand, counting down.
AAGTAGGATACGTAGTGCATTGGATCATAAATCTAAAATTTCTCCCCGCTAAAAATTTCAGGAAGTGTACCTTATAATTTCCGTTAAAATGAAATTGCGTAGCGTAATCAAATAATTGACATTTTGAGCAGCCTTGAACTAGGCGTTGCATTCGTTCCTTGGCTATCATATAACGGGAGGAGAGCTCTATTAAATCACTCTGGAAGTCAATTACTTGTTTCTAAAGCCACTTACATCTTTAAACGCCACTCCTTTCCTCAAATAATTATTTAAAATATCCGTAACTTTAGTTGACGGTGGTGGAATTGCATCCAAAATGTAAATTTTCTTCTTGACAACAGTCTCCAGCGCTTTTATTCGTTGAACAGCTGTATTAAAATGGTGATCATTGAAAGGATTCGTCCCATTAACTATTTCAAATGTGTTGATGTGCCTGGAATTACTGCTGGGCGATACAGTAACCATTACCTTGTAATAATCATCACAACATCTGGTTGATATTCCTCGGCGGCTGCTTGAAATGCGATGTCGTAAGTACAATTGTAACCGGAGATAATGGTACGAAAGAGAGGCTCACATGCTGGAATTTTTGTGATTTAAATGGGAAATTAAAGAATTGTGTGCCTGGAGAATCCGCGCTAAAAATTTTCCTGATTTTCAGAGCGAGTTTGTCCGTTCCCATCACAATTAAAAATTACCTGCCGTAGCGCTCATATAAATAGAAGGAAATACATCTTGACATTCGTTGTCAACAATTCCCATAGAATTCTGGGCCCAGCTGTTTCCCATCACCAGAAGAGTTGGCCGCCCAGTTCTTGGAACGTGTCTATTCTAAAATTAGCATTTTATTAAAAATAGGAATCGTCCTACTTTTCCTAATTTACATCGTCTAACCTGAGAGTAATTCGTAGAAATTATATGACAAGGATGATCAAATAGTTGCTTCGTATCCCGGGCGTCGTAATTCTCATTTAATTGGGCTCTTTGTTCTTAAAATTTGGGTTTTTGACGCGGGAAGTTGAGAAAACCTTTGCTTTTATTTTCATAACCCATTCTTATATTTTCCAAATGATCAGAATCGAAATGGAACCCGTCAAAGGAGGAATTATTGCGTAAGATTGACGTGTTTTCAAGTTTTTGGACAGGAGAATCGATGGTTATTTTGGGCATTCTGTCTAAATTTAAAAGTATTCCCGAAAATCGAAGCTGACAATAAATTTGAAGAAGCGCCGCTCCATTTGCGGCTACTAAAATCAGCAAACAAAGAGCAATGGTCCTCTTTTCCCATTTCAAATAAAATCTCTCGAATCCGTAATGGATCAGGAGTGAGATGGAAAAAGAGGCGAGCAATGCGTAGCCAAGCTCTGAAAGTCATTTTTTCCCCTAAAAATTGAGTTCTTACCTAGGTTAGTAGTAAATTTATTCATTTTACAAAGTGCAATTATTGGCCAATGGACAAGATACCAGCAATAGGAGATCTCTCCAAGGAATACGAGGAAAATATTCTCAAGAAGGAAGTTTTCTTCTCCAAGATACACGGTTAACCCAGTTAGGAGAATTATATTCGCTCTGAAAAGAAGGAAAGTACTGTATTTTAAAGGAAAAATCAAATGAGCCTGGCCAAACTGCTGGAAAATTCGCTTACCTCCCATAAAGTGGATCAATTCTATACGGACCAAATAATAAAATGGACATTGATAATATTGATATGCTGGCAGTAATTCGAACCAATTCTTTTAGGTTTCGTTTTTCTGGGATGTCTTCTTCTTCCACTAATCGCTGTTTTTCAGCGTCTTCCCTACTTGTAGAAATATTGTCAATATTCTCCTTTAAGTTTAAAAACACCAGCGTTCCTAGAAACCATCTATTATCAGGAAAATTCAACCTACCCGCTAGAAATTGCCATATTCTAGAGAAAACGAAATTAAATGAGTGAAAATTGTCGGAAAAGAGGTAAAAAGCATACGAACTAGCTCCTGGAACGAGTATTACAGTAAGGCCGATGAGAAAAAAAGTACCTAAAATAATTATACCATAATTCCTCCGATTTTCAGAGAAACATCTCAAGAAAATGAATATAAATGGGAAGAGAAGATAAAATTGCATTTCAAGGCACAGGGACCAAGTGTGGGTAAACATGTCCACAGCTATTCCAAGCTGGAAAACATTAGAAATTTTCGAATCTACAGTAATTTACCTTTTCAGCATAATCTTCCATTTCCAGCGGCCGTATCAGATTCGTTGCAAACAAGAGAGCATTAATAGACGACGTGAAATTTGTATTTATAGCTGATTTTGGCATTAAATTTATGAATACTGTAATTATTCCTTATTTTCTTGTATTTCAACCTTGCCTAGGATGAGAGAAGTGGCCAGATAATAGAGAGGAACTATTCTTTTCACCCGACGGTAAAGAAAATCCAGAATTTTGATTAGATTTAGAGATTTGTGACGGTGAAGCATCATTGTCATCAAATATCCGGATAAGAGGAAAAATCTTAAATAAAAATATTGTCACGACATCTGTCCAATTTTCTGTGCCCATACGGAATCGACTTCAACGTCGACCAAACACTCGACTTTATTGACTGGACTCAATGCACGAAAAAAAATTCGATTCATTTTCAATCTTGGAAAGACTCACGTCAATATCACGAAATTTTTAAATTTAGAAATTTTAATTTCGGGCTCACGTTTTCCCGCTTTTAAAAAATTACTAACTGGTCGACTCCCAAAAATCCATTTGGGCACCATTGTGGAAAGAAATGAAACAAAATGACAGAAATAATAGCAATCCCACGTAGACCTTGAATATGGCGCTTCTTTTGTGCCATTGTCGACTTTGTTTCGATGTAGCCTAGACACGGAAAATGACGGAGGCGGCAAAAGTGCTTTTGGGCAGATGAATTATGGAAAAGACGCAAGGATTTATTAGAGAAAACTAGCTCTCTCGTTAGTGGGTGAGATAAATTGCCATTTATAATTGTTTGCACAAATGAGACGCAGAGAGGTGACAATGGAATGCACTGTCGTAAAAGGCTATTTCTATTGGAAGGTTACATGCACTCTGATCTACGCAAATAATCAAATGGATGAGGAACTGGAAATATCGGGTAAATATAATAATTTAGCCGTTTTTAATGGAAGCAGAACCTTCCATTTAAATGGATTTTTAGCCCGTGGGACCAAAAAAATTTCCTTTGTTCTTTTCTGTCGTCCGTTATTCTTCCTGTTGGGAATTTCGAGTATTTCTTCTTTTTTTTTAAAATAGAAGCAAAACCAAAATCAGCCCTGACTATCTCTTGATAATAGGAGAAATATGATGGAAATATATTGCTCCTCATATCAAAAGGAGAGTCTTTGATGCTTGTATAACTTCTAAAGTATTGTACGGATGTGAGTGCTGGAATTTGAAGAAAGAAGACATGGAGATTCTGCGAATTATCCAGCGAAAACTTGAAAGAAGAATTCTACAAATCACGAAGATGGACAGAATTCCAAATGACGAAATACGGAGATTGACTGGCCTCGCTGATTGGGGAGACTTAGCAGCAAAGAGAAAGATCAAATGGGCTATAAGGCTAAAATACATGAACCCAAACAGCTGGCCAAGGAGATTACTGGACTGGATTCCTCGAAATTACAAAAGAAACAGAGGAGCTCCCCGCACCCGATGGAAAGACACAGTGGTCACAGAACTAGGGGAAAATTGGACTACAATCAGAGACGACGAGTGGAAGAACATCTCCCGGCACATCATTTTGTGATACCGAGAATAAAGATTAAAGATTAAAGATGATGGAAATAGTTAGTGAAGAGCAACATGTACTGGGCGCACCCGGCAGAACGGCCGACGTGCAATGTCACACAACACTATTTTTGGGTGCTGCGGCGCGTAGGTCGGCTCTGAAGCTCTAAAACTTTCGAAAATAATAAAATAGGCTCTACTAAGCCTAAGCCCACATTTTGACAGAAAAAGAATGTGAGAAAATTTTTTTAGAGAGCATTTTAGTGAGAAAGTAGGGGAAATGTCACACAAAACGGCTAACTTTCATCGCGGTGTAGCTCGCCAGGTGAACTTTTAAAATCGGCTTAAACGCTTGCAATGGGCACTACTAAGCCTAAGCATTCCTATGATAGAAAAAAATCAGAAAAAAATTGGTGTTGAAGGGATGTATCAGCCATGTGTGACATTGGTGAGTGTGACATTGCACGTTCGCCCGGCAGAACACTAATCATCCATGCATTCAGGAAATTGCCGGCTTTTTTGTAGACCGACCGAAGGCCAGAAAAGTTACTGAAAGGCCTGAGCCGGTGTTAATTCCACGTCATCCGGAGAAACTTCGAAAAATTTAAAATTCCAGTCTTCGTCTTCCACGAAAATGGACCACAAAAATGCCGATATGCATAATTTTTCATAGTCTTTCTATTAGAAAAAGAGCCCATATCCAGAATGAATACCGTACACTAAACATTTTTATTTGCGGCAAATATCCACCAAACAAAGGATAACCTTGGATTTATCTGGAATCATCTGTTGTTGATGGCGGGTGCACCGTAAGACAGATGGTATTGACGGAATCTGTCAGAGGTGGGCGCTGTTTATTGCTTTGGTAATTGGCGTCACGCGCGAGAGATGCATTTGAATATTCGGTCAGTTGGCAACAACGCTGAGCTAATAATGCCAGTACTCTCGCCAAAAAAATGGCGGTAGTGCTCTTTTTGCGCAAGATTTGCGCGGGCTCTCAGCATGACCTTATCGTGGTTGCTCTTACGCAATACTCATTACAGTCACAGTGGTACGGTGTGACCTGGACACAGGTGCCTCTAACAGGTGCAATTTGCCCTCTCAGGAAGAAAAACTCGCCAGAAACCACGGGTAAACACCGTCTTCCACGTGATTTTACCCCCGTAAACAGGTTACAGTATTTTTTAAAGTAAATTTATCAATAATACAGTAGATATTTACATGAGATCTGAGAGGTAGTAAAACGAGGGGTCGGGGCACTAAACATTCTAACCGTAGGAATTCGGGAAAGGGAAAAAACCGGAGGGTTAGAGGAGTTTAAGCAATTTAGGCCTTGGTTGCTTTCTTGGCAGCTGGCTTTTTAGCCTTGGGCTTGGCAGCAGCGGGCTTCTTAGCAACGGCAGACTTTTTGGCAGATTTCTTAGGAGAAGTGTGCTTCTTGAGAGTCTTGGCCTTGGGCTTCTTGGTGGCTTTCTTGGGAGATTTGGTCTTCTTCTCGGCAGAAGGCTTTTTAGTCGAGGGCTTCTTGGCAACCTGGAAAATTTGAATGAATATTTGTCATTTGAATTTAGTTTTTTAGAATTTAGGGGATTTCTCGTCCCTTTAAAGAAATTAACCAACCTTAGGCTTAGCAGCGGCCGATTTCTTTTCTCCCATTTTGAAAGATCCACTGGCTCCAGTTCCCTTGACCTGCTTGATGGCTCCGCTCTTGACACCTCGGATGAGAGCAAGACGAAGATGAGCATTGACCTAAAAATTCTTGATTTTAAAAAGAGAAGCCAGAACGAACCTTGGTAATATTCTCTCCAACTTTGAAGTGAGTGAGAATATACTTCAAAAGGGCGGCTTTAGAGCTGCCACTTCGATCCTTATTCTCGACGATGGCTTTCTTAATCATTTCAGCATAGGCGGGGTGGCTGGCAGGAGTTTTAGCCTTGCTGGACTTGGCCTCCTTGGTCTTCTTGGTGGCCTTCTTGGCAGGGGAAGCAGCAATAGCTGGAGGGGCTTGAACAGCGTCGGACATTGTGTTTTGGTAGAGACCGGACATCTGCTGTAGCGGCTCTATAAACCTCGCCGGGTCTCCTCGCCCTAATGCATTCGGCGGCGTGCCGCAGGGATGGCAATAGAGGCAGCGGGATAGTTGAGTTTAGCTCACGCGGGCGCCCAGAACTTCGCTGGCAATAGAGCTATGGTCTTGAAATTTTGAGGAATAATAGCTAAGTATTTCAGCTATCTGTAGGCCAAAAATCGTTGAAATCCGTCGAGAACCGGCTGAGATATCCAGCTTCAAAGTCGGAGGAATTTTTCAACATTGAGTTCTCCTTGGAAATTCTCCAATATCTCATTTTGTTTTAAAGCTATTGCCTTTCTTTAAACGGGAAAATGTAGGCAACAATCTCCTCTACAAGATGGTATGGAAACCGCCCAGTATAATAATCATCTTCCTCTCGAACGAAGACCTTTTTCATCGAAGTCTCACATAGAGGTGCTCATAAAAACTTGAATAACTTTCGACCCTCTTCAGCTATTTTTCCAATTTTTTGATATGTTATAGAGGAGATTTTTCTCTTTCGGATAGTGTCACTTTTATTGAGATATCTGTCCTGAGAACATCAGTAGAGCTCGTCAAAGCTGACCATCCGACTGGTTGTTGACGCCCCTCCCCGCTGGGCGAGGCACTCTCCGATGGTCCAAGATTGAAAACGGAGGGAAAGTCGGTAGACACGAATAGAAAATCTATTAATTCCTTTTATTTCAATCATTATAATCAGCTTCCAATAGGAATAAGGCCAGTAATTCGACGGGGAAATGACTTACAGCCGGGATACGCTCCAGACTATCAAAATTCAGTGGGTAAATTCTCGATTATAAAACCTGGAAAATTCTTTGAAACGACGTAAAAATAAAAGAAGTAGAATTTTTTACGATTTTCTATCTTCCTCCTATCAGAATTTTCAATCTTTCCTGTGGTACAGGCGGTTTTACAGTGACCAAGAGTACAATCTCGCCCTGAATTTCCATTCTCCGATCATTTTTCCGGTCCCAGAAGTTTTTTCTACTTCTTTTTGTCTTCAGAAGGATATTCCAATAAAAATTTACGTTTATACGACCATATTCCAGACACAAAAATTGTTGAGAGAGCATGTAGGCGAGTAGTTGTGAAATTTCTTTCTAAAATTGGTTGCTATTTCAGTTTCAGGAGAAATCATCTTCTGGAAATTAGAACAAGTTTTAGGAGATTGGAGGCATTTTCTGTGAGCTTTTTAACTTCAAAGACTATAAAAACTGCTGAAAACTGAATAACTGTGGATGGCTGTGGCTTAGTTTTGCTGTACTAGAATAATGTCTTCTTCAGGAATAGATTCTCCCTAATCATCCTATTTGCTTACCCCATTCAGAAGAAACTTTTCTTCTGATTGACTCATACTGGCAGAGTGGCCAGTGTGTCCTCACGTGTTTTCTTTTGGCATCGAGCCAACGTTCAAATGTCTCACTTTTTGCGCGTTGGCGGATGATTGCTAATGAAGGAGAAAGGTAAAAGGAAAGGGAAAATAATAATTCAAGCGTTTAATTATATCTCCACTATAGTTCCATCTTTAAAAGATAGAAATCGTCTTTAAAATGGGGAATCGAGAAGTAAACGATTGGCAAAATGGATGACAATAATGGCCGGGAAAGTAATTTATTGGGGGACCAGCTTTGTTGGCTTCGTGTTACACACTGATTGGCGCTCTTCCTGATCAATGTCGATCATCAATGTTTTCTTTGAATTTTTTTCGTCGTTTTTCACATAAAAACTCCGTTAAAATTCCATTTAAATGGCTCAATTTCAAAATAAGGTCCTTTCCCATCCTCCCACGGATCCGTGACTCATCCCACCACATTATTTCCTGCTGTTTACCTTGCTTTCATTATTTTCTTATCAAAAATCGCCTGTTTTTAATTGTGAGAAGGCCTTCAGTTGTCTGCCAGATGCTTCTCTTCTTCATTTTCGTCAATCTCCTGGTTCAAGTCGCATCCCTCTGTGATCCTTATCTCTTGTCAACATGCGATGCTTGCTGTTCAATGTTATTCGCCTCTGAAGATTGTTCAGAAGATATTTTTCGAGTAAAAATCAACGGAAACGGCGCCTTGGGAGCTATTGTAAGTCATAAATAACTGCGGGCAGCTCAGATTTCCCTGGATAGACGAGATTTTGGTGCCTATTTTTAAAAGTTTCAGTAAAATTTATCATTTTTTGAATTCCGTATCGAAAGTTGAATAGACTCGGAATATCCGCTAATTATTGTCCGTTTCCAGTGGGACGATGCCGTGACAGTTGTAATGGTCAAGCCGGGCTGTTTATTAGACATGTGGGATGTGAGAAACCAGACTGGTCAGCTGCCTCCATTTCCCAGGATAAAGCCAATTTTAGGAAAACATCGAGCTTTCGGACTTGATGGGAAAGTTTTCTTTAATTTGGAATGGTACGCCTTCGAGAAAAAGGCTTCCAGTCTGCGTTGTCGGTGTACAACCACTCCGGCGCCTACAACTACGACGGAAGATCCACTTACGGTAAAAAAAGGCTTCTTTCAATTGGAAAACGAAATTTAGGAATATGTGGAAGTGGGACAAGAAGTCACCGAAGATATGTTTATCGAGAAAGAAATGGCAGAAGAGGAGGCGACATTGAATATTACCCAGATTTATGACACTAATACGACACGGGTTTGACTTTTTGTGATGAGAAAAATTCAACGGGTAGAAATTAATAAAGATTTTAAAAAAATGCAATTTCCATTATTCGAGGCTACAAAGGCGTGAAAATTACGTTGTGGATCGACTCGACATGGAAAATTGGGTGTCGACGTCGACCGGCGTCGACAAAGTCGAATCCACTTTGGATGACACGCCGTGTATCGGAATGAAAAAATCTATTATTTTTAGATTTTTTGATGGACACTACTCGGCACGAGTTCAATATTCTGCTTCAATGTCGGGTAGTGTGTCAAACCGAAGCAAAAGGACTTTATCTGGTCGATTCGATGACCAACATTACTTTTGACTATTTCAAGATATGACGGACGGAAGAAAGCAATAAAACACAGGACGGGCAAGCCAATTTTTATTTTTTTTGGAAGCGACTTGTCCCCCAAATGATTACGGTTCACAGCCGTTTATTTCAAATGGACAGGTATGGGTTGAGCCGGGTTACTTCTTATCGTCGTCGTCGTCCTTCTCATCTGCCTCCTTCTTCTCATCTTTCTTCTCGTCCTTTTTTTCCTCTTTCTTATCTTCTTTCTTCTTTTCATCTTTTTTATCTTCTTTCTTTTCCTTTTTCTCGTCTTTCTTCTCATCCTTTTTATCTCCTTTCTTGTCTTCTTTCTTGGCATCTTTCTCCTCTTCCTTTTTCTCGTCTCCTCCACCTTCCTTCTTGAAGTCGGCAAACAATTTCTTCATTCCTTCCGGCTCTCCCTTATGCTCTGTGAAGGCAGCTCGAGCTGTTTTCTTCTCCTCCTTCAGATAATAAAAGGCAAAATAGTGCTTGCCATTATCTGGCACCGATTTGCCTTGGTTGAAGATCAGGCTGATGGTCACCGTCTCGCTCGGTTTCAATTCGCCAACGGGTGGTCGAATTCGGAACATCTCATTCGAGGTGCATTTTACCTGAAAGATAATATTATTAATTGAGTCAAAATAGAGTAAAAATTGGATGTGCCCAGTGTAAATAAGCCAATACCTTGAAGACGATGCGTTCCTTCAACGGATTCGTGAGCTTGACGTTGATGGTTGCTGCTTCGGCGCCAAGGTTTCCGGTAAAAGTGGCTTTGTCCGCCGGATCCAGAGTCAACTTGAAGTCTCCCATCTTGAGTCGCTGCAGAGAAGAGAATGACTGGAAGACTGAACTTTTCCCGACGATTATACAATTTGCATGATTTGACGACCATGAATTCTCGCTTTTGACGAGAATTTTACACGGCGGATAAGGCTTGTTTTTTGAATTATTGGTCTTCTTGCATTTGTTTCCAAGTTTTTGAAATTACTGGGAAGGAGAAAAATGAAGGAGTTAATGAACGACGAAGGCAACGAGGACAGCAAAAACGACGACGACGACTTTTCTCTTCCCAATAATTCGCTGTTCGGCAAATTTTCTGTTTAATTTGCTTTTTCCCATTCATGCGTAAGAGCTAACACGGTGAAAATCTTGTCCGGATACGATTGTTGACTGCCAGACGTATGGGGGTTCCGCCTGTGTTTGCCACACATTGCGTTGCGCACTCGCCATGGTTGCCCTCGCTCCGCAGGTAGGCAATATTTTGTTGTTGTTTTTTTGTTTACAATACACTTTCTTACCTTGGAATTACTGCACTTTCCTATTTTGTCGATTTGTTGAGAACAACGACGCATTTTCCCTATTTTCTCGCCTAACTTCAACCTCCCAACTTTGAATCAACAAAAAAAATGGAAATTTTAGGATCAATTTTTTCAAATTTCTTAATTTTCTCATCCATGTTCTTCTTATTGACTCTTGCACTCCGTACACACTCTGCTGTTGACTCTCTTCGTTGAATCATGGAACTATATTTGCTGAACGAAATAGTGATACACCACCCTCTCTCCTCGTTCCGTTGCATACATGATCAACCATCTGTACCGGTTTTGGTTTATCGCCTATAGAAGGGCAAAGTAAAGAATGAAAGGAGAAGGGAAAGTGAAAGGGAAGACGGGGAATTGCGCTGGGGAATTGGAAAAGGGAACCATCTTTAGTATCTCGGGGAGGGATACCTGACGATCAGCGGATTTACTGTAATGTCGAATTTTTCTTGGAAAATTGCAATTTTAGAAGATTAGAAAAATACAATAATTTACCTCAAAGTTCAATTATATGAGGGAAATAAAAATCTTTTGGTAAATATTGGTGAACACCTCCAAGCGTCATAATAAGATTTTCAGTGGTTTGTTGTCGGGTTATTCGAGAGCAAAATAACAATAAGATTTCCGTTTTCTCTCCTTACTGTCTTGGCCACCATTGAATCCAGTAAAAATTTGGAAATTACCAATTATCAGAGCGGCTATCCTCGTTCATGGCTCCAAATATACGCGAAGGCCGTCTTTCTGCAGTTTGCTACACGTAAATTTTCCCAAAAAACTGGTCCTCCCGAGAAATAGTGAAATTTGACTACCCAAGTCACACAGAAGGTTTCAATGACGCGTTGCAAGGAAGTTAGCAGGGACTGCAGAGCTGCCGTCGGAGATCTTATCGGTCTAGTTTGCTGCGTTCACCTGTTCGCAAGATTGTTCAGCGTGAAGTAGGCCAAGGGACAAAGCTGACGAGGTTTATTGAAAATTCTAGCAATTTTTTTGGCGATACTGAAGAAAGTTGAACAGGGATGGAGCGTGGACGAGTGGTTAACACACCGGAGTTCGATTACTATCCAGAAGATTTTTGTCAATATTTCTGGATGAGTACGTAGAAATCTTCCTTGTTTATGGCGCCATGACCACAAATATTGTTCCACCTGAAATTTGAGCCTTCCCTTCCTGGAGTCCTTGGGTCAAACATTAAACCCAACCCAGTTTTCCTCCCTCCCTGGGGCGAAAATCCTCTTTTGCCGGTCACGGATGGATGACCACCTGGCTCACTGTCAAAAGGATCAAGTCCAACAAAACGGGCCCCCAAATCCTCTTTTCCCTTTGGCGTATATCCCCGAGTCGCTTCGCTAGTTAGCTGTCGTCCTTGCGAACTATGAGAATATTTGGGAGTTATCCAAAAGTACAGTACGAGCCAGTAAGTTCTCCTTTTTTTTAAATCTGGCATTTCCGCCTTGGGATCCTAAATTCAAGAATCACTATTCTCGTGACTTGTCCCTTTTATGAACTGTATAAGAAGGTCAAGCGCGCGTCTGCTGCGCCCCTTTCCATGACATAATCGGAAGTCCCATAGCTAGTTCCGTGTTATTCTCTCTACACTCTTTCTCTTCCGTTGACTATTATATTAGTCCATTGCAGTGGAAATCCCAGTTTTTTGAGGATTAAAATTCGTTGAAAATTCCCCCTGTCAATTATCAAAACTTGGGAAATTATCAAAAAATTGGGCAATTCCTAATTTGGGCAGGTTTCCGTCGTTCCCTTGGTTTTTCCGCTTTATTTCTCCTTTCAAGAACTTTTAAAATGTATTCCGTTTTCTTTTTCACGTCAAGTAAACACTGCAAGATCAGATAAGTTTTTTGAATTCGACGTTTTCCTATGAAAATCCGGGAAATTCACCTGATTTTCAAGCGGGTCCCAAAACGCTTTTTCCCCCGAGGAATAATACCGACTATCTCTGAAGTTTTCTAACATTTCCTTTAAAAATTCTTCCCCATTATTCCCCTAATCCATGACAATTTGGCTGAAAACAAACAGTGCACATATTTTCTCCCTCATCACGAGTAAATCGTAGCCAAATTGACTCGATCCATTGGACCGGTTTCTACCGTAGTACACGATTATCATGCCTGGTCCATTTCTCTCCCCCTTTTTGAATATATTGATCCGATTAGACCCTTATAATCTTTTCTTTCTTTGCCTTCTAGTGGAGGATCTGGATCATTTGTCACCAAGCAGAGGAGGATCATTCTGACGTCCTCGATATGACTCACAGAGAGAGCTGCTAATGATGCTGTGTCATCCAAACAAAAACCAGCTTCATGAAGACAAGTTTTGACCTTGTGGCTTGCCCCTGATCTGTCAGCTGTATTTGTCTGTGTGTGGAGAAGAACACACACAGGCACTTCCTACCCGCAGGCGTTCTTAAAGCTAAGTTATCCAGCTTCATCAGCAGTTTATTTTTCAATTTTTGGGTTGAAAAATAAGAGAAATCGAATATTTTCGCTACTGGGATTATTTTCTCCCCTTTTTTATAGTTTTACCTCCCGAATGAGTCTATTTCTGTGCCAAAACCCAAGGGATTTGAATAATTTCGGCTGTTCTCTCCGTCCAAACTTTGCCATATTCCAATTGTCATCGAATTTTTGCTGGTTACCGTTTCCATTGGATCCACATTTAAATCACATCTCCTTTGTGGAATCCCCAAAAGTTTCCTCTCCTCCTTGACATTTTGTGATCGAAAGGAAGAGGACAGCTCCGAAAAGGATCCGTGTTTGATCTCGGATCCATTCAAGTGTCGCGCCATATTTTTAATTAGCAAAAAAGGGGGCATCCCGCTCGAAATTCGAAATCTACAAAAAATGAGAAGATCACAAAAATCGACGGGATTTCACTTCCTGTCTCGTGCAACTCGCGTCGCTTCAAGTGTTCCCTCTCCTCCTTTGAATTACTACACGACTAATACAGAGCCAATTGTGTTTACTCACATCTCCCGAAACTCTTACCACCCTGATATTTCCCCCCACTGTGCTCCCAAAACCTTGGAAGGATTGTTTGTTGACAGCTGGAAGGAGAGAGGGGGGATGATGGAGGGAATCCAGCCGGTTCCCAATCCCTCGTAGAGTTCATTTCAATTTTGTAGAGGAAAATACAAAACAATTCCAGGGATATTAGGAAAAAATTATTAAGGTTTTATCTACGTCACATTGCCTAAAATCCCTTGTAAATATTTGTAATCTCGACTGTGGAAAAATAATTCTTTGATGGATTCCATGGATAGTCGCTGGTTTGGATTTGAACACCATAATCTATAAATATTCAACGGGAATATAGGCATTTTCTATCCAAAATGTACCTTGGAAGTAGACAATAATACAAACACAACGGATCCGCGGTAATCACCGTATTTCCTACATCCATGGGCCTCTTCCCGTTTACAATTTCCATTGCCAATTCATAATTCGACAGCTCTTTTAGTTTCTCGTATGGTTTTCTATAATACCTTGATTTACAAAAAATAGTTTGTACCGCCGATAATACACTTCATACATGGTTATTCCAAAGGAATAGACGTCAGCGTATTGTTCACCTCCGTGGTCAAATTCTTTTCCGATTATCATTTCGGGAGCTTGATAACAGAGTGTTCCTGCTCTAAACAAATAATTTGTAGTTTATAGATAGCTCTACTCTGGAAATTTGTGGCCATTGTCCAGTCTTTTGGAACTGCCAAAATCACAAATTTTTAAAAGATTGTGAGAAGAGTCGAGAAGCATGCTGAAACTATTTCATTTTGCCCTTTTTCGAGGAATTCCCGAGTCTTGCCCAGCTGATATGACGCGTTTAGGAGTACGCCCGCTGTTATCTTTTCCTTAGTGAGATCAAAAACGTGGACAACATACTTTTGGGGTTTAATATCCCTATGAACTATTCCTTTTCGGTGAAGGTAGCTCAATCCGCTAGCTGCTTGATTGAACCAAATGCCTATTAGATTGTAATATTCGAAAGAACTGTAAGAACTGTCGTAAATAACTGGAAATTGGAAGTACAGCACAGAATACCGCACTTACCATTATGTAGGCTACACTCCATTTCATCCAATAATATCCCTTTGCAATTTTTGTCAGTGTAATTATTCACGACAAGACCGCGGAGTCGCAGAATATTTCGATGGGATATGCGCGTCATATTTTCGATTTCCCGTTTTTCAGCCCTTTTTTCTTCTTGATGGTTGGAAAAATATAATTTGACAGCCAGTTTTCGCCTCTTTAAAGGATATTTGGTTACGGTTGCTTTATACACGGCGGCTTGTCCTCCGTAGCCCAGAAGTCCGTCAATTTTTACATCATTTTGTAGAATTTTTATAGGAGAAGCTGAAATTCAACAATGGCTAGAGAAAAAAGAAATGGAACCTTTTGTGTAGGGATTATTGACCATGGTCCATGGGAAGGATGCAAAGTTGAGTCACTCTAATTGGACTGGGAGTTCCCTTATCACGGTTAAATGATTCAAGCCCTGAGCATCACGCGTATTTTATCTCTAAAAAGAGTCTTTCAAGAATAAATTGGACAAAGAACAAGCACTGTTTTTTTATTATTTTGACTCAAATTGTATTGACTTTGCTATGTACGGAAGCCCATGAATATTTGAGGGCGTTTTCTTTATTTTTTTGAGAAGGGTTCATTGAAGTATTGGTGGGTCTAGGGAGAACTGGTCCGACAGGTCATCAAAGCCCGGTTCTTGAGAACTCGAGGTCCCAAGAGCAAAAGAGCAGAAACCTTTCCATTCTCCCCAAACTATCTTCTTTCTCAGCCGATCAGCCTCGTTGAATACTGCCGCAACATGTGCAATTGAGGATGAATCGCCACGGAGATCCAACTGGTTTTATTCACCTCTTTCTCTTTTCGGGGGGAATCTCTTTTTACAGTCGTCAAATCGCTCAAATCCTCAAAATGTTCTGTTTTCTGCCATTTAAACCATCCGCTCTCCTTCTATGGAGCAGATTTTCAAGTGCAGGTGAAAATGATCAATGCAAACAATGAGAAGAGTGAACAGCACACTTGAAATCCTGTGCCAAACCCGGTAGGCAAAGAACCGATGCGAAATAAGGGTGCGAGGACTGTGAGGACTGCCCCGGAGATGTTTGATTCGTAGCCGTAGGCAAAAAGAGCAATTGTAGCAAATTTTGGAAATAGCACATATTTTGTTCATGGTTTAATCTTTCCCAATTCGATTCCTGATAAATCCGGAGACGATCAAAGAAACGTGGCCGCGTCCCGGATATATTTCAATATTCCATAATTTGAATTCAAATTCCGGGGAAAATTTGCAAGATCAAAAATTTTCCGGATGGAAGCGTCAGCCACCGTTTTACTATGGATTTCTCCCATTTAAAGGGCTAAATCCATAAGTGTTCCTCTCTCCTGCTTGGCGATCCACGGTGATTCAATTAATTTTCGAGATTCCTTTCACTCTAATCCAGTTTGGTTTGCCAGAATACTTCACCGTCTGTTTCCCTATAATTTTGTTTCCAAGTTCTAATTAAATTATAGAGAATCTGGAAACTATTGTAGTCTTCGCCCTCTCGACCCTAACCTTGTCTCAAGAGAACACTTTAAAAACCCGGTTTTTGTTGCAGAAAAACAAAACTTGATCCTGATCTCTCTCGCTTTGACCCCTGCGTCGTCTAAATGTGGCATATTTGTTCCAATTGTCTTCTCCATATCGGGGGATAATTTCGACAGTCCCGAATGAGAGGAACAGAGAGCCCCCAAGGGGAGAGAGGGAGGCGCCCGGACCGGTCCAGCCCTTGACAGCTCAAAGCGAGCTGTTTTCCCCCAAGGCGACACACACGCCAGCAGCAGGGTCTCTCTCTCTCTCAGTCACAGAAAGTGTGGCCTCCTTCTCCTATTCCTCTTTCCTTTGTTCCTTGTCTTCTCTCCAATTTCTTTTCTTTAAATGAAACTACCGTACGTGTCCTTCGACCTTTCGCCTGAAACTTGAAAAATAATTTAAGTGGGCCGTTTACAAGTTTTTAAGTGGGCGCCCCCTTTATGGGATATGGTAATCACCCTCTTCTTCCTTATTGCCTAACCTTTTCAACTGGTTCCATTTAATGCGTAGAGAAAACCCGGAAAAACCAGCTATGCTTGTCATTTTGACCTTCTTCGTGCGCTCGATCACTTGCAAATATTAGCTGGAACACTCGGCGTGCGCGCCCATTGGCATGGCTATTTTGGATTCGAACGACGGGCTGAATCCTGTTGGAGATCTTTGTTCCCATTTTTTTTCTGGAAATGGCCTTGATTTTTAAAACTGCCAGGTGATTCCGTCATAGGCACCAATGTACGCCTTCAACTTTGGAAGGAATTGAGCCATTTTTGTACCAAATCCAGGAGCGCCCATGAATTCTTCAACCTCTCGCAAGGATTTTTGCCAGTATCTGTGTAATAATCGAATATATTAGAAGATCTAGAACTTCACATAAACCCTGACACATCCTGACGGTCATGGAAATCTCCGACTGGGCGCATTTTTTGAATTTCATAGAATTTTGCAGGTTCTCTAACCTCGGAGCTTTTAAGCTTTGAAATTTCTTTAAATGAGAAGCATTTTTATGTTGGAACGTCGTACCATTCTGAAACTGTGCCTTATGAGTCAAGCCGCTGCCTTTCAAGCTGCCGCAGCAGCCGTTCGAACAGGCTATTTTCTCGTTTCTTTCTCGTCCTTTTCCCCTTTGCAAAACCGTAATCCACTTGTGATTTATGTTCTTTTTTCTCCTTTGACCTTCGTATAACATCCAAAGTTGTTTTCCTCCCTACGTCAGATCCTCTGCACAGCCTGAACTCGCCCCAAAACTAGTTCTATCAAATCAGATCCGCACCAAATTTTCTACTCAGCAACCAGGCATTTTTTAAATTCTCTAGGAATTCTTTAAAGAGACCGGATAGTTCACTTTCGGGTCATTTCATCTCTTGCTCACTTTCTTCTTTGAGAATCCGGTGTCGGACACACTTCTCGCTTGGGCAGTCAAGGGTCAACACAAGAGGGATTCCCCCTCCAGACCGGTCAGGCGCCATTTTTCCGGCCATTGAGCTTACCCTTCGAGCTTTTTATGTAGCCATCACGGCCGGTATTGTATCCTGTGTACAATCCGGGGAAAAAACTTCATTTCAAAAATATCCGGAATTGATCCTGGCGCCTGTTTGGCCTTCGGCGGTGGTTGATTGTCTGACTCAGCTGATTACCCGCCTGTCGACCCTGTTAGCTGCCGAACTGGAACGGATATAACCAGTTAATTTTACTGTTTGAATAGCTGCGGGATGCAGGTATTTTCGGCGGTAAAAAAATGTACTCCACAGCTTTTTCAAAAAGTGGAAATCTTGTGACTAAAACTGCCTCAAAATTCGGTGATTTTGAACAATTTTCAAGTAGAAAACGGGTAGTAATCTGGAAAATTTCTCTATTTTCATAATTTTGGGTCTTTTCTTTAGTAACTTCATTATATGACCAAAATACGAATAATCCTCATGCCGCAATAAATAAAGACATTGTTTATAGTACAATCTACCTTTGCGTTTTCCTCTCTCCTGTGCACACTCGGCACTAATTCTGGTTACTGCAGAAATATCCAGAATTTCCTCTTCTTTACTACAAATTTGCAAAGAATTTTGTTCTTTTGTATCTTCCCCTAATGTTCTTATTGACTGTTCTTTTGTCTCGCGACAGTCTACCTCGTCGTCTTCTTCCTCATTCCATTAAAATTCCAAAACGGGGAGGGCAGAAAGAGGAGGGGTGGAGTGTTAATTGTCTCGAAAAATCACATGCCAAGTCGGCGGCTGTATTCCTTTAAATGGGCGGATTTATACGAGAAGACTGGCATAAACAGTAATTTTCGCTGTTTTCTTGGTAGTGACGGTTCTATACTTATTTTTTCTTTATTTTCTGCTTATTCCTGGTGATTTTCCGTATTTCTAAAGGCAGGGCTCTGTCTTGTTGACTGTATCTCATGGCCGTCGACAACTGGCCATTGGTATCCACTGAGCTCACCCCCGAATACTATTTGTTTGTTCTCTCTCTCCGACTGACACACTCCCAACACAAAACAGCTCCATGAGCATGTTTCTAGTCTAGTTTCTAGTCGATTTTTCCAAGCAAAAATTTTTCAATTTTCAGGTCCATCAACCGCGGATGAAGGTCTTCACGGTGGGCTTAGACGATAAGGAAAAGTCCCAAAAAGCTGATGAAATGAAAAAAGAAGACATGACCAAGGTAGTTCTCCCTAGAAAATATTAATAAAAAAATTTTTAGATCCCTATTGATAGCAGCCAATCGACACCGGCTGCCTCACCGGGACCTATAATTATCCCACGCGGACCACCTAAACAAATTAAAGGATGTGGCGGTAATTTAAAAGATTCATATTGTAATATTCTGTTTAGTTCTAACTTGGATTGTTGCTGCCTTTTTGGTGGTTCTTCTCTGCTTGACAGTTTCAGAAATTGCTTACAATCGACAGAGGGATCAGGCTTTCCTTCGTCTTAAATGGTACGTTTAAATGAAATTATAATTGTGCCCTGAAGGAAAAATCTTAAGAAAAACTAGCAATTCCGAAAAAAAAATCCCGGCGAGCCTTGCCAAAATGCCGCGAAAAATAGTAAAATTTCCCAAAATCTAACGCTGCTCCAAAAACGTGGCAACGATCCCTTTGGGATCCAAAATTTTCCACATATTACTGTATTAAAAATTCGTATTTTTAGGGCAGAGCTCCGTCAACGTATGCTGGGTTACGAGCTTCTCTCCCAAGCTCAAAACAGCCCGAACAACCAGCCACAACCACCGCCGGTAATCGACGAACGCCTTGCCTTCAGTAATCGACGTGGTGGAATCAACGACGCACCCGAAGTTCTTCCATTAAAAGAAACACCAACAGCCCCGAGCCCTGTGGTGGTAGATGTCGAGAAAAGTGAAGACAGCCACGAGAATATGGAAAATGAAATTCGATTCGGGTTCCTTCGCCAGTTACTGGAAGGAATGAGGAAAAAGGCTGAAGAACTCGGTCTCACTGGAGATATGCAAGTTCATGTGATCGAAGTAAAGCCAATGGGAATGGATGAGGTGATTCTGAGACGATAAATAGATCATACTGTAGAGTTTTTTAGAATAGCCGCGCGTTCCAAGATGGCTTTGGAGAGGTGGCAGTTCCTAAACAAGTTTTTGGTCCTCATCCCAGTGAAGAGGACTATGACAATTGGGAGACGTACGTTTTTAAAAAAAATTTTAAAGGACTGTGCGTTGTTCTAAAAAATCTGCAGCCATTCGTACAGAAAATTTAAAATTTGTTGAAAAATTCATAAAAGCAGGGAAAATTGCAATTTTGGGAAGCGGCGTGCCAGAAAAATTATAAAAACGGCTGTACAGTCCTTTAAACTTACTTTTCTTCTAGTTTTTTCTTATTAACATGTTTATAATTTCAATTTTCTTTAATTTCTAGCATGCGGCAACAAATGCCACCACCTCCTCCCCCTCCTCCTATGCTTGCTTGGGAATTGGAGAGGGCTATCCCTTTCCATCGTCCTAGGTTTCCAATTTTCTTTTATAATTTTAATTATATTTTTTAAGATTCCCTGAATTTGAAAACCGCCCGTTCATGGGACCATTTGACAATTTCCCTCGTCAACAACCCCAGGGACCTTTCTTCTTTGCCGATGCTCCTCAAGAACGAAGAGATTTCTTTGCCCCACCGCCACAAAGAATGGTTAGAGCTCTGAAGGGAAAATCTTAAAGAAAAATTGCAGCCTTGGCCCCAGCAACAACCCCAATGGGTACAGCCATGGAACCAGCAAAATAACTGGCAACCACAGCAGCCACAGAACATCCCCCAATGGAATAATCAATGGAATCAGGATGCCAGCATAGGACAACAGAACCAGTTCCCCTTCCCCCAGCAAAATCAAGCCCCAATTGTCTTCCCCCAGCCACAGCAGCAACAACAGCCACAACCGTGGTATATGCCAGAGGAACCAAAGTGGAACAATGACTGGACAAAGCAGGACAATCTCCCCATGCAGCCACACCCCGCTGCGAGTCAAATTAGCTGGGTTGATGGAACTGCGAGAGAAGTTAATGAAGGAATTGACAATTTTGAGAAACAGGTAGAACCACAGTTAGACAGAAGATAAAGAAAAATATAGGAACGATTTAATGGACCGGCTATCGACGTGGCCATGGATGAAGAGCCGACAGAAGTGGTAAAGCCAGACTTCAAGACGAATTCATGGCAACATACCCAGCCCAAATCGGCCGAGGATATTCCAGCTGTTAGTTTTTTTTTATGATAACCTGTGAAATTACTGTAATCAAATTTGGTTGAGGGCGGTAAATCATCGATTTAAAAAAATTTCCTGAAAAATTGGGATGGTTTTCGGTAGTTTTAAGGATAAAAGGCGGAAAATTCAAATTTTCAATTGAAAATATCTTTAAAAATTATTTTTTTACAGAGCGCTCCGGTAGTTTCCTCGGATGCCGTGGTCAATAGCAAGGATTTCTTGCCAATTCGCGAAGATCCTCTCCGAAATGTCCAATCTGACGCCCACAGCGGAGAGAACATCAACAACCAGCCGATTCTCCCAATCCACGATGATGCCGTCGAATTGAACAAGAAATTCAATTCTCCTTTCTTCCAAATTGACGATCCTAACAGTTTCCGTCATTAATTTATTCTCCCTTTTTCCTCCTCTACCACATTCAAGTGTCCTTAGGGATCTCCCTTCCTCTCTGTCTCCACTTATTTTTACTGGTTCTGTCCGAGTGTGTGTTGTGTGTGATCATTTGTAGACATCCGGCTATTATTTCTAAGAAAAAACCACTGAAAATTGAACTTACAACACTTGTAGAAAGGTAACACAAATCATTGTAAATATTATTTAGAAAACAACACATTGTTGTCTTCTAAAAATAAAGAAATTTTCATATTTTTATTGGCTATAATCATATTGAAATCAGGATCAATTTACAATTTCCCATTGCTCTACATGGAATGTCCGATTGAAGGATATACGACAATCTCTTTTGCTGTCAAAAATCATAATGTATTCGACAATAATTGGAGTTGTTCTGAAATTTTTAAATGTGAACATGGATCCATTTCCCCTTGAAAAACATTTGCTGTGAAAAATTGCAGAAAACCCGGCCTTTTGAATTCAGCGTCCTGCCAAAAGGTGACTGGTCCAGGTGATGGTATACGAGAAAATGGTCACTTTATATTCTTCCGAAGGAGAATTATGTTGGGTTCCCTTTACTGTGACATTTCACGAAAAACAAATTAGAGCATCGTGATCAGCAAAAAATTCTCAAAATTCTGGTCGAAAAACTCCCTGACTGTTCCTTTAAAGAAATTTATTTGACTGTTAAAAATATCAATCAATCTTTTTATAATGTAATTCAATATCTTTTCTTGTTGGTATGAGAATGGAACATTCACCGTGGTGAAGACGACCCTTGACTATGACCTCGCCATCATCATTGGTCTCCTCAGTTGCAGCATAGTCCGGGAGATTTGATGCCACCTCAGTCGAAGTTATTCGTTTTAGATTTTTACCAAAAAAGTATCTCATTGTCAGATTGAAACAATACTTGAAATCGGTGAGATTTTTGGCATGATCGGAGTTGAGGAACTGAAATAAAAGTGAGAAATTCAATGGCAGATTATTTCGCAGCCAGCAAAGAAATTTTCTAAATTCTTGAGCGCTGATTGAAAAATCATTCTGAGAGCTCCCAAAGCTTGGATCAAGTGTTGTCTTTGATGGCGACACGTGTCAAGTCGAGATCGACATTGGCACAAGAACAAACACGCAGAAAATTGACTCTACGCCGAGTAAAAAAATTCCCTTTTTTTGCAATACACTCGACACATTTCTTGATGTCGATCCAACTGAATTTTTAGGGTCGAGTGACATTTCCGCCAGGTTCTTCTGACCGAAAATACTGGGCACTTACCTCAATAATCTTCCTACAAAGTGAATGAAACTCTTCTAAATCGTCCATCCAATAATGCGTAACCATTGGCAGAATATTACCAATTGATTTTAGTCGACCCAAAGCCTCTTTGATTTCATCAGTTCTATCCTCAAGACCAATTTCATCCTAAAAAGATTTATTCTGGTGAAAAAATGCCCTTACCAAGTTATTTGGATAATTGATAAAGATCTTAATTAAATTCTGATAGTGCGACTGGACAATAATCTTCTCTGGTTTTAATATTCTCAATAAAATGAGCCAATGGGCGGACGATAGAAAGAATTCATCCTCATACGCCATTACGTACAGTTCAACGCAGGAGATTCGATTCTTTTCAAGAAATTTCAACAGCACGGTGATGTCCAGGTCAGACTCATCAAGAAAATCTTCTCCAGCTATGCTAATTTTCTTGTATCTCGTCTCTTTTGCCGGTTGCTCATTATCAAATGGAACCAGAGGGGCTCGATGGGAATCAGCTAGCCAAGGACTATCTCGTCCTGTATGCCACGCCACACGGGCATCGATGTGCTCATATTTTGGCATTATTGTAGTGGTTTGGGCAAAATCAGCCATTGACTTGCATGTCATTTGAAGGCGAGCATAACTTTTGTGTTTTAGCTGAAAATTTGAATTTGTATAGCTCGGAAATGGGGGAAAAATTAGAGATTGTTGACTTCCGAATTCACCACTTTCCGCTACAAATAAATTTGACTCAAAAAAGAATTTCCATAGATTTTCACGCGCTCGCTCTTCTAATGCTGGAGAAACTGACCTTTTTAATAATTTTCTCGAAAAGATGAGTTGGTGAATCGAGAATAGGCAAACCTAATGTCTTCTCATCATGGGAAAGTGCCATTTTACTGAGCGAAAGAAGTGTGAAATGATAAGAACACGAGGTCAACAGAGCCTATTGACGGGGAAGGACGTAAGTGAGAAATTCACCACCATTTGATCGATGGGGCGCGCTTTTCGCCCCCTTCGACTGAATTTATCTTTTTCCAGAAAAACCTATTGCGTTGAAATCAGATGAATGGGGTTCGAATATAGAAATCGAAAATATCCGGCTCATTACAAATTCAAACTCGAGTTTCCCGCCATTTCAACACGAAAATAGCGAAAATTTGACTAGATTTCAGTCAAAAACTTGTAAGATTCCCCGATGAAATCCGGTCAGTCTTCAATTTTATTTCTTTGTTGGCTGGTCGGCTGGAAGATGCCGATTGATTTGGATAAATTTCTTGTCTACCATGCTAAAGCTGCTAATTCATTGCACGATAAAAGTGTCAGTTTTCTAACCGAATTTACTATTATTCACCATATTTTATTGGTAAATTTGAATAGTGCGTGATGAGCATTTTGAATTTTGACTTTGCCACGAGGAGTACGGCACGAAGGTCCTTGATTTTGGTGGAAAAAAATTTGCGGAGAGTTTTATTTTGCTCGAAAATTTTGTGAAATTTCGGTTTTCATGAACGGCCGCCTGGTAAAAAATAGAAATCGGGAAATTTTAGCAAAATAACAAAAAGGGGTAAAAAAGATCAGTTTTCACCGATTTTTACTTGTTTTTTTGGGTTAAATTCCAAGGTATGGCGCTCCTATAAAAGATCTCTTTAAGTTGAAATATACTGAAGAGGAGCTGATGGAATTATGTGATATGACGAGTAAGATTCTCGAGACGGAGAGCAGTTTGGCCACGATGACACCTCCCTGTACAATTGTTGGCGATATCCACGGCCAGTACAATGACCTGCTGCGAATGTTCTCAACCGGTACAAATAAAAAAGGTGTCTGCGGAGCTTTTACCGATAATTATGTCTTCCTTGGTGATTACGTGGATCGCGGTCGACATTCCCTTGAATGTGTTTGCTTCGTCTTTGCCCTCAAGTGCAGATATCCTCGACAAGTAGGTCCCGTCGCGATAATTCTTATAATTCTAGTACGTACTGCTTCGAGGTAATCATGAAGTCCGCTCGACTAATCGTGATTACGGATTTTGGGATGAGTTATATGATCGTTTCAAGAATCGAGGAGAACAAATTTGGGAAGAATTTAACAAGGTTTTTGCCCTGTTACCGTTGGCTTGCCTTGTTGGCAAGAAAATCCTCTGTATGCATGGTGGATTGTCACAACATTTGACCAGTCTCAAGGATATTGAGAATATCAAACGCCCTCTGGACGATGTCAACACTCATCCGCTGGCTTTGGGTACAAATTTTTAATGGATACCGTTTACCTGATTTAGATCTCCTCTGGTCTGATCCCAATGTTGGTGGTAACGGCTATAAGCCGAATACTGTTCGTGGAATTAGCGTCTTTTTTGGCGAGGATGTCGTCGACGCCACTTGTAAACGTCTCGGCATTCAGCTCATTGTCCGGGCGCATCAGGTACGGGCACTTTTTAGAGGAAACTATCTCGATCTAATTGGTGCAGTTACGCTGTGGCTCCAGTTAGGTGGGTTGACGGCGGACGACGGCATTTCCTCGACGTCGACGCCATCGCACAAGGGAAAATTCCAATTTTATCCAAATATTTTTGCTGATTTATATGGATTCCCATGAAACTTTGAATACACGTTTTTCCCATAAATTACAATATTTTTTTCAGATGATGATGTCAGGATTCGGCTTCTTTGCCAATCGTAAGCTGGTGACAATCTTCACAGCACCGCGTTACCAAGCCGATATGCCAAATGCTGGCGCAATTTTAAAAGTCGCAGCCAATGGCCACATGGGATTTTATACCCTGGTACCGCCGTCGCAGCAAGAAGAAGGGAACTCAGCAGGTGGCGAAGAGTCCGGCGGACAACGAGAGGCCGAAGACGTGGTGTCGAGCAGCTGTTTTGCTGGAAAAGAAGAGGAAGGAGCTAAGAAAATGTCCGAGGAGAGGAAGAAAAAGGCAGACGGCAAGAAGACGTCGAAGAAGAAACGCAGCCGGGGAAAGAAACACAGTGACGGGAAGAAGGGCGTCCAAAAAAGCCAATCTTCGGGATCGGATACGGGCAAAACCACCAGCAAAAGCACCAGCAACAGTCAAACCAATTAGAAAAGAAAAAGATAAAAACACAGACAAAGAGCAAATTCAATAAACGCGACTCTGTGATTGTTTATTGGCTTTTTTCGCTTATTTTTCTTCTGGACCTTCACTTTTTCCAACTTCTTCTTGCCTCGGGTCAACTAGACCCAAAAACGAATTGAACAGTCAAATACTTTTCTTCTCATGAAGAAATGGATGATTGGGATCCATCATCGTCTTCTCATCACGATAAAAAGCATAATCGGCTTTGAAAAAATACATTAGATTGGAGATATTTAAACTCCTCGGCTATGCATTGTAGACGCACAATTCTCTTCCGAGTTTGGAAACATATAATACGTACCTGGAGTAGTCCCACCAAAGCAATCTTCGGGAACAATTTCAATAGTTCTCAGTTCACATCCTTTTTTGAGGCACTTCACTGTGAATGAAAAAAATAAAATTGTCGTTTCGTGGTGGAAAATTCCGCAAAATTGTCGTTTCATGGTGGAAAATTCCGCAAAATTGTCGTTTCATGGTGGAAAATTCCGCAAAATTGTCGTTTCGTGGTGGAAAATTCCGCAAAGTTAGTAACACAGAAAATGAGGATATTTGGGCGATATCGAGGTCGTGATAGCCAATCTGTCATCTGCTGATTCATTCCACAAAACGTTGAAATATCCCCCGGTTTTCTAAATTCGAGGAGTCAGCTCTTCTTTTCAATTCCTTCTGATTTTTTTGTTCCTCCTTGTCCCTAACTAGATTCTCGTTATTTTCCCCTTGCTGCGATTTTATTACCACGTCTTATCTTTCCCCGAGCATTTTCTCTCCCTTCGTGGTCTTCATGTTGCTCAATTCGGTCATTTTCTTCTCCTTTTCTCTTACTTTGACAACCGCTGATTGTCCTTTTCCTACAATTTTAAATGCTCAGTTCAATAAGTAAGTCTCCCAATTTTACCCAAGATTTCTCCAGATGTTATGCCTTCTTCAATCAGCCACAGAGTTTTCCTTTGGCTGAAAATAACTGCCAAACACTGGGCGGCCATCTCGTGGCAATTCAGAACTCGTTTGAGAATAGTTATGTCAATGGGATTGGCCAAGGAAATGGAGATTTTTGGATTGGGCTGAATTACTTGCAGACGGCTCAATGGACATGGACAAGTAATGCAACTGCCAGTTATATGAATTGGGCAGTTGGACAGCCATCGGATCCAAGTATTTATCAATGTGCAATCGAGAAGGATGGTACTGGATTATGGACGTAGGTGTCAATCCTTTAAAAGAATTCTTAAAGAGGCGTCAACAGCGGATGACGCTGTCTCCTCTCGACGTCGACACACGTCCATTCTTAAAGTTTTAAAAAGTGTCGAATAGAGGAAACTGGCGAACTTAATGATTTTTTTAGTAAGGAGCTCTGTAACGCTGCTCATCCTTTCGTCTGTGAGGTGCCGCCATCCACAGCTCCAAATTGTGGGTCCTTCCTCTGTGGAGCTTCTTACACCCAATATGCTGGTGATTGCAAGTGTTACAAGGTACCATCTAGTTTTTATAAACGTTCCTTCTTGCAGTCCGTCAATATTTTGGGTAATTTCAACGATGCTAAAGCAGCCTGTGCCCGAGAATATGCCACTCTTCCCATAATCTTGGACCAGGCTCAAAATCAATTTATTGCAAATTTGGTCGGTAAAATTGACAGTTTTTCATGGATTGGATTGGAATGCGTGGATAATGTTGCCGGAGATTGTACCTGGGTCAATGGCACAAAATTATCAGGATACAATAATTTTATTATTGGTACAGTAGCCTTTGGTTTTATTAAATTGAAATTGATAGATAATCCCCAAGGTCCTTATGCTACAGTGATGGAACTCTATGCCGGCGATATTTTTGGAAAATGGTCTGCTTCCAATTATAATGCGTATGCTTATCCGATTTGTATGACTGGTAAGTTATTTTGGAATGCAATTTATAATAAATGAGCCGTTTTTCGCCATTTGCTGAAACTTTCTACCCTTAAAAATCTGCAAATCATCCATTTTTTCCAGATCCACAGGACGAATCATAAGGAAATGAATCCGCAGCGACAATAGGCGAAGATACAATTTATTATTTTACAAAAAAATAAAGCATAATTGAGCGCAAACGTTGTTTTATTTAAAAGAAAAAAAGATCATTTAGCGTCCTTCACATTGCTCCTTGAGTTCTCGAAGTTTTCTTCTCTCCACGTAGATCTGTTCCATGATATCTTTTGTATTTAGCTTACAACTGGAATTTCCCACATTCCCTTGGAATAATTAAATGGCACTTACTCTTCCGTGAGAGGACAGCATTTAGCCAAGGCAGCACATTGCTTGTGCCAGGAACGGGCAGCATTTCGGCAGTCGTAGAGCTTTGTGTGCCGTTTACTGGCTCTTTTTTGACGGGAAACTGAGCGTTTCTTCCTTTTGGCAGGAACGGGAGGAGCGAAGGCGAATTTACGATGAAGGGAGTCGCAAGTCGTACGCTGAAAATTTTGATTTAAAGGAATATCAGCCAAAATTGCTCAGCAAATTTCTATCCTACTGGAGAAGACACTGGAACAGCTCCAAAATTTAAAAAGGACGTCGCCAAACAGACTAGCAAGTAAACTTGAGGTCAAAAATGAGAAAATCTCATGATTTTGGCACGTTACCTGGCTGCCCTCCAAAGATCCTTCGGACAGTCGACCCTCGGCTATATTTTTCTGTATACAGTCCCTTGCCAGTTCCGCTCTCCTCATGTGCAGCCCATTCAATTCCAACTTTATTTGCCATTTCTTCCGAGAACAGCTGTCGGTGGCGCGGACTCGACTATTTTGCTCCAATTGGATACAGTCAGCTTGCTTGGCTTCCAATTTTTCCATACAGGCCACATAGTCTTCACAGAGACTCTAAAATGGCTACTTTATTGAAAGAGAGGAAAAGTCACCTGGGCTGATACTAATAAACTAGAAAGAACTATGGATAGCACTGCAGAAATAAGCATCACAGCATAAGGCACTGAAATTTTATGGAAAAAAAAGAAAAAAAATAAGAGAAGATTGAATTGAGAGGCTAATAAGAGCCCGGAAATGATAATGAGACAGTTGGGCGGGCCATTTCATTTTTTTTAACGGAAGAAATTCTGGGCTTGTAAAGTTGAGAGTTCGACTCCGACTTTTTGACAATGTTTCTGTGTTGTCTACGATCTGGGTTGACTCCTGGCGCGCCTATTTCAATTTCAGAGAAAACGTCGGAGACTTCGATGCGTGACTTTAGAATTCAAGAGTTTTTCATAAGAAATCTAAAAAGATTGTATCAGCGGGCTCCTGGATGGATAGGAACAATGTTTTTCCCTACTCCGAAGCACTTCTGTCGCTCATTTAAATGGAATAAGAACAGGGTCATAGGCGCTTGAGTGTTTACTCAAAAGAAAACCCGCTAAATACAGGCATCTACACTCCCAGGAATTGGTAAACTTTAAGAGAAGAACGAAAGGCGAAAATCGATGCGTGTATACAATAATCCTCCTCGTCTGTGTCACTCCTTTTTTCCCGAAACAGGAAAATAGACGGGCGATTACACGTGTGTGTGTCTCGATTTCAAATTGCAGCGATTTAGGTTGGTTGGCAGCCGGGCCGAAAAACAAAAAAAACGACGAGGTTAAACGTCCTTCGCCTGGGAACATCCGTTTGAAATTCAGTGAAGCGTGAAAAATAGACAACGAATTTTTGAACACCGGAGAGGGCGGAGGGGAGTATCCGTGTTCCATCAGCTTGTGCTCTTTGTTTGTCTACTGGTAACCGCGGGTAAAGAAACAAAAAAAAGTAGAGGGAATTTTGATGTGAAAGAAAGGGGAATTAGAAAGCGAACGGAGTACAAGGGTGTGGCGGCGGGGGCATCATGATGCTGGTAAGCACATAATAGCGTGTCATTGCGAATGGCCTTGGCCACCTTCCTGTTGACAATACTAATCAGGCAGGTTATTATTATTGTGAGGAGTAATTGAGGTTCTTTCAGCAAGGCAGAGCTCAAGATCGTCCAATTCCCCCCGAAGTTTGTGACAGGTATAGCGGCAGTCTATGACTGAAACTGGGTTCATAACAAGAATAATTTGTGATCTAGAACAGAAAAGAAGAAAAAAGTTTCCAGAAAAGGCTTGCCAGCGAAAAAAAAAACCGGCATCTCCCTCCTCGTCTAGTGCAACAAAGGAGAGACTTGGCCGTTTGATTTGCCGTCATTGAATCCGAGGCTGAGCAAACACAGTTAGGGGCAATTATGGCCACGAAACTCGAAGGTTTTTTCTGCCTACCGTTTGTGGTAGGCAAAAAGTGGGATTTTTCACGAAGAGTTCTCATAGTACTAAAATGGCTCTGGGTTGAGAAGATGTTGAAATGAGCTTCCGGGGGGTGAAGATGCAAATGAGCCATTTGGATAATGGACTACACAAGGGGGAGAAATTATGGCCAGAGGGGAAGAAGAGTCGATTACGAAAAGTGAGATGGGAGTGGACACAAAGGAGGACCCTGGGAATAAACTACTAACAAGGGAATGTTTTTTCCTTAGGTTGGCCTTTTCGATCGAGACCTACACCATTCGAAAGAGCATAAAAAATTAGGAAGGGTAGTGGTTTTCGATTTTCCTGCGGACCTCTGGCTGAGTGACACGGAGGGCGAGAAAGTTGGGAAATTTTTGGAAAACTCCTGTCGAAGAGGAAACAAGAAAAGCGAAAAATAAAAATGTGAAGCAATGGCCTAGTGGATAGTTGCTCTACCTATAAAACTTTTGGTTTTTTTCAATCACGAGTTCGAGGTCCCCATGGGCCAGCACAATTTTTCTTTTTTTTTGTGTAAAAATGGGGACGGTAAATAGTATTATAGTCATTCCTTTCTTGCTGACGTCGTGGTAGTTGCATTCATTAGAGAGGGCTGCCTATCGTGTAGAACAATGTCCTCGAGTCTTTCTTTAATCAAAAGTCAGAGATAACAAGATAACGCTTTGTATATCTCTCGGAAAAAAAAGAAAAATTGTGCTGGCCCATGGGGACCTCGAACTCGTGATTGAAAAAAACCAAAAGTTTTATAGGTAGAGCAACTATCCACTAGGCCATTGCTTCACATTTTTATTTTTCGCTTTTCTTGTTTCCTCTTCGACAGGAGTTTTCCAAAAATTTCCCAACTTTCTCGCCCTCCGTGTCACTCAGCCAGAGGTCCGCAGGAAAATCGAAAACCACTACCCTTCCTAATTTTTTATGCTCTTTCGAATGGTGTAGGTCTCGATCGAAAAGGCCAACCTAAGGAAAAAACATTCCCTTGTAAGAGAAGGAAAAGGAGAATTGTAGTCGGGGAAGTTATCCCAGAAAGGGAGATTCTGATTGGGTTATCGTAAAGGAATAAGGGCTAGGAGAGGACAGAGAGGGAGGAGGGAAAAATCTAGCATTTCTATGTGGTGGAAATTCTCCAAATCTGCCAGTGAAATATACAAAATTGGCCGAGAAATTTTTGAAAACGCCGTCAATCGCATGCGCCGACTAGACACGGAAAATTCAGCGTCAACGTCGAGTCGAGTTGTGTCTAGCGACTTCAATTTCAAGAGGTCGAAGTGTGTCGAGCATGGTCCCATGAAAAAATACATTAGTCCTGGTATTTCCTGCACTCGACTCGGGACAAGTAGAATTTTTGTGTATATTCCGAGCCGAGTCGACTTTATCTTCGACTCCACGCTCGACTCGACATTAATCGCCCAAAATGGCCAACAATTACCATTTTTACCCCAAAAATACCCCAAAATGGCCAGGCATCATCCTTCCCCTGGGTTTAGGAATCTCTAGACGAGATCACCCACGTATTATCTCCTTTAAATCAGGAGTAGATTTCAAAGACCACCGCCACATATTTTCGGGAAGAATTCCCTATTGTTAGAAGGCCCCATTGAAAATAACTGGCATGGAAAAGAATTGTCTGTGATTTTATAATAAACTAGAGCCTTCAATAAACAGTAACTGGAAAATGCAGTCGGGAAACAATGGAAGGTCTGACTAATCCGCTCGAATCGGTTGCCGTCATCTATGCAAATGAAGACGAATAGACATTCCCAGCGGACATTGGCAATTGTTCTGATCTAAAGAGAGGATTTGGACGCTTGATAGAATCGGGCCAAGGGTCAAGTTTATTAATTGCTGAGGGCCGTAAAATTTTGGGGAATCACTCTTGGGACGTGGTGGGCCTAGTTCGTGGATTTTGTTCATCATTTGACTCGTAAATTCGGAACATTTATTAAAAGTTAAAAATTATCATAAAGAAAAGACTCCGGTAAACAAGATTCTAACTAAAACAAAGGCTGGTACGGACTGGCAACCACCCAATTCGCTGTTTTTAATTCAAAATAACGACCCAAATAAAAATAGCAAAAGTGCAACGGTCAAGCGGGGGAGAGACATTTTTACATGGTGAAAATTGGATCCCTAGAGAGTGGCCAGTGGGAAGACGAAGAGAAGAGTTGCTTGCTAAACGCAATTACGGAAAGGGGAGAGAACTACTTGAGAATTTTTAGGAATATTGGATAAACATCCCAGGTCAGGTGGCTACAATTTTATATAGAGAAATGAGCGGACTCGGAAGGACATTTACTGATGCGAGAAAGCATGCGCACGAGGAAAACAAGAAGTTTTACCCGCGGTCAGCTGGATAAACAAGCACTTTTCCCTTTAAAGGGCTAAAAAGAGGCCAAATCGAAACTTTTTGAGATTTGTGGAATGTCCGATAATAGCCGGGGAGAGAAGGCTGGGCGCTTTGTTGCAGCCATTACTCTTTTCCTCTTTGACTCATCTTTCGTCGCCTGAAATTCCCCCGGGGGAAAGAGTTTGATGGAACTGGTTTTTTTTTTCAGGAATGCTGATCTCTCACAATTCTTTGGGGAGCCCCTGGATATTTTAGGATTAAATTGAAATTAAAGACTTGGAGGGCAAATGGCGGCAAATGAACGCTATCAATAGCAACCAATTTTTTCTAAGGGAAAATTAAAGCATTTGTGAAAATTAAAATTGTATGACTAGATGTCCGAAAAATTTGTCGAAAACCCTCAGATTCATAAATAATTAATCAGAGGCTCAACAGAGGACATCTGTCGAACAATAACTATCCCAAAACAAAAAAATAGCCGCCAATTATAACATTTCCACAAATATTTAAAATTCTAATCAGCAGTTTCCCACACGGGGGGGGAGCATTTTAAAGGTCAAATAATGTAATGGGAATATGAAATCGGAAACAACTTATGGAAAACATTGTAGAGGAAATAAGCCGTCCGTAGTCTATAATATTTTCAAAGGAAACGGAGAAAATCGCGAAAATTTCCACATTTTGCCAATATTTCTGGTCAAAAATATAACGGAACAATGGTCAGGAGAAAGCGCCCGAAATTTGCAGGAGGTCCAGATAAACCAATTTCCGCGTGGAAACCGCGGGGAAGAGAAGCGTAAATTGAAAATAAAATCTTGGTAAAAATACTCTGATTTTTTCAAACAATCACGAGAATGATCCACACTGATGTGGGAATTTTCCACGTTTCCACAAAATTTAGTGGTATACACGCACACACGACACAGCGTGGAGACCAAAAATTTCCCCAGTTTTTTTTGTATCAAGCTCTGCATGGCATATAGCGGGATATCGAAGGGGTCATAGTCTTCAAATCCGAGGGATTTTTAGGTTAAAATTGAAAGAAACTATGCAGATTGCCGAAAAAGCCTGTCGCATGAGCCAAAAGTTATGTTTTATAGGTCAGATTCTATACGCAGGACTACAGTAATATCTAATGCAAAAAATCAGTACAAGGTTCTTGATCTCTCAAAAGAAAAACAGAGTTGAACATTGAACCATTGAAAAAAGAGCAAATTGAAGAGCAGTGGTACGTGATTTGGAGATGTCAGATCCCGTCCATCCCGCGATCAGTGTTTACATTTGGATGACAAAATGATGG
Source organism: Oscheius sp. DF5033 (assembly GCA_964036215.1). Classification (NCBI taxonomy): domain Eukaryota; kingdom Metazoa; phylum Nematoda; class Chromadorea; order Rhabditida; family Rhabditidae; genus Oscheius; species Oscheius sp. DF5033. Next base: position 3,268,655 of record CAXIWN010000012.1, on the reverse strand, counting down.
CAGGAGCAAATATCTCTGCCAAGGAGGCAAAAAACCCTGGTTAAATGGAAATAACCACAGAACTTCCGAAACCACAATCAGCCCCGTGGCCCTCTAGTACTCGAAATTGCGGAAATTGCAGTCAACTGAAAGTAATGCGTAGTTTTATTATGATCGTGTCTGGAGAGATCTGAAGCGGTCATTTCTTAGTCAATCTTAAGGTGACATAACCTGAAAATAGACCGGTTTTTGAAGCAGGAACTTGGGTTATTTATACCTCTCGGATCGCGAGTGACGTAATCCAAAGCGACCATAGATTTATGTAGAAGTTTCAGCGATACCCAATATGGCGGGTATTTGTAGCGGGCCACGTCGAGTACGAGGACTTGATCCGTGCCAGAATGATACGCAGCCAAAGGAGAGAAATGTCCTGAAAATTGCGAATTTTGCAGGAAAATTTGATGTTCGAGTTTTTGGAATTTCACCCCTATCAAGATTTTTCTGGATTTCCTGACTTACCCCATCCATCCTGTTTTAATTCTTTCCTATCAAAATTTGGTGCCAAGACAGTATCATCACTTCGTACTGATTTGATCAAATCTCTTCTAAACTGTTCGACACTTTCTAAAAATCTCCAATTTTTATTTATTTCTAATTCCTGCTACCATGGTTATTGGCAGCAAAAGTGACTTCGGCATCCAGTCCGTTATATTTAGCCAAGCTGATAAATTGTCCCAAATGCATACCCAATTTTCGGACATCAGCCAGGGAGCCGTTATCTTCTAGCAGCGTATTGTTACGGTTTGTCCAAGCGGATCGCCATATTCTATCAGGATCCAAAGTATTAATTACGGTGACTAAAAATGGTAATCACAGAAAATTACAGGCTAACCTAGGGTAGTTACACCGCAGAATGCCGGTTCATGCTGGGTTATGAGCTGGGAAGAGAGTTTGAAATAGAGATTGGCATTTCCTGAAAAGTTTTAATAAACGAGATTTGATGGCCTTCTTAATTTTGTACTATATTTTCATTTAAATGGACAAAATCCGAGGTGCTAACGGTGAAAAATACCCTTAGACCCAGGGTGTACCGTGGAAGCGAGTTCAATGACCGCCACGACGACGAAAAATGGATGTTTCTATGGAAAAGAAGGCTTACTGGCTTATTTTAACAAGGGTTCAATATTTTCTCTTATAAATCCTTTAAAAAATGGGAAATTCAGATAGAAATAGCCTAAAAATGCGGGAAATTCCAGTGCCCGGCGACAACAAAGAGGACAAGTGTTCTTTAGTCTCGACGCCCAAAATAGAATCGGCTATTTTCCCCGCAAAATAAGGAGCTGCCCGTTGTTTAAAAGCATTTTTTAAAATAAATGACGCTTACCTTCTTGTAAACTTTCAGCAAAAAGTTTCTTTCCCTCTTCAGAAGTGAAATCAGTACAAGTCGAAGGAAGAGGCGGTCGATGATAGGACGTTTTTGGTTTTGTTAAAAAATTATTAATATCAAAAGTTGCCGGCATAGTTAGAAGAATTGGTAGAAGAAGAGAAATCCGATGTTTATATGTGCATACGTGAAAATATGATGGTTTGTGGGAATTGTCATCATTTGATCGGAACGCCTGCTTTGTGTGTCTGGTGTCTCGGCCACACGATAAGAACCCCTTTCCGCTGTGATTTGTCAGCAAAAATGACCACTGAAGACAGATGAAACTTCCTCATAACATAAGAGGTTTAAATTTTTGGAGAATATGGGGAGGATCGGTCTGGAGCCAATGACAATCATGATAACTGATCTAAGATCTTTGTGAGGTCCATAATGACCGCATAAGATATTTTGTAGCTCACCAGAAACAACCAAAAATCTTAAAAATCGAAGCAAGAATGAATTTGACAAGGATTTTGACTGATGGAAATACGCCCAGACGTAGATTTTCCTTATTTCTTGGTAATAGCACCCGAATTTCTCTACTTTCCTCGAATTCGACCATTAGAAATCTTTATTATATTCATTCTTTTCTTTGATATGTCTATTTTTTTCACAATCGTACATCCGTTTTACAACAACAATCTCTATTATTCATACTGCAACGGGAATTCGTCGACTCTCCTCGGGTAAGGCGAAGTGGCGGGCGTGCGCATGTCATTACCGTCACTATTTGTGTCCGGAGAATATCTGAATCAAAAAATGTCTAGAACAGTGATGTAAATTTCATACCAATTTCATTTCTTGTATCCTTAGAGAATTTCTCGATTTCTTTATCAATTCTGGCCTTCAATTGAGCACTTCTTTCCGAAAATGTCACATCGAAGGGCCACGCGAGCATTAGTGCGGTCACAGCGCCATTTTGAAATACTGATCCGACACTGGTTTGTCGAATCTCATCGCAGATGACTTTAGATGCTTCGGACAGCTCACAGGCACATGAAGAATTCTCCTGGAATTGTGAATATCACCAGAGAGGCTGGAAGACTTACAGAGTTTGATTTCTCCACTTCTCCTTCAATTTGTTTACTGGTACAGCAGATTGAATGACAGGAGAAACATTGGGCAAAACGACGACAATTTATGGAAAGTTCTTCATGTTCATCGGGCAACACGTCGCAGAGGAGATGCTCATTCCAGGCGTGCACAGCGTCGGCGAACTGTAAAGAATATTTTGGGAACGTTTCTGATGCGTTTTCTGTTTTTAGCGACAAAATTGAATGGGAAATCAATGTCAGCACTGGATCCTGGAACAAAAAGTCGCGGATTCGGATCCGCTGTCTTCCTAAGGATTTTTACCAAAATCCCTGAGACTACCACAAGATTTCATTGTAAAAATTATTCGTTTTGAGGAGCACAAAGGTCACAAGTCATTCCACCCGCCCAAGCTAACTAACCTGTGCTTCACTATGGCTCAAATTACATTTCAGCCCAAACATCACAAGTGGCCTCGAATTGGCCAATAATTTCAATGTAACATAGCCTAAAAAGCGTAACTTTTATTTTGGACTCTCTAACCTCTAGGCCTTTTCGTCGAGGAATCCACTGGTATCATTGCTTCTTGTAATTGTTTTAATGTTATCCAATGTGGAGGATATTTAAACCGGGCAACATCCATTATCAACACGCTGTCGGTTTCAGAATGATATGCTGCTAATGGGGAAAAATGACCTGAAATCCGAAAATAGATGGAAGCGGGAGAAAGCACCTGATCCTGTTTGACCAAGAGTCGCTCGATCGTAGCTGGCAACCACGACGGCGGATTCCCCACGGACAGAGGAGATCAAATCATCACGGAGATTTTTGAGGTAAGCTGGAAATTGGGAAAAATCGACATTTTTCGAGGGTGGTAGGATCAGAATTTAAACTATTCGATCCAGTTTTTTGTGCTAATCCGTGTGGTCATATTCAACAAGCTTTAATTTTGACATTGGCGGGTTTATTTCATTTTTTGGGGAGAAAAGTGGATTTTAGTGGAAAGTCAAAAAAAAACGTTGAGGGCACCCCAAAAAAGGTCACCAGGATACGAATATCCCGACATCCAAGAAAAATAGGAAACTTGGGCTAGTTTTGTTATAAAAATCTGTATATTTCCCACCTTCGCTCTCCTCTGCATAATATAACCTGGTTTCTAATCGATTACACATAGCCAAACAGCTGAATTGTCCAAGATTTATCCCGGTTCTAAAGTCAATTTCCTTTTTTTTTCTTGTCGATATCTTACTTTTTAACATTTTCCAGTGGTACACAGCAGTCCAGCATCGATTCGTGGTAGAATCTCCACGGGGCTTTCCACACTTGGCCTGGATCAACTTCCAAGGCGTTGAGGATCATTACCAGCGTGCTCAAGCCGCAATAGGCCGGCTCATCTTGAGTCAAAAATTGGGAAGCCAATTTAAAGTAAATATTGGCATTTCCTGGAAAAATGCTGGAATTTTGGAGGAAGATAGGCTTGTCAGGGCAGAGATAGCGCCGCCCCGGGCTTGCAACCCAATGGTCAAGAGTTCAAATTCCAACAATATCCAAATTTTCTTATAATTGTCCCAGGAATTTTTCTTCCGATATTTCTAGTTATACTCGTAGCATACAAAGGAAAAATTTGCTGATTTCCGAGATGGACAGACCCTGGGAAGGCGGAACAGCTGACAATCTCTGGTCCATTGCATGCTCCCAACATCATGACCCAGATTATTTATTGCAGAAATAGTTTCTAATTTTGTCCCATCATGAATATCCCCCACTTACCTTCCAGAAGACTTTCCTTAAATAATCTTTTCCCTTCTTCGGAAGCAAAGTCAACACAACTTTCTGGTAAAGGCCTTCTGTAGAAATTTTTAGCTGTAACGGACATCAATTCAAGCCTTTTAAAAATTCCTGAAAACCGATGAAAATTTAAGAGAAAAATGGCGATAAACGAACGAATTGAACTACGAGAGATTCGCATACAAAAGAGACGCGGGCAGTCGCCCTTTATGGGAAAGTCTTTCCTCATTCCCGCCAATTCTCAAAATGAGTCAAATTCTGGTTTTTTTTTCGAGTCAAACTGAAAAAAAAAGAAGAAGAAAAGAGGATTCGAAATGGCGTGGGATCATTTTACACAAAAACGTGGAACGGGCTGGGGAGGAAATAAAGCAGCCCACTCTATTAGTTAGCAGAAATAAGTCAAAGATTGGGAGGATAACTGGATGAAAACATCAAGGAAATTGGAAGTACGCAGGGAAAAATAAGCCGAGAAGCAAATGGAATTGATATGAGGGCAAGTATTTGAAGAATGAGTCAGGGAATTGCGCGAGGTGATGTGCAAGGCAGCGTGGGAAAGACCGAGTCTACTTGAGATTGAGACTAATCATTGGGTAAAATTGGAATTACAAAGGCTGACCAGGGAACTTTTTTAGTTTAAGTTGGCTTTTCCCAACGGAACCTATATCATTCGAAAGAGCATAAAAAATAACCCCAGGAACTGTTTTCAGAAGTTCAGGAATCGCTCACCGTGCGACACAACGCGTCTTTTTTTGTTCAAATTATACAATTTCTGGACCTGACCGAACAGATTATACCGAAATCAAAAATGAAACGACGCGCTGTGTCGCCCGGTGAGCGATTCCGGAACTTCTGAAGATAGTTCCTGGGGTTATTTTTTATGCTCTTTCAAATGATATAGGTTTCGTTGGGAAAAGCCAATATAAACTAAAAAGGTTCCCTGGTGAGTCCGAAATTTGTTCAAAAATATGAGCTGGCACTCGATTTTGGTTTAAAAATGTACAAATGACCTGTTTTCGCAGATTTAGGTTCAAACTGCATGATTCTTTGTCTAAAAACTTCAAATGGCTGTCAGTTTCCAATCCTGGGAAAGAAATAAGCGTCTCCAATTTGAAACCAGGCAGTTTTGCAAAAGCCTCGGAATATTTGCCCTATTTTCACGCGGATTCCAGGGCACCCGGTGGTAAAACAAGAAATATTTTGAGGAAATCTTCCATTTCTTCCTAAGAATTCTTCCAAGTTCCAGGAAAAGAAGGATCACAAATATTTATCTCATTATTAAATAATACAATGACTTTTTGGAATGTTCGAATACAATATTTACTGGTTTTATTGCAATTTATCAGAAAAATTATTAAACCGGTACTGAAACCACCTGTTTCAATACCTGCTAAATACGCCGTACAGTGAAGATAAGTCGGAAGCCCCGAATAGATATCACATTTAAAATAAATTAAAAAGTATACACGACTATTTGTGAGATGCCACCGATCATGGTAATTGACCATTTCCACCAGCCGACGGCAGATTCGGGCTGTTTTCGACGCTGGTCGATGATGGTTCGTAGCTGGCGCAGGGTCTCCGAATTCTGATTGGTTCCTGAATGAAAAATATTGAAGAACTGTCTCTGATGGTTACGGTAATATTTTATTTAATTGGACTACAAAATTTTCTAAAAATGGAGATTTTGCGTGGAAAATAGGAAAAATCGGGGGATTTTTTGTTTCCAAGGGATTTCACCTCTTTTTAAGCTTTAATTACTATTTCATTTAAAGAAATACAACGTACCATGCGCGTGATGAGAAGCCACGGAGATTTCAACATTGTGAGTCGTCTTAGGATTGCCGGGTGTTCCTGTGGGCTTCTCCAACAAGACCCAGAATCGTCTAATCTCCGGTCTGTCTGTTCCATAAGTCATAAAAACGAAATAAGTCCTACGACGACCAAATTCATCAATATCTAAACAAAAAAAGTAACACTAGATACGGGAGAATACTTACTGATATCGGTAAACGACCATTTGGATAGCTCATAGCCTTGAAGCGGGGTAATGTGAAGGGACATCTTGTCGAAACCACCGCGGAGCTAAAAAAGGAAAGCCATAATAAAAGAAAAAGGCAAATTTCACCTCGAAAGAAACATTGAGCTGGTTACTGCCGATCCGTTGACGATCAACTAGGGTCAAGTTGATAGGGAACGGGACGGGGGCAGGAGAAGGGACGGGAACCCAGAGTGCTTGCCTGAAAGTGAGAGATTTTTATTAGAAATGACATTCATTCAGAATGTTTTAATTTTTAGAGCGTTTCCTGCAATGAAATTGGAAAAATCACAACTTTTTGGTAATGGTCAGGAATCGAAGTTGCGCCATCCACACGCCCATTTTTCCACTGCCCCCCTGCAAAATGGTAACTTACTCTGGTGGGAATAATTCATGAATAGCCGTATAATATGGCATCCTACAGTACTCGTCTTCTGTTCCTGAGCAATCAGGAGCTGCTCCAGCTTGGAGGAAAGAATGAGGGGGAAGATCGGCAGTATTTCTAGAAAAATCCCAGGTTTTCCAAGAAATCACGAAAACTCTACCTGTAATCCAGACTCTGTACAAAGAGAGCATTATCCTGTTTTTCCAAATTCCCTTCAAAGTTGTAAATTGTCCTATTTGTGTGCTGAAACATTTTTTTTTAATTTAAAAGGCTGAAAACTGACCAAGGCAATGATTCTTCTGAGTCGTGGATGTTCATCCGAATATTCATAGGGTACACCCAATTTTGTGGTGGCAAGAAGAGCAAAGAAGAGGATGAAGATGAAAATGCCACATTTTACCACGTAGTTCATTTTACGGGATACGTAGAACAGATTATTCTAATAATTAAAATAAAAAATGAGAAGGAATCTTACCACGAATAGAATTAAACTAGAGGCGATTATAAGGCCAATAGGTCCCATGACGAATTCAGGATTGATGGCGTTTCCTAGACGACCCATTACGGGGACAAAGAAATCAACACATTGGCTGATGGCGTAGACGGCGAAGACAATTACAGGAATAAAACAGAATAATTGGGTGTAGAGAAGAGTTCTTGTGTTGGCTTCTGGAAAAAAAACGTTGTTGAGTTAAGTTTCCAACAGGTGGAACGCAACTTTTTTGATAGAACTCTTTAAAAAAACAAAAATTGCTGACTTTGAATAATTCCCAAGTTGCCCAGCACAAAAATCAGCGGATCCTTGAGCAATGGGAAAAGGACGTAATTGAAGACAAAGAAGGCGGAGGCCAATTCAAAGAAAGTCATGACAGCCAGGACACAAGCAAATGACACCAGGATACTGTCATAATGTACCATTTCCGAATTATAAGTCTAAAAAGATTTAAAAGAATATGACAATCCTACCCTGTCTTTATCGGCAAAATAACTGTGCACACTGATACCGGCAATGAGCATTGGAAGAACGTAAAGAGGACCGACAAGCTCGGGCATTTTATACCAGCACATGATGAGATCCAACTGGACGACCATGGTCACAACAAGGATCATTGTCCCGACCATGGCGAGCCAAGCAATGAGGTGATGATAGAAAGCATTGAGGAGATCATTCATCGTGTAAAGACCTTTGCCAATTCGAGCGGAGACCAGTAACATGACCAGGACGAAGGCTCCATAATTCAGCCATTGACCTAGAAGGAATTATTTGAAACAAGTGGCAAAAATTACCCATGACAATGGGATAATAGACGGTGAAGAGACCGACGACATCGTAGAATACCCAACGATTGGCTTCTTCAAAGGTGGCTGGTTTATCCAAGTAGGGGCTCTTGAGGATGGCCTTGACGACGGCTAGGACATTTTCACCGGCTCTGAAATTGAGGATTATTGAAGTGAAACGGCGGGAAATTTCGGGACTTTTCACGGGAATTCCCGGAGATGGCGACTCGTCAAGTCGATATTGTTGAGTGTCGAGTTCAAGTCGAAGTCGGAACAAAAATTAAATTTGTGCGAGACGAATTGAGTCAAAAATTCGAGGTTTGGTATATTTTTGCAATGCGACGCGCGACACAGAAAGTAGCCTCACTCGACACATCTCCACTCAACTCGGCGTCGACACCCAATTTTTGTTGTCAAGTTGACGCGCAATCATAGAAGCCACCAAAATTGAGGGATTACAAAATAATTCGGGTAAATCCTTTTATCCGCCTACCTCTGAATGGCTCCATCTTCAATTCTAAACTCCTCATCGAATTCCGTATGATATACCCAGCCATTTTTAGTGTAGGCGATATCTAATCCTAAAAAGGAACAAACTCCTTTTTCGAGAGGATCTAAACGAACCAGAAACACGGCCATAATCCCTAAAAATTCGGAAATCCGTATCCGAGGGAATAATTCCAGATTGGAAGATTTCTTGAGCTAAAACACTGCAAAATGGATGCGGGGCATTTTCAAGGTACGTTTGGAGGAGCCATGAATTACCGGGACCGGCCTAGAAATTCCTATAAAGAAAAGATTAAAGAAAAAAGACCTGGAATAAGATTTCACGACCTCCGGATCCGGTTCCTTCGAGATTGATGAAGGCACGGACGGAATGACGCCATTTGTGCTGCTCAATGAAACCGTGAGCAGCTTGAAGGAAATTCTCTTCAGCTCCATTGAACAAGAAGATCAGGTCATGTTCCAATGGCTCTTCGGAGTAGGAAAGAACCTCGAGAATGTCCAGCATTATAGCACAAGAGACCTGAAATTCTCGGATAAACGTTTTCTTCTGTCGTCCCAGAAAAATTGGCAAAAAATCCCATGAACTTGTCCGGGAGTGGAACCCGCGATTCTTTTCTTGTAACTCCTCTGACCACCTGGCGCGTCAGAATTTCTACCTGATCATTGATCAAATTTCCCATTTTTTCAGCCAAAATTCTCTAATTCTAGTTGTATTCTAGTCCGTCATACGGACAGTGGCAGTAAAAGTCATCAGGATGATAAAGAGGCCACTTTCTAGCAGAGCAAAAGTCGGGAACAGTCCAGAACACGCTGGATGATAAGAGGCAATTTCCTGGAGCTTGGTGCCTGGTAACAGTGGAAATACCGTTGAACCCAATATTTCAGGAAAAAAATCTTATTTTAACTGATACCCAGGGATTGGAACTATTCTTTACTTGGGAGGACATCAAAAAATCAATTTTCTCTGGGATCTCAGTTATTCAAGATGAGCTGGATGTCGAGATAACTCGACTTTTTCGATTCGACCTGAGTCGCAGCCCCTCTCGACCAGCGAGAAATCTACTTGGATAAGGAAAATTTAGAGAACAAAGCGAATTTTGAGGTATGTGATTAAAAAATTTGGATTTTCCGGTCTTTTATCCAAGTCGTCCATGAATAATTCCTCTTACCGCATCGTCCGTAGCTCCTGGGGTGTCAGGCATTGTATCAAAATGACAATTCAATAGAAGTGCATGTTCTGACGGTTGTTTAGGTCCAATTCTAACTACTAAAAATACCACAAATTTTGTTAAAAATAGGACAAACTCACCAATATTAGTAATCATATGATAACACAACGAGAAACTGCTTAAGAATTTTAAATCAAAACATCCGCTTGGTCTCTAAAATTGGTCCTTTTTCTATTTTTTTTTTTAAATTTACCTGAACATCTTGTTCCAGTCGATTGACTTTCGAATCATTAAATGTACCCGATATTTTAAATATTCTATTATGGATAATATTAGCGGCATGATGTTCCAGCTGGGCGGATCCACTAGGACGAGGTCCCAAGGCGGCCAGCGCTTTCAATGTGAATCGAGCTCTTTCCTCACTAAATTGATCCAAATGATCTTTACCCACGACGGGAGGCATTCGTCTGCAAAATATTTAAAGGAATTTTGTCTGGGATTACCTATGAAGATAGACAACAGCTCCATACATTAGTCCAAAACATACAACAATTAGGAACCAATGTCGAAAACCCAGGGCATCCTGGAAATTTTCCCTGTATTTCTTTAATTTTCATAAAAAATTGCAATTTCGAGATGATTTCAAAAATTTCCCAGAGATTTTGCGTAATTTTTCAAAAAGTATCGAATTTGTTTCCGTTTGGTTTGAATGTCATATTTCCCATCGGCCACTTTTCTATGTGACCTTATTAGCGACAGTTAGATTACGTACGGTCAAAAAACACAACGGTCAGGGTCAATCATGGAAATATGATGAGTAGTCGTTTAATTAGAAAGAGGCCGTTTTTCGGGGGAAAAACTAGAGAAAATTGATGAGTATGGCTCTTTTTCTCACTTGAACCCGTATTTAGGTCATTTTCTTTCTATTTTAATCATTTTTTGAAATAAAACCCCGCCTAAATGTTTTTGAACTAAAAAAGGAATGAAAACCCACCTCTACACGTCTTCTGGTATTTTCTTTGATGCCATAATATGGTGCTTCATTGAAGGTATCACCGCCGGTTGATTTTGAGGGCGCTTCTTTACGCCTTCGCACCTCCCTTTCCATTCCCAATCGAGCTGATAGTTTCTGGCTTAAATCAGACAAAAAATAAAAGAAGAAATTATGGGGAAAAGCCGAGAAAGAGCCAAAACAAGAGAAAGGAAATTTAATTGAATAATTTATTGATTTTTTAGTAGTACAAACAATTTTTTGGGAAATTAATTTACAAAAAAAATCAGTATTAATTTTTTTCTTTTAGAAAAAAAGGAATACTTTCGTCTTTCCCGAAAATTTCACAACACAGAGTAAGAATAATTAGAGAAAAAGAGTAAGAAGAAAAAGAAAATAAATAAAAACCCAGGAAGGAAAGTTGGCTGCAATTGTTTTTTGAACAAATAAAGCTGGTGGTCATCAGTTGGAGTTGTTAGTAGCGGCGATCTCGTCTGAAATAGACACGCGATAAGAGAACTACATACGAGTATTGGGATTGATTTGTACCCCCTCCCCTCTGACTTTCACTATCGTGCCGAAAGATAACGGCGGACAGACATTTCAGGGACAAGGAAGGAAATGCAATAAAATAGGCATTTTTAGCTAATTTTGTCATCAAAATTTGGCTAGATTCTTATTGAATTGTAATCAAAAAGAAGCTGTAAAAATTATGAAATTGAAATCTCTTATCAAAGCTCGAAAACGCGATAATTTCGGGGGTAGACAGCAACTGTCAATGTGCCAAGAGCCGCGTTGTTTTTTTATGAGTCACTGCAGTAGCAAAGGGCGGGCAATTTCTCTAGAGCAAATAAAATATGACAAACCGATCATTCCTTCCACCATAACGATCTCTGTCGTCTCGTCGATAATCCCGCCGGTCATCACCACGTCTTCTATCATTACGGTCACGAGACCTCGAGCGACTCCTCCGGCGATTGTCACGTCGATCTCTGTCGTTTCGTCGATCATCACCTCGCCTGTCATCACGGCGGTCATCACGACGATCATCACGCTCTCGACGAGGAGGTGAACGCCTGAAATTACAAATATTTCTAATTTTTAAAATCATTGACAACTGTGTAAAGTTGTAGCGATTTTCCCAAATAATTTGTAATTTCAAAGAAAAAATTACCTTCGTTCATAAAATCGTGGAGCTTCTTCTGTTCCAAGTTTTTCTTTCCTTTCTTTCCGACGTTCATCCATATTTTCCTGAAAATAGCTTCATTTTAAATGATAATTAATTTCTGTAATTAGCAAAAATGTTAGATAACTCATGGACATTGGAGCATTGACGACGTAGAAATTCCTTTCTCTCCGGTTTGCCATTGTTGATTGTTGATTTTTATCAAAGTAAGTAGAGTGCTCACTCACTCGCTAAAACCTATGGAACAACCGTGCCCAGATCCGAATGAGCTAATAAAAAATGAGAATTTTTTAGAGGCTACGGATCGTCAAAGCAACGCGTTATTCGAAATATTTAAAACCCACAGAGTACCAAGCGCAATGACACGAAACGGCGGCACAACGATGTGGGGAATTCGAGATTAGTGGACCTAAAGTGGAGAAAATTCACTCCGAATTTAGGGCACATTTTTAAAAAATAAAAATAAAAAGAAGAAAAATACTCACCTTCATTTGATTGTATTTTTCACGGACTTCTACCATTCCCAGGTGCATTTTTCCATTGAAATGATCAGCAATTCGTGTCTCATGGTCCAGAATATTTAACTGTGCACCGCAATCATCACATACACGAAGACGAGAAGCATTTGAGCCGGGGCCCACTAGTCGGACTTCTTGTTGTTGCATCTAGAAAGAAATTGAATTAAAATTATTCGAATAATAGAAAATTTTCATATTTCTAGGGATATTTAAATCCGAAAGAATCCACGATTAGTATCGGCACGTTTTCTACTTTTTGTTTCTCCAACAATTTTTGAACAGAAAACAATGCAAATTATTGAAATTAAGAGCGAATACGTATTTTACAAGTAAAAATATGGGGAAATCAGCTTGAAAATAGAATATACCTCAAGTTCAACTTTTTTCATACGTAAATCTTCAACTTGTTTAGAGAGTCTGATAGATTCATCAACCTAAAACATTAATTTAAAAAAAGGCAATAAATTTCCTTACTTTTCCAAGATTTCCTAACATTTCCATTTCTTCAACAGCTTTACTGATTTTATCATCTAATTCTGTCATTTTAGCTGACTAAAAATAATTATTAAATATAAAATATGTAACAAACCTTAATAACTTCAGCACTATCATTTTGTTCTCTTGATTCTCGATCAAGCTTAGCTTTTATACGTGAAATTTCTCCATCAACAATGGTTACAGCATTTTCTAATGCTTCAAAAGCATCTACATCATAGAAATGATCACGAGCATCGTTAGCTTTTTGAAAATCAGCTTTATGTGCTGGTTCATGCAATTTTCGGCAAGATAATAAGCCCTGAAAAATTGATCTAAATGAAAATAAACCTAAAAACCTGTAGCCGACTGTCTGGTACTAATTCATATGGACAACATCCGACCAGATAAGCTCTACAGACAGAACTATGATCATATGGAGGGAGATCTCTGCCTAAAAATTGGGATATCACTAAAAATAATAGGTTTTTACCTTCTTCTCCTTCTTTTTGTGTTCCCATAAGTTGGGCGATCATTTCTCGCATGGTATCTGTCATTTTTCCTAGAAAAAACTTTGATAAATTTTAAAAATTACAAAAAGGACAGAAATAATCATAGAAATAAGCTAATTTAAAGAAAAACACCTTTACAAGCATTTTTTAATAAATTGACATCTTATAACAAAAAAATCAGTAACTTTTACGAATCTAACAAAGAACAAGTACCTAAAATTACCCGAGAGAACTATATACAGATTTTCTAATTATTGTGGTGGTGGAGGTGGTGGTGGAGTTTTACCAGTTTTATTAGCGAAAACTCGCTGTCGAAGCAATCGGCCATATTGTGTGCCCAAATACGCAATAATTCCTACACCAATCAACAATTCCAATACTCTAAAACAGGGGAAAAATCAATAAATAAAAAACTTCGCTAACCGCCATGGAGACATTCCTTGATACAATTGAATTGGAACACCATTAGTTAAAGAAATTCCAATTTGTGATTCCTCTTTACGAATATCTGCCCAAAATTGTTGTGCATTTCCAGTGTATGAAATTACAACAAATGGATCTTTTGCCTAAAAAAACACATTCTTTTACTGCTTTAAAATTTCGTTTATAGGATGTTGATTAGTAAAATTTGCGCTACAAAATTAGCTATAACCTTGGGTACTAACAGGATTTTTTCAAGCTTAAAAATTTAAAAATAAATCAAACCTTTTCATTATCGATTATAGCTCCTTCATGTAGATAAGCAACTGCTTTATAAGCTTGTGGACAGAAGATTATATTCTTAACTTCTCCAGCTTTTAGATATTTTTGAACAAAGACATTGAATTCAATTCCAGGTCTGAAAAAACATGTTAAGGATTATTTAAACCCAAAAAAATGAAGAAAAAGTTATTGTCTACTAGTTGTTCGGATCTAGATGGCTGTTCCCAATGAAAATCCACCGGATGCACTTGTTTTACAAGAAGAATTAAATCAAGAGCGTGATTGGGTAGTGCAATTAACGAAGAAATTCAACCATTTACTAAATGAGAAGCAAAACTCGGATACGGCTAGTCAGTGCGCCCAATTGGAACAAAAGAAAAGTGAAGAAAAGTGCGCAACACAAGAGAAACTCTATAAAGAAACAATTGATCAATGGGAAATGCGAAACAGGATTTTGGAATCTATTGTCACCGATTATAAAGAAGAAATGACTATTGCTAGGGTATTTCTTTTATTTTCAGTATCTAAAATAGCAATTTAGCGTGGTGAAGCTGCTCAAAAAGAAGCGAATGATCTTTTAGAAGCGGAAAAACTTGTTTTACAAGCAAATAATCAAGAGCTTGAAGCTAAAAATAAAAAATTAGCCGAAGAAATGGCTGCCCTGCTGGCAGCGAAAGAAGCCCAGCCTCAAATTTCTCCAGATCAAATGGCGGAGGAAAAGCCGGCGGAAAAGCAAGAAATGGATGCATATGAAGCAGAAATTATCAATTTAAATGAGCACATAACGGCACAACAGAAGAAAATCACTGAATTGAGCGCAGAAGTCGCAGAGAAAAATGACTACATGCTAGCCGTTGAATATTTGGAAAATGCTCTGAATAATCTTGAAAAAGAACGCGATCTTTTAAAAATGAATTATCATGTGGATCGAGATGGCTGGAAAAATAGGGAAGCCAAATATCAAAAGGATTTGGAAAAGGTTAAAACAGAAAATGAGAAAATAGCAAATGAACTACAAAATTGGAAAGATGCTACAGAGAATGCAATAGCCAAATTGGAAACAATTAACCAAGAAAGAGAGCTGCTTCGAAAAGAGAACATCGAATGGAGAAAGAAGGACCAAGTCTATCAACAAATGAATGATATTTTACACACTACAAAGAGAGATTTTAAAAAGGCTATTGAAGAGTCGAAAGTGAGCCATTTTTTGAATTAAAAAATAATTTGTGATCATTTTTTCAGAATGAAGCAAAAGAATCACGTGAAAAGCTGCGGGAAATCAGCGCTGTGAAGGAACAACTTGAATTTACAGTCTATGAAAAGGAAGATCTCATAAAAACATTGCATGAATTTGCAGCAAATAAGGAGAATAAAATCGAAGCGGAAACAAAGCGCAATCGCCATCTAATCGCTCAGCTCTCATCAGCCAATGAGCTCAAGACCTTTTTCCAAAGAGAAAACGACCAATTGAAGCAAAAAGTAGCGCAGCTGGAGAGCAAGGATATGGCTGTTATTTGTAAAATTTGTTTCGAGGCGCCAGTTCAAAATCTCTTCCAATGTGGACATTCTGCATGTGATGGCTGCTATCCCTTCCTCAACGGTTGTCACATCTGCCGTCGTGCCATTACTCAAGTACATAAACTCTATTTTACCTAGATAATAAATAAAGAGTCTATGAAGAATCCTTTAAATTTGTCAGAAAAGATTATACATACCTTGTAAAATGTTCAGCACTTGTACCTGCTGGTAATCCAGAACCTTCTTTAAACATTCTTGATAGCAAGAAAAATGACATTGCAAATGATAATCCACCAACAATTAGTACATAAATTCTTAGCCTTCTTGCTAAAATAAAAATTAGCAGAAAAATAGACGAAAATAACTTACCGACAGCAGGATCTAGTGGTTTTGGTCCTCCTTCTTTCTCTTCTTGTTTCGGTTCTTCTTCCTTTTCATTATCTTCATCGGCTTTCTTCTCATTTTCATTTTGATTAGTTTTTCTTGTTCGTAAAAGACATGCCTGTACTGAAAATATCAATAAATCAATGAAATAAACAACAAAACCTGTATAAGGGGATGGTTTATGTAGAAGAACAACAGAAGAAGTCCATGTACTTACAGAATTCTGTGAGAATCGTAAAAGCAGAAGAGATCGACGAGCACTTCGAAGAATAATTGATTGCATCTGAAAGGAAATAATGTTCTAACTGCAAAGATTTACAAAGATGACAATAAATTGAAAGTAAACAACAATTGGATTTGCTTTTTGCACGTATTTTTGTGTTGGGTACTTTAGTCGCGAGGAGACCTGAGTAATGCACAATTTTTCTATATTTTCGATTATAACATAGTGCGAAAATGATAGAAAATCGGCAACAAATGAACAAGAGGAAGAAAATCTAAAAAGAAGAATTTTTGGAACGACTGATGTTTACAGAATGCAAAAATGATCCTTGTTGGAGTAAAAAAATAGCTTTCACTTGCTAATTCGACCATTATTTATCAACTTTTTCCAGTATTTTTAACAAAAATTCCACGTGTTTTCGTCCCATGAGCATCAAAATACATGGAAACTGTTGATCTCACTTCCTCTAGCCATGGCAAATAAAGCGTCGCCATGGTAATGCAGCTGTAGGTGCTGTGTTGCAATCTGCGGCTTATCCAGATCATCCAGCTAACATTATGGTGAGTTATGCATAGCTAAAAATTCAGGAAAAATTGTTAAAATATTTCTAGATTTTTTCGAGACTTTTATCGAAGAAAAGCAATCCGCCAGCGGAGAGTCGAGCATCTCGACAGCCGAAAATCCCCGAATTAGATGAATTCCTAGTCAAAAGAGATTATATTGGAGCTATTTCACTGCTAGAAGTAATTTTATATTTTCTTCGACACAGAAAAGTTTTAGTTTAAATTAAAAAGTGATAAAAATAATATAACAACACGCATGTGGCTCGGACATTGCTATTTTCGGGCTGGAGAATATGAAAACGCCAGAAAGGTGCTGTTTTTATTCCTAAAAAATTAATAAAAATATTTTTAGGTTTATGAGAACATGCTAAATTTAGAAGAATGTCCCCCAGAGGTAGAAACATATCTCGGATGTTGCCTCTTCTATTTGGGACGATATCTCGACGCCAAAGACCATGGCGATAAAGGTACAACATTTTCTAGACAAAATTGAAGCTGTAGAATTTTTCGGTACAAAAAGTGGCTTACAAAATCGGCTGTTATTTCATGTGGCTCATAAATTAGGAGATGAAAAGAGGCTAATGTTTCATCATTCACAATTACAGGTAGGGGAGCTTATTTTTCTTCAAACAATCGAAAAAAAAAACAAGTTTTCTTTCCTTTTTCCACTTTTATTCGAATTTTATAGAAAAAATGGTTTTTTTACATAAAAATTAATCGAAATCCAATTTTTATTTTCTCTTTCCTGAATTTTCCGATATGAAAAATTATAAATTTATTTCAGAATGATTCTCTAGAGGATCAGCTTTCCCTTGCTTCGATTCATTACATGCGTCAACATTATACAGAAGCTGTTCAAATTTACAAAACAATTGTAACCGATCACATGTAAATTCCCAAAAATCGAGGTTAACAATAGCAAAAATTTAGAAATATGATAGCTCTAAATGTTTATTTGGCCATGTGCTATTATCATATGGAATATTTCGATGTGGCCAAGGAGGTGCTGACAACTTACATCAAAACATTCCCCGACAGCCCAGCTGCTCTGAATTTACGCTGTGCTATTCTCTACCGAACTTATATGGGCAATAATTCACCGGCTGTAAGTCTAATTACCTTTCAAAAATAAAATATTAGGCTGATCTTGATAAAATCCCAAAAAATGCTCTCTATCCGTCAATAAAAGCAATAATCAAGCATAATTCTGTCGTTTTTAGGGATGGAGATGGCGCCTTGCAGGTAAAATAATTTTATTGTAAAAAAGGGAATTTTTTTTAGAATTTACCAGGGATCTTGGATGAAGTTCCAGAAGCAAGGCTGAATTTAATTATTTATTATGTCAAACAGCGTAAGTGGCAAGTTTTATTGGCTGTGGGGGAAATTCTTGTCTGACTTTTGACAATCCGTTCGATTTCCACCAAAGCCCTGGATTTCCGCCATTATACAACCATTTTTGAGCTCCAGTTTATTTTTCAGGGAATGAAGAAGGAGCTTTCAAATTGGCAGAGGAATTGGAGCCCGTGAAGCCCGTCGAATTTCTGGTCAAGGCTATTGCCTACGCCATGATGGGCGTTAAAACTGACTCTGTTCGTATTTACTAACCACTTTAAAGGACAACATTCCAGAAAGAGTATCTGGGCTTATCTGAGAGATATTTCAAAATGGTTGGGGAATCCAGCCTAGAGGCTGATACGATTCCCGGACGACAAGCCATGGCCGCCCATCATTTCCTCTGTGGTCGACATGACGAGGCTCTCTTTTATTATGAATCTATTTCGGTTAGGCAACTCCTTTAAAAAGGGTTTTTTAAATATTCAGAAATTTATGACAAATGATGATAATTTCTTATTTAATTTCGCCCAATGTCTGCTACACTGCAACAAGAACAGCGAAGCCGAGGAGGCATTCTTGTCCATAAGTCCAAAAGCCAATGAACGATCTCTACCACTTTATAAATATCTTCTTGCCAAGTGCTGTAAGTTAAATTGTCATTTAAATGGGGTGTCGGACTTGTTTTTACCTGAATTTCTGGGGTAACACGGCGGCAGATGGGCGAAATGTCAAAAACTGCAGCCTGTCCCATCAGAGAAAAAGCCAAAATTCTCTAAACTGGCCCTATTTTCACCTAGATGTCCCCTTTCTTTCTGTAAAGCAGAAAGAGTCACGAATTTAAAGGAATGCTTACATAATATGTGTACCCCTTTCCAGTAATCCGCAATGGTAAGCCAGAAGTCGTTTGGGATATGATCAAGCAGACGCCGGAGCCACAAGTTGCTTTCACTTTGACACGAATCCTCGCCAATGATGGTTTCCGCGTAATTTTTTCCCTTTTTTATTTAGAATTCAAGTGTTTAGGCAAAGGAGTACTTCTACTCAGCCCTGGCGTTCGACAGTCTATCCAGAATGGATCCCAGCCCCGATAATCATCAAGGTCTCCTCTGCAGTGCTTCTGGACTTTTTGGACAATTTACAAAGAAGAAGAAATCCAGGTAACAGGGCTATTTACTGAAAAAATGGAATATTCAGTGTGATCCAGCAAATGTCAATCCTATGCCGAGTTTTGGAACGAAGCGGACAGTCAGAGGCGGATAGAATTGCTACAATTGTCAAGAAGTTTTCAGCCAAAAATGGAATTGAACTGGCCTCAGCGGAATTTGACTTTATGTTACAGTGAAAGTTTTATTAAAGAAAAATTTAAAGCGAATTGATTTGTGGCCCTAAAGAGGGCCGTTGGGTTAATAGATACTCCCGATAAGTCAAGTAAAATCCAGGAATTTACTTGCTGGAGGTGTACTTGGTGACGGCCTTGGTACCTTCAGAGACGGCATGCTTGGCCAACTCTCCGGGGAGGATGAGACGGACAGCGGTCTGTACTTCGCGAGAGGAGATTGTGCTCTTCTTGTTGTAGTGAGCCAGACGGCTGGCCTCGGCGGCGATGCGCTCGAAGACGTCGTTGACAAAGGAGTTCATGATGGACATGGCCTTGCTGGAGACTCCTGTGTCGGGATGGACCTGCTTCAGGACACGGTAGATGTAGACGGCATAGGATTCCTTGCGGTTCTTCCTCTTCTTCTTGTCTCCGGTTCTGGTGGCCTTCTGAGCCTTAGCGGCCTTCTTGGCTCCCTTGGCAGATGGCTTTGGTGGCATGGCGAGTCGAAAGTAGCTGGTGTACGGTTAGTACGTGAGGTCTCTGCTCTCATTCCTCCTTATATACCGCTAGTCCGCTCGCCACGCCCATCTCGCGTCTAATGTCACCCTCCAAAAGACGCTGGCCAGCTGCCAAAAGCGATAGGAATTGGCGCCAAAATGGGAAAGGAGGTCACCTTGGAGGAAGAGATTAGCCAAGAAACAGATTAGATACCAAAATATCTCAAAATAGAGCACTACAATAATAACAACTTGATGTTCTGTGTCAAAATTCGAAAATTACGTAGATGTTGACTCGACTTTCCTCTCTACAGCTTCGTCTATGGCCTGGAATATTTGCAGGGAATTCTCATAAACTCCAGAAGATGTTGATATCGGCTATAAAAACAGGAAGATTTTCTCTATATGAATTTCTTCCTACGTATCGTGATAGAAATTTAAATAATCAGGAAGGAGTGAATTGTCAGATTCCCAGAACACGGTTGTACACAGGCCTTATTCCACCTGGTTCATAATATTTTCTTTTTTGAAATTTCTCGGATTCTTATTTACAAGTTTTATTCAATAAAATATGAGATCAATGTAAAATTATTCGAATGATATATGTGGCCCTAAAGAGGGCCGTTGGGTGATACAAGTGGCAAGATGACCGGATTTAAGCACGCTCTCCACGGATACGGCGAGCCAGCTGGATGTCCTTGGGCATGATGGTGACCCTCTTGGCGTGGATGGCACAGAGATTGGTGTCCTCAAAGAGTCCGACGAGGTAAGCCTCAGCGGCCTCCTGAAGAGCCATGACAGCAGACGATTGGAAGCGGAGATCAGTCTTGAAGTCCTGGGCAATTTCACGGACAAGACGCTGGAAGGGCAGCTTGCGGATCAGGAGCTCAGTGGACTTCTGGTAGCGACGGATTTCACGAAGAGCCACGGTTCCGGGACGGTAGCGATGGGGCTTCTTCACTCCTCCAGTAGCTGGGGCCGATTTACGGGCGGCCTTGGTGGCCAACTGCTTGCGGGGAGCCTTTCCTCCGGTCGATTTGCGAGCCGTCTGCTTGGTACGAGCCATTACTTCTTGCTTGTTAGTGCGAGAGATGCCGAACTGACCCACGAGGGGGCTTTTATACTGCGGGGCCGTAAGCCACGCCCACTAGTTTTGGCGCCAAGAACTCCAATCAAATTAGAAGCGACGCTTGTAAAATTGAATAAAACTTAGATAATAAATAAAAGTGGAACTTATTTATCCTCTAAAATAGAGATTCACCGGAAATTTCGTGGAAATCGAAGAGAAATAAGAGTTAACATCCGATAAAGTCATGAATAACAGGGAAAATGAGCCACATTCGACTAAATCTGAACATCGAACTCATTCTATGGGTCAGGTTTTTCTTGCCAAGGTACATTTTATGTAAGAAAAAAATCTGCACTTTCATTATCTGTATCCAATTTAATCAGTACAGCACGTGTTTGTTTCCCAGAAAAAGGAATAATCGACGCCAAGCAGCAATTACATCAAGATATTGGCGACCAATGCGTAATTTTGAAGACAAAGAAGGCTATTTCATCAATTTTTGTCAGGATTCTACGTTATTTCTCTCTGTAGATACACTGTCAGCACTAACTATTCATTTCTGCCCATTTCGACCCTTCCCATAACTGTTTTCCATCGATTTTTGGCTCTGACTGTTATAAGAAGACAATTTACAGATATTTATTGATTTATAAAATTTTTATTCGAGATCAAATAAAAAGTAATAGACTATGAATTGGATATGTGGCCCTGAAGAGGGCCGTTGGGTTTTAGAAAGCGTACACGCTGGTGGTGGATAGGCCAGAGAGAGGCGACTTATCCTCCGAAACCGTAGAGGGTACGTCCCTGACGCTTGAGGGCGTAGACGACGTCCATGGCGGTGACGGTCTTTCTCTTGGCGTGCTCACAGTAAGTGACGGCATCACGGATGACATTCTCGAGGAAGACCTTGAGAACTCCTCGGGTCTCTTCATAGATGAGTCCAGAAATACGCTTGACTCCACCACGACGAGCGAGACGACGGATGGCGGGCTTGGTGATTCCTTGGATGTTGTCACGGAGAACTTTGCGATGGCGCTTGGCTCCTCCCTTTCCGAGTCCTTTTCCTCCTTTTCCACGGCCAGACATGACGAGTTGAGTTGTTGGGTTGGTTGATGGTCGACTGGCTGTTGGCTCGTCTTATATAGTCAGGGGGCGGGTCTCCTGGCTCGAATGCAATTCAGGACTCTCTTCAATTGACGCGCTATCTCGTCCGGTCAAGATGACCCGCCCATCTGGGTTGGAGATATGCCAAGAATTTGGCGCCAAAAGATGAAGAAGTAGGTCAACTAGGTTGGAAAGCGATTGGAAGGACAGATTGAGGGGAAATCGATGGAAATACAGGAGAATAGGGGACTGAAGCTAGAAGATGACTGGGGCTTACATAAAATGAACGAGCCAAAAAAGGAAGGGCTGCGGACAATTTTTGAGGTATTTGGTAGAAAAGAAGACAGTGGGATAAACTTTGCAATATGAAATTTAGCCTAGTACTTCGAAAAAATGGAAATTCCGATTAGCAACATCTTCTAGAGCAAATTGCTAGATAACTTCTAGGATTTACAGCAGATCCCTTCACTCTGGCACCATTTTTATTCAGAAACAAGTCTTTGACAATTTACCATTCATTTTTATTCAACAGAACAACAAAATAAAGCATTTATTCAAAGAGATCAAAGAGAAAATTGTGAGAGAAATTTGTGGCCCTGAAGAGGGCCGTTGGGTGTAACAGAGAGCTGTGCATCTGGAAGCCACAAAAAGTTCTTAGAGTTCCTTTTGATCAGTCTTCTTGGGCAAGAGAACAGCCTGGATGTTGGGCAGGACACCTCCCTGTGCGATGGTGACTCCGGAAAGGAGCTTGTTCAATTCCTCGTCATTTCTGACGGCCAACTGCAGATGGCGGGGGTTGATTCTGGACTTCTTGTTGTCACGGGCAGCGTTGCCGGCCAACTCCAGCACCTCAGCAGCGAGGTATTCGAGCACGGCGGCCAGATAGACGGGAGCTCCGGCTCCAATACGCTGAGCGTAGTTGCCCTTCCTCAGCATCCGATGAAGACGTCCAACGGGGAATTGAAGACCAGCACGCGATGAGCGAGACTTGGCCTTTCCTCCTGACTTGGCTTTTCCTCCCTTTCCACGTCCAGACATTGTAGCAGCAGTTGAGTTGTTGTGTGTGGTTAGCACGTAACCCGTGCCGTTGTCCTGCGCCTATTTATAGTCGCTGACCGTTGGCTCCTCCCTCTGTTTGACCCGTATCCTCTAGTTCGGATAATATCGATTTCCATAATCGTTTATTGTCTTTCAATATGGATAACTTGCTACTAAATTCTATTACATGATCACCGGTAGACTACCAATTGAAAATACGAATTTGTGAGGGATATTCTCGAATAAATTTGGGCAGTGTGTGACATAGAACCTATATGATAGGGATAAATTATGCTGATATGAGGAGGAATGGCAAGTGTTAGATAATAAAATTGAATTAGTCGACTAATTGGGTAGGAACCTGAAAAATACAACACCTATAGCCAGATTACAGGCAGTGAAGAGAAGACGACTATTGCCCAGATTTTTATCTTCAGTCGAAGGTCTAAAACCGTCGGGAAAAAAAAGAAAATACAGTATTACCCATTCAGGACGAGCTCTATTCACTCTAATTGCGCAACAAGTACATTCCGGTCCACCACAAATCTTACAGCAGCGGCATTTTCCCCAACGACATCCTGGACAGCAATAACAAGCAGCATCGTAGCATCCCCTACACAAATCTAAAAGCGGGATTTACTTTTGAAATATTAAAAAAATGGTTACCCTGGCCTTGAAGGGACTCGACGTATGCTTCGTAGCGCTCCTTCGTCTCATCATTCCATACACTAAATTGATGAACAAAAAGGGAAGATAGAAAGTTACCGAATAGTTTCAGTGGAATTCCATTGAAAGACAGGAAAGTGCTGGTTGTGGGGATCCGGAGAGATCGGACTGGTAGGAGAGACTCCATTTTGCGGGCGAGAGAAGCAACTCCCCATGATCTGCTGAAAATTTATCCGTATCCCGTAATACTTTTTAAATATTAGAAATCGTGAAGGATAGGATGATTTCAATTGTTTATCCCATAAGAAAGAGCAGCAGGCCCAGACAAGAAGGAAGACTGAAAGAATGTGAGGATTAACTGTAAACAGGAGGAGCCAGCCAAAAATCACGAGATTTCTATCCATTTCGACATCTATATCCAACCTCGATTCTTGTCCAAGAAATCTTTTTGCAAAATAATTTCGTCAGAGATACAAAATGCAGCTGTGACTTTGCAAGTGTTTTTTGGTGTTGGCGATTTTGTATAGAACACATCCAAAGTCCAAGATCAACCGGAACTAAACTAACTTTTCCAGGTTCGACTCTGCTAAGATCCGCTCGTTTTCCGGAAGCTAATTAAAATTTACGCCATTTTTATTGAAAATTGTCGATCCAAGATGGACTAGGGCCGTGCTTTTCGGCCATGCCAAATAGTTTCTTTTTGCAAAGAGCTGACTGTGCGCTTCTATCTCCCTCCACTTCCACCACTTGAGCCAATATTATACCCGTTATCACAAGTGATTTCGGCTAGCAGAATATGAAGAAAAGCAGAGTTAATAAATATTACTGGTTAATATGATAAATTTATTTTAAGGATATAATAAATATACAAGCGAAATATTTGTGGCCCTAAAGAGGGCCGTTGGGTGGAATACGCAGAAGTAAAATCCAGGAATTTACTTGCTGGAGGTGTACTTGGTGACGGCCTTGGTACCTTCAGAGACGGCATGCTTGGCCAACTCTCCGGGGAGGATGAGACGGACAGCGGTCTGTACTTCGCGAGAGGAGATTGTGCTCTTCTTGTTGTAGTGAGCCAGACGGCTGGCCTCGGCGGCGATGCGCTCGAAGACGTCGTTGACAAAGGAGTTCATGATGGACATGGCCTTGCTGGAGACTCCTGTGTCGGGATGGACCTGCTTCAGGACACGGTAGATGTAGACGGCATAGGATTCCTTGCGGTTCTTCCTCTTCTTCTTGTCTCCGGTTCTGGTGGCCTTCTGAGCCTTAGCGGCCTTCTTGGCTCCCTTGGCAGATGGCTTTGGTGGCATGTCGTCGAGTAGTGGCTTGTACGGTTAGTACGTGGCGACTCTCCTTCCTCTCCGACTTATATAGCTTGAAAGCGATTGGCCCCGCCCAGAAAGTGACCGTTGCTCGCGCATCATCCTGCCGTCTCTCCTAATTGTGGGCTCTCTCGTGAACTGGACAGTTGCCAGCAGAATGGACACGATTATTCGGTCGGGTCGGGTTGGCTGAATAATCGGAGCATCTGTGTTTGGCACCGAGCCAGGGAGCCGAAAGGAAATGAGCGGGAAACATGGGAAATCTTGGACAAAGGCACGCCAGGGGTGATCCGCCGTAGAATTGGAAAATCGTGGAAATTTCTGAAGTTTGAATGTTTTCTGGTCAAGAATCTCTGAAAGAGTTCTAATTTTCAAGAATCAGTCATCTAGGGTCAGAAAATAATTCTGAAAGTCTTGAGTGACATGTGTGAAAGAGTACAGGAAAATCTTATTTTCAGGAGTTCGATGGGCAAAAATGCAATTTGTCACATAATTTTACTTATAACGGAGAAAATAGACGAGAAAAGGATGAAATCTCTAAAATTTCAAAATTTTCTATTTTTCTTCTTTGACTTCTTCTGTACTTCGACAGTCCAACTCAAGCTACCTTCACTCAGTAGCTTTAAATTCTTTCCAAATATTTCTATCTGGTTAGTCCCCCAATAATTTTACATGATGGTGGTCAAGATAGTACAATTTCCCGCCCTTGGCTCCTTGCCAGCGTCCCTCCTAAAGGCGCGCGCGATAAGGAGGTCAGCATTTGGGCGCCAAGACAGGGGGCGGGGCCACCGTGCAACGGCCTTATAAGCCGAGCGGAACGCCATTCTGGCTACGTGCTAACCACACACAACAACTCAACTGCTGCTACAATGTCTGGACGTGGAAAGGGAGGAAAAGCCAAGTCAGGAGGAAAGGCCAAGTCTCGCTCATCGCGTGCTGGTCTTCAATTCCCCGTTGGACGTCTTCATCGGATGCTGAGGAAGGGCAACTACGCTCAGCGTATTGGAGCCGGAGCTCCCGTCTATCTGGCCGCCGTGCTCGAATACCTCGCTGCTGAGGTGCTGGAGTTGGCCGGCAACGCTGCCCGTGACAACAAGAAGTCCAGAATCAACCCCCGCCATCTGCAGTTGGCCGTCAGAAATGACGAGGAATTGAACAAGCTCCTCTCCGGGGTCACCATCGCACAGGGAGGTGTCCTGCCCAACATCCAGGCTGTTCTCTTGCCCAAGAAGACTGCTGGCGACGAACACTAAACGACGCCATCCGTCGTCTATCACCAGGCTCAGCACACTCGTTGCTTTAACCCAACGGCCCTCTTTAGGGCCACATATTAATCGCTTTAAATTATATTTTTACTTGTAAATAAATTTTTGTACATAGGAATTTGAATAAAAATCGTATTTTAGTACAGCGGGAAGGTTGCAGGGACAGTTGACGACAAGTTTTGCAGCGGCTATCTGATAATAGTACAAGGAGAACCCGTCTATGGGCTTGTTTGTGCCTTTGGACTTTCATTATCTCAGTAATTTCGCATTACAACAGTTTTTTTAACAATGAGTAAGTGCTTGGAATCTTGGAAAAACCTTATGTGCCATTTTTTCGACGTTGCTTGTCTTCCGTCATTTTCGAAAATCCCGCAGTGCGTTACCTGAATCAGACCATGACCGCCTTTGCCAACGAAATCCGCATTTATAACAACTTGCTCATACAAAATTGAACCATTATTGTATCCTAAAATCTTAAAAAATACCATAAATTGATATCTATTAGGGCCCCGGAAAGAATTCGTAGAGGACATCGAATTTTTGATTAAAAATCCTTTTAAAACTAGTTGGTTACCGTATGATTAGACAAAAATTTCATGCGTAAGCGTCTGCCAGGTAAAAGCTTGCCTGGAATTGCGCTCTATGGGCAAAATCAGCCGCCATCTACGGTAATCAGCGCCGCTTGAGGAGAACGGAGGTTTTTAACGTCGTGGACATACTAAATGGGGACCATTATAGAATTCGCGAATACGAGAATTCGTAAAAATCCGGATTTATCAGTGACTGAAAAGCTTTTGCGAGTGGACGTCAGCTTTTCGAGAAATTTTATCCTCGAAATTGCTGAAAACACTGCTGGTTACCGTAGGAAACGGCTAAAATTTCACAGGCAACCGCGTTTCTACTGGCAAAATTCCAATTTTGAATCCTTTTCGAATTTAAACTAATTTTAATTGAAAATAATAAGAAAAATAGGAAAATTAGACAGAAACAACTGGGATTTACCTGATTCTCTGTTGATTTGGCCGTTATTCTGTCCAAAAACCAACCCTGATTCAAATTAATTCATTCATTAGCATTTTTCTACTTGATTTTAGTTATTTTTTTTGTATTTCTAATTAAAATACATCAAATTCTAGTTCAAAATCGGCCCTTTTTGTCATCGTGGCGTGCAATGGTGACTTGTCCACCTTCCAGAATAGTTTTCCTAATTTAAAAATTGAATTAATAAATAACGGTTTATTATAAAGTTACTGTAGATTATATTTGACAATTTATACAAAAAAATTTAAAGAAAGAAACCACATTTACAAACACCAAACATTAAATAATATCGACCAAATGAAGAGATGTCAGGATGGAATCAAATAAAGCTCTCTTGTTAGATATAATGGAACGATTCTTGATGACATTTTCTCTACGAATTGATGGTAATTTAAAGCCGGCTGAAAACACAGGACAATGATATAAAAATGATAAAATAGAGAGGATAAATACTGGAACAACACGGATTCAGGAATATTTGGGATTTTGGATCATTTTAGATCAAACGAAGCATTAGACATAGGCCCGAAGAAGATGTTCTTGCATTTCTTCAAAATCGTTTGGATAAAGCTGAAAATTAAAAATATTGAAAAATAGAGAAAATAGCCTACAGCCTGAAGCAGTGGCATCTCGCCGTCTTCCTGAACTGGCTCGTCCTCAACGACTTCTTCATGAGCAACATCGAGAGGCGCCTGATGATTAATTTTTGGATAATACATGACGAATTGTCCGCCTCCGGGGACATCAATACGAACCATGTTATTTGGATGATTGTGAAGACCAATGTTTAGAGCGTCAGCAATTTGCTGGCAGACACCGCCGACCATTTGATTGGCGACTGTCTGAAATATTTAAATTCTCGTCTAATTTTGTAGGTTCCTCGCTGAACTGTTTCGAATTTTACTCAACTATTATATATTTCTTTTTCTATCTTGGCTCCTGGCTTGAATATCTCACAATAAACCCTTTGGGTAAAGTTATGGCTCCAGCCCCAATTAAATCTCACGCTGGCAACCTGCCAATCTTGTAAGAGACGCAGAAATTGGCGCCAAAAATAGAATTTCCTCATTTTATGCGTATAGATTTAAAATCTCTTACATTGACAGCCTGCTGAAAGACTGGATCAATTTGATAATCAACGGGGCCTGCGTCTTCATAATCCTCCGGCTCAGCAGGCTCTACTGGATCGATTGGATCCTCAGGTACCTCGTCATCAGCCGGCTCATCATCCTCTAGAACCTCCTCTTCATCACTTTCATCCTGATATTGTTGGCCAAGCACTGGCTGGTTATAAACGAGATGATCCTGGTACAATGGGGGCTGAAAAGAGAGACAGTTTGCTTTAAAAGAAGACTACTCACAGGGCGTGGAATCCCAAGAAAAGCCTGATGAGCTGCGAGGAGTTCTTCGGCGGAAATAGGTCTTTGATACTGCTAAATCCCTATTTCTTTCAGGGAAGAAAATTTACTTCATAGCCTGCGTTGATAGCAATCGCATTGAGGAAGTCAATCATGGCATAAGCACCAAAACACATGGTCATGTTGCTATTGTAGACAGCTACATTGAAACTACGGCCGAGGTCACCTAGACGATCTGTCGGAAGAATTACACGCATTGGAAGATTCGCAGCAGGATTCGGGACCTCATTCTGAAAATTGGGGATTTTTAACGGGTCATTTGTAATCAAAACGGGGGAAATATAATTCCTACCAGTTATCAGGGAATTTAAAGAAATTTCGCGCTTTTTTCAACTCGACTCGAATTTCAGTGTCAACGTCGAGCAGAGCCGACGTCGACTTCGATATCCCCTTCGACTTGAGTCGAATCGAGACGCTCAGAGCAACTTTATAAAAATATACCCGAATGTGATATGGGACATTTGGCAATCCCTGATTTCCAACAACAGGAGCCGGAATCCGTTCGACGCAAAATGGACAGTGTCTTGCGCGATTTTCTTGCTCCCTTTGTTGCTCGTTCCTCAGCCGTTCCTCCTCTTGATCTTCTTCCAAGTACTGTCTCCCATAGTTTTCCAGAGCTCTCTTCATATCCTCCACCTCTTCCAATCTCTTATTCAGCTGATCCATTCTCAGTTTCAGATTTTCTTCCGTTATGCGCATCGACTTTATTTCCCTCTTCTGCTTCTGCAGGATCTTCTCCCGACGGGCTTCACGGCGTCGCTGCATGCGCATAGCACAAGGAACATGTCGATAACGACGAATTCTATTAAAAACGATTAGAATTAAAAAAATTTGAACTTACGGAGTGGATGGCATGATTATTTGCCAAGTATGAAAATCAGTGGACAAATAAAATAACAATCGGCGGTCAGCAGCGAGCTGGCGTATGCCCAGTGCCGAGAGATTGCATGCAGGGCAGAGGACATAGAGACCGAACACAGCACACCTGGAACGCGTCAATATTATGATATGAAACAACATTGGGAATAAGATTTTTTAGCTGGAAATGAAGGAAAAACGGGGAAGTCGAAGCTGAGATTTTGATTCTCCGCGTGGAAAAATCATGGAAAATCGTCGAATTCAAAGGAGCCGAACAACCGCTGGTTTTTCAATATTCGCTGAAGGGAACCGCATAATTCAGGCTCAGAACATTGATATCCCGCCGTCGGTTGTCTCAGTACTTCGATTTTTCAAACAAAAAGCTGGTCTAAACCGAAACTAAAAGATTTTACACCTCGCCCAGGGCCAAAAATAGTGTTTTCAGGTAATTTTTGATGGAAAAACTCCGAAACTTTTGGGATTTCTAGAAGGTTTCTGGATGCGCCTAAGGTTTTGTCCAGAGCCGGCAGGGGAGCAGGTCTTCTCTGCTTTGTGGAAAGCGTAATTGAAACCAGGCAATCTGTCTTCAAAATATTTCCCGATCTTGATTTTTAGCCTATAAAATATCTTGGGAGAGGAATTTCTGCCCTCCACCTGGCGATAAGTCTCCCAGGTCATGTTCCCCTGGCATTTGCCCCCTGAAATAATTTTCATCTGTGATCAAGAAAGGTAATTCGAAAGAATTGGACAGAAAACGTTTTAATTCGAGCTCTCGCAGTATAAGCCAGATTTTCAAAAGAGTACAGAATTTTCTCGAAGGCAACAAGGCGTCATCTGCGGAAATCCCCAAGTTTACTGTAGAGTCTAAGTGGAATTCGCTGTTAATGAATTTCTCTATTGTTTTTACAGCGAATACTAACTATGCTAAAGGTTTAAAACGTCAGATTATGGCCTGCTTTAAAGGAAAAATTCGAAAGAGCGCCTTATCGAGAAACGTGGGTCGCCTTTGCCGCCGTTCCGCTGTTATTTTTTGTGGTTCAAAAAGCGCCGAGCCTGCTGTGATCTACTGTAATCTCGGATCTTCAAATTGGCATAATACTCGATTCCCAAATCCATTAATAGCTACCGTATCCTCTCAGCCTAACTATGCTGCTGGGTGTGTAATTTTGGGCGCCAAACGAGACCGGTGGGCGTGGCCAATGGGGTTGGCCTTTATAAGCGCGGTGGCCGGGCCATTCGACTACCCACACCAAGTCTATTAGAAATGGCTCGTGCTAAGAAAGTAGCCCCTACTGAGGAGGCAGCTGCTGCTCCTGCTGAAGAGAAGAAAGAGGACTCTCCCAAGAAGGCCACCCCCAAGAGAGCTGCATCCACTCGTAAAGCTGCGGCTACCAAGAAGAAGGCCGCCAGCCCGAAGAAAGCTACTCCCAAGAAGGCTGCTGCACCCAAGAAAGCCGGAAAGAAGGCCATTGCCAAGAAGTCGCCGGCTAAGAAGAAGGCTGCTCCCAAGAAGAAGCCAGCTGCCAAAAAAGCCACCGCCAAGAAATCGGCCTAAGCCATTTGGACTTACCCCTTACTTTAAAACCCAACGGCCCTCTTCAGGGCCATATATCAGTTCTCTTTAATAATTTTGTGCTTTAAATAAACCAAAAAAAGTCGATTTAATAAAAGTCTCCTTTTATAGAGACCGAAAATTAGTGGCAGAGGACGCCCTTTGTCAGGTCGAGTGATTCATGGGACGACATTTTGACTGACGCGGGCAAGTAAAAGACAACATCTTGAATCTTGGCCCTTTTCCTTTAAAAATGATAGCAGTTAACTATTTTCCAATCCTTATTTAAAGAGAAAATGACCTCAAATTAATTCAAAAGTCCTATCGCCAAAATTCCCGATTTCTGCACATCGTTCGCTCCTTTCCCGGGAAAACTAACAAATTCAAACCATTCCTTCCTTCTGAAAAACCTCGTGGGACCTCACATGACCTATTTTTTTCGGGTAGAGCTACTGTACAAGACGCTGGCAAACAGCCAAGAGGAGATAGTACAAGACGCAGGGTGTGGTCATTTTGGCGCCAATAGTGGTGACAGGAACAGATGGTCATCCTTCTGGGTCACGGGAAAAGAAACATAAAGGGAAAGGGAAAGAAATGGAAGCCTTGAAAACGAAAAACACAACCGAAAATTTAGGATGATGTTCGATGACATCTAACTCTGTATTTATCAAATTACTGGGCAATTTTCACGCGATGGGTATCCATAAATAATGAATTTGTTACTGAGTCGGGCCACTCCCCGGAAAATACACTACGTTCCGAAGAAAACGGATATTTTAGAGCCATAACAGGTTAGAACATAGTGTTTCAAAATCTAAACTAAAATTCCCTTTCAACCATTTTAAAGGATCCAAAGACGTGAAAAGTTTTTGCACAACATAAAATCCTTCCTCAAAATAGCCTAATAGGTGAAAATATCCCTTTACAAGAAAGTGCAGCCATGTTCAGATTACGTAAGTTCAAAAGTGTCATCCTTGTTTACATTTCCACAAATTCACGGACCACTGAACTTTTTATTTCCTATGGCTATAGCTGTATCTATACATTTTCTACGTCATTCTATCCTTGTTCTATGATCTCATTCAGTTGCCATTTTCCTGTGCCTGTTATTAGGCGATCTATAATCAAGAGGAGACGCTGGCCAGGTGCCAAGCGAGATAGCGCAAGACGCAGATACTATCGCGTCGCCCAGCGACGCTTTTAGAAAGGGGCGTGGCCAACGGCCCCGCCGTATAAAAGGAGCTCACTGTACGCTTTCCAACTATCCCCAACCAAAAAACCCGAAATGGCTCGTACCAAGCAGACGGCTCGCAAATCGACCGGAGGAAAGGCTCCCCGCAAGCAGTTGGCCACCAAGGCCGCCCGTAAATCGGCCCCAGCTACTGGAGGAGTGAAGAAGCCCCATCGCTACCGTCCCGGAACCGTGGCTCTTCGTGAAATCCGTCGCTACCAGAAGTCCACTGAGCTCCTGATCCGCAAGCTGCCCTTCCAGCGTCTTGTCCGTGAAATTGCCCAGGACTTCAAGACTGATCTCCGCTTCCAATCGTCTGCTGTCATGGCTCTTCAGGAGGCCGCTGAGGCTTACCTCGTCGGACTCTTTGAGGACACCAATCTCTGTGCCATCCACGCCAAGAG
The DNA here is from genome assembly GCA_964036215.1 of Oscheius sp. DF5033. Taxonomy (NCBI): domain Eukaryota; kingdom Metazoa; phylum Nematoda; class Chromadorea; order Rhabditida; family Rhabditidae; genus Oscheius; species Oscheius sp. DF5033. Next base: position 3,235,870 of record CAXIWN010000012.1, on the reverse strand, counting down.
GGTCACCATCATGCCCAAGGACATCCAGCTGGCTCGCCGTATCCGTGGAGAGCGTGCTTAAATCTGGCAAAGATCTCGACGACGCTGTCTTCTAAGCCATTCCCGCCCTCATGAACCCAACGGCCCTCTTTAGGGCCACATATCAATCTCGATCTCATTTCATTTCATGTAATTTCAATAATAAATCTGATAAAATATAAATCTGATTCTTATAAGGGAATTCTCTTAGTCAGACGTGATCTGATCCTTTTCGACTGAGCGATGAGACTCTAATTTGGCGAAGATTGTTCCTAGCAGTTCATTTTTTGTTTATTCCAATTCTGCAGGCTGTCGACTTTCCTCTTTGATGGGATCATATTCTTCTTGACGGATTTCTGATAGCTGGAGACGATCCTTTCAAGATAACACAAGTTCCGTCAATTCCATTTCTATGGAGGAGCTTGTTAAACTTCAAAAATCATTTTTGTTCTGTTGAAGAAACCGGATTCTAGCCTTTCTTTGGGAATCAAGGCTCGATTCAGTTACTGCTTTCTTCTAAAGTTTGTTACGATAGCATCCAGAAAAATATATTTTTCGCTCTTTATTCTCAAAGTTTCATTGTATTCTTCCCCGTCTAATCTCTTCATCCAAGGTGACCTCCTTTCCCATTTTGGCGCCAATTCCTATCGCTTTTGGCAGCTGGCCAGCGTCTTTTGGAGGGTGACGGGCGGGAAAGCGACGAGAGGGGCGGGGCGAGCGGACTAGCGGTATATAAGGAGGAATGAGAGCAGAGACCTCACGTACTAACCGTACACCAGCTACTTTCGACTCGCCATGCCACCAAAGCCATCTGCCAAGGGAGCCAAGAAGGCCGCTAAGGCTCAGAAGGCCACCAGAACCGGAGACAAGAAGAAGAGGAAGAACCGCAAGGAATCCTATGCCGTCTACATCTACCGTGTCCTGAAGCAGGTCCATCCCGACACAGGAGTCTCCAGCAAGGCCATGTCCATCATGAACTCCTTTGTCAACGACGTCTTCGAGCGCATCGCCGCCGAGGCCAGCCGTCTGGCTCACTACAACAAGAAGAGCACAATCTCCTCTCGCGAAGTACAGACCGCTGTCCGTCTCATCCTCCCCGGAGAGTTGGCCAAGCATGCCGTCTCTGAAGGTACCAAGGCCGTCACCAAGTACACCTCCAGCAAGTAAATTCCTGGATTTTACTCACTGTCGAGAGTAATCTATTAACCCAACGGCCCTCTTTAGGGCCACAAATCAATTCATAGCTTTATTTTTTTTGTTACTGATAGAATAAAACCTCGATCGATAAAAACCTGGTAAAATTAAAAAATTAAAAAAAGCAGTCATCGCGCTGTCGAATCTCTTCTTGTAAAGGTGTTCTATTCTCCCAGATGTGAAATTTCGTTGCGTCCCTGCTCCAAAGTCTCCAAAATCCGGGATACAGTCATCAATTTGATTTTCCTGAACATCGTGCCAAGTAAAATCTATGGAAAACACTAATAGTATACAGCAATATCCAAATAATAAATTGCTGAAATTGTTAATTTCCGCGTCCCTTCCCCGACATTCTATCTTTTCTGTGGCTGTCGAAGATTTCCCGCCATTTCTGGTATTCTTGGCTCGTGGCCAAATAGGTTTCTTCCCCACAAAATGGCTGAATACTTTGCCTCCCTGTGTTATCGTCTTGGCACAGTTCCAGCGTCTGTCGATTGAGAGAGCGCGTCCTCATCAGAGACACCAGAGTTTTGGCGCGCAAATGAGGGTCGGTGGGCGTGTCCACCGTGCAGCAAGGATATAAGGCGAGCCAAACCTCATTCTGGCTACGTGCTAACCACACACAACAACTCAACTGCTGCTACAATGTCTGGACGTGGAAAGGGAGGAAAAGCCAAGTCAGGAGGAAAGGCCAAGTCTCGCTCATCGCGTGCTGGTCTTCAATTCCCCGTTGGACGTCTTCATCGGATGCTGAGGAAGGGCAACTACGCTCAGCGTATTGGAGCCGGAGCTCCCGTCTATCTGGCCGCCGTGCTCGAATACCTCGCTGCTGAGGTGCTGGAGTTGGCCGGCAACGCTGCCCGTGACAACAAGAAGTCCAGAATCAACCCCCGCCATCTGCAGTTGGCCGTCAGAAATGACGAGGAATTGAACAAGCTCCTCTCCGGGGTCACCATCGCACAGGGAGGTGTCCTGCCCAACATCCAGGCTGTTCTCTTGCCCAAGAAGACTGCTGGCGACGAACACTAAACGACGCCATCCGTCGTCTATCACCAGGCTCAGCACACTCGTTGCTTTAACCCAACGGCCCTCTTTAGGGCCACATATCAATCGCTTTAAATTATATTTTTACTTGTAAATAAATGTTCCTAAAAATATGACGTTTATGGCCTTTTTCTGGTATCAATGACCCGTCTTTCCAACCGGTTATTTGTCGCTTCTTGGTCATATTTAAAGCATTTATTCTTTGACACCCATAGCCAGAGTAGTCTCTGTCATCGATTTTATCCTCATTTCAAATGAATACCGTCCCTATGGAGCAAGCCAATCCTGACTACGATCATGTTAGTTCCTTATTTCCTGCAAATTGGTTCAGTTTGATCCGTTGGCTTATTACAAGCAATATTACAAAGATGCTGAAGGAGACTTCGCCCATAAGACGTATCCCCTCTTTCCGAAATTACTTCAATCCATGAAAGACTTCCCCAGACGGGTTTCATCCGTCTTGGATGTCGGCACAGGTAAACCTCCCACATTTTAGTTCATTTTTCATTCAGGACCTATTCTTTATGCTTCAATTGTTATGAGAAATTACACAGATGCTCTGTATCTATCGGATTATAACAGAGAAAATAGAGAATTTTTAAGGAAATGGACTGTTGGAGAAGAGTAGGGAGCCATTTTCCCCATTAATGAACGGTTTAGGCTCCCATATGACTTTGACTACATTGCAGATGTGGTGAAAACCACTGAAGGATCAAATGAAGACGTCAAAGATATGAAAGAAACCGTCCGGCATAAAATTCAAGCCATTTTTGACGTATGGCACCGATTTCCAGCCGAAAATCCCCTCTTTTCAGGTCAATCTTTTTGATGACAACGTGATTCAGGATGTTCATTGGAAAAAAGACGACAATATCGATGTCCCAAAGAAATTTCCGGTAATTTTTCTTGTATAATTTGATTTAAATCGTGTATTTCTAGATTGTAATGTCACACTATTGTCTGACAAATATCTGCCAAACTGAGGAAGGATTCCAGCAGTGCGTACAGAGAACCGTGGATTTGATTGAACAGGGAGGATATTTGGTAAGAAATTGACCACGGAAAGCCTTCGGCTTTGATCTTGAATTTTAAAATAGCGAAAATTAGCCACCGCCGAAATTTTGTAACCGCCGAAATTCAGATCCTGGCTGGCTATGTGCAATTCCCTGAATATAACGTCGGAAACATAATCTACAAGGAATTGTCCCAAACAATGGAGCAGATTCTTTCCACATTAAAGGCAGGTTCAATTTATTGACCAATATCAAAGTTCTTCAGAAATGTGGAATGGCCACAGAAGAGGGGAAAGGCTTCGGTTTGATAGAATCCCATTATGATAATGCCAATGACAAGGATCGAGACTTTCATGAAAATCTTCACGGAGAATATGTTCTCATTTCGAAGAAATTATAGTTGTTCGTTTCTTTGAGAAATAAAGTAATTTTTGACTGTGAAAAATTTGATACAAATCACGATTTTTTTCTATCAAATTGTCTAACCCGCGTCCGACCTGAAGACCGACCCACGGTTTACAACGACCTGTTAGCTGAACTGGCAACCCGCTTGTCCCCTATAAAACCGAAGTTCCTGGTTAACTTTAGCATTTTTTAAAGACTTACTTCACTATGTTTCCAGCACTCACTTCATATTTCGTCCTTGATATTGTTTATGGTCAAAAATCGTTGAAATCAAAAACTTGGAGATGTTTGTATTGGTTTTGGAACGCATCTCCAATGTCAAATAACATCATTTTACAAAGTTCGGCTGACGATTATTTGGGTTCGAAAAGAGAGTTTCCGTTGTTTAGATTTAAATTTTAAAAAAATAGTTATAAATGGTAAGGTTTTGATCTATCACAAACTATCAAAATTGGCGAAGAAGGGAGCTTGAAAACGTCATCATGATCAGGGTCATTGGACGAACACACACCTCCAAGGAGTCTTGTTTTCCATTTATGAAAGATTTCACCGTTATCGTAGAATTTCTTTAGTTTGGATAATCCTCTTTCTATCAAAAGTAGGTAAAATCTGTCCAAAAACTACTTGATACTGATGACAACATCTCCTTTTTTTCTCGCTCTTACACTATTTTTAGATCATAATATTGGCAGAAACAATTATGATCATTTTTATTTACGGTTTCTCATCTTAAAGTAGACGATACTACCACCCTTCAGCCTTTTTTCCTTCCTACTGACTCAATTTCAGACTGTCACAATGACACCGGATCCTGAACAGGAGCTGGACTACATTGTGGATGGAATCCAGCCAACCCCAGGCACTATCAAAGATGCCAATACCATTCATTGTCTTCCTAGTTCATTTCTAGACTACAAAGTTCGTATTTTTTCTAATTTTCATCATATTTCGTCTTTTCAGCTCTTTGTGAAAGATGTGGAAATTAATCCCTTCGAATTGGCTAGGGAAATAGGGAGAATGAAGACGGTTAGTCAGCACTTTGTCCAGATTTCTATGGGAATTTCTAACTGTTTCCGGTTCTCACTGGGATCTCCAAAGGATTTATTCGAATATTTGTTTCAGAATGACGATGAGCCTTTCCTAATCTTGAACCTGGACAGGATCATTGCCTTGTACAAGCAGTGGACTTCCGAACTCCCGTCGATCAAGGTTCGATTTTCTATCGACAATTGTTGACCGTAGTTTTTCTCCTTTTCTGTCTTTGACAATCTATGATATCATGTTTTTAGCCCTATTACGCGGTTAAGTGTAACCCGAACGGTGTTCTTCTCCGAATATTGGCTGCCTTAGGAGCTGGCTTTGATTGCGCCAGTCGAGAGGAGATTGAAACTGTTTGTTTTCAATGTTTTTTACACAAAAAATAAGCCTTTAGATTTTGAAAATGGGCCTGGAACCAAAGGAAATAATCTACGCGAATCCATGCAAACCTCGGACATTTATCCAACACGCCCGGCGACGAAAAGTCGCCAGAATGACATTCGACAGTCCAGCAGAATTAGAGAAAATTCACAAATATCACCCAGAAGCGGAATTAATTCTTCGGATAGCGGTGGCTAACCCATCGGCCAGCTTTGAACTCTCCAAGAAATATGGAGCAGATTCTCTTCTATCAGATATTTTGTTGAGGAGAGCGAAAGAATTGGGATTACAAGTCATTGGAATCTCTTTCCATGTAGGATCCCGATCACAGGATCCATCTGCTTATGAAAGAGCCATCAAGGAATCTAGGAGATTGTTCCAAGTTGGGAAACAGATTGGTCATCAAATGACTGTGCTGAATGTTGGTGGAGGATTTCCGGGAGATGATGACGAACTTTTTAAAAAGGTGGGCAATTTTCCCATCAGAAAAGTTGATTTTACCGCCTGTTCGGGCGAGAAACTCAATATTTTCTTGGATTAAACGGTCCTCTTCCTTTTTATATGCAGAATTACCTCATTTTTCAGATGTGCCACGTGATTCGAACCTCAATCAGAGATTATTTTTCCGATGTCGAGGATGTAGAAGTCATGGGAGAGCCTGGTCGCTATTTTGCCACGTCTCCATTTTCCTCGGTAGCGACTATTTTCCATACAAAAGAAGTCCCAGCCTCGAGGATCACAAAAAATGGTAATATTTCTGGTACAAAAAGAAAACGCTTTAGTTCCAGCAGAAGACGAGGATCGAACAGGAATGATGTATTATTTAAACGATGGAGTTTACGGCACGTATAGTGGAATTATTGTAGACGATGCGAAGCCAATTGGTCGACCATTATTCGTACATTTTCCTATTTTTGCAGATTCAGAAATCGTTTCAGGAAACAGAAGGAGAATGCTACCCGTCGACTGTCTGGGGACCAACTTGTGATTGTTTAGACATCGTGGAAAATAACAAACTTCTTCCCAAATTGAAAATAGGCGATATGCTCTATTATGAAAATATGGGAGCATATTCAACGGCTTGTTCAACGCAATTCAATCATTTTTCTCCTCCAACAGTTGAATTAACGATAAGTGGAGAAAACTGGAGGGATCTTTGGGAGAAATTGAAGAAATTCCACTAAAATTCTGACTAAAACTGAACCTTTCAGTTGCAGAGAAATAAAGTTTAGCTAATAAATATTGCTGATAAATACAAAGAATTTATTTCAATAAACAAATAAATAAATAAACGAGGTATTTGTGGCCCTAAAGAGGGCCGTTGGGTTAATAGATACTCCCGACAAGTCAAGTAAAATCCAGGAATTTACTTGCTGGAGGTGTACTTGGTGACGGCCTTGGTACCTTCAGAGACGGCATGCTTGGCCAACTCTCCGGGGAGGATGAGACGGACAGCGGTCTGTACTTCGCGAGAGGAGATTGTGCTCTTCTTGTTGTAGTGAGCCAGACGGCTGGCCTCGGCGGCGATGCGCTCGAAGACGTCGTTGACAAAGGAGTTCATGATGGACATGGCCTTGCTGGAGACTCCTGTGTCGGGATGGACCTGCTTCAGGACACGGTAGATGTAGACGGCATAGGATTCCTTGCGGTTCTTCCTCTTCTTCTTGTCTCCGGTTCTGGTGGCCTTCTGAGCCTTAGCGGCCTTCTTGGCTCCCTTGGCAGATGGCTTTGGTGGCATGGCGAGTCGAAAGTAGCTGGTGTACGGTTAGTACGTGAGGTCTCTGCTCTCATTCCTCCTTATATACCGCTAGTCCGCTCGCCACGCCCATCTCGCGTCTAATGTCACCCTCCAAAAGACGCTGGCCAGCTGCCAAAAGCGATAGGAATTGGCGCCAAAATGGAAAGGAGGTCACCTTGGAGGAAGAGATTAGACGGAAAAGAGTACATTGATACACTGGGAATAAAGAGCGAGAAACGAATTTTACAGGATGAAGAAATATTGAAAGGAGCAGTTGAAATGACTCCTGGGTTCCGAAAGATGACAAGAATCCATTTTCTTCAACAAAACAAGAAGATTTACGAGTTCAAAGAGTTCCTCCAAGGAAATGAAATTAACCACCTGAAGCTGTGGTAATTTGTAAAGATTGTCTCTAACTATCAGAAATCCGTCGAGAAGAATGTGATCCCATCGCAGAAGAAAGTCGACAACCCCCCAAAATCGAAATAATTGAATAAGAGCTCCTAGGACCAATCTTCATAGAATGGGAGCTTCGTCTGTTTCAACTAGTCGACAAGAATTGCGAGAACCAGTAGAATTCTCTCATAAGAATCAGATTTATATTTTATCAGATTTATTATTGAATTGCATGAAATGAAATGAGATCGAGATTGATATGTGGCCCTAAAGAGGGCCGTTGGGTTCATGAGGGCGGGAATGGCTTAGAAGACAGCGTCGTCGAGATCTTTGCCAGATTTAAGCACGCTCTCCACGGATACGGCGAGCCAGCTGGATGTCCTTGGGCATGATGGTGACCCTCTTGGCGTGGATGGCACAGAGATTGGTGTCCTCAAAGAGTCCGACGAGGTAAGCCTCAGCGGCCTCCTGAAGAGCCATGACAGCAGACGATTGGAAGCGGAGATCAGTCTTGAAGTCCTGGGCAATTTCACGGACAAGACGCTGGAAGGGCAGCTTGCGGATCAGGAGCTCAGTGGACTTCTGGTAGCGACGGATTTCACGAAGAGCCACGGTTCCGGGACGGTAGCGATGGGGCTTCTTCACTCCTCCAGTAGCTGGGGCCGATTTACGGGCGGCCTTGGTGGCCAACTGCTTGCGGGGAGCCTTTCCTCCGGTCGATTTGCGAGCCGTCTGCTTGGTACGAGCCATGTCAAATTGGTTTGGATTAGATCCGATAGAGTCAACTGCTCGGCGCCTCTGCTTATATAGGGCGAGCGCGTTGACCACGCCCACCGCTTTTGGCGCCTAATTTCTCGCTTTCTTATTAAAAAAGTTATGTAAAAAGCGAGAAATAGAGCATAGAAAGTAAAAAATAATCAAATGAGTAATTGCTTTTTCGTAAAACAGAAGATTTCCCCATGAATCGAGATAGAAATTCCGGAAATTCCTTGAAGATCACAAATTCAAAGGACAACGAAAGGTCATTTCCAGTTTTAAGCCAGCAAAATGCATTTCATAATGTTTTTCGTCTCGACTCTCTCGCTGAGTGTATGTTGATATTTTTGAGGCGCCCCAGGAACGGGGGAAAACAACAAAAGGAGGGACAGCACGTGGGGCTGAACCAGTTTCAGTTGCTCTGGCTCTGTTCAGCTGGGTTGGTGGTGTCGTTTCCAGCTAAAACTGCCTTTATTCATCCTTTTTGTCTTGGATATTTGTCCGGTTGAAGTCCTGAAGCCTGATTTTCAATGTTTTTAGACCTATTTGGGTCATTTTCCTTATTTTTTAGACGTAGATCTCATTTCCCGTTGTATTTTTGGCACCCAGATGAAAGAAAAAACCTTTTGAAGATTATAAAAAAGCTTGAATATACCCGATTTCTTCGTTTTTGTTGGTAATCTCGAGATATTCATCATACAATACAGGAACCATCGAAATATTCCAATTTTAGGCCCTTTTTGTCCAGAAAATGCCCTATATTCATCGTTTTCTCTCTATTTTCGTATTTTCCACCTATCAAAGTCGATATATTCTCAAACTATTGTGTCGACTTTGCCCTAATCGTATAGAAAATGTTCGTGAACGATCGAGAAAACAGTCTGATTCTCTCCATTTCAACGGCAAACAACATTGATCTAACATCACTCGCTCTTTCGATCTTACCGTCAAACCTCTCCATCGATAAAACACACTATATTCTTCTCAATTTGCAATTGTAAATAACCCCTGGTGACAATACAAAACCGCCCTTTAAACCGTTCCGATCAGTTTTCAATTTTACTCCTTTCTGTTCTCCAACACCTTTAAAGTGGGCTCTTGTTTATTGGGGAAATCCCCTCTCTGTTTGCCGTGGGTTTTCAATTTGGATAGGGGAAAAAGCAAGCGTAGGACGGGAAACATGTTGACTGTTTTGAAGAAGGGGCCGTTTTTGGGCAGGAAGGATGTAGGTCGTCTTGTCTAGACTTGGGCCTCCTACTCCACGGATCTACTGAACTTTTCTTCCTTTTAAAACTTTTAGTTGTAGGCCTTTCATTTCTTTACAAGGCCAGGAAGACGCTTAAAAGTGAATGAGCCTCGGATTCCAATTTTTTACCGGGAAATATCGAAATTGAACCCGTAACCTTCGTTTTCTTCTCGGAAATGACTTCTGTGAGTCCCTAGAATCTTTCTTAGCTTAAAATTGCAGTAAAATAATAAATTTGACCTCCCAAGAAAATATAAATTACTTTAGATCCGCGAAAATTCATCCAAAAATGGGCTAAAACTCTTCCAACTAAGGATTTTCCTTCCAGAAATTTCTTATTTTTTTCTCCTCTTTTACCACCTCCTTTCCCACAATTTAAATTCCAATAATTTTCAGTTTAAAAAATGTCTGATAATCATCTCGGCAGTTCGAGTACGTACAATATCAAGGATCCTCAGCGTTCTCTTCCTTTCTATCAAAATGTCCTGGGCATGAGGTAAAAATCACATTTTTTCTTATTTTTCTTTTTTTTTCAGGCTCATTCGCCAATTCGACTTTCCCACTGAACAGTTTACCGTCTATTATTTGGGCTACAATGATGCTAATTCAAAAATTCCGGAAGAATCAGAGCGCGCACTTTTTGCCGCTTCAAATATGGCGTCGGTTGAATTGACACAGTTGGTATCTCATTTTTCTGTGTAAATATTTTTAGTAATTGGGGACAAGGAGATGCAAAACTGGATGAGCTGACGGATCAGAAGGATCCCAGAGGATATGGTGAATTTATAAACTCCCACACAAAATTAAGATATTTAGGACGTGTCGGAATTACTGTGCCCAGTGTGGACCAAGCTGTTGAGCGATTCAAGAAGTTGGGAATTCCCTACAACAAGAACGAAGGCGGCAAGTGGCAGGCTTCTGTTCAAGACCCCGATGGCTACTGTATTGAATTGTCCAATCAAAAAGGCCACTAATGTTGAAACATTCCCCAATTTTGAATTCCCGGTGTATAATTCGGTGTAATAAAGATCCTAAGGATTTTTGGCGCGCACAAAGGGGGAGGAGCCAACGGTCAGCGACTATAAATAGGCGCAGAACAACGGCACGGGTTACGTGCTAACCACACACAACAACTCAACTGCTGCTACAATGTCTGGACGTGGAAAGGGAGGAAAAGCCAAGTCAGGAGGAAAGGCCAAGTCTCGCTCATCGCGTGCTGGTCTTCAATTCCCCGTTGGACGTCTTCATCGGATGCTGAGGAAGGGCAACTACGCTCAGCGTATTGGAGCCGGAGCTCCCGTCTATCTGGCCGCCGTGCTCGAATACCTCGCTGCTGAGGTGCTGGAGTTGGCCGGCAACGCTGCCCGTGACAACAAGAAGTCCAGAATCAACCCCCGCCATCTGCAGTTGGCCGTCAGAAATGACGAGGAATTGAACAAGCTCCTCTCCGGGGTCACCATCGCACAGGGAGGTGTCCTGCCCAACATCCAGGCTGTTCTCTTGCCCAAGAAGACTGATCAAAAAGAACTCTAAGACCTTTTTGTGGCTTCCAGATGCACAGCTCTCTGTTACACCCAACGGCCCTCTTCAGGGCCACAAATCCCTCTCACAATTTTCTCTTTGATCTCTTTGAATAAATGCTTTATTTTGTTGTTCTGTTGAATAAAAATGAATGGTAAATTGTGAAAGACTTGTTTCTGAATAAAAATGGTGCCGGAGTGAAGGGATCTCCTGTAAATTCTAGAAGATATCGAGCAATTTACTCTAGAAGATGTTACTAATCGAAATTTCCATTTTTTCGAAGTACTATACTAAATTTCATATTGCAAAGTTTTCTATTTTGATCCTACTGTCTACTTTTCTACCAAATATTTCCAAAAATTGTCCGAACTCCTTACATTTTAACGGCAGCTCTTTTTCTGGAAATCCCAGTCATCCTGTAGCCTATTCTCCTGTATTTCCATCGATTTCCCCTCCATCTGTGGCTCCGATCGTTTTCCTCTCTGGTTGACCTACTTCTTTACCTTTTGGCGCCAAAATGTTGGCATATCTCCAACCCAGATGGGCGGACCATGTCGACCGGACGAGATAGCGCGTCAACTGAAGAGAGTCCCGAATTGCATTCGAGCCAGGAGACCCGCCCCCTGACTATATAAGACGAGCCAACTGCCAGTCGACCATCAACCAACCCAACAACTCAACTCGTCATGTCTGGCCGTGGAAAAGGAGGAAAAGGACTCGGAAAGGGAGGAGCCAAGCGCCATCGCAAAGTTCTCCGTGACAACATCCAAGGAATCACCAAGCCCGCCATCCGTCGTCTCGCTCGTCGTGGTGGAGTCAAGCGTATTTCCGGACTCATCTATGAAGAGACCCGAGGAGTCCTCAAGGTCTTCCTCGAGAATGTCATCCGTGATGCCGTCACTTATTGTGAGCACGCCAAGAGAAAGACCGTCACCGCCATGGACGTCGTCTACGCCCTCAAGCGTCAGGGACGTACCCTCTACGGTTTCGGAGGATAAGTCGCCTCTCTCTGGCCTATCCACCACCAGTGTGTACGCTTTCTAAAACCCAACGGCCCTCTTCAGGGCCACATATCCAATTCATAGTCTATTATATTGATCTCAAAAAAATATAATGAATAAATTCTCGGTTTTCCAGTTTGATTCTAATTTTTTTTGGCGCCAAACGGTGGAGGCGTGGTTTGGGGTCTTGGCTTTGGTCTAGGCCATCAAATTGTTTGACTTAGGGACATAGTTTGTAGGATTCGTTGCAATACTTTGAAATTTTGATCAGTCGAGGAGATGACTCCTTGATTTGGATATCTTCCCTGCTCTCCTTGTTTACGGTACAGCTGTGCTTTAGCCCACACAGATGACCAGGCATCTCTGGCCATTGGTTATCGATTTTAAAATGATGAAATAAGCGGGAGAATGACATTTATCAGAGCCGAAACGACAAATCCAAAGGTATAAAATGCGATTAAATGTCATCAAATGGACAGAGGGAAAGTAAATGGAATGCAAACTTTGAATGGAAGGAATGTCACAAAAATTGCTTGAAATCACTGTCACTGGGAGCATAAATTGATCAATAGAAGTATGGGGGCAGTATGTTGGTTAAAAAATAGTCAAAATCTTGAGAGTTAAAATCCGGGCTAAACATTCTCAGTCAAAATACGGAATTATATGGTAAGAAATGAAATTAGCAAAAAGACGAAAAGATGATAAAACGCAGAAAAGTCGTATGTGGAAGAATTTCCGGAAAACAAAAAAATAGGCTTGACTACTCACGATTACCCTCCATTTCCGACTTGGGCTCATTGTCCTTGGGAGCAATCACCGGAATAGAGGTCGGCTGTGGGAGGAGGGCAGGATGAATGTTGGGTAGCACTCCTCCACCGGCCATGATGACTTCCGAAAGGAGATTGTTGATTTCGGCATCGTTTGCCGCACCAAAGTAGACGTGTCTTGGACTGATCCTTGGCTTTCCAAATTTGAGAGCGGCTTGGCCTGCCAACTCCATGACCTCACTGACGAGGTACTGCAGGGCCCCGGCAATGAACACGCCAGCTTCCGGGGAGATCCTCTTGTTGGGATTCTTCATCTTGAGCTTGCGGATAAGTCGTCCTACGGGGAGGAGAACCCCAGCTTTAAAGGACTTTGCGACCTTCTTCTTCTTCTGGATAGCAGCAGGCACCAGAGCAGGATTGCTGTCGGCCATTCCCTGTAAAAATTCATCTTAAACCAGATAGAAAGAGGGAGGAGAAAAGCAGATAAAAGCAGGCATTGTGGCCGACAGTTTATGTTAGACTGGCAGCCTGCCCCTCTTTTTTTCTGTGATGAGTCAAAATCTGTACCCTCTATCCGCCACTCACAGATGTCCATGACGAAAATAACACGGAAATAGGCTTTGCGTAATGTTTTCTAAAATGCGAGGGAGATGTTGTTGTTTATTGGATTTTTCGGTGATACAGGAGCAGAGTTGGCTTCAAAGAATGTGGCAGAGTGTCATTTGTTTGCAAGTCGATGGGACCGGTGGGAAAGATGACCAAGTTTTGGTCGAGTAATTCTTATTCACAAGGTGACAGTCATCCACATTAGCATTTTACGCCTAAATTTAACCTTTCCTAGAACAGATGAAATCACTTTCCTGACTTCAAAAGGCACCAGAGAATCCAAACAAATAAAAACAAAAAGAAACTGGAAAATTTATTGAGGATACACAGCTTTTAGAACCGATTACAATTATCTCTTGTACAGCAATTTCCCATAATTTGAATCTTGGAGACAGTTGGCGGTAGACTGGTTCCAAAGACATTTTCATAAGCTCGACGAGTCAAAGTCCGATTGAAGCCACCTGTCGCAGCATCCGGACAAAAATGTCCATCATCACAATTTCCCAAGAAGAATGTCATTTTGCTCGTTTGCCGGACATACATCTTCACAGCATATTTGACACAATAATTGGGGCAGAGGGTTGGGACTTCGTCGTAGGAACCGTCGACTGGATGATAGGAATATTGAATACATTTTAGGGGAAAAACCATGGGAAGAAAGAGCAGAAGGAGAGGGAGAGCCTTCATCTTTGGGGAGAAGAAAAGGCAATGAAGTTATTATAAACTGGAAGAGATGACACATGGCCCGAGAGACAAAATATGCCAAATTGAGGTGATCTTGTTTTTTGAGCAACAACACAAATGATCAGAAAGGGGAGGAAAACAATGCTCAGCGACGATAAAAGCTTGTCCGAATGGTCGATCTATCGACGTCGACTCGGCTAATTCGAGTCGGATGAAGTCGAGTATCGAATCGAAGCTACCCACGGAAAATAAAAAATTCTGTCGAGCCGAGCAGATCAATGTTTTTTTTTTCAAAAGAGCACTTGACGTTCCTCGACTTCCTCGGCTCGAAGTTGACGTGCAATTTCCGATGCTAGATTCGACCTTTATCGATTTCTTCCTCAATGAAGTTTCAGCTATCGCTTTATTTTGGATTTCCCATCGCTTTTTCCTTCTTTTGGATCCTTTGAATCCGCCTGAAGGCTCTCGACCTCTCTTTCTCTCCGACGGTAGCCCTTCAAAATGGCAGGTACGCAATTGCGACACCTTCAAATAAACTATCTTTTGACTCCTTTAAAACATGGATATTTTCATGGATTTTAGATATTTTTCCAATAAATTCAAATCAAATTAATTCCAGATTTATATCTAATGAATAGGACAGATCATCCACAGAATGGAATTTTTGTCAGGACAATACAAGATGCTAAAAAGGACTTCAGGTTCGGGCCTTCTCCTTTTTTTATTTTTGGCTTTTTTCAGTGTCAAGGGATTTTCTGAGTTGAGACATTTACGGGTATGTAACCAAGTTATGTTGGCGGCTATTCAGCCAACCAAGCTCATATGCCGGTCATTGGCCAGTTCTGCTAAACCGCAAGGTATTGTGTCTTATTTAAATTATTTTTAAAAGTTTGGAAGGATATTTTTGTTTTTGCGACGTGATTTACAACAATTTTTGAGTAAAAAGCGGAAATTAGAAAGTTTGAACTTGAAATTCAGTGAAAATTCCCCAGTTTTACACGAAAACCCGCAATATTCTCTTTATTTTGTCAGTATAAAGCCCATTTACTAACCTACATTAATCTTTAGAATACTTTAAGGAAGGCAAGTCCCAAATTGATGACAATTTTCCAGAAATCAACCTCCAAGTCTCCTCATCGGATTCCATTTCACATGTCCATTTGTCTCCTAGTGGATTTCATGCAATTGTCAGCTGTAAATCTGGAGAGAACTTTTATCTCCACCTAAAAGGTCACATAACCCCAACATCTTTAAAGAAAATTAAAGTGAGTTCAGGCCGAAAAAATGATAAGGTAGGAAGTGCAATAATTTATCTAATTTTTTACTTTTTGGGACCCGTTTCTGTTGTAAAAATTTCCAAGAAACGCGTTAATTTTAGGACCAAATAACAGCGGTGGCATGGCATCCAGACTCATTGAAAGATCAAGAAACAGGGCATATTCTCTTGGGAACTATGAAAGGTACTGAAATTTTGATTAAACGAAGCTTTCGCCTTCATTCAGGAGCAATTTATGAAACGAATATCTCGGCCAATGGATCGACGTCCTTTATGAAAGAGCACCCAGCCAAATTTGTACATAACAACGATTTGACCGAGAATCAAATCGTCTCCATGAGACTGTTTATAGTCAATGATGATGATCCAAAAACAGCGAAGTGAGTCTGATTTTTGTTTAGTAAAAAGGGGAAAGATTGCCTACAAAATTTCATTTGGGGAACGTCGATATCGAGGCTGTCAACGTCGACGTCGAGATCGTTCGACTTTCACGACATTTGCTTCTCGACGTCGACGCTCAACTCCTAAAGGGTCGACCGTTACCACCAACTTCTCTCATAACTTTCTTCCCCTTTTCAGATGTGTTCTCTTCGTCTGTCAACAATCTCGTCTATACTGTCTATCAGCGACGGTAAATCTCATCCCAATTGTCCGCTCCTACGTCAGTTCTGCAGCACTTCAAAATTTCGTCGCCGTGGCGGAGACACCTCAACACCTGTTCCATCCTTTTTTCGCCCTCAAAGGTGAGCTTTTCTTCTAATTTAAAGAGGGCTTCTTTCAGAATCCCAACAGACTTGTATCTTCATGCCCAAAGTCGAACATCTTCCGACAGAGTACACGTCAGGATTGGCATTCTACACGACTAGCGAGACCTTCACCCATCCATTTCATTATTTCTGGCTAGGACCAAGGGGATACTCTTTTGGCACAGTGAGTTTTCCCAGTTTTCCCTTCGAGTTGAATCTAAATTTTTAGGTGAATCTAGCTGCTGATAAGGTTGGGGACATTATAAAGGAGGATAAATTCTTTGAGTAAGTTTTTCCTGTTTTCCAGCGAAGTTTTCCCTTTTCTAGACACAGGAGAATAGAAGGTCGAATAGAATGCCCGATGGGAATTACCCTGACGGAATTCCATGTCCTTTTGGCTTATAACAGTCGACTAGCAGCCCTTTCCCTCTATACTTATTCTGTCGTTTATGAAGATGTTTGGCCAGTGGTAAGCGCATTTTCCCAGTTGTTTCCGTAACTGCCAGGGAACATAGAAACTGAAGCAGGGGATAATACTTCAAAACGCCCATGATTTAGTACTCTTTCATGGTTACTTTTCAGGATCTTGGCTGCGCAGTCGGAATTACCACGGATCCTGTCTCCGAGTTCCATTGGCTCTACACCGCTTCCTATATTTTGAAATATCGACCACATGACGAGGCCAGGTAGCCATTTTCCTGCTTCTTTTAATCAAATTTTCAGATACGTTTGGAAGGTATTTCTCGAGAGTGGCGACTATACCCGAGCTCTTATCGTCGCTAAGGAGCGGATACATTTGGATCCGGAAGCTCTCGAACTAGTCCTAAAACGACAGGCGGATAAATTCATAGCTGAGAAAAAGTACAGATCTAAAAAAAAAACAGCTTCTAATCATATTTTCAGTTTTACGGCAGCTGCTGAAATTTTGGCGCAATCTAATGAGCCATTTGAAACAGTTGTTTTGAAATTTTTATCAACGGAAGCGGATAGACGAATGGGGCTAAAAGTCCTGTTAGAAAAGAAATTGGACAAATTGGGAAGTGGCAGTGAAGATCGAATGAAACGAGATGGACTGGTCATGTGGCTATTGGAAATCCAATTGGCGGAATTGGCTGAGGCGAGGAGGACAGGAGACCAGCAGACAGTACACCACTTGACCAATCAGCTGAAACATTTTATTATGAAGAAAAATAATATGGTAAGAGATTTTTGTAAAATTGACTGAAATACAGTGGAAAAATGTTTCTTTGGGCGGGAAAATGGAGCATTTTCAGGCGAATTCCACTATTTTTTGCGCCTTTTTCTGCTAAAAAATCCCCTTTTCAGGATTGTATTTATTCCCTGAAAGAAGCTGTGTACGGGCTGACCATTTCTCATGCCGATTTCGATACTCAACTGTTTCTGGCTCAACAATTTCAAGACTACGAGACGGCAATATCCATCTACATGACGAGGAAACAATATCGCGAAGTTCTTGAGATTCTTAGGATTCGAAATGTAACTTTTCACTTTATTTTATAGTCTTGATTTCCAGACAAATATCGAAACATTTTTAAAATACGCGCCAGTGCTGGCAGATCATATCCCAATGGAATTATTTGCCTCTTTGATGTCGAATGACAGCCCAATCCGGCCGAATACCCTGCTGCCAGTTCTTTATCAATGTCAAATCGACAAGAGATTGGTTTGTTTTTAAAAATTTTGTCTCGGCGGTTATTTGAGCTATCGACCTGCTGCACCACCCGTAAGACCTCAGCCATTTTTCCATTACAGAATCGTCTTTCTTAGGACCACCAGCCGAGATTTTACGGGAGCAACAGGCCTATTTTTCCTGATTAAATCCAATTTTTTCAGGCAATTCCAGCCATAAAATACATGGAATGGGGCATCACCCGTCCCTCATGTGTCCATGACACACAATTCCATAATTTTTTAATATTAATGTACGCAATCCACAAACCCACGAAACTCTACGATTATTTGGAAGAAAGAGGCAGGGAAAAGCCTTTTGTACCGTATGATATCGACTTCGCTGTGAGAACTTGCAAGCAATTCAGTGAGCCTAGAAAATTACCAAAAAAAAGTCAATTTAGAGCTGAATAAGTCGCTGATATTTCTACATTGTGTAAATGAGAATTTTTCCGAAGCTGTGGACATGGCGTTGAGGGTGAGTTGGACATTTTCATAGCTTGGAAGCGTCGACTAACGGAATAAAATCAGAAACCAACTTTTGCCAGGCTCCTCCAGCCTAAAAATTAACCAAAACAATTTCAGATCAGCATAGACGAAGCCAAGAAGTGTGCCCGTCTCATGGAACCCGCTGAAGATGACATTTTCATAATGACAGAAAAATATCCAAAAGAATTGAGGCGAAAAATATGGCTAAAAATCGGTGAATTCCACTCTATTTCCCTCTAATTTCCTGCCGTTTCAGCTTCTTATATTATTGAAAATGGCGGCTCGGCTGAGACTTGTATCGAGCTCCTGAAAGAATGCAACGATGCCATCAGTATCCAAGACATTTTCCCACTTTTTCCCGATTTTACCAAAATCGATCATGTCAAGGACTCTCTTTGTGAATGTTTGAAGGATCACGCCAAGACGATTGAAGAAATACAAAGATCGCTGAGGGATGCGACGGATGTAGCGACTCAATTGAAGGAAAAGACCGAGAAACTCAAAAGCAGGTGAGATTTGGCTGAAAAATCCATTTTATTGGACCCAGAGATCATAAAATCTTCTAAAAAGGAGAATATCATAAGATTTCCATATTTAGGGTAACAATTGTGAAAACTGGTGATACTTGTGCTGAATGTCATCGAACTTTGGCCAATCGACCATTTTATCCCTTCGCTTGTCGTCATTTTTTCCATCGAGAATGTCTCGAACACGCGATGCAAGCATTCTTAGACCTTGTGAGTTATTGAAACAAATTTTAATTAAAAAAAATAATATTTAGACTGAAAAAAGAAGATTAGCTTATTTAATAGATCGAGAACGAGCTGTATTAGCACTTTTAGATGCAGATGATAGGAATTTATCTAAAAAATCAGGACATCAAGGTATTTTCCTCTTTTTTTTCACAAAAAAAAACGAATTTCTAGAACGTGAAGCCAAATATGATGAAATTTCCCAAGAAATTAGTGAAATTTTAGGTGCTGAATGTCCACATTGTGGATCAATTGCTATAGAGTAAGTAGAATTTATTAAACGAAATATATGCCATTTAATTTTTAGAATAATTGATAAGCCATTCTTTTCTGATGTTGATTATGCAAATGATCAAGATTCTTGGTAAAAAAAATCAATTTTACGTGTAGGATATATGTGATACTTATTATATGGTGCCTTACAAATATTGTGATATTTGATAATAAGTGTACTTGTATTTATAAATTATTTATTTTATGTAGACTAATTTTTTAGAAGAAGAAAATCATTGGAATTTTCGAAGAAAGGCAATTTCATAAAATTTGCCGTTCAAATTTCGCGGGAGATTTAACTTCGCTCCAATGCTAATTCAGCGTCGTAATTGTGATGCCATTATTTTAATAAAATAAATATTTCTATTGTACGTTTCATTTGTCTTCTTGTTTATTTCAAAAGTTCTATCAGAAGTTTTATTGTTTATTGCAAAAACAGCGAATAATTTCAATATTTCCAGTAAATGAGCGACGGTGATGCTCATTGGAAATTTACTTGGCCATCTGCTCAATTTCTAGGTATCTACTATTTTTATCTGTGAAGAGGTTTCCTTCTAGCCGAATTTATCTACATAAATTCAAAATATTTCCATGGGTCGAGGATTGTTGAACTAGGAGCTGGTGTCAATGGAGTTCCTGGAATTACGGCTGCAGCTGCTGGTGCATCTTTTGTCATTTTTACAGAAAACTCTGATAATCAACAGGTTTTCCTATTTTGATTGTGTTTTTTAGTCTCGTTCTAGGCTCTTGATATGCTAGAACAAAATGTTAGTAGAAATCTTGATCAAATAGAAGATCTTCAAGCTCAATATAAAATCGAGGTTGGGTGAAATTAATCAACTTGAGCTGATATCTAGGGTTTAGATTGGATGACAGCAGCAAGTCCTAAAAATGGCGAGCCAGGAGATGTTGCCGATTTCTTAGCATGTAACGATGAATGTGATTATATTATTGCTTCGGATGTCTTCTATGAACCTAAATTATTCGCCCCGCTAGTTCAAACAATTGGATTATTCATAGAAAAATGGCCAAAAGTTCGATTCTACTTTGCTTATCATCTCAGAGAGTAAGTTTTTTTTTTGTACTATGTGTGCACTGTAAAAGAATGCTACCATTTTATCTGTCACGCGATGCTAATACCGGAATTGATATCTAATCGCAGTTGGTCGATTTTCGACGCATTCTTGCCAATGCTCCCTAGTGACCGCTATAAATAAACAATTTCAGCGAGAACCATACGATTGCTCCTTTTCTAGAGGCATTAAATCTCTCCTGCGTGCTTGTTAGATCCGTTAATAGAGATTCTACCCTACAAATTGGACTTATTTACAAAGAAGAACCACCAGAAAGAAAAATGTTTGCTGGAGTTGAAGGGTAAGCTATCTATTTTTATTTTTATAGCGTAATTTAGCGGTGCCACCTGTTCTCACTTAGTATTTTTGGATAAAGATGGTAAAACTGTTGCTGAATCTAGAACAACTGGAACAAATCTATGTCTTCTAGGTTTCTATTCTTATTTTCTTCTTACCTTATTATTCCAGGAATTCAAGAAACAGCTGATACTATTGCTAAATGGGTTAGAGAACAAGCAAAAGCAAATAATATTCTGCTACCACTAGAAGCCTTAGGAATGGGATTATCAGGAGCAGAAGATGAACATCTAAACAAACAATTTATTGACTATTTGTATACTCATCATGGTGACTTAGCCAAGAACTTTTCTGTTGATTCTGATGGTATTTGTGTTATTCAGGCTGCTTTTGAATTAGGTTTGGTTTCTTTTAATTTTTCAATTTTTAATATTTCAGAAGGTGTTGTGATAATAACAGGTACTGGTTCTACAACACGGTTACTAAAAGCTGATGGCAGTCGTCATGGTGTAGGCGGCTGGGGGCATATGATTGGTGATGGTGGCAGTGGATTCTGGATTTCGCGAAGGTTTGCATTTCATGGCTTTTGCAACGAGTTTTTAGGGCTATACAAGTATTGTTTGATGATGATGACGGCTTAGAAGACGCTTGTGGAGATACGACAATACTTCGGCAAACTATATTAGAACATTTTGCTCTCAAGGATAAAACGAACATTCTTCCCCTGCTTTATTCAGATTTTCAAAAACCAAAAATAGCTACACTATGTAAAGCATTATCAGAACGTAAGTCTTTTCCTTTTTTAGCACAGAAATTTACAGATGCTGACGATCCAGTAATTGCACGAGTATTCTACGATGGTGGTTATATTATAGGAAGACAATTAGCAGCTCTTTCGAAACGTATGGATGAGGTAGGTTTTTATTCTTTTAAATCTAATATTTACAGAGTATGTTAGAAAATGTGCCTATAGTCACGATAGGATCCGTCTTCAATTCATGGAAATTTTTAAATCAAGGTAGTATTCTGTATGGCTGTGTAAGCTAATAAAATTCAGGGTTCCTGGATGCATTGAAGAGTTCAAAAATTAAAAAAGTTAGTTTCTGTCATTCTGGTGAGTGTCCAGCAGTTGGAGGAGCTATTCTCGCTGCTCGTGAAGCAAATCTTCATCTTCCTCTCAACGAAAAATCCCGAGTCTATGAAGAACATACAGTTTAAATTGGTAAAACTGCTTGTATTTTGTATTACTTTAGCATATCTGTTTCATACAAATTATATTTATAAATTTTATTTTTTTAATAAAGATGTAATATTTTGCAAATGCCATTGCAACGTTTCCTGGTTGCGAGTGACCTACGTGATTTATCTCAAAACAGGCGCCGGACTCTCCGGCCAAATCGATGGCAAACCCCTTTACGCCTCTTCGTTCAGTTTTGTTTGTGCTAACTTTGCGAACGTTTGTGCATTTTTTGCTATTTGTGACTTTTTACTTAAGTTTTGTGCTCTTGTAAATTTATGATACCACGTATAAAAACTGGCAAAACATCAAGGAATCAAAGATAACATCAAAGACTCTATTCTTGGCAGTTGTTTATTATTTGCCGCAGTGCCTCTCCATTGATTATTGTACAGGGCTGCGCGAATCCTGGTTTTTCAAGACCGACTCGATTCCGAGTCGAATCCTACCCCTCAAAAATGACCCCGACTCGAACCCGACTCGAATCGGAAGGTAGGATTCGAAAACCGATTCGAACCCGAGTACTCGAATCGGATTCGGCCCATTTTTCGACTCGAATCCGAATCCCTAGTCTTTCTTGAAAATTTGCCGGCTTTTAGAAAAACACAATTTTATTATTGGCAAAAACATAACGATTATAACGAAAAGAAAATAACAACTATAACAGCAGCGCCAAATATCACGGATTATTATTAGTATCTTTCACTTTTGAGTTAATCTTCAGATATACAGTAGCGCTCATTGGAATTCGTACCCCCCTACTTTTACGAATTTTGCCTTCCTGTCGGTCGTGCTGACGGTTTGGGAGAAAACGATCAATTACAAAGTTGCTCGCCGTGATCTCCTCTATAAGGACGTCTATGTGAAATTCCGCCAAACCCTCAAAAATCCGAGGAAAATTCACCATTTATCTTGACCATTTTATAATGGGAAATTTCAGTGCTACGCCAGACGCCGGGCCGTTTCCGTCGAAATAACTTGAAGGGATATCTTCAGACGGGTGTCGGGAATGGGTAACAACCGGCCGTCACTCGATAGCGCGTCGACAAGTCGAGATTTTCGACTTTTTTGGCTGAAGCCTAGGGTAAAAGAGGGGGCTCAACAAACAAATTTTATTATCAATATTTTGTGGCGTATCCGCGGTTTTTAATAACGGTTAGTTAGCACCGTTGACAAGCAGCAGCTAGTCCAAAAAACAGCGGATACCTGCAAAACAATAAAAACTACGTAAGCGAAATTTTCTTGAGTTATCCGCGTGCCTCTTGAAAAATTTGTCCCACTTCATTGTTCTAAACGAAATTATAAACCATAAAAATTACAGAAAGAACAGTATAATAAGCAAAAAATGAGCAAAAAAAGAATAAAAAACATTACATTATGCGTTACGTAACGCCAGCATGGCAAGAACACAGCCGCTAAACAACGAGCAACGACCGCGCGAAATTTGATTTGAGGATTCGGATTCGGGGACCCTAAAAGTACCGAATCCGATTCGATTCCGAATCCTCTGAAAACCAAAAATGGCGAACCCGATTCGAACCCGAATCCGCAAATATCAGTCCGACTCGAATCCGAGTCGAGTACTCGAATCGGATTCGGACCATTTTTCGACTCGAATCCGAGTACTCGCGCAGCCCTGTTATTGTACTTTGACCCGCCCATTTCAATGCGAGTTCTCTCTAAAAATTGCCATTGCATCGCGTTCATTTGCATCATTGGTTATTGTGTTTCGAAAATTTCTCTTCCACATTTTTTGGTTCTGCATCATTTTTTTTTATTTTCAGCTATAAAAATGACTCGCAAATTCTTTGTTGGTGGAAACTGGAAAATGAATGGCGATCGTGCTTCCATTGATGGAATCATTGCCTTCTTGAATCAAAGCGGAGGTTTGTTTTTCACTTTTTGTACAGTTCGCACCGTCTTTTGTTATTTTTAACCGAACGCCTATGCTTTATACCACAAGCTCGTTGTTATCTTTAACTATTTTAGTACAGTTTTATCTATTATCATATTATTTTATTATATTGTGACTATTTCAGCTACTGACGATGTCGATGTGGTTGTGGCCCCACCAGCTCCATATCTTTCCTACGTAAAAGATAAGTTGAAGGATAGCATCAAAGTTTCAGCTCAAAATTGCTATAAAGTAAGTTTTCGCGCTTAATTTTTTAATATTTTCAATCCTAGGTACCTAAAGGAGCCTTCACCGGAGAAATTTCACCAGCCATGTTGAAGGATCTCGGCTTAGAATGGGTTATTTTGGGACATTCGGAAAGACGTCATGTTTTCGGTGAGAAAGATGATGTAAGCTCATTTTAATTCTAATTTTTATTGCTAATTTTTAGTTGATTGCTGACAAGACCGTTCACTGCCTTGAAAATGGAGTCAAGGTCATTTTCTGTATTGGTGAACTTCTGGAAGAACGAGAAGCCGGTAAAACTAAGGAGGTCAACTTCCGCCAGCTTCAAGCCATCGTCGACAAGGGAGTCAAATGGGACAACATCGTTATTGCTTATGAGCCTGTTTGGGCCATTGGAACTGGAAAAACTGCTTCTCCCGAGCAAGCCCAGGAGGTAAACAGATCTTTATTATCTTTTTATATTTTTATTTGATAGGTACATGATTGGATTCGTCAATTCCTGAAAGAAAAAATTTCTGAAGATGTTGCTAAATCCACCAGAATCATTTACGGAGGTTTATTTTCTTTTTTTTAAATATAAATAAACTCATTTAGGATCTGTAACTGCTGATAATGCCGCTGAACTTGCCAAGAAGCCCGATATTGATGGATTCCTTGTTGGTGGAGCTTCATTGAAGCCTGATTTTGTTAAGATCATCAATGCTCGTACCTAAATATTATTTATACAAAATTTTGCTTGTAGATAATTGTAGTTTTATAATTGTAGAATTGTAATTTCCAATAAAATTTTGTATCTTGTGTATTTTTGAGTTTTTATTGGATGTTTAATGCTTAGTAGGTATTTTTATACAGCTGAAAGTAATAACTAATAGTTGAATAGGTTAAGATGAGTACTCAATACATCTACGAGCCTAATACTTCAGGAAAAGTAAGCTATTTTATAATATTTTAGCAGTTCTCATTAATTTCAAATTAATTCTTCGTTGAATATAAGTCTTCAGGAACATTTTAATCGCAAAACATGAATCCGTTATTGCTCTTTACTATTTCTTTATTTTTTTTCTGATTTTTTACGGATTTCTGACGTCAAAGACGCATCAAATTTTTTCTCACCAAATAGACCAATTTATGATGTTAAATACTATAAATTTGCTTTAAAATATGTGATTTATGGCTATTTTTTTCAGGTAGTTCTAACAACAACAGCTGGTGATATTGAAATAGAATTATGGTGTAAAGAAACGCCACTAACTTGCCGGAATTTTATTCAACTTTGCTCTGAAGGCTACTACGATGGGACTATTTTCCATCGTGTCGTAAAAGGTACATTTTTTCATTTAATTTTAGCTATTTATTTTTTTAGACTTTATAATTCAAGGAGGTGATCCTACTGGAACAGGAGAAGGTGGAGAAAGCAGCTATGGAAAGCCTTTCAAAGTAAGAATCATTTTCATTTTTATTTCAAATTTTTAGGATGAATTTCATCAACGTCTCGCCTTCACTCGTCGTGGTCTTCTTGGAATGGCAAATAATGGCCCAGATCAGAACAGAAGTCAATTTTTTATTACCATCGGAAATGAAGGACTTCGTGGATTGACCAAAAAGCATACCCTCTTTGGACAGGTAAATTTTATTTTTAGAAAATAGTTATTTTTTATTTTAGGTCGTCGGTAACACTGTTTTCAATATGTTAAATATTGCTGAATGTGATGTTGATGAGAATGAACGGCCAAAAAGACCGCATAAAATCATAAGCACAAAAGTTTTAAAACATCCATTTGATGACCTCGTTATCAGGTAATTTTACACTCATTTTTTGACTATTTTTACAGAAATAAAACCAAAGATAAGAAAAAGGACAAAGAAAAGAAGAAAGAGAACAAGAAAGTTGAGACAAAAAAGTTGAATTTGTTGTCATTTGGTGATGAAGCTGAGGAAGATGAAGAAGAACTGGTTAAAGTTAATCAAGTAACTTTTTTTTGCAAATCCCAATCGGTTAATATTTTAGAAATTATCAAATAAAGGAAAATCGGCTCATGATGTATTAAATGATGAAAAATTAAGCACACAAGTTGCTGTAACAAGAGATGAAATGACTGATTATAATCCGGTACGGCAATATTTTATTTATTCACGAATTTTTCTATAGGAACATGATGATGATCGCGATGCTGGAAGTTCTCTCGCAAATGTAAAAGAACGCTTGGCCAAAAAACGTAAAAGAAATGATGATGAAGATGAAAAAGACGTTGATCTTGAAGAAATGATGGACGAAGAGAAGAAACGAAAGCAACAAGAGGAAATGTACGATTTTTTCCATTTCTTAAATTATTTATAATTTTAGGGATGCATTGAAAGATGAATTGCACCAAATACAAAAAGAATATATTAAAGCGCTAAGACCAAAAGAGAAAAAAGATGATAAAGACGAAGAACCACAAACTGAAGCCATGCAAACTTATCAATCTCTAAAATTACAATTTAAAAAGAAAGGGCAAGATTTGGGGA
The DNA here is from genome assembly GCA_964036215.1 of Oscheius sp. DF5033. Taxonomy (NCBI): domain Eukaryota; kingdom Metazoa; phylum Nematoda; class Chromadorea; order Rhabditida; family Rhabditidae; genus Oscheius; species Oscheius sp. DF5033. Next base: position 3,209,582 of record CAXIWN010000012.1, on the reverse strand, counting down.
TTAAAAAGTGGAAGGATCCTACTAGACAATCTCAGGTAGTTATTATTTTATTAAATTTACCATATGCTCCAAATATGGCAGTAATTTCACTGCAAAATTTGGTTGATTTAGCTCATAGTTCGGTCATCTGTGAACTAATTTTAATTATTTAAATATTGCCATGCAGACGAGATTTATTCCATCCGTTTGAATTAGCTTTCACTCCAGTTATTCGTAAAAACAGAAAAGCAAAAAGCATTTCAATTTTCTGAAGAGGCAAAATTTCATCAATTGTAGTTTTAAGAATGATTAAGAAGGGTATTTTGTTGGATATTCTATTAGCCAAACACGTTAGAATTTCCTTTTTATGATGTAGTTTATATTTTAAAAATTGACCCAAGAATGGTCGAATAATGAGCGAAACATAGAATCTCAAGCCAAAATGGTTCTAATTTCTGTTTTTCAGACCATGGATTTGTTATCAAAATTCACGAACAAATTAAAAGCTTCAAATCAAACCGCGATCCTTTTCGATAAGAAAGTTATTGTACCGGAACCGAAAAATATGGAAACTGAAGAAGAAGCAAATGATGAAGAAGATATCAAAGACAAGTTTGGTGTTGATTTAGACGCTGAAGATACGCCAGGAACTGAATGGTTTGTATTTCTTCTTTAAAATTTGAATTTTTTTTCAGGATGAAGCACACATTTGTAGCAGCTGATACGGATCCCAAGGTGACGAAGGCTAAAGATGCCAATACCAAAGACACAAATGAGGAATGGTATCCATTAAATGATCCTCGTAATCTTCTTAACAAAATGCGTCGTGGTGAAACATAATTATTTATGACTGTTGTTGTGAATTTGTCAAATATTCGGTAAATTTTAATTTTAGCACAATTTATTTTTTTTCTCGATGTCAGAAAAATGTATGGAACAACGTGTGTGTGAAACCGGGAAAAATACGAATTCAAATGGACAGACAGATAAAATTTACCCAAGAATATTCACACGCGGCTGGGGTTGTGGCTGTATTCATAATACAGAGAAAAAATAAATTTGTGGAAAAATGTGGTAATTCAGAAAATTGTAGGCCTAAAATAACAATTAGCCAGTGTTGGACACTGGAGAGAGGAAGGGATCACGGGCGGGGGAGGTTTCTTAGAAGAATTGTGGAAAAATGTGGATATTTAGATTAATTTTAGCCTATAACAATGAAAAATTAGAAAATTGGGAGAGAATAAAAATCGCTTTGCGACCAGCGGGACATAAATTCAGCTAAATAATGCACACACCTTTAATTCTAAGGAGCTAAAGCAGGAAAAATTGAAGGTGGGGGAGAGTCCGTTCAACAGCCAACAAATCCACCCAAAAATACAAAATTTTGGTCAAAAAACTATCAGCAGTTGAATTTTTTAATTTAAATTGATCTTTTCTGGATGTTTACCATCAATTTTAGAATTTACAGCTTCTAATAGTTCAAAAAAGGCAGGATTATTTTATTTCTGGTTTTTGATCCCCGTTTTCAGAAAAAAAAGAGATTCTAGACGAAATTAAAGGACTAAATGCAAAAAAAAAAATAAAATAATTAGAAGGTGGGCTCCCGTGCATCGTGTAAAAAAAAGAAAAGAGTTCGACCAGTCGACCCGTGAAAAAAGTCCAAAAAAATTGGGGAAATGTTTTTTTTTTGTAAAAAATACGAGAAAAAATCAACTAACGGAGTCGAACTCCACCAGTCTTGTAGACTTTTTGACGTTTTCTCCTTGATTTTTACAAAAAAAATTAAGCAAAAATTATTGTGGGAGGCTGATTTCCCGCGGGGCGGTCTACGAAAGATCTGCGGTACCGGCTGTAATAGTTGTTTTGGGGGGAATAACTAGAAAAGAGAATAAAAATATTACAATTACACAACGATTAATATGCCGCTGGTTTCATGTGATTAATTATTGAAGGCGGGAAATGTTGACCAGCGGTACTGACAGCCGCTGCGGCTGCTGTCGCCGCTGTGGCTCCTTGTTGAGTATAACGTTGAATATTTTCCAGCGGGGTTATCATATTGAACCTGAAATTAATAGAATTATTACTCTTTTTGAATCCTCTTACCCAGTGGGCCGTTCCGGTTTAATATTTTGGGGAAATTGATCGTAGAATCGATTATTACGGAAATTCAACAAGGAAAAGGCTGAATTCGCCGCATTGTAAGGATTTCCAGTCTGGGTTTGATTTAATTGTGACATCATCGCTTGATTGGCAAATTGATCTGAAAACGTTTCTATTTTTTAGGATTCTGCGATATTTTTAGGAATTTTTAGACGAGAAGTGAAAATATTACTTTAATTTGGTTATTTTTCTCTCCAGAATGGATTTAAAATGCCCCAAAGGCTACTATTTTCCTATTTCTAACAAGAAATTCCCGATTTTCATGGAATTTTCGAACAGCCACAGCTAGACAACAGATACTCCTGTTTAATTCCAAAAGAATCACAGTTAGACAGCTTTCGCCCCTAAAATATGCCAAAAATCTCCTCATTCCACCCCTCAAAATATTGAAGAAAAGCCTTATTTCTAGATCAATTTTAGCCGCTTTCTACCCCCAATAATTCCCCCGAATGAGTGTAAAATGTTCGAAATTGTCGAATTATTGGTAATAAACTGACTGATGGCAAATTGTTCCGCATCGTGTGCATTTGAACCGGGCATTCCGGGCATTCCTGACCATAATTCGGACATGGCCATTGTGGGATCTGCTGGGAAATCGGCTCGGAATCTAAAAAATCGAATTAACCCAAGGAAAACGGGTGGAACTCACCCCAAAGTGCCGCCTCGTGTCCTATCCGCGTGTTTTGTCATGTGCTTCTGGAGATACGTCGCTTGGGTATAACTCTTACCACAAAACGGGCAGATATGAACCTGTTTTTTCTTATTTTATTGATTTAAATCAACTAAAAATTACCTTCAAATGCTTGGATTCTTTGTGTTTTGGAATATGTTCCAGGAGACTTTGCTCATCGGAGAAACATTTGTAACAACTGTTGCATTTAAATGGCTTGTCAGTCTGATGACATCGAGAATGCGACTGTAGATTACTCAACTGACTGAAGGCCTTCTCACATCCTTGATATTTACACTGAAAAAATGACAATTTTTAAAGGGAAAGCAGTCACTAATTTATCAGCAAAAACTTTTGATTTCAATGGGATTCGAACTCGCGACCTGTGGATTACAGTCTAATGCGCTAACCACTAGGGCAAAAATAAGAGCTTGGCACGGGCTCAAAGGATCTGTTACGTACCTGTAGCCTCGACTACTTTAATTCTCCCTAATTTTCTTGTCCAAAACTCAATGAGACAAGTTGCGACGACCCCTTTTTCCTCCTATCGTGACCCTTTACGCGACAGAAGATGAATTGATAGGAACGGCCGTTCCCCTTTTTGTAGACATTTATCATAGCGGAGAAAAAAAGTTGGGGAGACAAGACAAATTGGCCTGTACTCTTGTCTTTCTCATCTACAGAAAGAGTGGTTTGTCGGGAAATTAGCTTGAAACAGACGAGACAAGACCGATGATCATGATATTTTTTCAAGCTTTTTCATTACGTAGACGTGTTTAAAAGGCTTGTATGGGTTACGGTAAGCGGGAAAGGAAAATAAAAAAACCTGTGCCTAGTCTGTCACATATTTTTGCATTTCTTGTGATCGACTTCAACATTGACACTCTCGACTCAACAAAAAGTCGAGTCGAGTCGATGACCTTACCCAACCCTAAACATTTTTGCTTTTTTTCTAAGCTCGCTTCCGCTGTACACCAGCACGAATTTTGAATTCTGACCTCTGTAACATGACCCCTGTGCTCTCTCCCTCCTGGCCTTTTAGAAATTCCCCAGTAGTCAGGCGCCGGTACCTCCCTCAACCTTCCTCCTCCCGTCCCAAACTACATTCATAGCTCTTGACCAGTATACCACAAGTGGAGGTTCGCAACGTTTTTTGCCAGCCTTTTTCTTCTCAAAAGGCCACGAAACAGGAGGGTAAATAGAAGGAAAAAGACTGAAAAGAGGCGGGGAATTGTCACAGTATCCACCGAGTCTAACAGTGACCATTTTTTGCCATGTGACGTTGCATTTTTGGCACCGGAAAAAAGGTGGCAATTGTCCTCCACGACATGCAAAGAAAATTATAAAAAAGTGGAGGGTAAATATATTTTGCAGAAATTGTACGAGGCGTGATTTTGAGCAAAGACGCCGGAAATTGATACTTTTCTTTCTAATTTTAAAGGGCTGTCTGATTATTTTTATTTTTTAAAAGAATTTCCCATTATTCATCAGAAACTTTTTAAAGAAGACCAGACGAAACAAAGCCCCATTAGAAATCGGAATTGATGTGTGTGCGCGGCGACGCCGGAAATGAACCCCGTCCATCTGTACCATCATTGGAAGGGGCGGTCAAGTGCCCCCGGAGAAAAAAAAACTGAGCGGTTATTATTCACTTTGAAGACACACGGCGGAAGTTCAATGAAACATCGACCAATAATACTCAATGTGACCGAGATCGACAGGGTGAAAATTGCTATATTTGATCGACTACATTGATTTTTGGCCTAAAACTGGGGTTCTTCTTTTAGGAACCGGAGAATTTTTAAATTCATTAAAATGAGCAGAGAAAATTCTGGGTTAGGGTTCTGTATTTCTACCATCAAAGATTAAGCAAAACCACTGGAAAAGAGGCTCATGGCCCGAAGTCGAGCTCCTCTTCCGATTGTGCTTCCTGTTTCGACCATAATTAAGCCCTATTTTGATCATTTCCAACGATTTTAAAGTCACGGGAAAGAGGAGAATCTCACTCTTATTTCAAAGTAAATTTGAAACTAGTAGCTCTGGTAGAAGTTTTAAGTAAAACGAAAATATTTCAAAGTCGTGTCATCAATCGAGCGCATTAGCAATTTGTGTGGAATAACTTTTAAATACGGATTACATTGCTAAAACTGCGGTTTATCAGTTTATTCGAATTTACTCTTTATTGTGGGTTTTAAATTTTAGAAAATTGTCCAAGTGGAGTTTCGACTTAAAATAGCGGAAGAAACCAAGACGTGGTAAATCGCTTCGGGACCACTGAGGGCAGAATGGGGCTTTTCTGACTTTCTGGGAGTTTTTTATGGTTATCGAATAGTTCAGCCCATTAAAAATCAGCATTTCTCCAAGATTTCCCCAAAACTTCCAATTAAAAATTATCCTACCTTGTACGGTTTCTCTCCAGTATGCGTCCTGATGTGTTGTTGCAGATGTGACAATTGTGTGAACTGAAAAATGTCTCATTTTAATCTAGATTCCTGTAGCTACTGATCCCCATATCACCACCCATTTTTTCAGCGTCTTTTTCTATTTTTTCCGCCCCCCTCGACCCCTGGCTAATGTGCTGTGCCCGGCGGTGCCAGCCATTTTTTATGTCGTAATCTGGAGAGAGAGCGGCAAAAAAATCGTCGGCAGCGAAAAAAACCTGCTTGTCGATCTCTCTTTTTTTCAGCCGATCGTTGCCGTAAAAAATTGTAGCCCAGGAGGTAGAGAAAAACAGCTGCGCCAAGGGCATATCTCAATCATCTCTCATATAACCTCGGCGCCTCTCCTGACCGGTCCTCTCTGACGGTAAATGCAGCTGGGAGACAAAGGAAAGGCGAGGAGGAGGAGGAGACAACGGGGGATACGGTAAAAGGGCGGCCGGGGCAGTAATTGGATAAAGGCAAATTGGAAAAGAGAAAGTGAAATGTCGAAGCTTTTTTGACCCGATTTTATGGGAGAAAAGAAGAAGAATGGGAGACATCACGAAAACTTTGGATAGCCCTCGTGGAACAGGAGGAGGAATGAGATTTTGGTATGGAGAATCTTAGCCATTTTTAGACATTTTGGAGGAATAAAACTTGAGGAAGCGGAATAGAAAAAGAGTCTCTATCTAATTGTTGCATTACCAGGTACTGCATCTATTTTAGCCAAAAATTGTTGTAATTTCCCCAATTTTTGGGATTTTTGCCTTCAGAACGACTGTGGATATGTCAAATATTCAAAGAACAACTGAATTTGATGGTTTCAGGATCCTGCAATGGATTTACAATCGCGCTATTTTGATGTCGAATCCTGGATTTGTTTAGCCAACTTTGGAGCAAAACTTATGGGAACCGAGGTCAAAAACCATCCGATACTGTAGAATTTTAATCACTGGATTTCTTTTAAAGATTTTCGAGTACTGGATGACCCAGGGTCAATTTTTGTCGCTCCCTCTCCCCGACTATACGAACCATTGTTGCGAAGTCCCGCTTGCCGCCCACGGGCTTGAAAAAAAAACGACTGGTCAGTTTGTTTTATCCTCGACTTTCGCATCTCTCGTCTGGGTCTACTACGGTCTTCTATTGTTACAATTTTTGAACAAAAGGAAATGGAGAGACGGTGACGACGGTGGGGGAGAGGGAGGCAAAAAAAGGGGAAGATTTAAACAGAACAGAGTAGAGACGACTCAAATGTGTCAAATTCCTAATTTTTAAATCAAAATTGGCCTTGAAGATCAAATTACGTCATTTTGAATACTCTACTTTGGCGGTAAAGTGAGGAAGATACGAAATAGAGAGAGAGAGATTAAAATCAGCCCAGAAAATTATGAAATATGTTAATTTGCAGGCTACGGTAGCCCCGTGAAGGTTCTCTTTTGTTCCTCTCCTCCCGCTCTAAATAGAGACGGAGCTCAGTTTTCCTTTGGCTGCAAAAGGTGGGTCAAAGATCGGGAAGGACAAAAAACGGCTCTTTCTCTCCCTCCTTTACGTCTCTCTTTAAAGAGCACAGCTACACTTGTACTTCAGGACAATTTTTTCGTCCTTTTCGGAAACACAAAAGAGAACAGAGGGAGACGAGTGAAAGAGTTTGGCCCCGAGAGCAAATAGGTCACCAGGCGGAAGCAATTTTTAAAGAAAAGGACAAGTGAGGGGAGGAAAGAGCAGCAGAACTATAAAGAAACTGTAATTTTAGAGTAGGTTTTGCAGGGATTGAGGGAAATGGAGTACTGTAAATATTCAATAAACTTATATGAGAGAGAAATTGAGATACAACAGTTGGGACCGTCGCTCTTCCGTCGATTCTTAAGGAATCCCAGGACTTGTAGAGAATACTGTAGAATTGTTTAAAGGACTATCAAGAACTCTAAATTTTTCCAGAGGATTCTGATGCGAATTTGGAACAGAGATTCACTCGAGAATAAGATAAGCTTAGAAAATGGAGGGAAACTTTGAAAATTTCAATTTAGCGGAGGGATTTGAAGCCGCTTCAGTGTTTGGAGGCCTTTTCCAGTTTCTGGTAGCTTTCTTTAAGAGAGCACAGTAGAATTTAAAAAAAAGGAAGAGCTGAACCCACCTTCTTTCCACAATATTGACACGGTCCAAATGGTTTAATTCCCAGATGAATTCGCATATGTTGTGATAAATATGAACTATTTGCAAAAGATTTTGCGCACTGAAAATGACAATATTTTTATTTGAAAATTAAGAAAAAAAGCCATACCTGTGTGCATTTATAAGGCTTGGCCTCCCTCATCTGCATTTGCAGTTGCCCGACGTCGGGCTTTGTTTCGAACTGAAATATTTCTGATTAATAAGGGAATGCTGTACTGTTTTAATTTAATAAAACTTTAAATTATCCCAATTTCCCGCGTTTCCACTCCTTCGCCCTTTCCTGATACCTTTTCCCGCCCGGCTTTTTTAAAGAAATTGTCCCCTTCTATCCCCCTTTCTTTCATAATTTTCTTAATTTTCCATTTAAAGAAAAATTTATGTACTGGAATCTACAGTAAACATGCCGCGAACAGAAAAGGAAAGAAGGAGGCGACGAGGCGCCTAAGATTTTACGGATTACACCCCACACAGTATTTTTTCTTCCCCGCTGACCTATTTTTTCTGTCTCTCACGCTAATTTAATAGGAATACGGTAGTTTCTCTCTTTAAAGGAAAGGCTCACATTGGTTTTCAGCTCACAGAGGTCAAGTAGCATGCCGTCTTCGGGCGGCTGGAAGTTAAAGAATTTTTAAAAACCAAAGGGGTGGCTCGCTGGAAAAAAAGGGGGGACATCTGTCGACAAGTTCAACATTTTCCTGGTCGTTTCAGTGTGTAAAAAAAACGAAGAGTCCAGGAGGGAAAAGAGGAGAGGGCGAGAGAACGCGGGAGGGCAGAAAGACGCCCCGAAAAATCGAAGAAAGAAAGAAAAATAAACCGGGGAGCGGGAGAGAGAGGTAGGTGGAGAAGTGTGAGACATGAAGGCAAAAAAACGACGAACAACCGAACTGACCATTGCTGCTGTTCTTTGTGCTAACGGTGGGAGGATTTTCCGGGATTTTTCGAATTTTTTGGGAATCTAGGAGGAATACCGGGGAATCCACTGGGGTATTTCACGTTCTGGCCATCCAAAAATTGGGAAAACCCTTTAGACAGCCGGTGAAAGAATCTCCAGAAGCTGGACGCCAGATTTTGAGTCGCTAGTCCATGATACAACCCAAAATTGTTCCAAAAGATGAAAAAATATTGTTTTCCTGTGTAATTCAATAAATTTGGCAGTATAATTTATCTACAGATAACAATTACTGTATAAATTGAGCTACAATTTGTGAATTACGTCCAAGATTTCCTAGCTGCACCGGGTTTTGATTAGAAATGGTTTTTTTACTTGCCTCTTTACTTTTTATGAAAGATGGGAAGGAAAATTGGAAAAGAAGCCGAAAAAACGGTGAAACCCAATTTGAACGAGATTTCGTTTAACAAGTTTATGGAAGCTTTTTAAAATAGTTTTTTTTTACCACCCAGCCAATCATTTTTTAGCCTCTAACCTACCATATAAAACCCCGAACAGGTTGAGAGAGATAGAGAAGGAAGATAATCCGGTTCGTTCTACTTTTTTTTTCTTTTCTTCTCTTTTCCTTGACTGATTTTACAACACAAATTGTGTATCGTTCGGCCAGTGGGTGGCCTGGTTGGCAGTTAAACGGGAACCAAAAAAGTGCCCGATTTTAAGGAAGAGAAGAAAAAGACAGCGACGGATGCAAAAAAGTCGGCTACTACGGTTTTGTGTCCTCCAAGCCGTGGGGGGAAGTGGGCGGAGCGGCTTGGGTTTTGGGGACGAAGGAGTCCTGGGAGAGACAGAGAGAAAGACAGGAGAGAGGCCACCAGACCCCCCGATAATGACCATTCGTCGGCTGGTCCCCCGTGTGTACGGTAGGTAAACGACTCATATAATAGTCATCGAGGTCAGCCGGCTTTAAACCCACTTTTGTCTCTTATTTTTATTATTTTACTGTCATTTTTGACAGTAAAATGCCACCTGGGTGTCCTCTGAACCTTCAGAGGATTTCGCCAGGTCTTTTTATCCTCAAATTTCAGAAAAATGTCTAGTTTCTTCCCCCCGGAACTCCAAACCTCGCCTCGACTGTGATCATCTAATAAATTCATTTGTTTACTACTAAATTATTCGTAATTTGTACAATTATTTATTTATATTCTCTTCAAAAAGGACAGCTGCGTTTAAATACTTGTATTAATCCTTTTAGATATTCTTACATAGAAAAAACGGGAGAAATTTGCAGGAAATCGAAAAAACCAGGTGATTTTTCAAATTACCGTATTCTTTGCAGCGTTTTGTGTTCATAAATTGACCTTGGAATGATTTGGATACTAAAAAGTGTGTTTTGTTTACTTCCTGCCATTTTCCTTTTAATAATTCCCAATTTCTTCATTTCTAGCCCCTTTTTTTCGGGCTCGGTTTATGGCCGCCAACTGATTAGAATCCTTCTTGACTCATGGGAATTTCTACAGAAAATATAAAAGACCTGGCCTGGCTTCTACAATGGTCCCGAGAGGAAGAGCACAGTAATGCTTAAAAATAATCCAAAAGTGCTAATAATAACCTGCCTTTAAATGGCCCTATAAACCCCCGGGTGGGTGCAATCAATCGATTCGTCAACCAGCCGCCGGTCGTCCAGTTTCCCCGCCCCCAAAGGGCTACCCTCCTTTTTCCTTTAAAGGAGCCTAGAATTTTTAACAACTGACGCAGAGTTCATTGAGCTCTTTTCGTGCAAAAAATATAAGCGAGGGTGGCACACGGAAGGGAGGCGGCAGCTTTTTTTGGGGAAAGAAACGCGAGTACCCAATGAATTATTCGAGTTTTCGTGGCTATTTTCGGGAAGAGGAGACAAAATACCCGGGCAAACCTGTGAAGGTGTACCAGAGTCTTGCACGGGAGTTTTAAAAGAAAAACATGGATTTCTTTCTCCTTCTGTGCAAGCAAAAAATCCCGATAATTTGATGCAACTACAAGTTTTTTGTGAAAATTATACAGAAGCCCGTCCAGAAAACAGTTTGCAGCTGACTATTGTAAGATATTTCTCTGGGCTAAAGGTCACAATTCGCTGTGAGATCCATGGATGACTATTCTACAGTAATCTTGACTCATTGAGGAGAAATTTAAACGCCAGGAATGAGCAATTGGACCAAGATTACAACAGGGCTGGATTTTCCACAATATTCCCGAATTTCTTTAAAGAATTCTTTAAAGCACACACTGGATATTTCCCCGTAAACAGAAAGCGCCGACTTCCCTTGGCAAAAAAAGTTGACTTATCAGCTGGAGACGCCAACTGACCTCGAGAGTTTTTTTTTGTATTTTTGGGCGGGAAGACAGAAATTGAACTGGTTCCGGAAGCGTCCCTTTTTCACTTTCATGACTTGAACACTTTCGATTTTTAAAGCAAAAAAAGAGGCGAGAATTGATTAGAAAAATGAGCTGGATCTATGCAATAAAACAGACAGACGAGACTGTAAATCATAGAGCAAACACGACTCGACGAGGTGGAAAAATTTGTTGTGAAATAAAGCAGAAAGAGCTGCAGTCTGCAGACAAGGAGCAGTTTTTGAAGGATTACTGTATTTTCTAACTATTTTATAAGGAATTCTATGTTTCCAACACAACTACGGTAGATTTCTAGCTAATTCTAATGGAAAATAGAATTATTAAAAGTGCTTAAAGGTCTGAATTGGCGAAATCTCCTCATTTTTAATGGAATTACCCACCTCTCCAGGTTCAGTTTCTTCCTCTGACTGAATACTTTCATCTTCGTCATCATTTTCTTCAACAATTTCTAGTTTATCTTCCATTTAAATGGAATAAGGCAATATTAGTGAAGAAGAATGAGTAGAACCCGCCAGCGAGTACACGAAAAAGTCTGAGAGACGCAGATGTTTTCGGAGTGAGAGAGGTGGAACCGTGATAAAAGTCTCGACGACACTCTTTGGGCACAAGAAGAAGTACCCCGATAAGAAAAAAAAGAACAGCAATTGGGGAGGTTGTTGAACAGAAATTTGAGTCATTTTGAAGAATTTTAACCTCTTTAAAAATTATTAGAGCTGAGCTGCAGTAGTCTCGGCACGCTGTTTACAAAGTGTCATTTTCATCAAGTGGAACCTGTTAAAATCAACAAATAAATTCGCAAATGAAATTCGTCTAAAAATTTGCCGTTATACAAAAAATAAGTGTTCCAATTTCAAAATTCCCCCATTTCCAGACTTTTTTTCATCAATTTCCCGCCCCTCCAGCTGACGAAAAATCAGCTGCCCGACCAATTTTTTTGATCACCGCTATTTTTTCCCTTATCACCCCGAGTCCAAGTCATTTTTTCTCGTGTCTTGCCGCTCCTAGCCCCATTTTTTTTATCAGCCTACGAAAAAAAAATCAGTAATGTGCCTGCCGGTGCCTGGTGTAAAAACTGGCATTTTTTCTATCTCTCGTGCCGGGTGGCACCAATTCCTATTTTTTTCTCTATGATCTCTTTTTCTCTCACTCCCGAATACTCAGCTACCACTCAGGGGCCAGTTTTTGCAATCGATTCGCACCGCCCATCAAGTGAAAAAATCCCAGGGTCTTGCAACGAATGTTGGTAGAAGATAAATGCGGAAAATTGTGGCTATTCTTCTAAAAAAGAGCGTACAGTAATCAAATATACGGAGCTTTTTTTCAATTTTTTTGAAAAATTAGGCAAACTGTTCAGAAGTTCTTAATTAGGAGATAAAGTATTCCAGAATCCATAATATAATTTTGTTTAAAATTATCCTGATTGTCCCCTCAAAATTCAAAATTAAACTGGGAAGAAATTCGGTAGCTTTCGCCCTCCTCGCAGTCTCCTTAAATGGCTACAGTAATCCTCTCAACCGCACCAAAGGATTCCCTTTCGTAAATTCTTTAAAGAATGCCATTAAAGATCCCTCACAGATCCCCTGTCCAGCTGATCAGATCGATTGAATTTCGAAGAGTCCTAGCACCCGTCTCCCTGCCCGCCCGCCAGTCGTTTTTTGTCGGGTTGTTTCGCACTGCGTCATAGGGGCATTTTTCGCTATTTTCTGTCTCTCTCTCTTTCTCTCTCGCTCTCTTTGACTGTCTCTTTTCCACCTGGACCAGACACTGTGAACAAGAGAGACTCGGCCATTGATTTTAGGGAGCAGACTTAGGGAGAAAAACTGGGGTCGATTTAAAGACGAAGACCACCCAGTTGGCAGAAAAAAACAAAGCTGACAGACCGATGTCAAAATGGTTGAAAAAGTGGGGGTTAAGAATCGTTTTTTGTAGGCAATAAGACGCCGACCAAGGAGAGAGGAGGTGATAAGGCGGCGAGGGAGAGCCGGGAAAAGGACTGTAGAACAGGGAGGCTTTTTGGGGCTTTCTTTAAAGAAAATAATACTAGCATGAAATAATATAGAAAGTAACTCGAAAATGACAAAAATCTCCCGATTTCCAATGTTTCTCATAGCTTTGGGGTTATTTTCACCCGCCAATAGGCTAAAATTTCACTAATTTTTAAATAAAACCACGGCTTAGAAGATCTAGGAAGCAGCCCCGTTTTTCCTAGCTATGTTCTTCTGACTTTCTATCGCAACTGTTTGAATAGCCTAATGATCCCATCAATAGCCAGAAAAAAACCCCGATATCGCAAGAAAATGCAAAAAGTCGCTAGGATTCTATGGGACGGTGATTAGGAGCATAAAATGATGAGATTGGAAGCATTTCCTGCCGGCGTCGAGTCAAAGTGAGAAATTAAAGAGAAGCCGGTGTTCTTGTTCATTTCAGTGCAAAATAAATGAATATTTACTTAAATTATTAAAGGAATTCATGAAAAACGTGAATAATTAGGTCAAGGTCATTGATAAATTGCAGAAAATTGATGAAATATGGAGGAAATCTCTAATTTTTCGGTTGTTTTTGGGCGTTTTCCGTCATATTTCTCATTTTTTGGCTGTCTATAGGGTTTCTATTGTCTTTTTTTGTCATGTTTTCTTTTTTTCGGCCTCGGATTATCAACATCAATTGGGTTGGTGTGTCGCTATTGATAGGCAGGCAAAAAAAGAAGTTCAGGGCGCGGCGACGACTGAACCAGTGACCAAATAACCACACTAAAACGGGTGAAAAAACTTATTCGGCTTTCTAGAGAAAACTACATGGTAAAGAAACAGGAAGTTTATGTTAGCCGAAAAAAATTCCAAAAAAGCGGGGAAAATTCCTAAAAATCCGGGGCTTTTTTCTTCCTGAAGGTCCCGGGAAGATTCTGGCTTACTGATTTTTCCAAGCGGGACCATTTTAGCCGTGTTCTTTAAAGAAAATTCCCCCTGGAAGTGAAGGAACACTAAAAAATGATCATAAATCGAGGATTTAAAGGGATTTGATGATTCTGATCCAGGGAGAAAATACACAGGATTACGGTACTTTTTAATTTCTTTTTTTCTGCTCAGGACTCTTTCAGTCTTTTTTTTTAAAGAAAATTGCCCTAAATGAGGTGAAATAGTAAGAAAAAGCCAAGCCTCCCCACTCCTGGACAGGCCTTTTTTGGACGGTCTGCCCTGCCTTCTCTGGATTCTCTATATTTCTCCCAATCTCTCTTTTCGTCCTCCGCCTGTCACTGTGCTTTAAAGGAGGGAGGATGCCGATGCTAGTGGCGGTATACGGTAGCCAGTCAGCAACCCGGCGACCGGTTTCGGCCCCGCGCATTTTACATCTTTCCACAGGGCCATGGGAAGGCGGGAGGACGGGCGAGGGAAAGGTAGAAAAAACTAACAGGAGGAAGGACGTCGACGACGGCGGGGGGACGAACGAACGACGAAAACGACGCAATTATGCACTGGGTTGGGCCTGTGGACGACGACGGTCGACAGCGGGTGGTTAAAACGGGGACCGGCGCGGTAAAAGAGATCTTATTCGACGGCTCGTTATAAACGGGAAGGGCTCCTTTAAATGAATAAAAAACAAAAAAATCAGCCGAAATGAGCTGAAAAGGGGCTTTTTTCGGGAAAAATTAGTTCAAATAGTCCAGAAATTCCTTAAGCATGTTCTGCTTGAGAATTTTGCTAAAAATTCTTATTAAATAAGGTTAGAAATTAGATATAGTATGGCCCTTCCTTTTGGAAACTCAGGAAATACGTGGTTTTCCTGCGTTTTGGTGAATTTTGGGTTCACTTTGCGCCCAACACCTGAATTTCCTTGATTTTCGTTTTTCGCCTGATTTTTTTTCGCTATTTTTTGTTCTGAATAAAGCAGTAATTGAAGAAAAAAAGCGCAGAAAAACTCCGCTGAAATCATCTGTTCTTTCAAAAAAAGGCGAGCGTAAATCAAAAAGCATGGAAGTATAGCACCAATATTGACCACACTTTTTTCACAGCTCAGGCTGGCAAAAGTTGAGAGCGCTGAACGGCAGTAGACACAAGTTCAAAGAACAAAAAAGGCTGGGGAAAATGGAAGGAGAGAGCGGGAGGAGCGTCTCCTGTTTCAGGGGAGAGAGGAGAGACTCTCACAAGCCGCCTTTGGGTCTTACAGAGAAAATTTCCGGGATTTTTAAATCAGCAAATTTCAGGGATCAGGGATGGAAGTTTGTCTCTTCGCAAGGTTCAATTTTGGAAAGAGAAGCCTCAAGAGATCCTGCATGATGCCAACTAAAATCTAAGGAGTTTTGTCATTTTACAATAGTCCAAAATCCAAGGTTCAATAGTTCCATTGTCTAGTCGCTTTGGCGCCTAATTTACTTTCTTAAACTTTAATTAGACGGCGACAGTATGGGGCATTTTCTTTTTCTTTAAAGTAAAATACTAGATTGTCCGCCACTGCTCCTGGTCCTAGTTCATGCATTGGTCTCGTCGCGACTGATAGGATTAGCGCTGTTGTCATTTTTTTGCAGTTTCCTCTAATCGTCAACTAATTTATATTAGCTCTTTTTCTAAATTAGCCTAATCGTTTCGGAACAGTCCCTAGACTTTCCGTGTATCTAGAGATCCAGTGGAACGGCTTCACCGCGTTCCATCTCAGCTTCTTAGCTAAATCCTTCCTAGAAGGATTTCTCTCCGCCAAAAAATGGCTGTCATCTAGCACTTTGCCTAACGAGGAACACAGGGAGTTAGGATAAGATGATAGGCGTTCCAAATGGAAGATCAGAAGACCTTTAATAGGAAAAATTACACCATTTTGCAGGTGAAATTAGCTGGAAAAAAGGGGAGAGTCGAGTCAGAGAAGAATGAACATGAATATCAAAAAACAGCTAGCCAAATGAAGAGAAACATGATGAACTACCGTAGTGCTGGAAGTCTAGAGACAGGAATTCACTTTAAAGGAGGTTTTTCCTAGGTTTCCAGCATGATTTTCGACTTGGAATTTTAGAGATTCTCCAGAATAGCGTAATTTCTAGCCAGAGAAACTTTGGAGTCCCGGATTACAGTAATTTTCCAAGGAGCTCGCCGAATTTGCCTAATTTTGGTTAGGAATACTGTACTCCTCCAAATTCTTTAAAAGAACTTTCCCACGAGGTCCAACGAGAAAGAAAATTACAATGATTCAGTAGTTATTAAACGAGGAAACTTTCTGATGGCGAATTACTGTAAGTTTTTAGTCTTCCGAAGAATTTCCCCTAATTTTAAAGAGTTATAATACCGTGCTTTACTGTATTTTCCGTTCTATCAGGTCCTTTAAAGGAAGTTCTCTTCAATCTGAGTCCAAAGGTCCCGTTCTCGATTTTCAAAAGAGTTTAAAATTGACCTTTCTTGCGATCCACTTCGGGTCCAGCTCTTTTTTTCGTAAGAAAGAAAGGAACTTTTCTTCGCGTGTTTACCCCGAATAAACATTGAATTTTTAGGGAGAGAAGAGTCATAAAAAAGAGGAGGAAGGGGCTGATTTTAAGAGATTTTTACCAGACTAACCTGTTGTTCTTCGTCGCTTTTCTTGAGTACTGTCATAATATGACGAGAAGGAAGAAGGGGAGACTAAAAGACGATACCACACCACCAGGAGACCTTGCTCCCTCTCCTTTTTCCCTTAGAGAAAACGAATAAATGGACATGATGGAAAGGAGAGAAGAAGACCACCCAGAAGAGGATGCATAAGTGCAAAAATTATCCGACTGGACTAGAAAAAGAGGGCAAAAAAACGACTGCGAATCGATGAAAAAGGGCATTGAGGCCAGCTGCCCTCATAGACGCGAGAGGGGCGAGCGAGAGACCGGGGTGGGGAAAGAGGGACGCCCGAACGGCGGAACGCAGACTCAGTTCCTCGTTTTTTTTTTCTCGCTTGCAATTTTGCAGTTTTTTTTTTCTGCGGGATAAATTAAATGGAAAAGTTTTTTAAAGCAAAGCGAACGCCCGTTCGCCCTCCTCTTCTCTCGCCCTTCCTCTCCGCTGAGTACACAAAAAGAACGACGCCAGCCGTTTTTTAGGACTTTCACCAGCTCGATCAACACGCCCGAGAGAATAGAAAAAATCGGGAGAGAGGAGAAGAGAAAAAAATGACTGGGACGGAAGCTGGCGCCTGCTCTCGCAACTGTTGTGAACTCCAGTGCCTCGAGGGTGGAAGTACTACAGCTGGACATCAAAAATCTGGCTATCCAGAACTATTCGATCCCCTTTGAATCTTTTTTTAAAGAAGAAACTCAAAAAGGGATATACCCGCGGTCCAAAGGGATCCCGTCTGCAAAGCCAAACGGAGCAGAAAAAGTGTTCTTCTGACGAGACGAGGAACTCCAAATTGTTGCGAAATGGCCAGAGACAATTTGGTTAAGAAGACTGAAGATTTGGGATTACTGTAGGGATCTTTCCAACATATTGAAGAACAGTACCCGCGCAATACCGTAATACCACAAAATTAGCCGGAAAATACTCGAAATACCCGGGACTCCTTGATTCAGGGATGACGCTAACTTTAATTGAACTTTGGAGCAGTTTCAAACTTTTTTTTCCCGAGCCCAAAGTGTTGCCATAATTTGTTCAAATTGGGAGGAAACGTGAGGAAATTTGCAACTTTCAACAGCTTTTTTTCTTCTCCTGATCTCGTGACGATTACCTCATGCGGGTGGCAGTTCCGGGGCTGAAAAGCAGTGCAGTCAAATGTAGCCAGCCCGGGGGTGGCCCGAGGGTCATTATTTTTGCAGTGGTTTTTGAAAAGCCAATCTCTGACACAACCAGGGAGGGGAAAGGACAGGAAGAGTGGCGGAAAAAAAGAGCTTAAGCAAGGTGCAAAGATTAGGGGACAAGATGGATATTCTGGGGACGAGTACAGATTCCGGATTCATGTCAAAGAAGCAGGTAAAAATTAAAAATGCCATCAGCGGGTTTTTGAAGGACAAGGGTTGTCCTCGACGTCGACTCGACGTAAAAAATTCAATAAAGAGATCGACAATTGACCGAGCAGCACAAATATTTCAAAAATACGAGCGTTCTAGGATCATCGACTCGATACAGGATCAATTTTTTTGTGCCATCATCGGATCGACGCCAACCTGGATTTCGATAGTGGTCACGACAGTCGACGTCCACTCGACTCGACAAGGCTCTACTCGACCTACGATGGACGACCATCAGCTCAAATATAAGAATCCCAATATCCAGGTTAAAAAAGGGATAAAACAGGTTCCAAATTGGCTGGAACATTCCATTGCAGTGCAAAAATGACTGGATATCTCCTCTTTTTTTTTCAATTTCTCTCTATCGACTGAGGATATGATTTTTTGAGCTGTGACAAATTTTATATCTATTTTTTTCTGTCCTTCTTATCATCGGATTGAATCAGAGCAGACGGGAGGAAAGAGAAAAACAAGTTGATTAAAAAAATTGGGGTAAAAACCAGGACCGCGCTATCCGAAAGATTCAGTGTCCTTGTAAAGCCACGGTAATGAAAAAAAATGCGGTAATTGCGGATTTACAGGGAATTTTTGAGCTGGAATATTTCGCAACGTCTTCGGCTCCCTCGGATACAGTCAAAGCCACGCGTCCAAGGATCCTAGACTCGGAAAATCAGCTGTTTTTCTTCCATTTTGCCACGTAACCCCCCTTTTTTGGGTCTTATATCATATTTAAAGAGCTGTGTTCCCCGTGACTTCCAAACACCTTTAAAGAGGACCTACCGTATGCCATTGTCGCCGTTGATTGGTGCTTTAAATGGAATAAATAATTGTCTAGCACAAGAGGACATTGAATACAAGAAGAGAAGAAGGACATCGGCGGACTGTATGGTCGACGGGGGGAATTGGGAGTCCAGGACCCTGGGCGAGATAAAAAAACGAGCGGCGACACGTGAAAAAAATCGTCGCTTCGCCACCACACACATTTTTTATGCCCTCCTGACCCAATTCCATAGTTCGCTTTCACTCTACACACCAGGACTCTTTGCCGATTTTTTTTGCACTTTCAGAGGGGGGTCATCGGACTCGCCCGGGTAGTGCCGGCCACCACCAGTCATTTTTTTCGCCTCGTCACATTGCATACACACGTTCTTTTCTCTCTCTGCCTCCGGCGCGCTATCTCAGCGACACTCTTCCCCACGGCTGGCGCCCGATAGCCCTGCGAACGCTCGAACGGCTAGGGGTTTTTTATGTATTCGAGGTCAGTTGGACACAGGCCCGTGGATGCACTTTTTTAAAAACTGAGGGAGGGAAATAGCCGAATGAAAAACTGGGAAACGATGAGGAAATGAGGAAAGTGTCTTGTATGAGATATCATTCGAGAGGTCTTGAAACGGAGAATACAGATAAATGGGTCTCCAGAAAAAATGTACCATATGAGGACTATCGGTTGTTTTTAATCCTAAATAGCCGCCAAGGAGCCTTGTATCCCAAAATTACAGTAATTTTAATCCAAAAATGACCGAAACTGCCAAGTTTGTTATCATTCGAAAGGTGTTGAAGTGGAGAATGAAATTCAAAGGGCTTCCAACAGAAAATTTGTCTCCAGAGTAGACTTTTTGTCTTTTTTAATAAGTTAAACCGTCAAAACTCGCTGTACTTCAAAAATACAGGAATCTAAGTCCAGAGAAAGAGAAAACCAGCTAAAGCGGATGTCATTTAGATGATGTCGAGACTAAAAATTTAATGAAAATGGCCCCGAACGGAAAAATCATTTTAAATTAGCCGTATTTCATGTCCAGAAGATAATAGACCTTCTCTTTTCGGCAATTTTATGATATTCTGCACACGGAAACTGATGTAAATCCCGTGTTCTTTATGATTGCGTGAATTTTCAGTAGATTTTTCGAATTATCTGAGCAGAAATTATTGAGGAATACGGTAGAATGTCGAGCAGTACGAAAAGGAACACTCTTTGAACACGGCGGCTGAGTATCAAATGTCCTTTTTGCCAGGGAAAGAGAAGGAATCCCATTCGATCCTTGGTCTCAAATAATTGCTGAGCAGATGTTTTTTCCTTCTTTCATTAAAAAAGTGCAATGTTCCTTTTTTTTCTGACGTGAAAAGTAAACAAAAAAAGTCCATTTGTTCCATCCACCGGCGAGCGCCTAGAGCACACGTTGCGTCGACAGAAAAAAATTCTTCGCAACAATTCTTCTCTGTCCTTTCGCGGGAGAAGGACAGTGCCCAGTCTAAAGCCATTGTTCCGAGAGCCACCCCCAAGTCCGCATAGTTCATATTTGCTCGTTCGTTTTCCACCATCGCCAACGAGTAGAGGGACATGCATTGTCGCCAATCCAGGGAGAGAAAACCGGCTTGGCTTGGACAGCCATTTTTTGAGGTCAACGTGTGTCCCGCCGACGCGGGCTATCCCCAGCCCGAAACTATCCCGGAGGCAATTGGAACGAAATGGGCTTTTACCGCCGGCGGGCGCAGACATTTTTTAAGGGGAGAGGCGAACGGGGGAAAGAAAAACTCTGAGTTGCCCGTTATCACATCGATTGCATCTTGGGAGGTCCAATTTTTTGGCGGAGAGGCAAAAAAAAGAGCAGTTTAGACTGAACAAACCTTCTCCCGGGGGAGATCAGAGACGGCCAGAAAAGAACAGCTGGGGGGAGGTCCTTTTTTAGTAAGAGAGTTAAAAAAAAGAGGGGGGATCAAGGGACCAGACGTAATCCGAAGAGAGGTTAAGACGATGAAGATTATGACGGATAAGGCGAGGAGGAACGGAGAAGAGAAGATTGACGGATTTTGATCTCGGAAATAAATCGAAAATTGAAATTTCCAAAGTTTTTCGAAGACTTTTTGCTCATTCTTTGAGCATTTTTCAACTGCTAAAGCTGGGGAAAGAGGTGAAAGACAGGGAAATCCGTAGACGGCAAATTCAGCAAAAATCTCCCAAAATACTCGATTTTCCCCCGTGTTTTGACTTCTGAACACCTTTATTAAGCCGTCCTTCGTTTTCTCCGGATATCATATGTCTAATCCCATCATCATCGCACTTTGCCTAAGAAAAGTAACGATTATCCTCTCGAGTAACATTTACCCGCCCGATCAAAGGGTAATCCCCTTTTTTGATCCTAAATTATATCGTAGACTTTCTTTTAATACTCTGTAGTTGGGGCTAGGCTTTTCTGGGAATTTTTAAAAGCTAAAGATACCATGGGGGATCGAAACACTACCGTAATCCGAAGAATCGTCATGAGAAATTGGGAAAAAAATTATAAGAATCGAACTGAGGACCATTTGAATTACAAATCCGGGGCTCAAATCACGGAGAAGAGCAATCTCGAAGCGTTTTCAATTTCCTTTAAAGAAGTAGACTATAAAAGTAAAGAGATTTTCTTTAAAGATACCCGCAGTTCCCCGTTCTCGAGTTTCACCTCGTCTCATAAACATTGCATTGTCTGACCTCACTCCCGGGCGGCCAAAAGGGAGAGCGAGAACCCCGAAAAGTGCAAAATGTATTCGTAGAAATCTGACTGTGGTCGTTTCCCCCGTGGAGACCCAGATATTCGGAGTCAAAACGACCGAGACGCCACTCCCGACTAACACTATAATGGCTGCGCCGAGAGAACGGCAAAAATTACCGGTCAAAACCGTCAATTAAAATAAAAAATTAATAGGAAAAACGAGGTACCTTTAGAGACAAAGTAACCGGGTCACACACTAGAGGCAATAAGGTGAATGATGGCGAAAAACATGTGGCCCCCTCTCTGAACACAAAGACACCTCACTGACACGAATTCGAACGGAGCGAGTGTAGGATAAATGGCATCCAGAGACGGCGCAGGCAGTTTTTTACGTGATGGATTCGATGGAGGATGAAAAAGAACAAGAGAAGTGAAAGTTTGAATCTGTCAGACAGGCGCTTTTTTCTAGGTTGCCAAGCGGAGGGAGAGTGAGTGATTTTTTCTTTGAACGCAGATGTTCGAAACTTCCATAAATTTAAAGGATGCGCCCTAATTTCTATGAATTATAGTCCAAAAGTTCAACATGACGCTAAATTCTAAGCTGAATCCATTAATTATCTAGAAAACCCCAGCCAGGATTACAGTTTAGAGCCTATTTTCACTGGGCATTCCATGAAAAAGACTGTACAGTTAGCTCTTTTCTTCAGGTTTTGCGTGTCAGGATATCCTTTTCGAATTTCACTAGTTTTCTACAGTAATCATGGCCTGACAATTAGAAAAAGGCGTATAGGACTAGAAATGTGCGAATTTTCAGCTATAAAAGTCAAAAAAAGAAGAAAATTATACGGGGAATTTATAGTAAGCAATAAAATATTCTTTCCAACACCCTTTTCAATTTCCCAACTTACAAAGTTTTTCTACGATAGGATCATTAGGATTACAGTCAACTTGTAGTTCCAGCGGCACTAGATGGAATTGTCAATATTCAGTTTTTTTGCGATGTTCCAAGTTGTATGTCAAGTACAAAAACGTGCCAACGGTAATCTTCTTACCGTGTAAAAGATGCCTACGTGCAAAAAGTCTCTTCGGGTACACAATGTGCAAAAAAGTCTCCACCCGTTTATTCCAATTTTCTCGATATTTCCAAGGAATTTCAATCATTTGCCATAGCCAATAGAAAATTGACAGTTTTTTCGCCCACCTCCGCCATCCACTCCGTGTCTCCAGGATTGTTGACCTTCGTATTCTTCAAAGTAGTAAAAATTAGAATAAACTAGTAAAATGGCCAAAAAATTAATAGGAATAGTCCAATTTCCGCCTGCAGACTTGCACTTGGTTTAAAACTTGGAAAAGTGCGTCCGAGACCGAAGGGAAGTATTTGAGCGCCGTGTTGACTCTCAAAGCGATCGCATCGAGCTCTAGGGGAGAGGCAGTGCAACACTGGGACTCCCACGGGGTACAGACAGGAGCCAGATCAAATTCCAATACATTTACAAAGTCATATTGGCGGGAAAATCCGTTTAGAACAGCTTACACGACGCCAAATTCCCTATTTTTGGTCAGTTTTGAGTCGAATAACCACGTTTTAGGGCTCAAACTCTTGGAGTACCAGGTTATACCAAAAACTGTACAAAATTTTTAAAGGCCATCCATTTTTTGGTACGAAAACCATCCGTTTGAGACCAAAATTGTGGAAAATTTACGTAAAAATAGCCAAAAATAGCTGAAAACTCATTCTAGAGCAAATTTCCTGTAAATTTCTATTGTATCGTCTCTAGATCCTTTAATACTTTTAATTTTAAAATTATATTTTATTTTTAAATGGTTGAAAGCTATTGTAGACGTGTTGCTTGAGGGAAAAATCCAGGAAAATAGCCAGAAACTTTATTTTCGTCATTTCCATTTCATGTCAAATTTTTGAGATTTCTTGGTTTTTCGCTTGAAATTCTCGGTCACTTTGGATCTTTTTCTACCCTTTAAAGGAGCTACATTTAATGGGCACGGCGATGTCCTGTCCAAAAGATTGACCGCTACATTCCTCTCATGATTTCAATTCCAAACTACTACCCGACATATGTTGCGATGACCATTTCTTTTTGCCCTTTTCCCTTGGTTCTTCAGCCGTCGACAAGACCAAAAAGACCGAATAAAAACCAAGAGAGTTTAGCTTCGGCTGTGTTCGTTTTCCCTCGTTCTCTTTCTCTATCCCGCGTCCCCTTTTTATTTGAACAGGCATTTTTCCTCGTGGGGACGATCGCCACCTTCTCCTCCCTCTCTGTGTTCCACGGATCCCCTCTCAAGAAAAAGGAGAGATCCTTAGAAAAGAAACGACGAAAAAGGAGGAGGGCGACGGAGGACAATGGCGACGACAACAAAGTGGACCCAATGGACATGGAACGGTGTTCGGGGGGAGACTTGGAAGGAAAACCCGGGAAAAAGCTGGGAGATTTAAAGAAGGCCCAAAAAGTACAAAAATGGCTGTAAACATAGGCGGAAGAGACGGGGGAGATATGTGCTCAGCTTGGATCAGGGAGACAGAAAATGTAATCGCAAATTTTTATGGTTCAATGATGTACATTTCTCTAAAAAGACGACGAATTCTTAATGGGATTATTCGGCCGAAAACATAATTTTCATGGGCTGTTCGGTGTTTTCTTTAAAAGAAAAACTTGGTCCTCAAATTAGAGGCCGATTCTTTAAAGAAAATTGTAAAAATGAGTAAAAACCGGCTCCGTCTAAAGTCCTTCAGTACTAATAGGACAAAGATGAGATTTTTTTTCCATCATTTTTTCAGCCATTGGTGTTCCGTTTTTTATTGTGTAGACAGCTTTTTTTGCGTCATAACGAACGTGGATTTTAGTCTCGAAAAAAACAAAAAAGGGACCTTGAATCAGGGAGATCAGATTGTTGTGGGATTGTGGCGGCTTAATATTTTTGAAATTGGATTTGTGAACACGCTATGGGAGGTATAAATTCTGGTCAGTTCGACATCTATATCGCCTAAAAATTAACTGGGGTGATTGGGAAAAGTGGCGGAACTTGAAAGGAGCGTAATTCAAAAAGATTTTGAGTCAATTCCACCAATCCAGAGCCAATTATTCTTAAAAAAATGGCATTTTTCTATACTTTTCACGATACATGTGGCAGAACTCCGGAACGTCCTCCTAACAACCAGAATCCCGAAAAATTGTCCAGATACTATCAAAATCTCCTGGACGGTGCGGAGATCGAACCCACAGCCGATATTTTGTAAGTTCAACGCGTACTCCACCATTTCTGGCATTTTCCAACTGTTAAAATCCCTAATTTTATGAAGAAGTTAGCGTATTCCCTCTCATAACCGGGAAGTCTAGTAAATTTTGAAATTTCCCGTTAAAAGTTCACTGCTGACCGTCATCAGTGATAATCGCCTGGTTATAGCCACCCATTAAATCCTTCCAAACTTCCCCTTCCCTTCTACGTAACACTCCGCACACATTTCTGTCTGTCTGCCCTGCTATAAAAGTGGATTAGGAAACCTACCGGAGGAAGTCGCCCAAATTGTGAGAGCATCGGATAACCGAATGAGTTATTGTTGAACGAGAAGAGATCTAAAATAATTAATTATTATTCAATTAATTTTCTGATTACGAAATGTTTTTACGTTTTGTTTTTTTACACGGATTTTTTCTCTTATCATTGGAGGTTATCACAAGAGAAAAGAACGCGTTATCTCGCGACGACAAAACACGCATCCAGCTATTTTTTAGTGAAAAATGAGGGACTAATACAGGGATTGATAAAAGATTTAAAAATTGGAAGTTGATGTGGAATACAGTCAAACTCCCGGGCTATTTCCTGATTTTATGATTTTTCTCTCATTTAATGAAAATCCCTCTTTCATATAAAAAATCCGCCAATCCGGGAGGCCAATCTCAAAAAAGAAAGACTAATCCGTCGTCTTACTCTCTCCATGGTTAATCTTATTCCATCCATTCACTCGGTGTGTCTAATAAGAAGCCCCGTATCGCCGTGATCTATCCAAAAAAGATCTTTTTATCTCTCGGTCATTTTTTATGACGTGAACGAGAGTTAGTTAGCTGATTCTTACCATTCTGATTGAAATGAGGGAAACTGGGAACGTCGACGGCTGCCGCTTGTTGGAGAGCGGCATTGAGATTCGGGATTTGGCTGTGGCCAGAGGAATTGTTGTTGTTGTTCAACAGAGAAGGTGTCTGAAAAAGCATTTAAAAATATATTTAAATGGTTTGAAAGCCCTCTTTTAGCAAAGTCAGGGCGAGCCGTAAAGAGTCGACGCTGTGTCGACGTCGAGTGATCATCGACTGATACCTTCATTAATGTTTTTTTTTCAATTCAAAACTCCGCATTTTTACAAGTTGGACCTATGTCATCATCATGAATCAACTATTCGACTCGACACTGGTTTTTTTTTGTGTCGATCCCCAGTTGACGGATAAATTTTTCCTATTTCTTCATTGTTTTCTCCAAAACTACCCGTGTCCTCTTATAAACCCCCTAAGAAAAAGGGACATTTTCCCTCCGGACAGCGCAGCTGTGGGCACAGGTGTTCCATGCGATGAGTAACCCTTCTCGGATCGTCGTCATTGTCTGATCTTGCGCTGCTAGGAATCTTCCAGACGAGATCCAGGAATATTCAAGCCAGTCAAATTCTGAGCATGTGATAGGATAAAATAATTATAAGCGTATAAAAAGGGCGCCTCCCCCAGTGGGTAATTATTTTCAGAGAGCAGGGATGATGATAGCTACCGTAATATCAAAGTTCTGCCGTCGATTTCCACCTTTTTTCCTCACCGTTTGTTCATTAGCATGTCCATTGCTTTGACTTTGACTGCCATCTGTCGTTGACGAATCCGTCGACCGAGATTGTGACCGTGTCGAATCGCTGTTCAGACCATTTTGTCCAAATCCATTGGCATGTGGATCCGGTGGAACTAACGAGGGACCAAAATTTGTATCTAAAGCTTATCCAGAGATAGACACACTCATTTAAATTCCTTACCCAGTGCCGAAGTTTGCATGTTGTTGAAACGAGGAGGATGACAATTTGTGTCGAGTCCAAATGTTACATCAAACTGTAAAAAATTTCAATATTTTCGATAAAGAATTCTGTCCCCTAAAAGATCCCCATGATGCCAATTATCACGTGTACACTTTGTAGGCTCACGTTGGCTAACTTTTTCACATTACCATATGCTCATTAAAATGGTCATTAGGAGCGACTTCTTTACCAATTTTCTGGCTACTTTTACTAACTGAATCAGTGGATAGACGTCTATGAACATGGATACGTCAGTAATATGTACTTTTAGGTGGACGATAGGCTCATTTTCCTACTGTAATTGGTGGATAGAGAAGGAGGCAAAGGCTCTTCACTTCAAAAGGGGCTGAACATCTTTAAAATGGAGGTTAGTAATCCGGCTGGAAAACTTGCTATCGACGTATTATTGAAAAAGCCTCCAATAAATGGGAAAATTAGACGGTGATGGACAAAAAAAAGTCCAAAAACCCGCAGAAAATCCCAAAAACAGTCAGTTTTCCTTATAATTTTTGAAATAATTGCTAAAACTCGAACTAAAGAGACAGAAAATGAACCGCCAAGAGTTATTAAGGAGATAATAAATTGAGGTCTGCTTATCCGGGCGGATAATGACGAATGCCATTTTTGGGAGAAAGAGAGAAAACCCTGAGAGCGCATGGAGGGAGAGATTTTTGACGTCTACCATCAAGAAATTCTTTTAATTCTTTCGGCGAGAAGGAGCAAAGGATTGCCGGATTAGTCAAGAAGCCTGTACCGGAATCCTCCTCTTCTTCCAGTCTCTTATAAGTGAACATCGGCTCGCTTAAAGGACATTTTGTCATTGTTCATTGCTAGCAAAAATAGGAAAATCACGTCGCATTTGAGGAAAAAAATTGGCTAATTGTTTTTCCCAAAGCAGGAAGAAGACGACGAGAAGTCAAGATATTTTTATGGCTTGATTATTTTGCAGCCGATAATTGGAAAAACATGGATTACTGTAGCAGAAAATCAACCGTTCTTATGGAAAATTCATCGTTTTAAAACCATTCTTCAGTTTTACAGAGCTGGTTACAGTAATCCCGGGAGTTTTATGAGAAATTCCCTGAACGATGTGAGAATCGTCCTCCCTTGCCCAGTAAACTTTTGGCTTTAGGCGCCCAGGGAATCCCCAGCATCCTACGGTAATCCAGAAAAAATTACAAAGGATACAAACATGAAATATGTGTTTTAGACATGGTTTTATAAGAAACCAACTCCTTGATGAGCCCGAAAAGCCCACGACTTACACGTTCCAATTTCGGTGGCCCACCATAGGACAAATCCTGAGGTTGATTAGGATCAAGTAAACCAGAATGGGACATCATTACTCGTAACTAGAGAGACGAGACAACTGATAATGAGTAATTCCAGGGAGGAGCCCCTCTCATTAGCCAGAGTGTTACCTGGGGATTCCCAGGGGAGAAGCTCATGTGATTGCCAAAGATAACTTACCATATCCATGGAAAAAGCGGCCGCTAGATGGCTGAGGGGGAAATTAGAAAATGAGGACAGCCATTTTTGGCATGGAAAGTGCAGCTGGAGATAAAGAAGTGTGCGGAACAGCTGTGAGAATGGAATATGGGCAGATGTGGAGGGTAAAGAAATAGACAGACAGTATAAGGGACTATGCTTGGGATTCTTGGACTTTTAGAGCTGTTTTAAATAAATTTAGACTTCAGAAAACCTTGAAGAAGCGAAAAAATTACTCCAATTCCCCAAGAATTCAATTTTTTGATGAAATTAAGCAAAAATGATCGAGTTTTCTCAGTTTTTGTTCCATTTCCCGCTTATTTCGCTTATTCAAACTGTCTCCCTCTTCCCTAACCTTTATAATCATAGCTAAGCACTCTTGCCGCCTCTGATGACTGTCCTCCACCCAAAGAAAGGCGATACCGCCATCTAGACACCAAGTTTTGAACCTGTACTCCCTTTTATGAGCCATATTATTAGATTGATGACCTGGGTAAATTCTTGTTTACTTTCTAAAGAGAGAAAGAGTTGCGCTGTAGGGTTGGCTGTGTTGCGCAGTCGGTGACTAGTTCAGATCGGGTGAAATCCCCTTTGAAGTGAGAAATGCCGACAAGATGGGAAAATGTTTGCTGAGGTCAGAGACTCTCAAGAGAAAGGGCAGAAACAGACCAGGAATTTGGACTTTCCAGAAAGTAAAGAAAGAGACTATCTGGGAGGGGATCCAAGGATTTTTAAGAGGAAAAATCACAAAATCTGGTTGGATTGCCATTTATCCGGAGCTGATCTTGAGGCAAAGAAAGCACGTGACCCTGGTCTCTGGCTACTTTGGTGGCGGGCCGTACTGTGTTCGAAAAATTATGAAATCAAAAGTGGGCTTTGGCTCCTCGGTAATGAACCCCCTCTCCCCCCCGGTCATTAGAGATAAAATTCCAACATTCTCATTATCCCAAGTCATCCCGTCGCCGATAAAGTGTGCCACCTCTTGTTGACTTTTCCGATAATGTCGGTACAGTTAAAAAGCCAAGATTTTCTGGTTCAATAAACTCACGGTTATCGGATCCTGCCAATGGGCGATGCTGTTAAACCACGGCATCTTTTCAAGATTCTCAAAAGCGCGAAGCGGTGAACACTTCTCCATAGTTTAAGAATTCTAGATTTTCAAGGTTTTTGAAGAGAAAGAGAGGAGAATATTGCCAGACAGATGTGACAGAAAAAATCATAAGATGGGCGGAGCTCCGAGAAGGTTTTGCCCCTTCTTCTCCTCGGTGGAAATCTTGGGTCAACGCGGGCGATCTCCCGTTTTGAACACCTGCTACACCTGTGCTAGTCGCTGATATCTAACATTTTGGGAAAGAAAAGGGCAATTTGAGTAGACTGGTAGATGGAAAAACGTGCTTTTGTACGTCGACGGTCGCTTGTTCATCTGCTTAAAAAATCCAGGAGTTGATTATTGGCGCTATGTACAAAAATGAGTTGGAATGACAAGAACCTACGCAAAGAATCCTGTGGGAGTAAAGAAAAAGCAAAATCCAAATGAATAATACCATGAGAATTCCTTAAAATGCCATGTGATGTGCTCTTTTTGCGTATTTTGGCATATTCAAAGGAAATGGATGCAGAATTACAAGGATATTTCGAAAGTTCCTCAGAGTAAAGAAAAATTAATGGATTTCAAAACTCTGACAAGTATCAAATAAATGTGGACAAGATAAAGTTTCCGAGTAATTTTGGCTCTTTGAAGGCTCTGGAAATCTCACAATGGTCAGCATTTTCTTGCGCAACAAAGGAAAATTCGAATGCGCCCCTACCCACAAGAATATCACCCAGAATATGAAGCCTCTAATTATTTCTTATTATTATAACAAAAAATAGGAAATAAAAGGAGACAAGAAGTGTTTTTTTCAAATGCGACTACTACGGTACTGATGAATCCTTGCCATTATGACTAACTGTCATATGACGCATATGTGGCCACGGTGAGCCTCCCTATACTCGAGGCCAGTCATCTTTGCAGTTCAAATTATGGACAATTTGTGGCTAGACGGGGAGATGATTTCTGAGGAATTTTGGGTAATTATTATGAAATTGCAGGGGAGAAAATTAGAACTTTGAATTTCTCACGAATGCTACAGTATGCTAGAAAAATTGGTAACTTTTTGTAATCATGGCAGATGTCTACCAGATGCATTTAAAGAAGTCAATAACTATAAAAAGTTTGGGATCTTGAAGGGATTCTAGGGGCCCTTTATATGGTAAACTCACTGTAAAACAGGATACTCCACAGATGTCAAGATGAGATGAGTTTGATACAATTCTACTCCGATCTTAGAGATCAATGGGAGTTGGACTCCGGAATGGCCGCTTGGCGACCTTGGTGCTTCACCTAAAATTCATTTTTAACGATGGAAAAATGGCAATGGGACGGGAAAGAAGAAGAAGAGAAATTCAAGAATTTCAAAGAAATTTGGAAGGCACCAAGTATTTTTGGGTTTGTTTTCAAACGCCCTTACCTTTGCCCAAAATTTCGGGTGCCCCTATAATTTCTAGACCGTAATAATAACGGAAAAGGGAAGTTCCCTCTGTCTCTCTCACTAGTTTTCTCTTCGATGGGAAATTGAAGCGCTAGAAAAAGGAGAGACGAATCGTTGAAGAAGAACAGGTTTTAGAGAATTGGCATGGTAAAAAAGTTTTGAAGTTTTGTGAGTCAGGAAGGAAAATGGCAGATGGCAAAATTGACAGACCCTACGACTATGGCTGTCGACTCGACTTAAGAAGAAGTCGCACCGATAAGGTCGAGCGCCCAGTAGATGTTGCAGTCGTCGACGCACCGCAAATTTTAATTTATTGAAAAAAATCGTCAAAAATAGCAGGAGTGTATATCATACCGGCACACTCGACACTGGAAGTCGAATCGGCTCTCTCGACCCCCTCAAAATCG
Source organism: Oscheius sp. DF5033 (assembly GCA_964036215.1). Lineage (NCBI taxonomy): Eukaryota > Metazoa > Nematoda > Chromadorea > Rhabditida > Rhabditidae > Oscheius > Oscheius sp. DF5033. The sequence goes on along the minus strand of CAXIWN010000012.1, from coordinate 3,178,997 downwards.
ACATCCAGTTATCCGCGTCGACAGCTCTACTGGCGGCTTGTAGACCCATTTAAGTGTTCAAAAACTACTGTAACTTTCTAAATTGCCCTATATCTACCTAATAAAGATGGTTTCCTGGTGATCCCAAAAGCGTATAAAGAAAATAAGAAGAATGCAACATGCGAAAAGAGGAAAAGAGGACTGGTAGCAGGTGGACAGTCCGCCCGAGATCAGCGAAACAGCTGGGAAAGAAGAAGAACGACACGGAACAGGAAAATTTTATACTTTTTTTCCTTTAAAGAAGGAACTGGAGGTGTGAACATGTTTCGATTCTCTTCCCTCCATTTAAAAATTTCGATTTTTCCCTCTTGGTAATAAATAAACTTCGGCCGTTTCTTGCCTTCTTCCCCCTAAAACAATCTGCGACGAGGCTTTCGATTATCGGTGTCCGATCGGCAAATGACCAGGTTGTTTCGACTACTTTTTTAGGCGGGCAAGTGGAAGCTTGGGACGAAATACGCGACCATGGCCTGCTAATTGAATGCGGAGAGAGGGCCTGTAAGACAAACACAGAAGGGACAGGAATAGGAGGAGGCCCTTTTCCTTAGAAGACGACGAGGCATGAAAAGAGGAGAAGAGACGATGAGGATCTTTAGCAAATGAGATAAATTAAAAGAACAAGAAATTGGCGATCTCGTCAGATTAGAATAGAAAAAGAATAAGCGATCCAATTAATTGTTGGCAACAGAGGGCGGAGAGGAAGAAGAAACCTTTTTGTAATGGATTTGATTCGGGAGCTATCAGAGAAAGAACAGGGTGTAAAGTAAGAGAGGAGCGTGAGAAAAATGTGGGTGACCACAAGGCAACATTTTCGGGGATTTTGAAGGGAAATCCGGGAAATATTTGACAAGATTGGCCCCTTTTTCGTTGAGGAATAACTTGAATAACATTTTAGATAAAGCACAATCAGACTTCTATACATTTTTTTGGCCATAAAAGGATTAAACTTTCGTTTAACGGAATATAATTCTACAAAAAATGAAAAATTTACGAAAACGATGAGAAAATTCGAAAAACAGACAAATTTCTCGAGTTTTCTCCAGAAAACATTAATTCAATAGCTTTTTTCTTCTTTTCTTTCAATTTTCTGGCAGTTTCTGTTCCAATTTTTACAGTAACCAGCAAGATCAGCATCAGCTAGTGATTTTCTCTTTCTGTGAAACGCGAAGAGATTTTTGGTAGTCACAAGTTTTCAATCGTACGATAGGACAAACTGAGGTAACCATGAGAGGTCGAGTGATTGATATTTCAGGAAAAATGTGGACAATAATTAAAAAGAGAAGAGCAATCTGTGGCCGTCATCGATAATTATGACGTTACACATTGTGGTTCTCTCTTGTCTTGCCTACTTCCTTTGTCAAGAAAGTAACCTCCGTCTAATGACTTGTCATAAAATTTCAGGCGAACGAATTTTTAAAGACAATTTTTAACGGCCAAGCGGCGGAGAGTCCAGAAATACAAAATCTGAGAAATTCCAGGAAAAGAAAGGGAGAAAAGTACAAGTTGAGGTCTATTGCACCACACCCACCTATCCCCTCCAAAATGACAGGGAGAAAAAGTAGTAGGGCGAGTTTCTTCTGGCAGAAGAAAACTTGTGAAATCTAGTCTCTTTTTCTTCTTCTTTAAAGGGGTTGACACGGAGGGACTGGAACCAGTGATAGGCCGCCTGTCCCCCGTGGACGACTAATCGACGTGTAATTATTTTTCTATTCCAGAAATTAATTAGATAATAATATTTCTATTCTATTCTAATCAGGTTACTGTAATTTTTAGACGAGAAAAGAGTACGGTATATTGTAATGTGTACGAGCGGCCGTCAAAAGGTTGCCGCCGCTTTGTCGCCCCATTGTCAGTGATATTTCAGCCGATAGGAGGCGTCAAATCAGATTGGCAAGTTGGTTGGTTTGACATTTTTAAGGGTTATTTGGGAAGATTTTCGGGAGTACTGTAGACTATTGAGGCATTATGGGCCATTTTTGGTTATGTGTCGACACACGTGGATAAAGTCGACCGTCGAAGTCGAGGTCCAGGTCGACGAGACTCAGCTCGAGGTCGGCACAGGAAAGTGAGCTTGTGTCAAGTCGAAAATAGCAGAATCAATGTATTTTTTCATTGCGACACAGTCGACTCTCTCGACTCAGCTCGACTTCGACACATCCTTCTGTCGAACCGAGCCAACGCACAATTTTAGATTTAGTACATTTGCTTTTCAAGCGGCGCTCCTACAGTCGAAAACAGGCAGTCTATTGGAAAAAAATCCGGTCTTTTGAGAGAAAAACTACCGTAAGACAAAACTCGTTTCCCTTTTTTATTACTGTAACGGATAATATAAAGATCCGCGTCAATTAGCCGCACTTTTTGGGACAATTTCGCCAATCTCTCTCTCCTTCAATCTCCCACCTTTTCCCGACAAATTTCTTACAAATAGGAATAGTTCTTTCGCCGTCGACGACGACGACGATTGCACAACCGAATCGATAACCGTCGCTGTTTCCCTTAAAAAGAAGGCGAGAGAAAAAGAAGAGCATCATCAGCTAGCGTGGGTTGGGGGAAGTCCGACAGTCGGTGTTCAGAAAGAGCGAGGAAAGAACCGGACCGAGAGAGAGAGACTCTAAGTTCTCTCTTCTCTCTCTCCCACACGAACAGACAACTGGGCAATAGGAGAGGGTGCAAAAAACGGCTCGGCAGGTTCGCGATGTTCTCTCTTCCCGATTTAGGCATTATTACTTCTAAAATGGGCAAGGAGGAAAGGGAGAAAGGGAGGGGAGAGATGGCAAAGTAAATGGGGGAAAATACTGTAATATCAAGTATTTCTCGGAGAGATTGAGCCCGATTTTCACGTGGGATTTTTGAATTTGAAGAGAATTTGAAACCCTTTCGATCCAATCTTTTCTCAGATTGGAAATCAGGAGATTCTAGAAAAAAACCATAAATAGAAGTAGAGTAATTTTCATGTGTAGAATTTGATACACGGTCAAAATTACTTTGAAAAAAGTGAGAAATTGTAAAAAAATGGGGAAAATGGGAGAAATTGGGCCGGTGGCAACGGAAAAAGACTCCAAACCAGGAAAAAAACCGGAAATCCAAACTTGACTGAGCATCTAATCGTCTCAATTTGACTGTAACAGTTAACATCCAGATAAAATTAATTAGGAAATGTGGAAATAGATGAGAAATTAAGGAAACAGGCGAAAATTTGCGTGGAAAATAGGATTTTGGTGGAAAAATGAGTGGAAACCCGGGGAAATTTCGACTTCAGGAACTTTTCTGACAAGGGAACCTTTTTTGCGCGTGCTTCGATCTCCACACAAGACATATACCATTCGAAAGCGCGTCGAAAATTATGGTTACTGGCTTCATGGAAATGTTGGTGAGTTGTGATCTGGCATGCTAAAAATCAAAAACTCGGGCTTAACCATGTAAAACTATATTCGCGCATAACTTTTTACGATCTTGCATTAGGCAGCTGAATTTTTGCCAGTAACCATAATTTTCGACGCGCTTTCGAATGGTATATGTCTTGTGTGGAGATCGAAGCACGCGCAAAAAAGGTTCCCTTGTGAGTCTCAAAATGGCTCTAAACTAATTGTGTTTAATATTTGCTGCAGTGGAGATATACTAATGTTTAAAGGGAACGCTCTCCTTTAAAGGAATTAAATTAAGACAGTAGGCACCGACTGGTCAAAAAGAAGGATCAGCCTATGGGTTTCCCGCCTTTTTGAATTTCAGAAAAGATTTTTAAAGGAAAAAATGGTGTAATCATAATGGAAAAGAAGTATAAACATGTGGTCAGATGAGAGAAAGCGTTTCGACTAGCGGCCGCCGTTAGCCCCCCTCGGCTATCCCGTCCGTCTCTCCCTGTATAAAAAGAGGAACGAGAAATAACGACTAAGGAAAGAAAGAAGAAGCGCTCGGGGGCTAATGCCAATGAAACTATTAGCTTATACTTTTAAAAAATTCTTCAAAAATCAGAAAAATCAAACAACGGTGCAAATGTTTTGTTGGAAAGAAGGTAGCAGACAGCAGGCGATAACAGTTGTTGAACTGGTAGACTGGGAGGTCTGGAGAAATGACAAAAAAAGAGTGGTTGTTTATATTGACAAGAAGAAGAATAGGACGCGATGAAATAGAATTGTTTACCCCAGAAAATGGGAAAGCGAGCCGGGAAGGACAAGTACTGCAAGATTGACCACAGAAAAATTGGGAAATACTTCCAAGGTAGTCCTCTTCAATTATCACAATAAAGTAGCCAGCTGCACGTAGCACAAGTGCGGAAATCAGAACTTCAGAAACATCTAGGGACTCGGAATGAATTGGTTTTCCTTGTTATGGAAGCAATTGAATTCTTCGCAAAACCTCTAATTTTTAGCCAGAAATTTGGCAAAATGAATAAAAAAGAGCTGTCCTTATCATTGGTCGGAAGTCAACTTAATCAGGTGGCTTGAAATCTGGACAGAAAGGATTAGACAGGCTATAAAACTAGCAGGAAAATCTTCCAATAATGGGAAATGGAGTAGAAATATGTAGGAATATGGTCATACTGAGAAAAACAAAACGAAAAGTTGCAAAATATACAAAAAATCATTAATTTCAAGAGGTACATCACAAAATAGAGACGTTTTCGACTTTTTTAAATCAGAAGTTCCCATTTAAATGTCCTAAAAACAAACAAAAAAATGTCTAGACCCTAGGAAATCAGGCTGGCGAAAATCTGGCCAGTGGGTAAAGAAACATAAGCAGTTGTTCTCAGGTTTTGGATCAGAAAATAAATGTCCAGAGAAAAATTTAGCTGCTGTTTGTTCTTTAAGAAATTGAGGAAAAATGCCTGGGAAATCCTAGTTTACAACGTGAAAAAAGAGGACGAGCGTTGCTCGAGCAGGAAGTGAGGTCAGAAAGAGGCTCCAGGTCAAGTACAATTCGACCCTAGAAACAACAGAAGATTACGGTAATGAGGGGCAGCTTTAAAAGGTTCTTTTAAAAAAAGGGAAATAAAAGTAGTGTGGTTTGGTGTCTCCAAAACTTTGTCTCCTCTGCCTCCTCTCTCGGTCTCTCTCAGCCGAGGGGGCTTTCTCGGCCCCTCGGGGGGCTTTACAACACCTACAGAAAAAGGTCTATTAATGCGGGCAACTAGCTACTCGCCACCAGTTTTGCCTCACGGAAAACCGGCGAGAAGTCCGCGCCAGGCCAATGACTCTGTGCCGGAGGCGAATGTCGAGGAACATGTGGCAAATTATGATGGCCACTTTTTAACTACACTTTGAGGGCTCGGACTCTCGAGAAAATATAATTTTCCCCTTTTCGTGGTGGGACCTAAAAAAATTCGGCAACAGATGCCATAGTTAGACAGTCAAGAGAACCACAATTAGACAGGAAACTAAAGAAATTTCCGTTTTAATTTTGCCAAAAGACATCAAATTCGACAGAAATAGCCAACTCGTGACTGTACTCTGAGAAACAGTTGCTAGCGGGAAAGGCGAGAGGGTAACTTGTCATTGTGACGGCAAAAAACGAGCCGGAGAAAAGATCAACTGGATAAAAATTACCCCCACTCAGTGGAGTCAGGTGATAGCCATTTTTCTCCCTCTCTCTTCTCTTGAAAAGACCCGAGCCTATAGAAAGCGTAAAGTCATAGAGTTTTTATTAGTATGAGACACTCAAAACCTCCGAGGCTTCTTCTTTGCTGGCTAAAGTGGAGGAAAAAATTGGGATTTTTATGGAATTTAGGGGGGAAAATCAAGAAAAAACCATGGCCATCGAACTTCGATAAAAATTAGAAAAGATAATATTTTGGATCAAAATCATAGAGTAGGCCTGGAATTGCTTTGATTTCTGTAGGATAACGGGAAACTACAATTAATTGGAGCAAGAACACGGGAAGAAGTTCTTAGAGACCAGATAGCGAGCAGAAATAATTTTTTAGACGAATCGTTATTCATTTTGAAGAGGAGCATGATGCCATGGGAAATGTTCAAGTAAATCATCAACAGAACTTCAAAATTGGCGGCAATGTTCGGCGTCTGTTGGAATAAGTGAAAAATTTGTCTGAATAATACCGTTCTGGATAATTTTTGGACGATTTCGAAGGGTACAATCCGGACGTCAAGAAACTGTTTCAAAATAAACGCAAATGACTCATTAGCTGGATGAAAAGTGGCCAGAACCTTATTTTCAGACTGCGACCATCAAATTCCACTCAAAATCAAGAATTTTTTATACAAGAAATGCCAGATTCCTTCCATTTTTGTTATTTTACAGTTCAATCTAATTAGCCCAAGTTTGCCGTAAGTCAACAAAATCCCCAAATCCTCTGAGCCGAATGTGTGTCCATGGTTTTATCGGCATGATAAAAACCGTCAGGGAATAGTGTCGATTCGATATGAAAAACTGAATAAAAATTGAGTGCAGAGACTAGTAGTTTTTGATCGATGTTTCGTTTGTCAAAGAAGTTTAGAAAAAAATCAAAGTGAACACAGGAACACAATGACTTCGCCGGGTAACTGCAAACTTGCAAAAATTTCGCTACTTTTCTCCTTTGCGCAGTGGTAATAAAAAAACAGCGGTGGCCTCATGTTAACCGGGCGAAAAGAGAAGCTCACAAACTTTTTTTTTTGTATTTTAGTGGGTAACTTGAGAGCTGACAGGGAATTGCATTTGGGGAAATTTTATAAGATTTCAGCATAATTTCTTGAGGCATTTTCTTTAAATAAACCACTAAAAATCAGGGAAAATTAGAAGAAAAATGAGGAAAATGAACGGCAGACAGCAAGGGAACACAGTCGCGAGAAAAGAGGGCGAGGAGTTTCCCTCCTCGGCGCCTTCGCTCTTTTCTCAGCGGCAAACAAAAGCTCACTTGGTGAAAAGACAATTCGCAACAAGATAGAGACACTGGGGGAAATGTGGACGAGAGGCCAATATGAGAAGAGTTTGGAACAGCAGAAAAATAAGCTAGGAACGGAGTCTCCTGTCCAAGATTATCCTGGATTTCTAATGGGGATTTATACCTTTGCTTTTTTGCTAATTTGACAGGACGTATCATAATTTTTGCTGTTTTCAAGGCGATTTTAAATAAAAGAAATCATCTTGTAAAAAGTCTTTCAATTACCAAAGGTCCAGCAACATTTTGTATGATTAGAAATGAACTGTACCCCTTAAAATTAAGAGAAACCCTACGAAAACTCGGCGACAAATTGGATATCTCCGGTGTCGTAAAGTTTCTGGATATTTTTTCCTGGTTTTGGAGCTCAATTTTGAAAAAATGGGCCGCTCCTCCCCAAAATTTGAACCCTTTCCAGGAAAGGCCACAAAACGCAGCTAACATTCCCTGAGACCACCCTGATTGTGAGAAATTGCCCTTGTTTTGCAAGCTTTTTAATGAAAGTTTTAAAGAACGGAGTTGCAAAGGATTTTAACCTTTACCGTAATAGGTTACAGGAATATTAGCAGAAAAACTGCAAAAGATGGAGAAAAAGGCGAAAAACTTACGACACCCGGACTTCCCAGGCCGTCTCTGGTTTTTCCTAAGAAACAGGAGGAAGCCCCTCTACAGTCAGCTTCTGCCGGTAAATCATAGTATTTCCTTTTAAAATTTACATAAACGGGCCTTGCAATCCTCTTCTTTTTAGTTATTTTAAAGTATGAATCACAATTCATCGGAAATCACGTTTGTAGCCCAATCTAGCGGAAAGGAAAGGCGAGGACGGACTCGTTCTTTTATCGAGGATCTTACTTTTTCTTCGTATTTTCCTCATCTAAACTTCCTCCAAAAGTGTAAAGAATTTCGAAAGACGGCCATCCCGTCCAAGAGGTCGTAAAAAGGGTATCAGTGGTCAGCCCATATGCAAATTGTCATTTTTTTTGGGCGAGTAAACAAGTCAATTCCGTTTCCTATTCGTCACTTTTCTGGGCGGGAAAATTTGAAATTATTTAAATTTAAATATTATGCTTCAGGAAGTTTATTCATCAGGCTGTGTGCTAATAATCGAAGGAAACAACGGGTCGAGAAATCCCAAAAAAGCAGAGAAAAAAGAAAGTGTGCAAAATGCCGGGGAGAAGAGCTTGGCTCAAAGCGCAAAGAAAGAATCATGGCCTCTGAAAAAAACGGCTAGAGAGCCCCCCGTGTGTGTTTGAATGGGCGGAGCCCCCGAGACCACCCGTGGGAAAATGGGGCGTGTGAGCCAGGGATCGCCTGCCTCTGTCTCTCTCTCACTTCCCATATACTTACCGACAGGAAATTCATCCAACAGGGCGGCCATCATCGAGAAAAGAGGATTATGGAGGGTAAAAGAGGAAAATTAAACCGATTCGGGCGAGTAAGCTGGCAACAGAAAACTATGAAAAAGGCCATTTTTTACTCCTGGAAGAAAGGGACTGGCTGCAAATTAGGCCCATTAGAATCTTTAAGAATTTGTCAAGAAATTCCTGATTTTATCAAGGATTTTTGGGTATTCTACATTGAAAAAAAAGAGAACAAAAAGCCTCTGAATTTCTGGGGTTTTAATTTCTGATTCTCCAGAGGTTCGATGAATTTAGAAGAAAGTTTTCTTGGGTTTTACTAGTAGGAAGACAACTTGAATTAATTCCTGTTGAGCGGAGATCAATCCCTGTTCCATATTTTTCCGCGTCTCAAAAAATAAACAGGACAGCCGTGTTTTGATCGTTGTTCTCTTTCCCTGCCCTTTTGATTACGTAAAGATGAGGAAAATCCCCTTGTTTACGTGGGAATTATAGTGGAAATTAGACACGTAACACATCTTCTGAGAAAAAAGGAATTTCTTCGAAAATAGAAAGAAAGAAGGATGAGGCCACCCTCCTGGAACAGATGCCATTGTTTTTGTCGTCTACTTGAACCTCACGCGTCTTTTTCAGCCCAGCAGAGGGAGACGAGAACCACTCGGCTCATTTCACTTCGCCTCTCAACACATTTATCATGTTAGAGAGAAGAGAGACTTCAAGTATTGAACATCCTTTTTCTATTTAAAACGTCTTCCCAGGTAGGTAAATCCATTTCCAAGCAGGCAGCCGAAATCTTGTCCTATTTGGGACGCCAAGCGTTGGGCCGAAATGAGCTGTACCGCGAAAAATTAGCAGAAAACTTAGGAAAAATCAGAAGTGGATTGGGAATCCCGGGTGTCGTCAGCTTTTTCCACATTTCTTTCGATTCCTACAGTAATTTCCCATTTAAACAGACCTATAAACAGTTCAAACGGCGCAGTTTTTGACTTAAAATTGAGTAAACTCAGAGAAAATACGGAGAATCACAAGCTTTTTCCTTATTTTTTTACTTTCCAAGATTTTCAGCTAATTTTCCCTCCCGCAGTTTATTTCCCAGACCACCCAGAATTCTTTCCCGCCACAGCCCAGCACGGCCAACTGTTTCAAACTCTGGTTCTAATTAGAGACCGGAGGCAAAAGTTGTCGTTTTTTATGTTCATAGGGCGGTCGAGCCACTAAATGAAATCACGGGGAGTTGCCTCAGGGAGCTGTCACTAATCGGCACGACCACCCAGTTGGGGGCCAAAAATAAGGAGGTCAATCGGATTACTATTCTCTTTTTTTCTACAGTAATTGAGTGCCAATTTTATAATAAAAGGGGAGAAGGGCGACTGACGTTTGATAAGGCAACAGTCAGATACGTCTTTGGAATAATTGCCATGAATTTTGGCAAATTGGGAGGAAAAAAAACGAGGGATCGGGAAAGGACACAGGAGAGACGTTATTAGGGCAAAAGGGGGAGGATTGATATCAATATAGTTTGTTACAATTTTCCAGTTGAGACTCATTTTCGAGCTACTCATCGCTATCATCTTATACCTGGAATTTTGAAGTTTTTGTAGGTTAAAATATAAAAAAACCTTTGATTTTCACATGTAATTACTGTAAAACTGATCCAAATCCTTTTTTTGAGCCCATAAAATTGGGAAAATGAGGAAAAAAACTAGCAAAAACCTTTCAATATCCTTCGACTTTTATACTTTCTGCTAATTTTCCGGGATACAGTTCATTTCTAATCTTTTCAGTAGAAAACTTGTCTTGGGTTGGGTTTTTTCTCGTTTATCAAAAAGTTTTTAGCATTAAGACACGTATAATTCCAACTATTATCAAATGTTCAGTATAATTTCTTCGAATTTTTGGGTATTTCCTTTATTTTTGCCTATCTTTTGATCTTTTTGCCCTTGCCTGGTTAACCTTTTCCCGTCTCTTTTTGGATGTTTTCGTATTTCACAAAGACAAAAGAGAACGGAATAACAAGAAAAAGATACATTTGATCCTATTTCGATCAAAAAATTGTCTATTTTTGGGATTATTCTACCACACAACTCCTCATATAATAATCCATAATTTAGCCGCCTATATTTTCCGTCAGTAAAAAACTTGGCCCCAAAAGTTAATGAGAACCATCCTCTCCCTTTTAATTTATAACAATTTTGACTGCCACAGACTGGAACGGGGACCTCCCAAGCCGCGCCAACTCCCCGGGGACTCGGCTTTTCTACCATAAAAAATGGCCATTAAACGTCGGCCCTGGACGCGTTTTGTTCGGATTAACTCGGATACATTATTTTCTGCCATTTAGGGGATTGGTCACGATGGACATAAAAAAAAGAACTGGGGGTCTAGAGGGATTTAGGGGGAACGGCGGCGGCAGCGAACGGGACAGGCACCGACCACCAACGATGATTTTATGTTAGAGACAGAGATTACATGGGGAGAACGGGATTTTTACCTAGGGATCAGAGAAAAACAACCTTTTTTTAAAGAATTTTATCGAAAGGAGGAGTAGTCGGACCTGGCACCGAGAGTAAAATGTAGGAGAGTTCATATTCCATAGGTCAAATTTTTTCTGAGACGGTGAAAAACAACCCTGGAGATCAAAGGAACATGTTTTCCAGGAATTTTATCGTAGTGTAAGCGCCACGCTTATAACAAGCTGCCGGTTACTGTAGTCATCATACAGGTCGATTTTCAACACATTTTTGAAGAAACTTGGACATCGTCGTATTGTTTCTATGGGAAACTTGAAGACGGGGTAGAAAATAAAAAAGATTGGGAAAAATGAACAAAAAACAATGTTTTGACAAAACCCGGAGAGACTTGAATGCCCTTGGCCGTGTGTAAATTGCATTTTACCATCAGATAATTCTAATTTGGTACTACAGTAACGTGTGCTAACTGATATCATTGATCTTTGGGCGTAATTAGTCGTCAATTTGTCCCCGTATGAGACAGATTTCGTAAGAATTTCCGACTACAGTAACATAATTACAGCCAGCCAACGAGAGGATTCAGACCCAAATAAATTTGAGAAAAGTTTCATATGGCATCCAAGTTCAAACGAAAAGAAAACGTAAAACAATTTGAGCCCATTAATCAATGCATTCCGGGTTCTGCAGCTTCAAATCGCATCAAAAACTTCTCCAAGTAGAAATGCCCCTTTTTTCTAGCAGGAATGAAGCATGCGAGGTCTGAATCCTTTCCAGCCTACTCCCCAGAGACAATTCTAGCTGGATTTTAACAAAAATTGAACTTTGGACTGACTGGGTCGCCTATTTTCCCTAAAAAGATAAGATTTCCCTGTGTTCTTTCAAAAAGTACAGCCAGTTCTGATTAGATTATCGGATTATGCCGGGTTTTTCTACTGATTGTTCCCAATTAAAGGAATAAATTAAAGGACTCTCTTTAAAGGGAAATTTAAATGATTGAAATAAAAGTAAGAGAAATTTGTGGAAAGAAGAGATCGTAAAATGGTAGACAGCCAAAAAATCGAAGTTGATTTTTATCAGAGCTGTAGTTATTCGGTGTTATCGCCGGCCATGAACCCCCAGTTTTTTTCATCCTAGGAGGCCTGATAGCCGCCTAAAAATGCCGCTGAAATTGTTTTTTTTTATGACCGGGGCTATTCTCTAAAGGATTGTCTTTCTTTTATTTCAAAATTCTACAGTAATCAAAGGAATGACCTTAGAATCTTTTTCTTTTAAAGAGGAAAAAGAGTAAAGAAGAGAGGGGCCGCGGCGTCTGAAGGATCCTAACAAGAAATGACATTGTAAGGGACTTTTTTACGGGGCGGAGTTGGCTGGCTGGATGGTACTGTAAGAGAGGTTTGAGACGGTATGACCTCGTTCCTTCGTCTTCTCCCTCTTCTCCTCCACCGAAATGCAATTGCGCGGAACACAACCGGGCAAGGACAACCAACGACGACTAGTTTATCAGCTACGGTAGCTTCTCTTTCTGCCACATGGGATACTGTAGGAGCTTTACTTCAATTTCCAAATGTATCAGCTCTAATCTTGTCCTTTATCCTTGGATAATAGTCTTCTTTCATTAGATTCTTCGATCCAGTTGCTTCCTTCCCCCTTCCTTTCCGTCAAATTTCCATATTTCCAGGTTTTCGCCCTTTTACTTTCCCTTTGCCAATTTTTTTGCCATACAAGAAAACTTTACGGAAATTACTGTCTTTCAACCGTTGTGTTCTCTCCAGAATGGCATCTTCCATAGTCAGATGGGTTGCTGTTTAGTTGCAGAAAAAAATCTGTCCCAGCTCATTCCATGGATTCGTATTCGACATTTTGGACAACTGCTGTTTCCGTCTGCCTGGAGATACAAGCAGTAGATGATTGCATGGCGGGTGGACGGTGGGCTGGTAGATGACATCCAGGCAACAATTGGACAGCTCACGTTCTACTCGTCCTTTCGAGACAGCCACCGGGACAGATGAAGATGACCAGCTGAAAGCGAGGATTTGCTCAAATTTAAAGGGAGGGACTGAAAACGATTTTAGCCAAATGAGGCTCAAAAAATGCAGTTTTTCTTGCTGTGCTACATTTTTTTTTTGCAGAATAATCCCTTTTTTGGACTCCTCGCGCAGTTCCTGACGGTTCCTTTAACCGATTATAGAAAAATGGCGCTACCCGTGCTTCAGAACTGGGAACAGACTGCAAATCCGCGGAAATATCGAAGATGGCTTGAAAATCCCGAATGTCGTAAGCGTTCCCAATTTTTTTTCATATTTTTCAGGCCGATTTCCCTTTTATACTGGGAGAACACCCAGTAAAGACGCCTTTGTTGACATATCTTCGCTTATAAGAGAAAAAGTTGGTGCTCCCGCTGTGTGTGACTCTTCTTTTCCTCAATTTTAAAGGTCGCGGTGTGTACAAAAAGGAAGAGGTTTCAGTTGTCGGCGGCGGCGGCCTCGTCCCGTTCCTATAACTTTTTTTTTGCCTCCTCCTCCGTCCTCTCATCCAACAAAACTTGCAACCGGCTATTATTAATCGTCCATTGGACACAAAGTCGATGGGAGACCGTTACATGTGATAGTCCAAGGACAGCAACCAGCCGAGGGTCATCCATTTATAAACGGGGGGAAATATATTCATTTCTCTCTCGGGGAAAATGTTAAATGAATTTAGATGGAATAATTGGAGAAAATTCTTCGGGGGATTTTTCTTCTTCGCTACACAGAACGAGTCTAAAATGGGTTACTGTAGGTTTTAAATGTGGGAAATATTACCATTCTGAGTAGAATTCTGCACATGGCTTCATGTTCTTGATCTTTACCGGCTTTTGGCTGAAAATTGAGGATTTTGGACGTTAAAGTAGAACAAAACCATTCGTTTTCATGTTAAATTAGTGTAAAAATGAGATGTTTCCTATTTCTGCCCCCAAAACATGGAAAAAGTGAGGAACCCGGAATTCACATCTTTAATTTTTCAAACTTTTCTGCTAATTTTCCGGAACGCAGCGGTAAGCTACGGCGGCTATTTGATTTGCCCACGTCATGCAGCCGAACCTTTCATTGTCTCACCATTTCTACCGCGTAATTTAACCAAATGAAGATGTTAATGAAAGACTGGGGACGACGAGCTGTGTCCCAGTTAAAATCACATGATTTTCAGAGATTATTGGATTTTCTGATTAATTTTTAGGAGAAAAATGTGAAGCAAACATAACCAGATCATAAAGTCATAGCTCGGAGCTTAATTTCTCGAAAAATATGATAAAAAATGGCGAAATGACGAGATCAAGATAGGGTTCTCGGATTCAAAATTAGCAGAAAACCTTGGAAAAATCGAACTTTGTAGGCTTTTGCTCTTGCTTTCGATTTCTACAGTAATTTATCCTCTAATATATCCTTTAAACGGGTGAAAACCGCAGCTCTTGTCTTAAAAATCAGTAAAACTTACGCCTTCCCGACAAGCGTGCATCAGATCCCGAATACTTCCACCGCGATATCCTCCAAAATCGCCACCTTCGCCTCCAAAGTCATCTAAGAATTCTTCTATTTCTATAAACTTAATAACCTACTGAATGCCAGCCATGTACCAGCGTGTACGGTACACATAAAGACGAGAATAAGTACGATCAATTGGCGCAACATTGTTGTCTACGGGGACCCTGAATTAAATCACAAATTGTTCTATTTGTAATCATGAGAGTATACGAGTAGAAAACAGGCGCGCCTCCGCTTTAAATGAATTCAGATATTCATAGTAACTGGTGGATATTGACAGGGCGAAGGGGCGGTTAAATACGGATGACAGCAATTTGTGTCGATTTGGGACGAGCCATTTAAAGAAGAGGAAACAATGATGATGGGAGGATGAAGAGATTGGATGTCAAAAAAGCATCCGGTTACCTGCATTTACGTGGGGGAAAAAGTAATTGGACTGCAAAAATGGACATTTTTTTGGGCTTTAGAAAAATTCCTAAAGAATGGATAAAAACATAAGGTTACTGCAGAAAAAATTACAAATTTGGTAAGAATATCCTAGCAGAATTTCTATTCCTAGCAGCATTTCTATTGGAAACTGGGAGATTTAGAGCTAAAAATGCATCCACATATCTCCTGAGCCTTCCTTTAAAGGAAAAGCTCGTCTTTTTCGCATTTAAATGGTCTTCTAGGTGGCCTAATCTACAAGAAATAGATCCCAAGGTGAAGAATATATTCATTTTTTGTCAAAGAACCCCGAATTCCCTCAGGATACTATACGATTTGTAACATAATTTGTGAACTTTTCCCATTTTCCAGGGTAATTTTCCCTAAGCGAATATGAAGGATACCCGAGATAAAAGTGCGCTGTAGTTTGAATTGACCGCTGTTAATTTTGCCGATAATAAGAAGCAATTGATGCAATCATAACCAGCCAAGACTGCGCCTACGTAGCATTTCAGAGTCTGCCTTTTCTACAACTTCCAATAAACTAAAATTTATTTAACGAGCTACAAGGGAAGGATAAATGGGGAGAGATAGGATCCAGGCAGGTATCTCTGCTCTGCTTGGTTTCTTACATCAATTAGAGGAGGAAACAAATGGAAGCTCATTAGGATCTGTACGTCAAAAAATGTAAAAACAACTACGTCAAATTTCTTGATATTTGGTTGGAGATAAAAGGATAATTTCTACGGGTTTTATCGTATAAGGGGAACATTGGCTTTGGATGGAGGAGAAATAACGTTTAGATGGGCGCAAAAGAAGTCAGGATTCTGGTGGGATTGCAAGATTGAATTAGCCAACAGTTGAAATAAAGGAGAAATTTTAAAGCAGAAAATGAGTGGAGATGGGAAAGAGCTTTCAATTATTCTTACAGGTTCTAAAACCCGGCAGATCATCGGGTTTTTCCTTGATTTTCAAGAATCCCCCGGAAGTTAACCCTCGTTTTTCGACTTCAGACAACAATTTCCATATTTTACGAGCTCCTTTATAAAGGTCGATAATAGGGGGACAAGGAGGAAAATGACCAGCAGAAAGAACAGAAGTTGAATAACAATCTTCCTCGACTTTTACGAGTTCTAATAAAAATCGTAGTCGCCTAGAGCCGAGGAAAAGACGAGAAAGTCTGATTAAATTGAGGCAGAGAATCACCGGACCACCCATTGTAATGGGCGGATGTCAGATGAGAACAAAAAGAAGATATCTGACTAAAAGAGAAATGACGCTGTACGCGGCCATTGTCGAGTCGAGCTTTCAATGGTATTACTCTCGGAACTCATAATAATCACGGGGTCGTTGCAAAACATACTATTCTTACTCTCCCTCCCCCATTCTTTCTTCCTTTCTCTTTTCTTAGGAGTGAAGGAGGCAAACATGGGAGAGGAAAATAGATATTAGTCATCAAATCGAGACTTCGACGGGTTAAAATGTCTAATTAAGAATTAGGCGCGTTTGATATTAAAAAATCAGGCATTTTTTGCTGATTACGGGGATATTTTCTGTTTACAAAATAGGAGACAAAACGGGAGAAAAAGGGCGATGAAAAGAAAAATACGGTAGCCGAGATTTTGAAAATTCTTTGAGTTCTCAACCAGAAGCCATAAACCTTTCAGATTTCGTCATACTCGCAGTATTTTAGCCATAGTACATTCAGCGAGGAGGAGAAACATACACACACACAAAAGTAATAAATGTAAGTAGATCCCGAGACATCATGGACGTGGATAATTTATTTTCAATGTCAGAATAAGCAAAAGGAGAAGTCAACGACGTAGAGGGAAATTGGAAAAAGTTGAGAAAAACGCTGTCTGACCCGATGTTAAAAGTGATTGACCCCTTTTCCAGGGAATTTTTCTAGGAAATAAAGAAGGTTTCATATCTCGGCTAGAGTCAGACCCAAGTGTAACTGGAACAATTCTACAACTCGTGCAAATGGGCTCATTTGGAAGGTAGTAGCCTTTTATGACAGGAAGAACTAGTGCAGTCCCTTGGATTACTAGCAGAAGAGCAAAATCCCGGTCTCTCCACTTCAATTTTATGTTAATTCTATTCATCCGGCAGGGTCACATGAAGTTGCTTTGGGAGAAGATTTTAGTCTCGAAAAAGTTTATGCGTTACATTCTCCGTAGAGATTTTCAAGCAGCAAGAGAAGTCTAGAATTTCAATGTTTTAAACAAAGAAAATCCCCTCTCTAACTAAAAAAATGTCTACTTTTCCTTGTATTTGACCCATTGGCTAAAACACATAGAATTTCTAAAGAACGCCCAAATATGAGCAGATGATTTGAAATCCGAATCCTCCCCCTTTTTCCCTTCGCCTTGCCCACGAGGATTTTAAGGTCAAAAGATGTCACACGGGAAGGAAGACGACCCGCTAAGCGGGAGGGAGGGAATACGAGAAGACGAAGCAGAAGGACCTTCTTTAATTTACGTTTATGATCCACGTGACATCAAATATTGGGCGGTGATTTTGTTGACTTTGTGGCAATTTGGCAGAGGAGGTAAGGAAGATTGGATTTTGTGACTATAGAAGGGGGGAAAGAGAACCTAGTCGACACCAATGAAAACTTTTTAATAGAAAGATTTATTAAAGAATTTCCTCAGTGTTTCCTCCAAAAAGATTGTGCAACCACGGATTTACCATATTCTGAGATTTCGTCAAAGTCTCCAGCTACTTGACTCGTTCTTCCAAAAGTCGATTCTGTTCTTGTAGACGATGATAGCCATTCTCAGAGTGCATCATGGCCTGTTCACAAAGAATTTGCAATCTTCCAATCCGCTGATCTTGTTCTTTATTCTTGAGATTGACGGCAAGAAAGATGGCCAGGAAAGAGAAGAAAAGAGCCACGTAGATCTTCTTCCCATCATCGAAAGTCATCGCGCAGACGGAATGATAACCGAGACTTTTGGCTCTTTATATAGAATTTTTGAGAAGCAAAGCGATGAGAATAAGGTCACACACGCGAATAAAACAGATGGGCGAGTTTTCGAATATGCTTGATAATCGATCACAGCAGATGGCCCGTTTCAATCTTAGGAAAGTTAGTGCTCCAGGAGCCCTGCATAATATCCTGAATCAGGGCATTTGAAATGGATGTTTTTCTTATGAAAATTCTAAATTTGCTTGGTTTCCAAGCGAGTCCCAGAATATTCGCTATCTCGGAGTGTGGAAACATCATAAAAATGGTAACCTTGGAAAAAACAAACTTCTCGAAAAAACAAACAACCTTGTAAAAAAAGCTTAAAGGAAGTGTTTACTTACACTTCTTGGCTAAGAAATGTTACTCATCCTTCTTCCTTATTGTTCTGTAAATATTTGGTATTTCCTCCTGGAACGAAGCTGATAAGTTTGTTTTTCATTGAAGTACACGAATCGTAGCCGTTTCTTCCAGATGTCCGCAGCACCTTCTGCCACAGATATTTGTATAGGGATTTTAATCGAAGTAGTAAGTCTCTTTTTCGGGGAAAAAACGGCTTCTTTTTAAGAATTCCATTCTTGGCATGGTTTTCAACGGCTTTGGTTTTCTAACCGCGTTAAATGATCCTCATTTAAAGAATAATTTTGGTCGTCTTTGTCTAAATCACTGCATCGGTAATTTTATCGTCTGTTTCAGTTACATTTTATGGGCAATACCGTTGACTTTTACGTAAGGGCGAAGTATCCCGATTCGCCGTAATTTTAGACAGAATATTCCTCTGGCAAGTGGTCTTTTGGGCAAAATCATAGGACAAATTATTGTCTTCTGCTGGGATCTCATTTTCTATTCTCATATGATAATTTCAATTGACAGAATGATTTCCGTTGCAATTCCTATAAAAGGCAAATGTCTCAAAATCTGTTTCCGAACAGATATTCTGGTTACAATTCCTTGGATATTGGCCATAGTCAGCGTTATGAATATGTTCATTTGTAAGCACAATTCCTTCCTAATGGCCCGTTCAGATGATTCTTGTTATGAAGTATATCATCCAGATCGCTGGCTTTATAGATATGCACAGACGAGTTGCGGCAGCTTTTTAAGAAATGTTAACTTCTATAAAAATTGTATCTGTTTACCGATAATGGTTATCGTCGATATGGTGACGCTTTATTACCTACGAAAACGCCACAGTGTACGTGTTGACATTCTAATTTTAAACCAAGTTATGGCTGCTTTTTGAGGCTGTTGTCACAAGAAGTTGGGCCAAATTTTATGGGATTATCAAGTGAGAGAAGCCCCCGGTAGTGGTTTTTGGAATTTTTTGTGCACTTTTTTGTCTATTGGGGTTGTAAACTTCCTTTACTTGCTAATTGCATAAAAATAAATCCACAAAAAAGCTTAGTTTCTCCAATTTCTGGTGCTTTTAACATTTACCAAAATGGCCAAGCCATGGCCCTTCTCCACTAAATAACGCACCAAAAAAAGGAGATTGAGCTGTGATAATATTCCAAAAAACTGTTCTGTTTAGCTCCAAAGAAAAAGAAGCATCACTGCAGAAAGCCGTCAACAGATGAGTAGCACACATCGAAAATGTGAAATTCGGTTCTTTATCCAGGTCGCGTTTCTTCTGCCCAGTAAACATCCGTTCCAGACAATAATCCAGGGTGCTCTTTTCCTATTTGGTTTCCTTATTAGTTACATGGGATATTTGCTTCGTGATTTTGACTTTTTACAGCCGAAAAACAAGGTGACTAACTTCTTTGTTGGCCCTTTTGAATGGGCCGCGTTCCATACTATCGACGGGTACAGTACAGTCACCTTTTTGTGTACCCCAGTTCAGATTGATAATGTGTATTTTTCAAGTAAAAAGAGATAACACCAAGAGAAGAACAGAAACAACCCCAAAGATCTATGTGATGGATTCCAGCAGCTAGAAAAACCGTTTAAAATGTCCTTTATTGTAGAAAATACTGTACTATTTTATATAGAAATAAATATACAATGAGTCATTTCTGTACAGAAAGCGAGGGTAAATACAAATTTTAAAAGTGAGTAGAATTCTTTGCTTATTTCTTCCTTAGACGCTCGACAGCATCATGCCAGAAACAGGCTTTCATGTTCTCAAAACGATCATAACAGGAAACATAGGAGAAGTCCAAGAGGGTGACATTTCCCGGTCTCTGGTCACAGAATGTCAGGCACTGAAATTGTACTTTACTTAAAATAAAGGGTAATAGTCACCTTATCCCCAGCCAGGGTGGTAGTCACTCCATTTCTGGCGCAGCAGCCGCGATGATCTCGACCTTGAGCAGCGCAGAATTGAATCTCGGCAGAGGCAGCCAGGAGACAGGCATCTTGCTTGAAATACATTCGAGTCAACTGAAAAATAGGGAGATTTTCGTGGTGGGATCCTAAAGGTTACCGATTGTTTCGTGTAAGTATTAAAGGTACATTTTTGAAGGCAAGCATCGGGGAGACCGCGTTGCTCACAGCAGGCCATGAATAGGGCATTTGGGTCCTGAAACGGCGAGTTTAATTACCAATTCAAAGGTCTAAAAATTGCTGGCAAAATATTTAAAAGGCTCGAAAGGCACAAAAAGAGAACAAAAATTTAAAATTGTGTGATTTCCCGATGATTCTGTGTCTTCCTGGGACCCCAAAACGGAAAAAGTTGCCAATATTTTATGACCCATGGAAGTTGTTCCTGTAAATCGGTTCAAATTTTTCTTTTCCTTTAAAATGACTGGCAACTTTCATTTAATCCCCCATCTGCCACCAGCAATTATCCCAATCGGCAGCTCCATAAACCTCATTGTACTGTGAGATTATTACTCTCTCTCCCTGTTTCCCAATGGCAAATTCTAATCGCCTGAATTTCCTCCCCCTCGTCCTTTAAATGGCAACCAGTTTATACTTTCAATTGGTGCTTTTCCCCGATTAAGCTTGGGGATAATCGGAGGTAAATGGCAGAAAGCCATTGGTGGCAGACTGTGTAGTTATGTTGTCAAGGCTAGCAGGTTGGATTAGAGGCCCCGGGAAAACGGATTTTAAAGAGGATCATGTTGTGTGAAATACACTGGTCACTACATAACTCCGAACTGGTTTCGAATGACCACAAACGGGTGGTAGAGAGATGTGGCAAATCGAGAACGGCGCCAGGTTGGTGGGAACAAATAGGAGCAACTGTAAATTATCCAAAGGCAAAAAGTTACATGTACTGATCCTAAATGACTGATGGAATTCTTTAAAGGGCCTGGTGGGAGTCTTCCTGGCACTTTTAGAGGCTCCTGAAACGATTGGAAAACATCACAGAGACGGAATTGGCTGCCCCAGGCGCAAATTTTGGACTTTCGGCTGTTCCGAAAATAAATTTTTGGAAAATACACAAAAAAAATAATTTTTTAGGATAATTTTTCCCTTCTTTTCGCAGCTGGCTACTAGACGTTCCGGCGTTCTCTTGCTGGGTGATTTCCGCTTGACCGCCTACTACAAACATCCATTTGAATGTTGTCTGTCTTCCCTTTCCTAGACATTTACGACCGTGTTGACTCACCGATGGCTGAGGTTCGTCTCTACGATGAAATTGTCCAAAACGATCAGCTCCAATCAGCACGGGTCCCTGGGTCAGGGTATTGGCTCCATGAGTTCGAGCACGTGCACGGAAACAACCATAAGCACCGCAGGCATAACCGGGACCACATCCTGAAATATTTTTATAGAAAAAATTGTGGGAAAATGACCTATTCCACCGGCACAAGTGGGAGCAACTGGAGGAATTGGAGCAGCACAAGGAGGTGGGGGCAAACCGGGAAGGGGAGCAACTCCACAGACTCCAGAGGCTACACACTAAAAATTACAGTATTTTCGAGTATTTTTCAAAGAAAATGGAGAAAACTCACGGCATACGATGAAGGAAAGAAGGCGAAGAGAAAGATCAAAGACATTGCAACGGTCCTGAAAGGAAAATATGGAAAATGGGAAATAGTTTAAAGAGGAAAAAGCCCGCCGGATTTCCGACGGCCATCCGCCTGTCGATGACAAAGCTTACAGTAGTCGCCCTCGGGGGATTTTATACGGCAGCAGCCGACGGGCGGAGGCAAAACGGACAAGTTTTGAGGTCGACAAATGACATTGCAACAACAAAACCGGAACAAACTCAAAAGACACTGAAATCCAGGAGATTTTCTACCAAAGTACAGACCTTGAAACATTGCCCGGTTTTTTCTGATCCTTGGGAGGAAAGTGGCAGGATTAGGGAGGAAATTTGACGAAGAGCGAAAGTTTTTGGTTACTCATAGCAATCACAAAGAGAGGAAGAAACTAGCCACTCTAAAAGGAAAGGGAGACGAGATCCTCGGTAGTATAGTGGTGAGTATCCGCGTCTGTCACATGCGAGACCCGGGTTCAATTCCCGGCCGGGGAGAAATCTTTTTTCTTTTTTTGAGGGGATTTCTTCCCAAATACGGAGAATTTGATTTCTTTTGTATCTTTTGTCGATGTGAAAAGGGCAAAATTGTAGCTGAATGGAGGAAAAAGCTGAAGACATCGAATTTGTATAGAATTCTAAAAGAAAACAACTTTTTGCGAAAAATCCCAGAAAAGAAAAAGATTTCTCCCCGGCCGGGAATTGAACCCGGGTCTCGCATGTGACAGACGCGGATACTCACCACTATACTACCGAGGATGCGGGGCTGTGGCAATTTTGTTGTGATTATAGCCCACAGAACGGGGTTTTTCAGTTGCTTCAAAGATAACGGTTTCTGAGGCTTTCCGTTCCATAAAAAAGGTGCCAGACGGGACTTTTTCTTTCTTCTAATAAAGTAAAGAAGGTGTCTTGATGATAATTTTGTCTAGGGCGAACTTATCTTTATTTTCAGCTTTATGTTCCGACGCCTGGGCCACGCATACGAAGTTTATCCTTTAATCTTTTTGACTGGCGCTTGGTTTGTCCTCTTCTGTGGCGCCGTTTATTGGAGTTTCGGGAAAATTGAAATTTGGCTGGATAGAAGCAACAGTACAGCTCCTTGGGATTGGGAAAGGATTCGAGACAATTACTGGAAGAAGCCTCGTCCTCTTCAGTGATTCCTTTCTGATCGCCTAGCCCAGCTCTTTTTTCCCTCTGCTATCATTTCCCATTCATGTTGCGACTGTTCTATTTGCTTCTCCACCGCTTCCTTTTATTGCTGTCCAAGTATAAAAGCCGAACACTGCCTCCTGGAACAACAAGTCGTCAATGCGTCTTCCCCTGCTCTTCTTCCTTGTCCTCCTCCTAGTACTGTCAGTATTTCCCTCCTTTCCCCATGATTTTCTCATTTTTAGGGCAAAAAGAGATGCAAATCAGAAGTTAAAAGCCTGCTGTGCTCGACAGAAATTGGCCGATAAGGACTGCAAACGACGATTTTGTGATTTTAACTCAATTAAACAAGATAACGTAAGGATTCTCTTGGGGAAAAGTTGCTTTAGATGCTTCATTTTCTGAATACTTGCACTCCGAGGAATTTAACCGTGCCGTTGATGTGGGATTGCGCCTCCTCGAGACAAGATCACACCGAATGTTGTAAGAAAAAGTAAGCAAAACTGGATTTCTTTGGAATTTCTTCAAAAATAGCCCTAAAAACCTGGAAAATGAGACAAAAATCAAGGATTTCCGTCCAATTTCTTTAATTTTCCCCCTTTTCAGTGGCGTTCTTCCCGCCTGCCTGCCGTATTGTGAAACGACTAAAAAAGTTCCTGACGATTATTTGAATCATCTCGTCTGTTTGAATAATTTCAATGCGATCCGCGATTGTTTCCGTGATCATTTAGGCAAATTTCCCAATATTTATGGAGATATTTAATCTTCGTGTAAATAAATTGACTTTAATACGGTATTTATTTAAATTTCCCGCCAATTTTCTATCGTGTTCCCCTCTTCTTCGCCGCTTCTAACATTTCATCTTGGAGCATTTCCATCAACTCACAACGTTTCAGAGTTCTGCCGTCGATGTCACCGCTAAAAATTAGATTTTTAAAGGAATTTGAGTGACTTACGCAACAGTTGGCTTCTTCCAGTAATTGTCTCGAATCCTTTCCCAATCCCAAGGAGCCGTGCTGTTGCTTCTATCCAGCCAAATTTCTATTTTTCCAAAGCTCCAATAAACGGCGCCACAGAAGAGGACAAACCACGCGCCAGTCAAAAAGATTAAAGGATAAACTTCGTATGCGTGGCCCAGGCGACGGAACATAAAGCTGAAAATAAAGATAAGTTCGCCCTAGACAAAATTATCATCAAGACACCTTCTTTACTTTATTAGAAGAAAGAAAAAGTCCCGTCTGGCACCTTTTTTATGGAACGGAAAGCCTCAGAAACCGTTATCTTTGAAGCAACTGAAAAACCCCGTTCTGTGGGCTATAATCACAACAAAATTGCCACAGCCCCGCATCCTCGGTAGTATAGTGGTGAGTATCCGCGTCTGTCACATGCGAGACCCGGGTTCAATTCCCGGCCGGGGAGAAATCTTTTTTCTTTTCTGGGATTTTTCGCAAAAAGTTGTTTTCTTTTAGAATTCTATACAAATTCGATGTCTTCAGCTTTTTCCTCCAATCAGCTACAATTTTGCCCTTTTCACATCGACAAAAGATACAAAAGAAATCAAATTCTCTGTATTTGGGAAGAAATCCACTCAAAAAAATAAAAAAGATTTCTCCCCGGCCGGGAATTGAACCCGGGTCTCGCATGTGACAGACGCGGATACTCACCACTATACTACCGAGGATTCTGTTTCGTCTTTCTTTTACAGTGACCAGTTCCTATTTAGCTACCAGTGGTTCAGGTTTTCCTCAATTTTCCTTTGAGGTTCCCGCTCAGGGTTCTACTATTTTTCTTTAAAATAAACTTACGTCATGGGAAGATCACCCTGCTGTGGAACTGGTCCGCTTCTGGCTTTTTTGGGATCCCTTGACCAATTTCGAGCATAGGAGAAGAAGCCCTGGAAATTAATTTGTTCGTAATTTTTTCCGACATCCAGACAAAACAGCTGTGATAACATTTTGTTGTTTTTTTATCTCCCCCCGAACTTCCTGGCAATTAATTCCCATCCCCGGAACCTGAGAAATGCACGTAGGTTTTGCCTGCTATCATTTGTGTCGCTCGGGTCATATTTCATAGCTCAAAGCGGGCAAGACGAGGACATGACGCCAGCGGCCGTGCCCCGCCGGTTTTGTTTGTCCACACCGTTTCGCGTGTAGGAAAATGCACGTAGTTTTTTGGAAAACCCACGTGTTATTTTAAACTTATGCGGGGAACGGAAGTAATTTCAAGTTATTTTAAGTGGAAAAGAAGATCCGGGCAAAAGAACTGGGAAATTGCACGTCAGAATCCCCCAGATTTTAGATGATCTGGCTAACACGGCTCAAGAAATATCTTCCAATTAAGATATTCTTCTAACCTTGAATTTTTAGACTCTTTCGCGGTGGGATCTTGGCAACCATTTTCAAGGTTAATTATCCAAAGGCCAGACAAGGAGAGGTGGCGACAATCAGGAGCCTCTCGCGGGAATAACCGACGCTTTTTCCGGTCCAAAATGGCTATATTTTTTATAAAAAACCGTTGCTCAGAAAAAGGATAATGGCGCTTCCTTTGACATCGTGTTAATAATAAATGCCCCCATGAATCTCCCAAAGCTCCCAGCATCAAAACAGAAAGCAACTTTCTGAAAAGTTCCTGAATATCTCCGTCTTCTGGAAGACATCTTTTCTGTCCAATTTGTCTTTTTGAGAACGTTTGGGCTGCCTTTCTGGCGCCTAGCTTCCCAGTATCCTTGTAAATCTACAGTATGAGGGAATTCCTGTATCACGGTTCTCACCACAGAAATACCGGCTTACAGCAATTTAATGCATTGAATCACAAGAAAGAAGACTCGTGAATATCTTGACAGCGGGATTTTGGAATTTTCCCGGTCAGTCTTCAAGTTCCCTAAATTATAGGCTGCAGTCTCCTTGACTACCGGAAAAACTCCCATTAAATGACTATTTTCCCCTTGAAAAATAACTGACCTGTTCGCCTGCCGGTTTACTGAGTTGAACCTTCGACGAGGCTGCTCTTCTAAAGATCAGGAGAGCAGGAGCAGCTGGTCGGAGAGCAATTCTCGACAACGACATCTTTTCTGAAAATGATGTTAATTAGAGAGGCGTAAAAACCCGGGTAAAAGTTGAAGTTTCCCCCAGACAAATTTGTTTTTTAGGAATGTCCAAAGTAACAAAATCTGTTTTTGACGGGCGGATGAACTAGTGGGATTGTTATTCAGGAAACATTGTGGCCTTGGGGGAAGCCCTCATCCCCCTTCTGGGAGGAAAAGGAGGAACTTCTATAAATAATTAAAGAAACCCGAAAAAACAAGAGCCCCAAGCCGGAAATAATGCGATCGGAAGGAGACGCCATCTAGCCCCCCATAAGGCAAGATGACTGCCGCCTCGGCTACGTGCAGAAATGGAAGCTGACGCAGCTCTTGCGTTTCCCGCCCTCGTTTGAACATTACGTGGGGGGCAATTCTAGCCCGGGACAATTTGAAAAGTCACGTAGAGAAGACAACAGAATATCCTCTCTCTCTTTCTACTTTGATGTCTACGGATTGGGGATTATGGGGACTTTGGGAGAAGGGGATACGGTAAATTTTTAAGGGAAGATTCTCCCGGACATCCTGCTCCAAGATCCGGAGATGACTGTCCACGTCCCGCCCCATTCTCTCCCGGACCATGCTACGTGAGTCGGAACAACTTGCGTGCTCGGCTTATTTGCACCCAAAGAGCAGCTTTATGTGGGAGGCGATATGGTTGGACAGTGGCACGGAAGTGAGAACAAACCATGGACAAGACTACACAGAAAATTTTTGAGGAAGAATTTCCCCCCATTTTTAAAATTAGACGAAGGGAAAATCTTCTTTTTCTTCCTGAGGTCACTTCCTGATTGAAAAATTCATTCCAGTTTAATTTTAACTCTTCAGAAAGTTGTGTAGGGCGTGAAAATCCAGCCATTCAAGCGCTTGAGAACGATGATGCATTTCATGTGCTCAAATAGTTTGAAAAATAAGAGAAACTTGGAAAAATACGGGTCCTACAAGAGAAAACACTGCTAATGATGGCTATAAATCGCCACTTTGGTCAATTGTTGCCATCCCCAGACGCCAGTAGGACAAAAGTCGACTCTACAGCTGCTCTCTGATTTTAGTTGAATAGATCAATGATTTTCTTTAAATTTGTTCAAGAAGATCTAATTTCCTCGTTTTCCAGTCATTTTTTATGGGCTATTCAGCGGGGAAAAGCAGGTGTCAGCTTCAATTTTCCCAATTGGTGTTCCTAATTCGAGAGAAGGAACGGGCAGGCCTTTAGATATCAGTTTATTTTTATTATTTCCGGGTAGAAAAGACGCTTCAGGGTAATTCAGAGCCATTACAGCCTCTAATTTGATTATTATTAGATGTTTTTCGATTCAAGGAAACGTGCAATTCTTCAAAAACTGTCGTTTATTGCGTGGGAATAAGCCGTAATCCTTCTTTTTTTTCGGAAAGCTCAGTTGACCACAATTCGGATGTGAAAATAAGAAAAAGAAAAAGTCAAATAAAACACATTTTATTCTAAAGAAGAAGAAGAATATCACTGAAAGCGGAGACTTTTCTCGTCGCGTTTCTTTCCGCCATCTTCTTTAGCAATTTTGTCTAAAATTTCCGGCTTCAACCAATCCAGTGGCTCATTCAAATTACACCATTTTTCCACGGTATCAATTTGTTTCAATAATTGCAGAATGTAGTCATAATCCGGCCTGTCATACCACGACAAACTGACAATATATTCTCGAATCATATTCATGGCTTGTGGCAGATCCCAATTACGAGGAAGATCCTTCTCGAGGAGATTGGCTTTTCTCTGGATGTTTATATTTTTTTGGGCTTTTTCCATGTCCTCTTTGCCTGGGTTATTGTTTTTCGCTGCCGGGTTTTCATTATTGTCATCTTTACTTCCTTCTTTTCCTGATTTTCTTCGTGCATTTCCTTCCTGTGAATCGATTGAATTTCCCATACTTTCACTTTGCACAGTTGTTTGATCATTTATCTTTTCTTGGTTATCTTTTCGAATAGTTGCTTGAGCGCCTTCCTCTGTTTCCTTTTTCTTTTCTTTTTTCTCAGCCATGGCAGCAGCTTCTGCCTTGGCAGCAGCTTCTTCAACCCGCTTGACCTCCTCACACAGTTCCTCATCCGTCATTGGATCCAAATACGTGGCTCCTTTGTTCCGACTAATAAAGGGAAACATGACATAGAACCAAGTCTCGATATCATCTGCTCGACATTGATCAATACCGCGAAGTCCACGAATCGATGCGTACAGTAAAGTACCAGCAAAACGATAGTTACCACGGGGATGAAGGTGACAGCCATCTTGGCGACGATAATAACGGCACAATCCATAATCCAACAGGTAGACTTTGGTGCGCTGCTTACCGACGGCAATGTTGTCTGGCTGAAAATTGTTGAAATTAGTGGAAGCCGTCGATTTTTTTTAAATTTAGAGATCGTTGCAAAAAAAAAGTTGCAGTCTTTTGGGTCGTGCGGATGAAAGAAACATACTGATTTTTGAATTTTTGAAAATGGTCAAAATATGAACAAGTTATGACCAAAAGAAGACGCAAAACGGCTGATTCAGGTGCACGAGTTCAAACAAGTCGAGCAGCTTTTTAGCACTTTACGGTAAAATATCCAAAAAACCAAAATAATACCTTGATATCCCTGTGAAGAAATCCCAGATCATGCATGGTTTGGATACCTTGAAGAGTTTGGATGGCGATTTGAATTGCCGTCGATTTAGAGAAGAGTTTTTTTCCTTTTTTATTTTTTTCGTCGACAATTTCCGCCAAATTGGATAAAGTCTTCCAAATAAGCGGCATTACAACAAAGGCAAAATCCAAATAAGTTCCATAGTCAATGGCATGAAGAAGATGCGGAGCTCGACGGGTACGGAATCCCAGCATGGCCATGACTTCATTTTGCAGTCGAAGATTTCTGTCATCGCCTTTGATTTTCGGCTGATGTTCGCATTTCATTGCAAATTCTTTTTTAGTGGCTTGATCCTTGACCAAAAGTACAACGCCCATTCCACCTCGGCCAAGTTCCCTGATCACGAAATAAGATCGCTTGTCATCATTTGGGCTCTTGATTATGTCGCCAATTTTGGGGGGCATCCAGTTGCCCAACTTTTTTGGAGCTTCTTCTTTTTTATCAGCTTCTATTGACATTGTAGACGTCCAGCACAGAGAAAAGTAGACGGTGTAAATGACTGAAAAACAAGCGAAAATGACCAGATTAACTATTTTTGACCAGAATTTTAAACGAAAGCACATTTTGTCAGGTTTCCTGACTGTCAAAAAACTGTCTTTCCGCATTTTTTCGCTTCTTTGCCATTGTATCCAGCTGCCATCTTCATTAGCGGCTAACAATGACTTCTTCTGCTTCTCAACGCGGTAAATTTACTCTAATTTTTATGATTTTTTACCAAAAATTCTGTAGATGACAATACAATTTCGAAAGAGAGTAAAAAATCGACTGGTTCCGTTCGCGTGTCCACCAAGTCCACGGCATCCAAGGCCTCCCCAGCTAGCAAGAGATCCACCACGTCGAAGACTGAACAACCGCCTGCTACTCCTCGTCGTCGTAAAGAGGAAAATAACTGGAAAACCAAAGCTATCAGAAGACTTGAGTCGGATGCCTTGGCTATTATCATTTCCTTCATTATTCAAGCTGCTTTTGCCCTGTTTATTATGATTGAGGTTCGTGGAGATGTCTCTGTTTTTGGGGCTGAAATGTAAGGCAGTCGAGCAGATATTTGATGGTGGACATCCGCCTTCGTGGCGCCAAATTTTCATAATATTGACTGAATTTTGCCAAAATGGCGGCCAAAAAATGGCGATATTTTGGAAAAGACGGGAATATTTCTTGTCGAAATTGAAAATTCTTTGTTTCCGGTTATTTTATTCATTTTTGGATGTCTTCAAGAGAACCGCCGGTAATTTTGAAAACAATGGCGCCAAACCGGGGAGAAAATGTACATGACGAGGTCCAATTTGGTTCGTGTCGCCCGTAACCCGTCAAAAGTCTAAAAATGGTTTTTTTTTTCTTTCGTTCCTGGGATTTTTATGCTGCTATCCAATTATCCTCTAATATTTCAGGTAGTCAACACCACTGGCCGTACTCTGATCTACCTCGTCGGGGTGCTGGTTCTTCTTCTTCTTTCGCTCTTCTTCACCATTGAGATTCTTATCCACGCGACTGTTCCCAAGTTGTGGTTGCTTGTATCTGGCATTTATTCAGCCATTGCTGTCCTCCCGGCCATTGCCATGCTCATCATTTCTACAAATGACAGCGTCGAGTTGAAAGAAAAACCTGAAAAACATAAAACTGCTGAAAATGTCAAGGAACAGATGAGACTCCAATTGACGCAACTCACAACCGCCATTACCATCATTGTTATGGTCTGTTTCAATCATTTTTAGATTTTTTTGATATTGGAGAGCAATTTTTACAGTAATTTAAGGATTTTTCAAACTTAGAAATCCAAAAAATGAACGGTAAAATCCCTAAAACCAAGGTCCGCAATTTCTCGTGTGTTCTAATGCAATTTTACGATAAACTGGACTTCTGTTCAGTTTATCGGGTCGAAAGCTTATTATGGAAGTCACGGAATATTAACTAGTACCGGATAAGCCATTTTATTAGACCCAAGTGAGATAAGAAGCTTGGCAGGTTAGGATATGGTCGATGTTTTCATCAATTAATCCACAAAACCGCGGGTTTTCTACCAGGGAAATCCAATTTTTTACCGATGTAATCTAAAGCCGGCGGCTGTCGCTTTTGTCTTGAGATAAGGGATGACCCCTCATAATTAATGAAAGGGAGACTGCCTTATTATGTCGAGGCGCTAAAAATTGTATTTATGGGTAAATATTGGCAATTTTTGTGTTTTACATTAATTTTCAAATTTTTAGGTCTGTCACCTTTTGGCCATTGCCCATTTCTACATCAAGCACTATAATTTTGGACAGAAGAAATCGGAGCAATTGGAATCGGGACGTGAAAAGAAGAAGAGGACCAATGCCGGATTGGAACAGACTGCCCCAGTCGCCCAGCTATTCCAAGATATTGTCAAACAGTCGACGACGACGAACAAACCGCCCATGTCCTATATGATTGATGCTGAACTTCAGCCCGTTGACTGAATATTTTACTTTTATTTTTCTCCCCCAGTTTTTATTATAATGGAAATTTGTCTGATATTAATCATAAATCGGCTAATTCCAAGTGTTTTTCTGTGTTTTTGAGGGGCGAGAGAGCCCTCGATTCCAGGGTTTTTTTCCCAACATAGCCCATTTTAGCCGGTTACCGGAAGTTGTTTTGTGTCATCGGTTAGCGATTACGCAGCATGTTGCGCGCTATCCTGCTGCCCATACAGATGAATTAATCCGAGACGAGAAGAATTGTAAGGAGCCGCTGATTGGCGGGGATTAGCGATAAAGAGAGAGAGCGAGAGATGCGCTCAATGCCAAGTAACCGCCTTGCAATCAACTCGTCACCTCTCCGCGTGCTGATTATCACACCTAGTTGTGACCTTTTGTCGCCTTATGTTTGGCTTATGTTGATGAGACGATTTGGGGCAAAAAATGATGAAAAATTGAAATTTGGATACTTTTGCCTCATATTGAAAGCCTGAATTTATTGAAAATAAAGAGAAAAAGCAAATTAATCCAGAAGATACTGTACTCCTTCATTCTCCAGTCTGAGTTGTGCCCACCCTGTGCTCCTAATTAATCGGTGTCTCATTAACCTTGTATCCAGTACATAAATCTCTTCTCGGCCAACTGTAGTCATGCCAGGAGCAAGCCGTCAAAAGAACTATTTTCGTATTGGAATTTAGGCGAGAAAGATGCCGCCATGGTGATACTACAAGCCAAGTTGATTTCTTGATGAAAATACAGAATAGAAGGAAAAATCATTAATAGTATTTTTACTGTAATCCAATTGTACTGGAAATAGGAGATGACATGGGTTCGCAGCGTAATGAAATCCGGTCTATTCTCAAACTAAATTCAACCATGTGGTGTCAAGGCAACTGGAAAATGGCCCGTTATCTGAAGATTTACAGTATTATCATTACCAAATTTGTCGGCATATTCTCTTCAAAACTCGAGTAAAAAATTTCATATGTCCCTGAATAAATTTTCCTCTACTCGTTGTAGGTGTCAAAACTGGCGCTTGGTGTGCGGCGTGTCCGTCTCCGTGTCGTTTCTTTCTACTTTTTACTGGCGTACGTCTATAATTGCGCAGTTCCCAGCAGGCAAGAGAGACGGGCGCGTAGATACCGTATGTTTCTGCCCCTTACAAGGGAGGAAGAGTAGGCGGGGCGCTGTGTCTTGTCACCAGCGACTATTTCTTGCTGCGGCAATCACTTTTCGTCTTGTATTTCACAGTCGACAAGAAAGAGCAGCAACTATGACAAATTCTGAATCTACCGTTACTTTTAATCATATTCTTGGTCAGGTAAGTGCCTAGAATATTTCACTTTACGAGGCTCCCTGTTTTTCTTTAAATTACCGTATCGTGTTCTATTTTACCGTTCAAAAATCCCAAAAATTCCCGTAATTTCCTTGTTTTTCTCACTCGCCCAGACACAAGTGAAAAAACGAAGAACAATGATGGATCTCTTTGCGGGTGTCGCTAAGTTGTCACACCAGCAACTTGATTGCAAATCTGACAGGTGTGAAAATGACGGAAATAGAGAGAAACCCCAGAAAATGTTCCCTTTTTCAGGGTCGAGTGAATCAACTCGGAGGAATGTTCATCAACGGTCGGCCCCTCCCTCATCATATTCGAGTTCAAATAATTGAAATGGCCAACAGGGGAGTCAAGTCAGTTTTCTTTCTAGGACCAGAATATTGGATATTTTCAGACCGTGCCAAATCAGTCGACAGTTGAAAGTCTCCCATGGAGCTGTCTCTAAAATTTTGAACCGGTATCATGAGACTGGATCCGTTTCTCCGGGGCAGGTTTGTCTATTTTAAAAAATGGTTTTCGCTGTTTAACTACGTTCATTTGAGACTCATTTTTACTCAAAATCCTGTAGTTTTCAAGAAATTTGCTGTCTAACTGTGGCCTTTTCACCCAAAATTTTGTACAAAACTCTATTTTTCCCCTTTAGAGTCAGCACATATCCACCTGTAAATAGGCAAGTGCTCGTTGCGCATTATAATTACTCCGAGTCTTAAATTTTTATCCTGCAGTGGTTTTACGGGTGAGGGTTCAGAAGTATACGATCCAA
Organism: Oscheius sp. DF5033; assembly: GCA_964036215.1. Lineage (NCBI taxonomy): Eukaryota > Metazoa > Nematoda > Chromadorea > Rhabditida > Rhabditidae > Oscheius > Oscheius sp. DF5033. The sequence continues at coordinate 3,145,998 of CAXIWN010000012.1, read as the reverse complement.
AAATACGTTTTTTTTTTCAATTTTCCATGGGAATGTCCCGTTTGGCTGTCTAATTGTGACTCAATTTCTGTTTAAAATACTGTTCGGTGTCGATTTTACATTGCCTTTTGATTTAAAACATTCGAGATTATTCAAATCCTCTCACTACAGTAACCTGGCCGACTTCCCTCGACCATCTGTCACCTCAATTCCCGACCAGCCTCCTCTTTCCGCTGCGTTTCTTCACCTGTTCAAACTTTTCGCGCCTATTTTCTTACGGTATATAGCTGGAGGACACAGTATTTCGAAAAATCGACACCCGATGATGGTGGTGGTGTTGCCCCGATTGAGCGTGAAACAAAGACCGGCGCATGGCCACCCGCAGTGCTCATCCATCGTGGCAGCCAGCTGTCTCGCGCTGTCTTTTTTACAGAAGAAGACTGTACTCTGTTTATGTTTTCAATTAGGAGCAGACCTGAATCAGAGAAATTTGAAATAAGTTTTTCAGATAGGCGGCAATCCGCGTCAAAGAGTATCAGTACAGGCGATAGAGAAACAATTATTAATTGCTTTTCTCGAGAACCCAACCGCTTCCGGTGCCGAATTACGTCAGACTTTGATAGAACAAGGTAAGTCGGGATCAAAATCACAAAAAAAAGACGAAACGAATTTTTAAACGGAGAAATAGTGGCAGTTCGCACGAAGTTCCTTGTCGTCTCAACAGAAGGGGGACAAACCTCATTTAAAGAGGACAAATTGACATAAAAAATGGTAACCATGTCCTCTTTTTGTCACGGTAATTATAGCCCCCCGGATAACCGTATCCCTGACACCCGTCTCCTTACGTAAGGAGCAGCCGTTATGACTATTTTATGCTTTTTTTTGGCCTTCTAGGATCCAATAGCCAATTTTTACAGCCGTTTCCATAGAATACTCAATTATTAAATGATCCTGGTTAATGAATATTGGAAGTTTTACAGTAGCCCTGCGGCCAGGAATCGAATGTAAAAATAACTTAAAGACCAGGCACGAGGCTCAGGAATGGTCAAAAAATTCAAATTTGCGGGCATTTTGAGCTAAAAACTCCCTCATGCCTTTGAAATTCCCCGTTTTTTTTTTATTTATTGTGAAAGTATTAGAAAGAGAGGTCTCCCTCATTATAAAATAAAAATCTGCAGCTTTTACGCGACTCTTGACAACCTGAAAATAATATTAAAATTTTGATTTTTGTGGTGATATTGCAATTTGCAGGAGCATGTACCCGAGCCACAGCGCCAACCCAATCTTCCATCAATCGCTTCGTTCGCTCTCGTGGCTGGACCAAAGAAGCCAAGCCAAAAGAAAGTAGAAAGAAGCTCAGCTACAGTATCGACAGTATTCTGGGCATTTCCATGGGTAAGTTCCACTCTGTTTCCCATTTAGCGCGTCGACTTTTTTATTCTATTTGCTGTCTTCCCTCACAGCCCGCCGTTTTTTTTCCTCCTTCGATTCAACGGAAATTAATTCGTCGACAAAAGTGTTTCCCAGATGGTGTTTTTCATCTTTTCCTCATTCCGCGAACAGTCAGCAACAATCCGAAAAAAAACTCCCTGACCTTCAAAGTTTCCTACTGTGAATTGCAATATATAACTCGGCTGTTGTGCAGCGGGACTGGCTGGCTGATTAGGTGACGGGACTTTCTCAAACACATTTAAGTTACGGTGTGTGAGAGGTCATAAATCTACGACTTTGCGCGATTCTAAACGACCACCGCCGAGAAGTCGACTGATAGACAGAAAGTCAAACCTGCCCCCCGGGAAGAACTTATAGGCACAGCAAACTCTTTTTCACACCATCGGTGTTGACCACCGTCTTCATATAATTCTCACATATATCAGAAATATAATGGGATCCAAAAACTGGGACGCGTGGGAAATGATGCGTTCAGATATTGTTTTCGAGCTTTTTTTGAAAGGGGCTCAAAACGACCAGATGCCGAGGTTAATCTAGGACCAATGTAATCTATCCAATTGTTTCGCGACACAAAAAATGAAGTAGAAATCGTGGACAGTCACTTTATTCCCACTGTACCCGGATTTGAGCTAAAAATTGATTTATTTCCATTTTTCAATACTCCTGGCGGCCCCGACTTATCTTAACGGCTTATTTGATTTTTTTTGCCCTTGAAGCAGTTCTTATTTTGAAAGCTTTGTAAGATTTTGAAAGCTTTGCGGTTACTTGATGCAGAATTTGTGTTATAGTTACAGCATTACAGTGTGACGCATAACCAGCCGAGTCTTCCCGCTAATTAGGAAAGAGAGACGAGACGCTGCGTAACCCATATACTGTCACATGTTCCAACCGATTAGTGTCTGGGAACTCGGAAAACAACTGACAATTGATTATGTTATGATCCAAAGTTGTCAATTTTGACTTTAAAATAGAAATAATTGGGGAATAACTCCCGGTTTTCTACTGAAAATGGCGATTTTTGCCTTATTTATTTCAATTTCCATTAATTTTGGTAACATATGAAGCTAGTAATTTTTGACATGCAATGAGATTTTGATAAAGGCTAAAAATCACCTCGAGACCCATTGGCCATGAAATTTTAACGATAAAAAGTATCGAGCCCATCCCAGAAGGCAGTAAAATCGTATTGATGTCTCACTGCCCAATCTCTTTCCCCATCAATTTCCAACGTGTGAGGTCTATATTCCGTAATCGGGCAGTCATTTGTTAGGCAATTAACGGACTCGCGCATCGTAAATTCTGGCACCATCGCGAGATAAGCCAAGTTGACTGATAAAATCTTTAAAAAATGAATAGCAATCCTTTCCTGGACGAACTTAGAGGGGGGATTAGTCATCCTCTAGCCGCTTGAGTTACAGTAAGATACCCGTTCCGCTGATTATGGCCTTTGAAGTTGGCCGCCTAATACAAGTGAGCGGAGAGAGGGAGACCTGTTTTTCTCTCCGACAACTTGTTTTGTCTCAACAAAATACCAAAAGAAAGGGACTGACAACCTTATTTAATAGGAAATTTAAATCTTCAGATGATAGCAAGAGCTCGACATCGTCGGATGACGATATTTGCCCAGAAAATAGACGAAATCGAACAAGTTTTTCGCCAGAGCAACTCGACGCGTTGGAAACGGCATTTCGAAATAATACGTATCCTGACGGCTCAGAACGGGAAGCAATTGCCAAAAAGACAGGGCTAACTGAGGAAAAAATCATGGTACAGTGAAATTTTTAACCGTTTATGAGAAAAATTATAGACCTGGTTTTCTAACCGACGGGCTAGGTGCCGGAAACATCTACCAATGTTCTCAAATTTGCTGCCAAGTGGATCTCCGGTAAGTCTTCATCTATATTTATTTTTAAATTGATTGATATTGGCGGAAAACCCGCGGCCCGGAAAATTTGAAAAACTTGTTACTCTGGAATATCGCCTTCACCGAATATATGCATGGTAAAATCTGACTTCTGCGTATTTCTGGGTGTCGAACGATACTTTTTAGTCATATAAATTAGACTGCCAGTTGTCCCCAATTTCCCAAAAGCATTCGCCAAAAAATTAATCTCGCTGGCAATTTTTGGATTCTCCAATCTTTCCCGACTACATGAAAATCTGACAAAATTCCGTGCGACTTTGACTGGTTCCTTTTTATTTTCCCACTTGTATGGCTCAAAACCAAGGCAATCCTTTAAATTTTATGTCCAATTTTAATCTGCAACAATTACTTTCAGCCAGAAGTCGCCTATCCGTTTCAACCGTTGCCTCTCTTTCTCGCAGGTCTGCCACCAATGGTTTTTCCTTTAGGACATCAGCTGCCACCCCAACTTGCCTAGAATTCTACTCTAATTTGTTAATTTTTGGCCTTAGATAGATTTTTGGCCATTTATCGCATTTTGATGTTATTTTCCATTTCATATCCTATTCCACGCTCCCAGTACAGGTAATTTGGACAATGCTTTCTCTTTTTGTCTTCTTCTCTTCGTGTCTCTCTGGGTTTATTATGTGTATTTTGAAGAAAAACTGAAATAAATATATACAGTAGAGATCGTATTAAATGAGGTGGATGACCATCTCATTCTTATCGCGGAGCCCGCACACTTACTTTGACAAACGGCAGGGCGCCGCCACCGCCGTCGATGTCCTTGCCCTTTTATCGTTCAGAACATCTCAATTCACACCTTTACTGTCGACAGGAATAAGTTGGATGAGAGGAGAGAATAATAAGAGCGGAAGTAATCATATTTTAGCTTGTGAAATGGCCGTTCAAGATGCGGAAAAGGCGTAGTCTCAAATTTAGCTGCTCTTCCTCGGAATGCATTTTACTCTCCAGCTGCCTTGCCTTTTTCCTAAACAAAATATTAAATAGTGTTTTAGAGAAAATCAAGGCTCCGAAGGATACATTTTGATAGAAAAAAAAAGATATTTGAAAATGGCGGCGCATTCTTCGAGATCGGACAAGTCAGAGTACAGCTGTTCTGGAACCCTCAACAAAACGAGATCCTTCGGAATTGATCCTTTCAAAAATCCAGTTAACTATTAAAAAAATTGCCATGATCAGAATCTTCAGAAAACATCTGCTTCCCCTGGACGATTTTTACAGTTTCCAGCTATAAATTTGATCGGGAAGACAATGCTACTCGTGTACTCTGGTCATTTGCTGAAATTCTGTGAAAAATTGTGGAAATTCTCTCAGTTTTTTATGGCATACTGTAGGTGAAACTTGATTAGATAACAAGACCCATTAAAGGGAAGGAAAAAATGGCGTGGGAAAGTCTGATGTCGTTTTGCCCGGTTATTTTTGGGTTATTGAATTTTCAAGGCATTTTTCGACTTTACACAGATAAAAATAATTTTTTTTGTAATTTTCTTCAAAGAAAGCTAATTTGCCAACTGGAGAATTGTGGAAATAACTGTAGAAATGAGTCAATGATGATTTTCCGCCTAATGGAAAGACAATTCTCCCGGAAACAGGGGGCAATACCAACTAGCTGTCTAACTGCGGGTCTTGCCCATTTTCTAATAAATACAGTAATCATTCTACTTCCATAACTGGCTCCCATCTCGCCATATAGTAGTAAAACAGTTCCTACAAGGCCACGCCTAGTTTTTTCTTCCCCGTTAACACACGCGCGCGAAGGCAATAATAGTGCCACACGTGTCATTAAATTCGAATAGTTTTGTGTGTGGAAAGAGTCAAGTGTAAAAGTGTCCCCAACTGGCGTTAATCGCTTCGAAGAGGAAAACGCCAATTTACCGCAAATGGTACGGTAGACAGAACGGCGATTCGATGATTGAAGAAGTTTATGGGACAGCCGATCGGAGGAGAAGGGAGAGGACAATTGATGAAAAACTTGGGGAGAATATGGGGATCGAGACGGATTGGCGACTGACACGCCATGTTTGGAAGAAGTTTGGGAGGTAGACGCCACTTGTCAAATTCCTAGCGTAAAATGAAAATACGTAAAAAGAAATTTACTTGTCAGTGATTTCCCGTGAAAAGTTCATTTCCTCGGCGGTAGCCTATTTGGTTGAAGAGCAGCTGTTTCTCAAAAGAAAACTCGTGTGTTTGTATCCTCCTTCCAGCCACCTGACTCGATTGACTCATCCTGACCTCATTGACCCCCAACGACTTTCCAATGCTGGTTCTTCCGTTTTTTTTCCTTGTTCCCAGGTCACTTACTCGATTTTTCAGATAATGGAAGACAGGGAAACCATCAATGAAACAACTGGCAACGTTGAGGAAACTGCTGAGAGTTCTGGTCCCTTTGCCCGAGGTTTTCACCATTTTCTTGAAATGTTAGATCATTTTTCAGCCATTCGCCGGGTAGTCCTCGGGACGTCCACCACCAGTTATCCAACCGCCGAACATTACAAGACCAAAATCCTCTGTTTTCCAGTTCCTTCAAATTGGATATTAATTGCTGCAATAATCATCTCTGTTATCTTCGAAATTTACCAGATACTTACCATTGGTTTAAAATGGACTACGGTAGGCTTTTTATTGTCCACAAAATAATTGTTTTAGAACGGGGAATATTTAGACACGGGGCTATACGTCATTAAAATTTTGACGATTCTGACTGCTGTTTTTGGGATCATAACCAAACGTCCCGGACTCTTGATCTTCATAAGACTTGCCTACGGATTTCTGCGATTCCTTATGCTCCTTAAGATCATCCTTAGCACGGTTACAATCTGTATTGTCGTGATAAATGCTGTAAGTACTTCTAATTGAGGCAGATTCCTTATCTTTTTAGATTTGGTATGAACAATACACTCGGCACGAATTCAGTGAGGGGATCAGCCGTTTTATGGTGGATCTAGTGTTTTCTGTCGCTTGCTATTATGTTATTGGGCTCGCTGCTTGTTATATCGTGGGGCGCTATGACGGTAATAGCACGATAAACAAGATAAAGTATGACTTCAACTATGTAGGAGACGAGGAGTCAAACTGGGGTATCCTTGTAGAGACGAGATAATGCAGGAGAGAGTATTAAATAGATATTTATCTATATTACAAGACTAAATAATTAATTCACACAGAAAATATATCACGTGACCACACACGGTCAATCACACAAGACAACTCCTCTAAATGAAATACGCGCGGCGGGCAACACAAACAAAGTCGTGGCGGGAACCTACGCGCGCGAAACAAACAATTATAAAAATAAAAAGAATCTTACATGTTGCCATGTAACATCTCCCCTTTTGGGAAGGAACTACAGGGAAAAGGAAAACAACAGAAAAACATACAGTTTAGAATTCGTAGCGAGACGGTGGTCTTCGGATTCTGCTGCTTCTTCTCGGTCCTTCTTCTTTGGGCGGAGCGGCTCGACGATGATCATCTGGACTTCTTGGAGCGACGGCGATCGGAGTCGACGGTGCAGAGACAAAGGCGTCTTCTGGTTGTCCAAGTCCTTGATCTTGTCTTCCTTCTTGACCTTCTGGAGACGACGGTACTTCCATCTTTATTGCTTCTGGAGATTTGGGCGGATGGATGTCAAAAGTATGCATCAAAGTTTTCATCCATTTGAATTGGCTCTTGTTGTCGACGTCATCAACTCTTTTCCTCAACTGGTTTGCGTGGCAATGCACGTTTCCTCGATCAGTGTCGACAAGGTAATTCAACTTTCCTTTGATACCAATAATCTTTCCTTTTTCCCAAGTCGTGTGGTTTCCGGAATGCTTCAGCCAATATACGAGATCTCCAATTATAAATGTCTTTTCTTTTACTCCATGTTTCAGGTCAAATTGTTCTTTCATCCGATTTTCCGGTTCTTCTGGCTGTTGGTTCTTCTTCGGTAACATTAGTGCCAGTGTTGTTCTCAGCTTTCTATCCAGAAATACTTCAGCTGGTGATTTTCCATTTAAACTCGTCGACGGTGTCGAACGGTAGGAAAGTAAAAATCTGTCGAGAGTATCTTGACCTACTCGACATCCCTCCCCGTTGAGCTTCTTGAATCCTCTCTTGAGAGAATCAACGAATCGCTCGGCTCTCCCGTTGCTCATTGGATGATAAGGAGCTGTCCGGATATGTTGAATTCCATTTTTATCGCACATCAGTTGGAATTCTCGAGAGCAAAATTGTGTTCCATTGTCAGAGACAATAATTTCAGGGAGTCCATTTCGGGCGAATATCCCTTCCAATATCGCTATAGTCGTCGGTGCTGATATTGATTTAGTCATTGTGACTTCCGGCCATTTTGATAACGAATCGACGACGACCAGGTAATAATTTCCATCCACTGGTCCTGCGTAGTCGATATGAACCCTTTCCCATATCCGTGAGGGTGTTGGCCATGGCTGTAGCGGAGCTTTCCTGTCCATTTTTGCAGCCTTTTGACAGTTTTCACACTGTTTGACAAAATTTTCGATTTCTTGATCGATTCCTGGCCAATAGCAATAGTTCCTTGCTAGTTGTTTCATCCTAATGATACCTGGATGACCTGAGTGAAGGTCTCTCAGAACTTTTTGACGATGTTCAGTGGGTATGACGACCCTTTCTCCAAATAACAGACATCCTTTGACAATAGACATTTCCATCCTTCTTTCAAAATAAGCGAAGACATCCGACTTGACTTGCTTTTTATTATTTGGCCATTTACTTTTCACATATTGGAGTACTTCTTGCAGAATTTTATCTTCTTTTGTTGCAATTGCAATATCCTTTGCCATGAGAGGTAAATTCCTAATCGAATTTTCAAAGACTTGATTTATGCTCGATTCGACCTGTGCGATGACGACATCTTCATTTGTCGACGGCACTTTTGACATGAGGCGAGACAGACCGTCTGCATTTCCAAAATCCTCAGTCTTCACATGTTCTATTTCGAAGTTGTATCCCAGAAGAATTATTCCCCATCGAAGCAGTCGATTTACACTATGAGCTGGAAGTCCTTTTTTATTTCCATAGATGGCCAAGAGCGGTTTATGATCCGTCTTCAGCAGAAATCGACGTCCAAAAACGTACTTGTGGAAACGTTTTACTGCTGTTACCAAGGCCAAGGCCTCCTTTTCGATTTGGGAATAATTTTTCTCAGCTGGTGAGAGTGCTTGGGAAATATGGTGAATAGGCCTTTCTTCTCCGTTTGGCAAACGATGATAAATAACGGCACCTATCCCATACTCACAGGCGTCCGCTGCAATTATCAGTGGCAAATTTGGATTGTAGTGTGTCAAATTCAGATCAGAAGATAGCAATTTGATAAGAGATTCAAATGCTAGTTGATGATCTTTATTCCAGTCCCATTTGCTGTCCTTATGTGTCAGTTGGTCGAGTATTCCTCGATGTTGCTTGATATTTGGGAGAAAATTTCCATAATAGGAGATCATGCCTAGAAATGAGCGTAACTGGTTGACATTCTTGGGTTCTTCCATATTTTTCAAGGCAGAAATCTTCTCAGGGTCGGGCTTTCGTCCGTTTTTGTCGACCAGGTATCCCAGGAATTTTATCTGTTCTTTGTGAAAAGCACACTTGTCCAGCTTCACTTTGAATCCATAATCGGATATCCTGTCGAACAAAGCTATCAGATTTCTATCATGTTCTTCCCTGGTACGTCCAGTCACCAAAATGTCATCCAAATAACTGGCAACTCCTGTCAAACCTGTACACATTTTAGCCATTATGTTTTGAAAAATCGCTGGGGCTGTTTTAATTCCAAATGGTAATCGGTTATACCGAAACAATCCTTTGTGCGTATTAATCACGACTAAATCCTTTGCATCGTCGTCCAATTCGACTTGGAGATAAGCATCACTGAAATCTACTTGTGAGAAGACAGTTCCTCCATTTAGGTTTGCAAAAATATCATCCGGTAAGGGTAACGGAAACTCGTTGTCTTCCAGAGCCCGGTTCAATCCTGTCGAGAAGTCTGCGCAGACTCTGGTTCCCTTATCCTTCTTGTCGACTGCTACAATCGGAGCAGCCCATTTCGAGTAATTCGTATGCTCGATGACTCCTAGTTCCAATAGTCGGTCTATTTCTTTTTCAACAGCTTCTTGTGCTGCATACGGAACCTTTCTTGCCGGAAAAAATGTTGGCTTGGCGTCTGTTTTTACTCGTAGACTCGCCTTTTCCTTGGAGCATAAGCCTAATCCTGGCTCAAAAATATTTGGAAAATTCTTCATTAATTTCTCCTTGATGTCCAATCTGTCTTCGACCTTGTTTACCTTCAAGGCATATCCAATTTTGTTTAAACCTTGCTGAACTTCCCTGGATTTGCTCATCCAGTCCAATCCCAGTAGATTACTACCATTGACAACGTAAGCTGTTCCTTCCAGCTTTTCTCCAGCGATGGAAAATGAACACGTGAATTTTCCTTTGCAAAATAATTCAGAATTATTCGCTGCTGTGAGTGTTTTGTCAGCAAGTTGTAGAGGCGGCTTTCCAAGCACTTTCCAACTCTCTACGTTCACAAGCGTCACATCTGATCCTGTATCCGCTTGAAAAATTATTGGCTTCCCATTTACGATGACATCAGAGTAAATTCTGATCGCTTTTACAGATCCTTCCTTGGTTTGTTTATTTTCCTTGCACGGTTTACGCTCTTGGGCAACGTGTCTGACATGGGAGCTCTTCTTATTTGATGAATATTGGACTTTATTTCCTGCTCGACCGGCATCCTTGTTATTTTTCTTCTTATAACATTGGTCTTCTCTGTGTCCACTCTTTTTGCAATAAGAGCACGATATTTTTGAACGACAATCCTTTTTGATGTGTCCCTTTTTACCACAAGCATAGCAGCTTATATCAGTCTTGGTGTTTCCTGTCTTGTTTACTTGGTGAACAGATTTTCCCTGTCCTTTGGCTACCAACTGGCCATCCTTCGTATAACCACGAAGCTTCTTTAGTTCCTTTATAACTTCTTGCAACTTTACTTTTCCGTTTCCTGCTTCTCTCAACTTATCCGCATGAGAAAATAGTACTGGGAGGTATTCCTGGTCATCCCGACCTTTTAATCCAACTAGAAATCGTAATACTTTCAATCCTTCAAGATCTATACCATCCATGACCTTTTGAAATCTTTCATTTATCCTGTCGCCATATTGCTGGTCATCTTCGTAGGGGTTTTTATCCATCTCTTCTGTCCAACACAGATATTGTTTTGTGAACACAGAGGTCGAAACCTCGAAAATTTCTTTCAGATTCTTTACCAGCTCTTCGTATTCCAGTTGTGATGGCGTTTTTGGAAGAATATGACTGACTAAGCGTTGATACGCTTCGGCATCTAGTTTTTCAGTCAATAGTCGAATTTTGGATTTTTCGTCAAGATCTTTTCCATCGATTAGGATAATCGGTGAGTAACGCTCGTACCAGTCATCAAACGTGATGTCTGTCTCTGGTTTATATGAGAAAATCGGTATTCGCTTCTCCAGATCTCCAATTAATCTAGTGGAATTTGGCGTGTAATTCGGAGTGGTATCCGACGAAGCCATTTTATTCTCCTCCATAATTTTAATCCTTTGTTGCTGGCTTGTCAGCATTTGTTGCATAGTAGCAAGTACTTCTGATATTTTCACTAATGCGTTCTCTTGAGTAGTTCCCATTGCGATAAAAATTTATATGGTAATAAATTTATTTCCTTTTTGACTGTAGCAAATTAAATCAGGATAATTCTTGTAACTTTGTATGGTAGCAAAGTTATTCCGGAAAATAGATAATTTGTCTCTTTATAATCGAATCAATCTCGTAATAGTTAAAAACGGTGTTTTAACTTTCTCAAAATTATTTTCAGTTGGAGTCTCGTCGAAGATACAATATGGTAATTGTGAAGAACAGTAGAATCAAAAGCAAGGGTGTATAATAACACTTATTGTACGGTGACACCTTACTTTTTGTTATTTGTGAAAGAATATGGTAATTCTTTACACTCCGAGATAATTAACAATCCACAAATATCCAAATGTAACTTCGACAAATTCCAAAACGATGTGATAATCGTCGGTAAATTCTAAACGATGTGGTAGTCGTTTATTGAGTCTTCTTCTGCTAGTCGGGCGTCGCCAATTGTTATATCGTGGGGCGCTATGACGGTAATAGCACGATAAACAAGATAAAGTATGACTTCAACTATGTAGGAGACGAGGAGTCAAACTGGGGTATCCTTGTAGAGACGAGATAATGCAGGAGAGAGTATTAAATAGATATTTATCTATATTACAAGACTAAATAATTAATTCACACAGAAAATATATCACGTGACCACACACGGTCAATCACACAAGACAACTCCTCTAAATGAAATACGCGCGGCGGGCAACACAAACAAAGTCGTGGCGGGAACCTACGCGCGCGAAACAAACAATTATAAAAATAAAAAGAATCTTACATGTTGCCATGTAACACTGCTGAAGCCGCAACCAAGTCTACTGCTCAAATGGAGAAAGAAAACGAGGAGATGGCCACGGCCTCCGATCAAACTCTTCCAAAGCATGAGATTGTATAATGTGACCTGAATAAATCTGTGGATTTTCTTATCTTTGAATTAATTTTAAATATGGAAAAACAAGGCCAGGATGAGTCAGTCGAGTCCGGTGGCTGGAAGGAGGATACAAACACGCAGGCTTATTTTTGAGAAACAGCTGTTTTTCAGCCAAAAATTTTGAGCTATTTTTCGCTTATTCGCTAGGACCCGGAGGTTTCTTTCTTTTCTATGCTCGTAAGACTTGGTCCATAAGAAAGCTTCTCCCGGATCAGGTACTCTTGCTTTTCGAAGGTGAAAATCGGCATTTTTTTGTATAAAAAAGTTTGGATCCACTTCGGACGCCTCATTTATCCGATCGACGGGATCCGGACAGAAAAGTGTCAGGATTCGTTTCGATCCCGAAAAAACTGGGCTCCAACCGGTCGGTGGATTCAACTTTCGGATCCGGATGGCTCTTGAAAACCCAGGATCGGGGCACACACAGCAAAGCCCACTACTGTTGACAACAGTAGTCTTGACAATATTTCGGCATGTTAATTCCTAGACGTAGACACGTCTAACATCTCCCCCCTTTAGGAAGATAACTGTTGAATCGGACGGGAGGTTTTCTTGGACGATGGCTTCTCCTTGGCAAGTCCAGCGTCTCTTCTTCGGTTCGTCCGTCTCTTGTTTGGATGTCTTCTTGAAGATTATTACCAGGAGTAGATTGCAATCCAGCTTGCGTCGGTCCAATATTGAACGTATGGGTTAAGACGTTGAACCATTTGCACTGTCCATTTTCATCAGCCTCTGTGGTTCGGTTTCTCATTTGATTCGTGTGGCAATGTACAATTCCTTGGTTAGACTTCACTTGATAATTCAGCTTTCCCAGGATTTTTACGACTTGACCATTTTCCCAATGTGTCTTGTTTCCGGAACGTCGAAGGAAATATACAGCATCTCCTATTTGGAATAACTTCTCCTTGACACCATGTTTCTTGTCAAATTGTCGTTTCATTTTCCAATCCAATTCTCCTTGAGGTGCATCTTTTCTTGGCAGCATCAGGGTGAGCGTTGTCCTCAATTTCCTGTCCAAGAAAGATTCAGCTGGTGATCTTCCATTGATGCTTGTCGATGGGGCCGATCGATAGGCCAGCAAAAATTTGTCGAGCGTGTTTTGATCGGCTCGGCATCTTCTTGGCAAGTCCAGCGTCTCTTCTTCGGTTCGTCCGTCTCTTGTTTGGATGTCTTCTTGAATGCTTGATGATATTTTATTACAAATATTATTAAATAGTATAAATGGGCACCTTTTTGAACTTTTCCTTGTCAGCATTCATCAGTGCAATGTATTCGGAGATGACCTCGGCGTAAACTCCGCTAAGGTAGTAGCATGCATAAACCCTGTACAGAGCTGTTATATATTCCATAACTTAAATTTGCCTCTTATTGTCTTATCCTTTACTTACCTGTAGGCATTCTGAGACAATCAATGGTCAAATTTCCAATAAAAAACGTACTGAGTTGAAAAAGTACAGAAGATCTTCGTCTACAATTACGGATTGATAAAAGCGGAGCAATACGTCAATCATTCCAAATATCAGCGTAACCCAATAGGAAGAAACTGGGATACAGAGAATTTTGGTCTTGTAATCAGCAGTCGAATTGTTATTGGTAGAAGTTCCGAGGACAACACGGCGGACAGCGGATTTCACTGGAAATAGAAATAGTAGAGAAAGATTGAGGGCATATCTTTATTTAGAATAATGGCGGTTGCATCCATTTTAGTAGCCCCGTATTTCAATGCTTTGTTCCGCATTTTCTGCAAAAAAAAGTAAAAATAAAGAGCAGAACAGGATTGATAGAGAATGTGCTGAAAAGGTATTTTAAATTAGGAATACCGGCTGGAAATTGAATAAAACTCCTTTGAAAATGGGAAAATGAGGAAGTATTAATACAGATTATACTGTACATCGTTAAAAAGTAGGAAAAATAGATTTAATGATATTTATCGATGGTATTATAACTGATTCTTCCTCTCCGCTTCTTTTACAATATAGGCAAAACATTTAGAGACAGTTATACTGGCATCTACAGCAAAAATTAGCCCAGCAAATAATAACATCGAGGTCTTGAGATCCTGATCTGAAATTATTCTGTTTACCACAATTTTTTAAAGGAAAAATTCACCCGTTTCCACGAAGTATTCTATACATTTCCATGAGCATTCAGCTTTGCTCTCGGTCATTTGCTGGAAAACGTTTGATGATGGCAAAAACCGTGAGTTTACCTTGTAAACAAGAACAGAAAATACACGGGAAAATCGATAAAGATAGTAGGCAGCATTGGGCAGAAGGAGAACTTTCAAAACCAAACAAAAAAAGTGAAATGGACGGAGGAGTCCAGGATGGCGATAATACAGTCCAACGAACAGAGATTGAGTGGTACAAATGGCCACTGTGAGTGTTGGAACAACTAGATAATCAAAATACATGTAATTCTAGAAATTTCTGATATTTTTTTAATAATTCAAACTTACGCCATCCAAAATAATGACAATTTCTTGAAGTAGGGGAAAATAGGCATGGGCCAGGATAAACACGGAAAGGACGACTCCACATAAAATTGTGTGCCAATAGCATTCTGGATATCCAAAAAATATCCAACCACTTGATGTATCTTCTGATTCTAATTCAAAATCAACAGATTCTACTGAAATCGTGGGTAAAATTGGGTTATTTTTTAACAAAACCTGATTCTCGAGGGGTACGACCAATTGGACTGACTCTTCCGGATCTTTTTGACTTCTGCATTGGCTAAAAGAAGGTGGGAATAAGGAGAAACAAGGTGAGTGTAAAGAAACGGGATGAATGATGGAATTTGAAGCAGAATTGAAGAGAATTTTAGGTTTCTAGGAGGCAGAAGCGTAGCGGATGAAAACTGGGCGCTTTTCGAATTTCCCGCTTCTTTTTTGAAGTCTTTTTAGAAAAAAACTACTAGTTTTGATCCTATTAAAGAAACAGTTGGGAAAATCTAAGAAAGTATGGGGCAAAATCTGCAGCTGTGGCGTGTCGCAACCTTTTGCCGCTCACAGCTGGACAGAACAATGTTTTTGCCGCCCTTGGCGACGAATACTTTGTCTGGTTGCGATGTTGAGTAGGCCAGAATGACACATGTGAATAGTTTCACGCATTAGAAATATAAAAAGAAGAGAGTAAGGGAATATTCCCTAGCAGAATTGTCATTTAAAAAATTGCAAAAGATGATAATTGTTGGGCGGTGAGAAATCTCCCCTTAAAGGCAAAATTAATAGATTCGTCGAAATTTCCAGAAGCTGTATTAATATTTATTGATGATGTTCATGTTTATCTTTCCTCTCCTGGAACAACTTCATATATCCAATGCATTGTGTCACGTTGTAACCAGCGAAATATGTGTATACGAATCCAATTAAAAGATATCCGATGAATATCAAATTATCTTCTGAAATTTTAATTAAATATTTTATTTTTTTTTCACTTACTTCCTGCCAAAAAATACGACTGCGATGTACAATCCCATCCACTTCCAATTAAATACTGTAAAAATGTATTTATGAGCTTTATTTTGAATCTTACCCTGTATCCAATAACAGCGGCTGCTTTAATGATTCCGGATAAACGAAAACAAATGCAAAGAAAGAAGATTTCTTTGAAAAATAGGCAAATAATTTGAAATGGCCTCATGAGGCCATAGTTCTTGTAATAAAGACCGATAAAAAGGAATTGAGTTATGCAGACGGCCACGATGTACAGAGGGACAATTAGACGGTCAAAATACCATGTGTTCTGAAAATACGGCTTTATTTTGGATTTCTAATTCAGAAGTTTCTATCCGCCAGCTGGGAAAGGTTACGGTCGTCAGAAAAAAGTGAAACTAATGACTCACCCCTTTAAAATATTGAATAATGTCTTCAAGTATAAAAAATTGAGAATGAAACAAGACAAATAGACCGAACATCACTCCATAATACAAAGTGTTCCAATAGCTTTTACCTCCATCGCAACATCTGGGGGCTTCTTCCGGTTGTGGTTGAGAATCAACAGTTTCAACTAAAAGAATAAACATTTTAATTTGAGACTTACCTTTGAATGTTTCTTTGTGACGGATGGTGGGGCTGACTCTCCTTGATCTTTTTGTCTTTTGCATGGTTTGGATATAAAGAGAAATAAAATGGATAATGGCGGGTACCATTGGGAAGCAGAAGCGAAGCGGGCGCCACTCGCTTGGATACTGCTTACATCAGCTTTTTGGATTTCATTTAAGTAGTAATGAGAACTGTTCCAAGAGAGCATCTTGGGAGAAGCTTGATTCTCAGGAAATATCGATCATCTGAGTAAAGTTTATGTGATTTGCCATCACACGGCCCCTGAAAGAGGTATGAGTAAAGATTTATCGGCCATCTGCTCTTTGTCATAAACGCTAGTCCTCACAAATGGACAGAGCAATGTTTTTATTGCCCTTTGTGGCACACCTATTGCCCGGCTGGAGTGAGTTGGCAGGCAACCGAAAGGTGACAAGCAGTGTCCAAAAATATTTATTGAGCAGATTTATTTTCTTGTTTATCAAGTTCAGCCTTCTTCTCCTCCACCGTCTTCATGTTGTTAATGCAATTGGATACGTTCACATAAGCAAATACTGAGAAAATACCACAAAAATAAAAAATTACAACCAGGATCAATTCCAGTTCTAAATCTTTTGTGTAATGGATTTTGTAATCTGCTCACTCGCTTCTACGAGCTGATATTGAAGACTGCAATCTCGTTGGCCTGTGAAATTCTGGAAAAAAAAATATTCACAGGTGTATCCTGTCACGCACCTTGCGAATGATAATATAAGTTGTTCTGGCGACACGATACACATAGTACCAGTTACATGACAAGAAAACGACTCTACAAACCCCGAAGAAATATTTAAATGGCTGCAAGAGGGGATAATGATCATAAAAGAGTCCAATGAAAAGGGATTGAGCTGTCAAAACGGCCACTGTGTAGAGGGGAATCACAAGTTTGTCAAAATACCAGCGATGCTAAAGGGCACTTTATTTTGAAAGTAGCAAACTTACCCCTTCAAGATCATAAATAACCGCCTGAAGTAACCAGAATTGGCCATGATACACGATAACTAAAGCGAAAATTATTCCAGCAATGAGAGTATATGTAAAGCAACGGCCCTCGGCTTCTTGCAAACTTTCGTCTGTGGCTGTTTCAGTCATCCGAATAGGAGGAAGAGAACCAACTGAAAATGTATTGCAATAAGCGTCAAAACAGGCCAGGAGAAATCAGGCGCGGTGGATCCTGACGCTTGAATTTGTTGTTATCCAATAAAAATTCGAAAAATTTTCAAACGGATTCCCCAGCTCCCGTTTTCTTAAAAACTGGAAAGATGACATTGCCTCAAATTATCACGAAAAGTGGCCTTTTAAATCGCCTTGATGGGTAGAAAATGCCCGACAAACCTTTTGCTGTGTCTCCTGATTCTTTTGCGTCTTTCATTGGCTGAAAATATTTCGAAATTGGAACAATCTGCAGTTTTTTTAAATGAAAACACGAGGAATATCTTGGAATATCCTGGATCAACAGCCTGTATCATATTGGAATAGAGAAATGAAGCAAAATGAGGAGGATTCAATTGCTAAACGATAATCGAAGCAAAAGAATAGCAATCTGAGAGACGGGCGCGTATCGCCTGGGCCAAAAAATATGCACACATGTTTTTGTATCTCACAACCGGGCAACTTTTGGCGCTCGCATCTGCGCAACACCAGGGATTTGACCTTTGCGCATTGGGTTTCGTTGTCTGTTACCCAGACACGTGGTTACGCAATAAAAATATATTTATTAACTATTTTCTTATAAATTACAGGATTCATCGTTCTTGAAACAAAAGAAACCCGTAACTTTAGGGAAAGATGCGCGTATTTCCATATCTGATAACTGAGAAAAATTTGACCCAGCTGCGCAACAGTTGTCCTCTTCGCCAGTATGGCGGCTGGGCAGAATCTGCATTGCAGGCATACGAACGGTTGCGCAATCTTCAGCAGATTTAGTAAATATCTACACAAATTGGACGGTCGGCCAGGGGTTGCCGGTCTGCAAGATCAGAAATTGTACCGGTCTAAAAGAAAATTAATTCTTCAAAGTTTTAAACTGTGCTATTCAGGGTTTCTAAATTATGGCTGGTCAGAGGCTGCGACTGCATTTCCTGAGATCCCAACCAGAACTACCAGGTGCGGCAACGTTCGAAATTCGCCAGGTGCGCCAGTGCTAAAGCCATTTCTTGCTCCCAAAGGATCGCTCACAGCCAAACTGACTCGTCATGCGTGGCAAACCATGCCGGAATATGGAATTTGCCGACTTGGCCGTTTGACAACTCCTTTCACCTCTGCGGAGATTCCAAAAGCCCTTCAAATCAAGCCGCTGAATATCATCCAATGTTGACCTCCTTTCTCCACTCTAATTGCCCCAATAATCCTCATAAATAGGTGTTGTTTACTCCAAGTTGTGTCTCTCCATATCGATTGCCAGCAAGGGTTCGCCATTTTGTTTTTCCTCTTTCTTGTCGCCTAGTTACTAAATAAGAATTGTTCCCGTTTTTTCCCATCTTACAACTTGTTCCTTTTTGTTCCAGCTGTTCATATTCAATCTTGATGGCGAATAGATTCCCGTGGAATTAATAATATGATGAAAAGCGGATGACCAGAGGTCATAGACATGTGTTTTGAGTTTGTTCGTTGTTTTTTTTTCAGCTTTTCGCGTAAAAAATATTCTGGATCAATTTTTCGTATCCAAAATCCTGAAATGCGTTTCGAAAAAGGGATTTGTGAATATTTTCGGTCATTGCCTTGGTTACTCGGCTTTCTTCCCTGGCTCCTCTTCTCCTTTTTAGCATCCTTTTAAATTTGAAGTACCCGAACAGTGCTTCAAATTCAAAATATAGTCCAAAACAGTTCCTTTCGCGCCACTTTTCCTCGTCCTCATTTGTTAGAGAGGAAGGCCATTCACCTCCTTGTGTCCGTCCCGCTCGCCTATTTATTGTCCAAGGCGATCTTTAAAGATCGACGGGCGCTCTCCCTTTCCAGCATTTTCCATTTTCAACGGAGAAGCGCGCTGAGTTAGGAATTTACAATTCGACGAATTTTAGCATTTAGCAGCAAGTACCCAGGCTTCTAATTTTCAAGCGTCCTCTCATTCTGTATTGGATTCAAAGAAACCTTTGTCTATCCAAAAATTAACCTTTTATTGTTCAAATCGCAGGCATTCCCAGGGGAAAACCAGACTACAGTCCGGTCAAAAAGTATATAGCCACCCACTTTTTGACGAAAACTTGACAGAAACCCGATGCTCGCGAAATGAGGGGTGCACCATTCGAAAGCCCGTCATCAATTACCCTTATCCCGAGGAGATCATCCATTTCCCTCCTCATACTCCGATTTGGCACCGAATTTACGAAAAATGGGCAAAATCAAGCGGTCAAGAAGTATATAGCCACCTTCGGTTACGCGCCGTTTCTAGCAATTTTCACTCATCCCGAGCGGTTGTCTACCATGTTCGAGGTCCCTGAGACGGTATAGCCAAAAAATCAGAAAAAAATTCGACAAGGCGCGGCTGTATTACAACCTCATTTTGATTGGAAATCGTTCCTCAGCTGTTTCGTTGAAGACTCTGCTACCAGTAAGAAAGATTTCAAGGAAAATGAACATGGTGCCGTGTTAACGACAAGATGAGGAACATTTCGACATGCGGTATTCCCAAAAAATAGCCGATTTTGAGGTGCACCGAGTGAAACGAACGGAAGATGTCAAAAAATCCATTTTTCCCCTTTTTTTTCAATGAAAAAAGCCTTTTTCAACCCTGTGACCCTAAAAGATATCTGTCACTTCTTTCCAAATGGATGTATTGGTAAGCTCGGTATGTCAAAAAGGGAACAAGGATGTGCTCATCATGGCCTTATACTCAATTTTATTCAATATCGTCGTAATTTCCGCAGAGCCTCCAGTGTACCCATTTCATCCTCGTTTTCAATCAAAATGAGGTTGTAATACAGCCGCGCCTTGTCGAATTTTTTCTGATTTTTTTTGCTGGACCGTCTCAGGGACCTCGAACATGGTAGACAACCGCTCGGGATGAGTGAAAATTGCTAGAAACGGCGCGTAACCGAAGGTGGCTATATACTTCTTGACCGCTTGATTTTGCCCATTTTTCGTAAATTCGGTGCCAAATCGGAGTATGAGGAGGGAAATGGATGATCTCCTCGGGATAAGGGTAATTGATGACGGGCTTTCGAATGGTGCACCCCTCATTTCGCGAGCATCGGGTTTCTGTCAAGTTTTCGTCAAAAAGTGGGTGGCTATATACTTTTTGACCGGACTGTATTATCAGCCGTATATGGTCTGTGGTTGTTTATTTAAGCGATTTGGGGAGCAAACGCTGTGGTGTGTCGGTCCGGCGACCGTTTTCCATAACGTTGAATGACGTCGACTGTTTTCTATTCTATTTTCCCATAAAAAATCCAATTTCTCCAGCCAAAGTCCCCGTTATAATAGAAAATGGGAAGCCAGTCAGGCAGTGACTCACTTTGCCGCCAGTTGATTTCTTTTCGCGCTCTATTTCGAAATCTCTCCACGACTATATAACATCACTTTAGCTGACATTTCCCTCCACATTTTGTGTTCTTTTGTGCTTTAAAGAAAGCCAGAATAGCAGTCAAAATGGCTGCCAAGACGGCGGTGGCCATTGATTTGTTTGTTCCTTTTTCATTTGTTTGATTGTCCTTCCCTCCCCTTGCCGAATCTAGAAAATGGTGTCAGTATACGTTTTACACGTCACAAATCCTGGCTTTTTATTGGTTTCTACACGAAATTTTTTAAATTTGACATGAAAATCCTGGTAAAACTCGCTTTTATTGTTCCCAATCATTCATTCACAAGTTGTCTACAATGGCTGCCCATTCTAATTATAAAAAGGGTAATTTTTCTGCTCTTTTCATTCAAAAGCAGCTAAAACACCCTAAAATTGGGGAAAACAGGCGCTAATACCATTTTCTGCCAAGGTTCTTGGCCAACTTTTCTCTGTAATCTCGGTATTTTTGTTCTTTTCTTCTAAAAAATTAAGCCATTTACCATTTAAACCAGAAAATGGGCTAAAATTGGATGAATTTGCCAGATAATCAGATGTTTTTGACCGCCTGATCGCCTCTTATCTTGATTGCTACCCTTTTCCCGGCCGTTGCTGCCCTTTTCAACTTGAAAACTGCCCGGATATTCGAATTTTCTCAGTTTACAGGGGGTAGTTATTTCAAAATTTGCATTTTCTGGGGTTTTTTTGATGAAACAGGGGAAATTTCGTCAGTTTTCTGTCGAAAAACAAGAAAAAGAAGCGAAACCTGTCCGTTATTTACCAGTAGAAAAAAAATCTCAACGCGTTTTATCGCTGTTTTCCCATTGACGCATAGTTTTCTCTCGCCGTCCACCCTCAATCGATTGACCACAACCATGGGTAACCAGGCGTCTACTCCATATGAACCAGGTTTGCTTCAAATTGTGCTTTGAGCGCCAAAAAATGATATCAATCATCCCCTCTCCTCGTGTGGTTTTTTGTCATTTCGTCGCCAATTCAAGAAAACTGATAAATAGCCGACTGATTGAATTGAGACGAGACTCTTGTTTACCCTTTCTCCTTCTGTTTAGCCGCCAATTTAAACGAATATTTTCAGTACCAATGGCTGAACTTTTCAAAGGAGTCAAGTTGCAAAAGGCTGATGGAACCCTCGTCGATGCTGAGGAGGCTCTCAAGGTATCGCTAGACCTTTATTTTTTTTTCTATTTTAAGGTACTAGGGGACCGAATTGAGGTCTCAAAGGATTTGTAGATAAAGAAATCATTCGTTTCGGGAACCCCCGGCCAGTAAAACCATCTTTCGTTTCTTGTGACCATATCACACCCAAAAATCTTGGTCTTTAGTCGCCAGACCTCCCAGTTGTAATCCAATGCTATCTTTTCATACGGAAATGTGACGCAAATAGGGATTTCCTCTACCTTTTTGGGTGATTTCCTTTGGGTTACGTGAATTCTGCGCATGTATCAAGATACTATGCCAATATTTGAGAGCGATTTTAGTCTGGCTGGGAACCAAAGATAGATCCAGGTAGAAAAATGAGGACATTTATTTGAGTTTTTGCTAAATTATCAGCGACAGTTATGGAATTTCCTGCCAATATGACAGTTTACATCACTTAAATTATCCGTTGAAAAGAGAAACACTTGATAATTCCCATATTTTCAGGACAAAATCGTCGGTTTGTACTTTTCTGCCCATTGGTGCCCTCCCTGCCGTCAATTTACTCCAATTCTAAAGGATTTCCATGCTGAGCTGAAGGAAGCTGATTCTGATTTTGAGATTGTTTTTGTCTCATTTGATCGCAGTGAAGCGGATTTGAAGAAATATCTGGAAGAAAGCCACGGCGATTGGTATCATTTGCCATTTGGCAGTGAGAAGATCCAGTAAGATCTCTTTCGCCTCTTTGTAAGAAATTCTACCTTTAGGGAAGTTTCAAAGAAGTTTGAAGTTAGCGGAATTCCGGCTCTGATCATTTTGAAGCCTGATGGCACTTTGGTAACTAAGAGCGGACGCAGTGATGTTCAAGGAAAGCCACCCAAGGCTACTCTCAGCGGATGGAAAGCTGCCAAATAAACTCTACTTCACAAACTATTCCTCCCGTCTTTTTTTTATATTTATTACCCGGCCCTGCGTTTATCGTGATTTGTATTTTTTTTATAAAATAAATTGGCGGTGTTTAGTGCTTGTATTGCAATTCTTGGGGCGGTGGCTGGATAAGGCTACTTATTGCAGAGAATCCATACCGATTGCCAACTAATGCGTTCGAATTGTAATCCAAAGTTCATGGCTATAATTCACAGAGATAGCTTAAGAATTCTTGCCAACAATTTTTATTCAAACAACAATGTCTTCGCGACTATTCAAACAATTTACGTATTTGTTCATGCAATCGGGCCTCCTTCCCTGCTATCCTCCATTGGCAGCTGCGATAGTTACCATAAGGCCCGTTGTTAATAAAATCATCAACGACACCCTTGGCATCTGCCCAAAAGTTCACAACACGAGCCAAGATTGTTCGATTTGACTTCAATAACATCAGAAATCCGTTATTCTTTGCTGGATAAAGGGAAATAGTTAGTGGCAAGTTATAAATCTTCTCAAAAATGGTGTGTGCAACTAGATTTGGTGCAATTGTCTTTACTGTATTTACACGCACACTGCTTTGGACATCACATTGCAGTACTTGGAGTGTATTCATGCCGTTTACCATTTGCTTAAAATGGGAATAAAAGACGCGAATAAAATAACGAACCTCCAAACATCCGTTCAGTAAATAAACTACGACTGGTGACGGATATCTTTGACATATAAATTGTATTTTGCCCGTATAGTAGGCAGATAATTCAGAGAATATATCCGTGGTATATTTGACATAATGATAACCATTTCCGAGGTAGGTAAACCAAAGTTGTAGCTGAAATGGACCAGAACAGGGGGCGTTGTCGATACTTACCACCAGATTAATATTATCAGGAATATTATCCAATTTAGTTGCACAGATGGATAACACACGCGGTTTAAAGATGTCAATAATTCTTGACGACAGTTCTCCATGAACAATTGTCAATCGATAGCAGTGGATATTGCAAATCTGACACCAAGTTATGATATTCTCATAGAAATCGTTTTCTTCTGCATTTTGATAACCTTCAATAACCTATCTGTAATAAAAATATTGAATTAACATAAAAATATCCGTCTTGTGGTATGGAATCCAATTGATAATTCAATAAGTCAAAACTGGTGCGGGTTTTCCCTGCAAACCAGCAGTAATCGACGAAAATTTTGCTAGAAGAGATCATCCGATGATTTTTTTGACTATCGACCAAGCACAAGAAGAAAGCCAACTGCGACAAGAAGGAAAAGATACAAGAAAAAGAGACCACAAAAGAAACACAAAAACTAGCATCCGTCAATGTTTATTACCGTCTACAAGTAGAATTCTTCGGGCGCACCGCCCTTCTGCTTGAGGAGGACAGTCTTGATGGCTCGGTCGAAGTCATCTCGGCAGACCATTTTCCTTTGTCCTCGCAGGGCCAGCATTCCGGCCTCCGTACAAATGGCCTTGATCTCGGCTCCGCTGATGTTCTTTTCCTTGCTCAGTATCTCATCAAATTTCACGTCCTTGCCGATATTCATCGTCGACGTGTGAATGTGAAAGATCTTCATCTTGGTCTTCTCATCCGGCTTCGGGAATTCAATCTTGCGGTCGATACGGCCCGGTCGAATGAGAGCAGGATCCAGTGAGTCGATTCGATTCGTGGCCATGATAATTTTGACATCACCGCGACTCTCAAATCCGTCGAGTTGATTGAGAAGCTCCAGTAGGGTCCTCTGCACTTCCTGTTCGCCACGACTCGACGTATCGAATCTTTTCGTTCCGACGGCGTCAATCTCATCCAGGAAGACGATACTGGGTGCATTCTCCTTGGCCAGCTTGAACAGTTCACGAACCAGCTTGGCGCCATCGCCGGAATTCTTTCTGACGAGATCGGCACCCGTGGCACGGATAAATGTGGCCGATGTCGAATTGGCGACAGCCTTGGCCAGCAGAGTCTTGCCAGTTCCCGGTTCGCCATACAGAATTACTCCTTTGGGCGCTGTGATGCCCATGTCCTCATAGTATTCGGGATGAGTCAGGGGCAACTCGACGGCTTCTTTCAATTCTTGGATTTGGCTCTCGCAGCCGCCGACATCGTCGAATGTCTCCTTTGGGGTTTTCTCCACTTTATAGCCAGAAGCATTCGAATCCACAGAGTCATCCAGGACACCGACGACGGCTGTCGGAGTCGACTTGTACGTTCCGCTGGCTTTGACCATGACCAGAGCATTTAGACGGAGGAGATCCTTGTCCACGATCGAGAGAATCGGCACGTACCTGAAAATAATCAATTCAAGCGGGTTCAAAGGGTTAATTTTTGATGTCACTGGTCATTTAACAAACGCAAGTCAAAAATGAAGAGGGATTAGTGCTGCCAAGAAAAAGCTTTTGGCTTCACTTTTGGGCACAGGAAGTGGATGACGGCTGTCGCCGTGTTTCTGACTACAAGAAGCGCATCATTTTCACCGCTTCAAAATAAATTGAACTGACCATTCGCGTTTGTATCCTTCCATGACGACGACGGCATGCTGCTCATCGGCAAACAGCTCATGAACCTTTGCCAAGCAGGTCGGACTTCCGCGCAGCTGCTGGATGAGCTTCCTTTCCTGTCGACGCTGGACTTCCAGTGGACGGTGAACATTCTGGCGGAGAATGAACTCCCTCTCAAGCAGGAGATAGTCGTGGATCCGGTTCTGTTTCAGTAGACGGAGGAGACATTGCTTCTTGGGGGCAATCGGCGGCAGTTTGTTCGTCTCGACTCCTTTCTGCTTCGAGCGCATTGCCACCTTCATCGGGGCGTGCTCCGGCTTCTCACGGCGGCGGGACGGTGCGCCCATGCGGTTTCCCATTTTTCTGGAAAAGTAAAAATTAGTCAAAAAAATCAACATTTGGTAAAAATAGGGTAAAAATAGAGTAAAAATTACCAGTTAGTAGTAGATCAGTAGACACGACCGTCCACGATCGGGTCAGTTAGAGAACTAACGTTGAGATAATGACAAAAATTTACCAAAAATGGCCGAATGACCAGTTAAAAGCTTAGCTATTGACATGATGACTTTTTGCGGGATTTTTTAAATTTAGTGGAGGCCCGAACATTTTGAGAAAGAGAGGAGGATGTCAGCGGCAATTGTCTTACTGGGGCGGCCACAATCAAAGGGGCCACAGCTGCACTGTCTAATTGTGGTCCTTTCAGCCGAAAGAGCCGAAAAATTCTGTAGTCATTCTTAGAAATAAAATAATTTGGTAGACGATGTTCCAAATCAATTGCCATTCCTACAATCTTCTAAAACGAAGTAACCGATCAAAGTTTGAAAGCTGTGCGGATGTTGTGACAGCCCTTCCTCCCGAAAGTCGACCAATATTTCCAAATTACTTTATTAATATTTATAAAATTTCTATATTTTTCCATATTTTCTATTCACCTTGCATCCATCTTGGCCATTGTTACCATCCACGGCTGATGAGCAACATTATCCTTGAAGTATTTGTTGACCGTACCGATGACCAGTACCAGCGAGGCGACCATTACTGTTCCTGCCAGGACGACGGTTACGATGGCGGCTGTCTGCTTACTGCCCGTCTGATATTGCTTGGCAAAGTCGCTGTCACCTTCCAAAGGGGATAGCTTAGCTTCTGTTTGTTGTAATCTGTAGAAGGAGGCTCGAATAAAGAGAGAGAGAGAGAAGGCTGACTGGAGGGTGAAAATGAAGAAGGCGAAAAAGAAGAGAGACCGATCAGGGGATCTCATTTTTGGGTAGAATGGAAATTGAAAAGGATTAAACAGATTATAAGAAGCGGGACTTTGCTTGGTTATTCATTTCATTTGCTTTTTTGACGATGGTCGTCGTCAACCACAAGGTCTGCTACAACTTTTTACCGCTGGCATCTTTGCACCAGTTGTTCTACCCAATATTTTAAACTTTTTTACATGAAAATTATTTGTATTTCAGAGAAATGACGAAACGGATCGCCGTAGCTGGTTCTTTGTCTTTAGATGGACCATTCATGGTTTCTTGTGGCTAGGTGGCTTCTCCTACATGCTGATGCTGCAGCATCGCAATGTCATCTGCGAACGGCTTACATAAAAATTGTATTTCGGCCAAAATTTTCCATTATTTTTAGTTATGCCTCAGTCTCTCTTAACTATTTATGTGACTGTTTCTGTTTCTTTTTGTGGCTGTCTTGTTTATTACCTTTTATTTTCTTGATTCTTCTGGAATCCTCCACTGCCTGCAATGACAGTTCATGTATTCTTTCACAAAACAGGCCATGATGCGCCTACCTAACTTTTAATCAGTGAAATGGCTGCAATCCTCTTACAGGAATACACTAACCAGCCGGTCGAAACGAAGACTGAACCAGCTGTTTATTATTTTTGCCACTATATTCTTCAAATTGTATTTCTTTTTCCGAAATTTAGAGTTTCTGAAGGCGCTCCTCGAATTTTCGTTCCTAATCAAGTATCCCACCGACACCTTAATAATTTTGTGCAAGGCAAGTATATCCTTAAACCTGGTGGGCTAGCGAAAGCTGACTATTTTCTTTGGCTGGTGAAGAGAATCTGTGACCAGGAATTCGTTGTTTTTCTTGGCATGTTGCCGGAGCAAAGGGTGGCTGTAGGTCAAGTCTAAATTGGCTGATTTAAACGGCTGGATAGTCGAGCTGTTAGAGCGCCAGAGACGATTCGACACCTACCCGTCCGGTTTTACCAATTTCTTGGAGCCCATGGGTTTCTTTGAGTATTTCGCAGCTGATTGATACCAGGATAAAATTCTCTGAATTAGATCTGTGCACAGCATAAAAAAATGCTTTTCTATGTAAATTCTTTATTTCAATAGCGATCATTCAAAGAATCCACGAATCCTATCCTGCATCAATGCTTGGCCGCCTGTCAAATTCATAGCTTCCAGCAGTTTCCTTCAAAAAATTATTGACCATGTTGTCAGCGTCAATAAAA
This sequence comes from Oscheius sp. DF5033, assembly GCA_964036215.1. Lineage (NCBI taxonomy): Eukaryota > Metazoa > Nematoda > Chromadorea > Rhabditida > Rhabditidae > Oscheius > Oscheius sp. DF5033. Next base: position 3,118,401 of record CAXIWN010000012.1, on the reverse strand, counting down.
TTATCCACAATTTTAGCAAGGGTTGATCGCTTGTATCTGACAACAAATACAAATCCTCCATTCTTTGCTCGATAAGGAACTACAGCAATCGGCTTATTGAGAGCTCTGGGTTCCTCGTACAGACGGATGTCGTCATCAAAATCGCATCGAAGTTCTTTTAGTTGAATTTGGCCATTTGTCATTTCATAAAATCTTATTTTTATTTGTGAAATAGGTTAAAACCAAACCCGTAGGCATTCCCAAAGAATAGAGAGCACTGCAGGCGATCTCTTGACAGAAACATGAATTCTGCCGCTGTAAAGATGCGGCAACTCTGAGAAGATATCCTCAACAATTTTATCTTCTAGAGCCCATAAGTATTTGAAATAGATACATGGCTGAAATGGCTGCCGCTAAATATCCATAATAGTCACGTACCACAAGATTAATATTACTAGGAACAGTTTGTAATCTTCTTCCGCAGATTACCAATACTCTAGGTTTGAAGACATCAATAAGCTTTGCAGATAAATAGACATAAGCGGTTATCAATTCGTGGGACAGTAAGGGTTTGGCCGGATTTTACTTATCCGCGTTAGTAATTGGCCGTCAAGAGGTTGTCCGTCATATAGCTTCGCCGTATACCGTTCGGCCGTCAAGAGTTAGCCGTCAAGCTTTTTGCCGCTCAGCATTGAGCCGTCAAGTTTCTTGCCGCGCAGGGTTTGGCCGTGTTAGGTTTTGGCCGTATTTTTCTGCAATCTTGCATTTTTTGGTTCACGCCTGACTTTTTTTTCTCATTTGTTGTAAATCTTTTGTTTCTTTTTGATCTTTTGTTTCTTTTTGATTTTTTGGTTGTTTAGGCCATTCGCTATCATTTTGAAAATAATATGAAGCCTGAAATAATTAATGGGCATCTAATGCTCCTGAAAAAGCAATTAACAAAGATAACTCAAGGCGATATAATTGCTGATACAGGTTAGTTGTTTTAATATTTATTACTTTATTAGTTTAGGAACAGATCATATGATACTTGCCCTGGTTCAGTCAAAGTAATTGGCAATATTGTAATAATAAAAGCTGAACATAATCACGAAGTTGATGATTCAAAGAATAAGGTAAGTCTTATTTTGCAAACATCATTCTTTTAGATGGAAATTGAGCGATTTTGGATTGGTGAAACTCCTGCTACTACACAGCTAGCTCCTTCAGAAATATTTAGACAAGTAAGATCACGAATCGATGCTACCACAAATCGCAGAATAGGTATGTATTTTTATTTCACAACTATTTTGCTACCTTTTAGGTTCATTTTGTTCCATACGGCAGCGAATTTATCAGATAAGAAAAAAAGACGCAGATGATTTTACTGTATTGGATAATACGCCGGTAGTTTTCAATGGTAAAACAAAAGAAACTAGTGGTATTTTTTTTATATTATAGAATATATAGACTTCAGACGGACTTAGATTTTTATTGGATGATTTTTTAATTGATAGTAAACGCGTTGTTATCTTTGAATCTGATAAAGGACTAGATATTTTGGCAAAATGTGAAATATGGACTGTAGACGGCACATTTGCTGTCGTTCTCATGTGAAAAAAGAAATGCAAGCTGGAAAGAGTCTCCGCCTATTTTGGGAACGTATGCGAATATTATTTTTATTTACAGGGTATCCTCTACGTCGCCGGTGGAAAACAAAGCGCAAAATGAGTATTCAAAAAAAACAAAGCACAAAATGAGTAATAAAGACACCGCCTCCATCTCAAATCTCCTCAGCTCTTCAACAGTAGATCCTAAGGTTTGAAAATTATACTTGGTTTTTTATTTGCATTTTTGCAGATACAAGAGCATCAGAAGAGTAGAAATTTGCTGAAGAATACCAGAATCAAAACGGTATTAAAATCGCGCTTGTCATCAAATAATGTAATAACGTCAGCGGATGTTGATGTATTAGCTGATATTATCGCATCGTTGTAAGCAGGTTTTTGTTTATTATTTTAACAAGGTTTTTAATATATTCAGGCTGCAACAAGAAGATCTCAATTTTAACAAATATCTTCAATATTATTTCAATAGATATGAATTTTCTATGTTTGTTATGTATTTTCGTAGTATTTCGTCTGAGATATGTTCAATAAAGTTTCTTCTAATTTTCTATTGCTTTTTTATATATTATCACTGGGGAAATAGAAAAACTAAAAGTTAAAATCGAGAAAAGGAGGATAAAATAAGCCTGGGACGTCATTTGAAATAGCGAAAAATCTGTCGTCAACAAAAAAATGCAAGATTGCAGAAAAATACGGCCAAAACCTAACACGGCCAAACCCTGCGCGGCAAAATGCTTGACGGTCAAACGCTTGACGGTCAAACTCTGGACGGCTAAACGCTTGACGGCTAAACGCTTGACGGTCAATTCGTAACGCGGATATTCTAAAACGGCCAAACCCTATGACGGGCCAAACCCTTACTGTCCCCAATTCGTCACAGCGGATGTTGTAGATTTCACACGCAGTCAGGACATTTTCGAAAACTTTCTCTTCTTCTTTGTTATAGGGAGGACGGTTATGAAATAAAAAAAATAGACAGTTTCCAATCTCAGGAGAAAAGTAAGCGTCCCCGAGCTGGATTCTAGAAGTTTGAAAATCTTGAATCCAATGGATTTTTATTTAATTCAAACTTTCGGGGGACGCTTTTTTCTCGAGATTGAAAATGGACTAAGGGAATAAAATGTGAAGAAGTCATTGAAAAACCGTGTGAAATACCTGAAGCCAAAATGTTTTTAAGAAGAAATAATCGAATCCATGGTGTCTGAATATTTCACCCCAAAAAGCCGAGCTGGCTTCTCTCGTACCGTTATATTCAATAGTGTGACTAGCAACGGGATGACCGTTTTCTTTAACAGAAAATGATGTGCCCTAAATGAATAAACTTTAGATATAAGGAATGTTAATTACACTGGCTTCTACAGTAACATCAAGGTAACAGAAAGACAGTTTAAGATATTTCTTGTTCTCTTCAATGAATCCATTGGCCAATTTACAACTGTGAAAAAGTTTGAAAAAGGAACGCACACGCATCTGAATCTTGGCGGTTAAATTGTAAAGTTCAAACCTTTTTGATTATGTGTAATTTTTATAGCTTCTGGGAGTTGGATACCATTCTCGTTTGGATGAAACTGTAATGGAAAATGTTATCTGACGTGAACGGGTAAATAAAATATTTCAAAATGTACTCACCAAATACATAAAGGAAAGGAGCTCTGATTCCCCAGAAATTTTTAGATTCAGCAGTTCGGGGAGTAATTCTTGCATCGAGGAGTGTTTTAAAAGGAAAAAATAGATGGTAATGGTCGTGTCTCCAAAGGTCGAGAGCAAGGCGGATGTCCTATGCGGCCTTTCTTTGGATCAGTAACGATCTTATAAGACGCACTGTTGGCCTTATACCAGCGCAGTAGAGTAGAGAGTAGTCGTTGCCAATCTTGGGGGAAATGGGCGTTTTAAGACCGCCTGAAAATCAGGCAAATTTTACAAAGAAACCACCCAAAGTGAAGTTATTTTACATTACATCAGGTTTCCGTTTCTTGCTCAATGAATGTGACAGTTTTCACAAGTTCTTTATTGACGAAAGGACAAGTTAACTATTCAAACAATTGACGAATTTTATCCTGGATTTCGGACTTGATTGTTGATTTCCTCATCCTACAACATTCACCATCTTCAATATCTTCCAGAAATTCATCAATTAGGCTCTCGATTTCCCCCCAACTGCTGGTAACTTTCACGCGATGTGTTAGCATTTGCTCTGAAGACGAAGAGAAACCTTTCGTTCTTTGCAGGATAAGCAGCGATTGAGAGCGATATGTCAGAAATATTTTCCAAAACAGCGGGCTCAATTGATTGTTGTGCAAGTTCCTCGAAAAGATCCATCTCATCATTCCTGTGGAAAGCATCAAATTGAAGTTCGCGGAGTACAACTCTGCCATTTATCATATCCTAAAAGATTTAGTAATTGATTGGAAAATTAGGGGCCAATAGAAATGAATTAAGAAATTGGTGTCATTGGACCAGGAAGCTAAGTGGACAGCTAGAAAATAACACCAACTTTGAGGCACTTTGAGAGGAGATCTGGTAGCCATCGTGGTAGATGACATTTACTGGTTAATTGAAGTTTTCCCTTGTAAAAATTACGGTAATTCGGTGAGTACATATTCAATTTCTTTGTCATAATCTCCCCGGCGGAATATGTACTGAAAATGAGGCTGAAATGGATGACAATTAAACTGATTTAGCCATTATTTACCACAAAAATTATATTATCAGGAATCTTCCCATTAATGTACATTTTCCTTGGTTTGAGGACATCAATAATCTTCGAGGGACAAATTGCCATTAGAATAGACTTTCAATTCATCGCAGCGTATGTTGCACTCTTCGTATGCGTTTATCAAACTCGAATAGCATTTGGATTTTTCTGTCTAAAATGGTAATTATTGTGGAAAATAAAAGCCACCCACGATTCCAAGATTCAATGTCTTAAAGTTGAAATATACAAATCCATGGTTTTTAAAGGTTTCATTCCAAAATGTCGAGCTTTTCCCCTTCTCATTGTCGAATTGAATTAATACACATTTAACATCATTACTTTCGGGAATATAGAATGATGTTATCTGGAAAATGATTTGATATTAAAGGGAGGGAAACGTAAATTACAGATTCTTGAGCTGTTGTGGTGACTTTAAGATTCCCTGACGACAATTTAATATATTTCTTATTATCTTCAATAAAATCTTTGGTCAATTTACAACTGCGGAAAAGATTGACAAATGAACCAATCTGCATCTGAAAAAAGTGGTGGAATCGGTCATTTTCGTTAACAGTTCATACCTTTCTGATCACATTGATAATAATAGCTCGTGGGATTTGACATCCCTTCTCATCTGGATTGAACTATAATAGAAAATTTGTGGATTTATGGGGAAACGGCTCAACAGATAGGGGAAAGATGGCTGTTTCTTTGACATTTTTGAGTCGGAAGAGGAATTCAGGCAACACTTGGAGAGGGAATACTTGTATGGTGTAAGAAAATTGACGCGGAAACTTCCGAAGCTCCATATAAAGCGATTGAATATTCTCCCAAGCTCGCTTTCTCTCATAATTTACACGCTAAAAATCAAATCCTTTATTGGAAGTATATCAACAGCTTGTATGGATGTTTTCAAACAATTTACGAAGTTTATCTTGCATGATGGCCCAGCTGTCTGATGATTTCCATTGGGAAAATGCACTTCCAGCCGAATCTCTCAAAAAGCCGACAATCATATCGCGGGCTTCTGTCAAATTATCCACAACTTTGAGTCGAATTTTCTGGTTATGTTTGAGTAAAAATATAAGTCTCTGATTCGTTGCAAGACAATGGTAAACATTATGTGAAATGTTGTCGATTGGGTCATTCGCTAATTCATTGGTGCCATCAAAGTTACATTTTATCAAGGTTAGCTCTCGTAGTTGAAATTCACCCTTTGCTAATTTCTAAAAGTTGTCAATTAGCAAGGAGGTAGACGAACCTGTATACTTGGGCCAAGTAAATTATCCAGGCGACGGTGTGGAAGGAATGAAAGATGGAGTTTACCATGGTAGATACGTAGTAATTCCATGAATAAATCGTCTTCATATTCATTATCCGACAAGTAGGAGGTAACATGGAGACTCGGCTGAAAATAATCCAAGCTTTGGTTGAAATTGAGTTGGAATCCCAAAAAGGTTCCATAAATCTAGGTTTTTTCTCGATTATTTGCTTCAATCGTCAAATTTGTACCGAAATCTTCCCCCATGTACGTATATCTCGGGCATAGCTTGACCTTTTTGACTAATTCAAAAACTATAAGGAAAAAGAGATTCTAGACTTTTTATGGGTCGTTGAACATAAAATTTGGATCATAGGGCAGTTCAGAATTCTCTCATTTTTGAATCATTCAAAATACCAGGTTAGGGCTGAGATATCCTTCAAGAAAGAGTACAAAGTGTAGCTCAATAGAAAAATGGCGAGTCAGTAATTTGCGGATCTGACTACCCCAATTACATTAGGATCCGATTCTTTTCATAATTCCATCCAGTACTCACCACAAGATTAATATTATCCGGAAAAGCAGCCAATCTTCTTCCACTGATGGTCAATTCACGACGGTTTAAAAATATTTATGACTTTTGCGGATAGAATTCCGCCATCGATTGCCAATTTATAGCAATTGACAGTGTAATCTTCACAGGTTTGGATAAACTTCTCAAGAAAATTGTCATATTCATATGGCTATAAAAATGCTTGAAAAAATAATGAAATACTAACTATTCCAATCTTCAAACTTTTTAAATTAAAATATTCCCAATCAACGATTTATGAAAATTTCGTCCCAAAACGTAGGACTTTCTCGATCCTTTTGGGATATCGGTAATATAGAGACGTTTTCTGGTACCTTCTCCAATAATAAACAAGGATGTCGCCTTAAAATCAAACAATTATTCACTTTTGGGAAATGAAATTACGAAGATACTCGCCGTAGCGTCAAGATATTCTGTTGACGATTTAATATAACTTTATTTTCTTCAATGAATTCCTTGGCTTGTGTGCAAGTTCGTAATAAATTTATCGCAGTACGTGAGGGCATCTGAAATTGGACGGGGATTTCTTCATTGAAAAACCAACTTTTCGGATTATTTTAAGCTGTAACAGCGACGGAATCCGGAAGCCTTCCTCATTTGGATGGAACTACAAGCCGAAATAAAACGATTACGGAGAAAACTTACTAAATATTGGAAAGGAAGTTCACCTTCTGGCAATTTCTTCGTCCAGTATTTGACGTGAATCTTCTGATTACGTGGAAATAGGGGAATTGCTGGGATCATTATCAATTTTGATTGCTGAATCATCAAATCTAATCACAATAAGCATCTTTATCAGGAACTGGTGCACTCGTTTAGACGCACAAAATACGGGGATCGGGGCAGTTTGCCCGTTTTTCTCCGAGAAAACAAAACTGGAAACAAATTTCTCGGATTTTTGGATTGGAAAACGGTTATAGTGGGCCTATTTTCAGGTCGCCGTGTCCTTCCTAAAGTTCGAAACCGACTGCTACTGGAAAAAAACGATGAATTTTCCCTGCATCGAAGGGCCTGCTTTGTCATTCTCTGATGACTCATATAATAATACATTTCCGCAGCTGCTATTCACAGCAATTTCATTTTCGCGGTTTCGAAAACTCCCAGTTACAGTTCTTTTCATTTTTTTCCTTTGCTATTGAAATATTCCGTTTCCAATCGTCAAAAGACATGGTCTTATTCACACTAACAACCATTGAAATAGCGGGCGAGTGAGCGAAAAAACGACATTGCCTCCCCTTGCACTTGTTTACTCCCTTCTCTCGTCGCTCCTTTCTCTCAGCTGATGGAAAGTTCAAAATAAACAACTCTGTTTTTATTGATTGTGAGGCCTAATTCTGGTGGTCTTCTTTTCTTTTTTGTTCTAATTTTCTATGGTCACTGTTTCAAGAGCGATAAACATCGTCGGGGAAACAGAACTTTGCTATTCCTTCCGCATGGGCCGGTGGGGGAATATTTGTTCTTTTTCAATTTCACACTTGTTCAGTCCCCAATGTCCTCCCAGAAATCACCTGTAGTTCTCGTTTTCATCATTTTTAACCTACAGCCTTTGAAAAAACACAACATGTCATGGAATGACTCATTTCCAGGTGCAGCGTGGTCAATTCGTTTTTCTCACTGACCTCTCCGTTGTGTATCATGTACTCCAGCTGGCGGAAAATTGTGAAACAAGCAGCTATTTAAACACCGCCGTTGACAATTTCCCATGCCGTTTTCTCTTCCTTTCCCTTTTAAATTTCTAAAATACTGTAATTTTTAGAACCATGTTGGATCTTTTGAAGAATGTCGAGTTGATGAAGAAGGATGGTTCGATCGTTAATTCGGACGAAGCTCTCAAGGTAAGGTTAATTCGGACGAAGCTCTCAAGGCTTTTGGCTGTAAACCACCCTTAAAAATCCTAATTTTTCTTCAGTAATTCGGTTTCAAAACTATAAAATGACACGGAATCATGAAAATATGGGAAAAAGGACAATTTTCCAGGACAAGTACCTCGGCCTGTACTTCTCTGCCCATTGGTGTCCTCCCTGCCGAAAGTTTACCCCAATTCTAAAGGATTTTTACGCTGAGCTTGGCTCCGAATTCGAGATCATCTTCGTCAGCGCTGATGAAAGCGAGGAACAACAGAAAGAATACCTGAACGAGGCCCACGGCGACTGGCTTAGCATCCCCTACGGAAACCAGGAACTCATGGAGTTGGTTTTCTTTTATTAGAAAATTAATAATTTTTTAAGGAAGCTGAATGAGCGCTTTAATGTCAAAGGAATTCCCACATTAGTCATTTTGAAGCCCGATGGAAGCGTCATCACAGAAAACGGCCGTAAGGTGGTACACGACACGCAGCCTCGTCAGGCATTGGCTGCATGGAAGGAGGCATAAATTCCTGGTTTAAATGTCTATTTTTTTATTCTTTCCGCTTTTTAATAAATTTGTCATTTTCCCACCGGAATCAAGTAGCCTAAAATATTTGGGGGCGGGTGATAATCTCAACTTATCCTGGGCTTTCCTTTCCTTTAAAGAAGTCGTCAAACAAGGCAAACAACCCTTTAAATGGCTTCTTTTTGTACCCGAAATTGATTCGTCGCCGTTCTCTGTCTGATTTTTATTCTGTGAAAAAGGCAGCTGCCAATTTCCTCTTGCATTCCGCCAGACTTTTCAATTCTCCTTTAAAGAGAGCGCCTTCCTTTGGTTACTATGGACAACATCGACCGGGAGACAATTGCCTTCATTGATACGGATCGGACAACAATATCAGGAAGACAGGAAAAAGAGCTGGAAAAAGATGACGGTGAGTTATCAGGATGTTTTATTCTTAGAAATATTTTCTCATTTTTGTACGAATTTTCTACACGAAGATTTAACCTTGCCACTGCCAATTCCAAGGTCTTGTGAACATTTGGCTGACACATGAGCCACTAATACAAATTAGGTCCTGAAACGGCTTATTTCTGCACATTTTGAGAGGAGCTGATTACTCCGCATTGCGAATCATCTGTACATCCAAATACCAGCGACAATACAGCCAATAAACAAAAATACAATTTCGAAATAGAATTCATCGGCAGGAATCAATAGAAACAATTAGGAAAACCACAGGAGGTCGATGATCACCGATGGAAAAAGAATTGACAAGGTCAGTCTAGGAACAAAAAGGAAATGTCGCGTGAATCTGATTGACGAGTTCGTATAAAAACTTCTAGGTTTTGAGACGAATACGACGAATACGAATATTCTGTAAAAGTTTGGTAGTTGCCAGTTTTATTCAAACTTTCCATTGCACACACGTAAGATGGGCATTTGGCCCATATTTTTGGATTCTGACAGGTTATTCCGGAATTCCGGCTGTCAAACCTATTCAAGATCCACTATCCACGACATTATCTTGGAGCTGTTAAGCCTCAAGTTGGTCTAGACCTTTCCCCTGCTCGTTTACACTTGACCAAATAATCAAAATTGCAATTATCCGATTAGTTTCTATGAAGTTCTAGACCCTTCTGCACTTTCCCTGCTCAAAAGTCCGCAAAAGTGCTCCCGACTGATTACTTCTATTCCATTTGGTCTATTGGTCCTCCCGTTTTCCCGTTGAAATTTCTTCTCTGAATCACCCAATTTCCCGTTAAAAAGTCAAGATCTCGATCAGCGTGGCTTCCCCCATCCCGCGGCCGATAAACCACTGACCCGTTGAAAGTAGTCCTTGACTTTTTTCAATCCGCTGCCACAAGGCCATTTCCTGTCTGCTTTTTTAAAAAGTCTCCAGAATGTGCCCATCGACCTCGATCCAAGCCCCGATCATATAACCTCGCTCTCTCTCGTATATTGATCTCCTCCTGTCCTTTATGAATATTCACAATAACACGTTTTCAAGTGGAGCGAGAGACTCTCATTTTTGACTCACGCTTGGCGGGAAATTGAGAGGGAGTAATTGTGGCGAGCGCGCAGGTGCCTCATAGATCTTATGGCGAAAAGGCGAGTCATTTCGACAAGCTGGGCAATATCTACCTATGGCCAGTTTTCACTTCTCTCCGCCGCCATTGTCTCTCTGCCGATGATGGCTTATATCCTCCGGCGGCTGTCAGCGGCGACTCAAATCGAACCAACTGGTTTTTGGACCGACTTTTGGTTTAATTTTCCTTAAAAAAAGCTTAGAAAACGAAAGTGCGCTCAGAAAATATCATTTTCTTGTCCATAACCTTTTTTACTACCCGTTTACTGCTAAAAGCGCGGTGAACTTCTATTTTTGAACAAAATTGCCACTTCTAGCTAACTTTTCCCCATTTTTTGTAGTTTTTTTACAGCTCCTTCCACTTTTTTGATGGCCGTAGGAACAGCGATTAGCCTTCAAATCAGGATAGTAACCAGCGTAACCGGAGTCAGGTCAAATTAGGACTAAATAGGGCGGAAAAACGAGTTGACTCGATCCCATCTGGCTTTATTTTCTTCTCAGAGTGGTCAATTTGTTTTGGTGGTAGTTGGTTTCGAACCTTGGAAAATGCGGGAAAAAGGCACATTTTTAAAGAAAATCTGCAAAATTTGAACGATTACCAAACAGGTCCCACAGTGACCTTATTTATGGAAACATTTTAATTTTTCTCAATTGTTTCAGGACCAAAAATGGGATTATGGGATCCTAATCTCTCCTTTTTCTATTTCCTCTTGAAAATAGCCATGGTTTTATGTTTTATGGCCCAAAAAGTCCTTCCCATCCTTTGCTACCTTTTCCCCAGACTGTAAACTATAAACTGGTGCCATTACCCTCCAGCCAGCTCAAATATTTTCATCATTCCTTGCTAATAATCAGTGTCAACAAATAGAGCACAAGATTCTAATAACCACCTGGCGGCTATTTTTAGCCTATTTACCCCGTTTCTCCCCGCTTTCTGGGCCCTTCTATTACCATTTTATAGCCAAAAGTTCAATATTTTCCCTCGATTTTAATATTTTCCCTATGATATTTTTCCCGAGTGTCCAGATAATTTTCTCTGTACGTCTCAATCAGAGATTGTGAACTGAAAAAACTCAAAACAATCTGTCGTCACTTTCCTCCCAGTCTGGACTGTCGGCGAGTGTTCATTGATGACCCAAATAGGTTGCGGGAGGGCGCCCGCTGACTGCTCGAGGTTCTTTTCAAAACCTTCCTCCCATAAACAACAATTTCTACCTATTATTTTCTTCTTTTTCTGTCATAATAACAGCAATTTTGGTCCTTCTTTTGGCTCATTTTCCGTTGTTTTGCTAGAAATTTCAATTGAAGCTACAATTTTCGAATTTCTGTGCTGTAAATTGCCATCAGAATCCTTTTTCCATGCTGTGAACGTGTACAGTAGCATGTCTGACCACCGACTGTCAACATCTTCCGCCGCCGGGTGTTATTCCTCTCCTTTTCCCGCGTTCGTCTTCTTCTGTTTGCCATCAGCTGGCAGCAGCAGTGCACCTTTCGTTTGTATGGAAACACAGGGAGGCTAATCGTGTCCATCGATTATTTTTCCCCATCACTGTCTCTATATACTCTTTCGGCCCTGTAATAAACACACACGCGGGGATAAAATTCCCCGTAATCGTCATTTTTTCACAGGAATTTGGGAGAGAAGAGACCATTTTGAAGCCTTTTTGGGGGAATTTGACTTCCCGAAAAAGAAATTCACGTACTTTCTTCGAATTTTGCTTAAAATTGTCTATTTCTTATCCAGGAAAATCGGCTACTGATGGAGTGAAAATGACGGACTTTTAGAAAAGTTTCCTCACTTTTCCGTAAATCACCGTGCTCCGATTTCCCCCAAGGTTAGAAAGAATTTGCTGGTTTTTGCAGTATTATTTCATTTTTTTTTCCTGCAAGTCAACGGAATTTTCCCCTTCTTCTGTGATTTCTGCTCTAAATCTTTGCTTGAATCTCTGTCTGTTATTTTGAAATAAGAGAGCACAAGCCGATTCTTATTTTACGTCATTCTCCTCCTAATTACCGATTGACATTCTATTTTTACCCTTTTGCTCTTCTGTTTTCGTAAAGGTTATCCACCCGCAAAGACCGTCGAGTATACGTAAGCCGATTGTCACAGACTTATTCTCCACACTGGGGAAAATAGACGTGCCACTGTTTATTTCTTTGATTCTTCACAAATTTTGGCACTTCCTGGCTATTTGTCAGTCGTTACGGGACTTCTAGATTTTATTTGTGCCTAAAAAAGGCTTGTTTCCAAAATTTTCCAGTTTTCATTGAGGATTTTTAACCGGAAATCGACTGTAACACCCGGCTTACCCTGTTATTGCTCTACAGTCCTAAATGTCCTTGTGTTTGTGTATATTTCCTGCAAATATTGCCTGTCCTATACAGTACAGACTGTACTCCAAAGGAAGTAAACGTCCCTGTTGAAGAGAACTAGTTTTCCCTCTTTCCTTTTTGTTCCGCTTTTCATGGAGTGCATTCTTCTTCTATACAATTACAATAAGGGAAGATGGTATTGAAAGGCCTCTATTGAATAGAAAAGAACTAGATTCGTTTTGCCACGATTATTTCAGCCCATTTCTAATGCTCGCCACCTTATTTTAAAGGGACGATAAGGCAGGATTTGAATTAGCTGGAATTGCGCGCTTGGCTTACTGTAGCTATTTGTAAAAATCGTCAGCATGCATTTTTATCGTTTTTTATTCTTTTCTAGTGTTTTGCCAGCATCGAATTACTATAAAGTAAAAAAGAAATAAGCGAAAAGTAGCAGGATAGAAAAGATAGAAAAAATTCGTGCAAATTGAGCTTTTTGAGTATAAAATAATATTTTGGCGATTTACGAAGTCGTTCATATATCAAAATGTTTCTAAAAATCAGCTGAGTCGATTGCAAATAAAATCAGATCATGGAAAATAACAGTTTTAAAGAAAAACGTAATTTTTCATTTGGAATTTGCAAAATATGTGCATGATGTTTACGCGTACTCTAAAATTTCGCGGAAGTTCCGCAGAATTCAAATCCTGCCTTATCGTCCCTTTAATGAGAAAAATGATGGAAATCTTGGAAATTTCAAAAATCCTGAGCCTCACGAGGTTTTTGCCCATGAAAATCGACGGTATTTTGATGTTTCCTCCTCAAATTTCCTCCAGTACCGCCATAAAATGGTAGAAAAATGGCATATTACCCTATTTTCCCCAGAAAAAAATACCGCATTCAATGCCTCATGTCATTTTTATTGAATTGGACCATAAAGTGAAAATATTGTTTAGAGCCAAACACCGCGCATATTTTCAATGCTCTTCTTTCCCTCTTTCGTCATCACAGGCCAAAATTCTTTGCGCTCTAAATGGCTAAAAATTCTTATATCCGATGAACTTGAGATCACTGACGTCGCAGACCTCAACTAAGGACCTAAAATCTCCACGAGCAGCAGTTCTTCTGGTTATTTCGATACCAACGTTGTCCTCTAATATTTCTCGGGTTTTTTACTGGGAACCTTTAAACTTTACTTCCTGGAATAATGGACCCCAGGCGGGTACTCGTGATTAGCCGACTTTTCATAAGAATTCATTAAAAGTCACACGGCCATTCATACCTGTTTACACTTGGGCGACTTGGTTTCTCATTAGTCCCGTAACAGGTGTGAAAGAATTCAGCTTGCTGTACACTTTGACGCCTTCTAGAAGCCGTCGACTTCAAAAGATCATTGCTCACTTTTTTTGTAGTCTCGACCCCGTAAACTGCTCTCACAGTACAGGTCGACAATAACATCATGAATCACTGTGCTTATGCCCGAAATTTCATTTCAGACTGCCGCCACCACTGTCATGAGCCATCACTATTGTGTTTGCTTTTTGGCAAAATTTATATTGGGAGTAGCTGGCGGTCGAGGAACTGAGATACATGGGGAAATAACACCTTTTTTTGCTTATTGTTACTCATTCAACTCTCTTTTATTCGTGGCCGACTTTTTGGGGATCCCTGTGTGCCAGTAAAAAACTTCCTGAAAAATCTACCAGTTTTTCATGCTCTGTCGAATTTTCTTGATTTTTAGCTGGTAGACAAATTCTAGCCAACTTTTCCGCTTTCCCTGACCAAGATCCAATTCCATGAGGGAATTTCCCATTGAAGTAATCTAGGCAAAAATCCCAGATATTTCTCTGAATCATAGGATTGCAACCTTGCTGGAAACCTTATAAGTTTGCTCATTGTGCTTTGGAAGCCTGCAAGTAGACTTTTTCCTTTGCCTTGCACTAATTTTAGGTTTTACTGGGCGTTTCCTTGAGGATATGAAGTTCTCTTCCGAAAGTTTATTGGGCGATTAAAACCTTGAGTAATTAGAAATCGCCTCTCTGTGCCTGGTTTCCTCCGATTATTTGCCTCTTTGTCCACCGTCTGACCATTTGATTTTTCTCTAATTTCGGCGGGAATCGTCACTTTTGCTCTTATTTCCTCTCGTTCTTTGAATTATGCTTTGCCGGAGCTGACGATAATTGCTTTCCTTTTGAGTCCGGGAGTTTCATGCGGTCCCTCGTTGCCATAACAAAGCTCAAACCCCGCATATCTACGTGTGTAGTGTATTCCGACGTAGACGACGGCTTCCCATGCTTCTTTTTTTCCTTGGTCTACTTTAAAATTCCATTGTTCTTTAAACAGAGGTGTTAGAAAACAGAAAATCAGCCGTGGCTGGTATTCGTGCTCCATTGCTGAATCCTTTTTTATTAAAAACTCATTAAACTTGAAAACTTTTCAGAAAATTCCTCCTCTCCTATGTTACCCGACTTAGAAAATTGTGAATTTGATGATGAGCGGATACAACGGCCGTCGTCTACCCGTAGCTGTCCAGAAAGGTACTCGGAAGAAGATAATTTAAAGGTTTAATTTTAGCATTGCCTCAAAAGCAGCCAGCCGAGCAGCTGCCAGTCGCCGATCTTTAAAAGAAACTGGCATTGGACGACGGTTACAGCCCCTGGTTCATAAGTAATCCATCCATTTAATATGGGAAATTAAAGGACTAATTTTAGAGCCCTCCCCAGTGGATTGGAAAGAATCAGTGAAGATTTTGTCTCGACAATTGAAGTCGATGATAAGCCGGTGGCTCCTCCTCGACCGCGTCGACTGTCATTTCACCAAAATCAAGAAGGGCAAGGGCCAGAAGAACCACGAGATGTAATTTCCCCGACGCAATCAGAACGATCTGTGGCGGAGAGGATAGAAATTGCACTTCATCATAATTATTATACTATAGCTTATGGAGTAGTGCTGGTGGCGGTAAGTTCGAATTTTCCTTTATACTCGGAGGAAAAAAACCCGGACAAAAAGCCGCGAGAGTTTTGGGTTTGATCGAAATTTCGAATCAAGCCGGAGAATCCGCTCTAACTTTTGACCCCTTGGCTCATTTTCCGCGATTTTAATATCATTTTAAAGAGCAGAGAAAATACTATTTCATAGTAAATTTATTGAAAAAATGACTTTCTAGGCCAAAAATTATAACGTTTTCAAGAGAAAATCCATCAGATATGGGGGATATCGCTCGCAACATCGGAAACTTCAATTTTTCAGTATCTGATCGGTTTCACAGAATATGTCTACCTTCGGATATTGTCGATAGTTGCCCCAGAACATACCGTATACCATCCGACATGTGAAGATAAGCACAATCGACGGATAGGCAAGGACGGCTTCCATTATGGTGTCAGTTTGGCCGCTTTCTTGGCCATTGCGCTGTTTCAACTCATTGTAAGCCCATTTTCCTTTAAAACTACCATATTTTAAGTGTTTTCTTGGCTTGACAATATCCGAAAATTGGACAACAACCCATGGAGACAATGTAGAGCCGGCCCGGGAACAATTTGCGATAAAAATTCGGCAACTCATTGGACATACGATGTACCGTGTCTTTTGTAAGTCCTCTTTAAATTGGAAATACAGCAATCGGTTCAGTATGCTACGGTATTTGTTCCCTAATCAACTGTACAATTATTTTCTACATGGTTGGGATACAAGATTCACTGGGGGATACTGTAAGCACAGTCTTTCTGTACATGTTTGATGCCGTGGTAATCCTGTACTTCATCGCATTTCCCCTTACAACGGTCATTTATCATCCGCAGATTCATTGCTTCAGGAAGTGAGTGCAGTTTTCCTTTAAAATGACTTTAAATTGTTCAGAAAACCCTCGCCACCACCGCCCAGTCTCGCCCCGCCTAATATTCCACAAGCTGGCAGATCTCAAAGCAGCACATTGGAGTCGACAATCTCTGGATTGGAAGAATACGTCCAGAGTCCAAGGAGGCCAATGCGGACATCTACGGTTGTATGAAACGGGTCAAATACTTCTTACTGTGAAAAAAGCCAAATCTAGTCGTATTTATCTATGTAATGATCTCCCCTCTTTCCTCCACCTTTTATATCAAAATGTGATCGCATTTTTTACGTGTAATTACGTGTGATACAGCTGAAACCAAAGAAAATAAATCCGGTGACAAAAATAAAGATTTTATGCGAAATTCGACCAGTTAGACACAGACAATTGTAGACGTTGCTGAAAAATGGCGCCGGAGAGAAATTTAATGGTGAACTCCACCTTACAGACCTTCCCCGATTTTGGCTCCACGTATGGCCCAGAATTTGCCAGGGCTGAAGTGTTGAAGAAAATGTTTAGTCATCTTGAAAATACAATTTATTCCTGTGGTAATATTGACAAAATGACACTTTTTAACCGTAAGAAACCCGTACAAGGATCAATAATTCATCCAGCTGGAGCAATTTGTAGCTGCATTTGATTTAATTGATCTTGTCGCCAGAGGATGTAGAGAGCTACAGGAGCCGTAAGAATACATTCCCCAATATAGAAAATAAATACACCTGAAACGGTGGACCTCTTCGAGGTAGAATAACTTACCAATGGTAAAAATATTTCGCAATAAAGATAGCCAAGAAACGAGGAAACATAGCTAGAAAAAATTTGTTAGGATTTATTGGGCGCTTACCATGAAGTATAAAAATATCCAGTTTGGTTTGTATTCAGCAGTTGGATGGCGGTTATTTAATAGCTCTTGTGCTCGGTCGTGTACCGTTTTTCCTACATTTGCACAGATGGCAACTAGAGAAAAACAGTTGAAGTATTGAAATCCGTCAAAACCCCGGAAATAAAATTGAGCAGCGATGAAGATCAACGCTTGAGCAATTGTCTAAAAGACGGTACTATTAATTTTAATAATAGGATACCATTCTTCGATAATAGCGAGAATTGTTGATTAGGTATTGAACATTTTCATCTAAAATTAGCCACTGGAGAAATCTTTCAACGGGGTCCATTGGGAAGAGCCGAGATCCAATAAAATGGCTGCCAGATAGCTTCGATGGTCGCCAACTTTGTCGCTTCGCTTTCCCGTCAGAGGAACATTTGATAGAATAGATAATTTATAGAAAAATAAACCATTTTGCGGTTTGAAGCGCTGGAAAACAATTTAAACAATGGATTGTTCTGTCGAAAGCTCGGAAGAAAACAAGGGAGATTCTCGATTAGAGCACATTTACGCCATGAAAAAGCACAAATTAACAACAAATTTTCTTTACGTATGTTTTTAATAAAATCTTTAATATTCAACAACAACAAGAATAAAAATAAATATGATATGAATCAAGAGGATCCCTCGATCCAGGTACCAACAATGAGCATATTTTCAGGGGTAATTGCCGGGTCAATATATTCCACCAGTTTACAGTTGTATCCCAGCTTGCGTAGATATTCCGCCCGGCCATATTCTAAGATCTTTTTGGCCTTTTTCCCGAAATCCAGCTTGGTTTGATTCTCTTCGACTCCTTCGTCGTCCAAACCACAATTAGACCACGTGGCAACATGACGAAGGGCAGCAAAATCACCGGGCGAGGAGAGATCATACTGACGGAGAAAGTCAATTCCACAATATTCATCCAGACGAGATTTGTGATTACAGCAAGGGGCGATGACGAAGCCAACAATGGGCAGGCCACTGGCACGGGCATTCTTGAAACAACGGATGGCCGCGTCGGTACCACTGCCACACAAATGTTTCCAGCTCATCGATATTGATTTGTACTTCTGGAAAATATTAAAAAATTAATAAGAATAATCGAAAATCAAATAATTTTATCATTTTATCTGGGCGTGTCACATTGCAATCCACTTTCTGTCCGTCCAATGTTAGGAGTCATTTTAGAAAAATGCCGCATTGTTTTAAATTTGCTATTTATAGTTTGTACTATAAATCATTTTATAGAGCAAACTTTGAGCTAAATTTTGATATCAGATACGCATAGTAGTTTGTCAGAAATGAATGAACAATTTGAACTTTAAAAGTTTGGTATGTTTGCGAATCGTCTGCGAGTCGGCTCGTTTATTCAAACAATTTGCGGTTTCTCTAAATTTCGCTCAAGAATTATAGTTTATATATCGTTTTGTAGAAAATTTTCTGGGCTATATTTTGACATTAGATACGGCTATGAATAACTTACATTAATGGCTGGAAAAGCAGCCAAGTCGAAGTGTTCAACAGAGCATCGTAGCCGTTGCATTGTCAATTGGTCATCTTCCCTTTTGGCTCGATTCTCGTATTTATTTCTCATTCCACATCGATCCACCAGCAGATAATCCACTCGCGGGGCTATTTTACTCATCCAATATGTCAGATGTCCTTTTCCGGCTCCAAGTTCTACCATCGAATGGTCGTCTGCATTCCGAAGAAGATTATTTTCCCTGGCGTGGCCTATGATTGAACTCAATTGGGCAAAATCTTTCTTCTTATCGACACCGACAGCTTCTTCCGCGGCTTTTTCCAACTCGTCTATTGATCTTATCTGAAAATTTTAGATTTTTAAACGACTGCGCCTCTAATTAACTTTGACAGTTCCCAATAAAAATAGAACAATTCCCAAGCTTCTTGACTGTAACCGCCAACTTTATAAACCGGTTCATAAAGCACGCGGAGAGGAACAACAACAAATTTTCGTTGGTGGTTCTCAGTCAGTCACCGACAGTCACCAACAAATAACAATGGGAGAATCAATGAAGAGGGAAAAACAAAAGGCTGAACCTTCGAATCAAAATAGAATTTGTAGTTTTCTTAGAAACTAATTCCATGGCTTGATTGCGCTGGTCAGCTTCTTTTGATCATAATTTGGCTCAATTGTGGCCATTTCCGAAAATTGAAAGACTACCAAGCAGAGGAGACCTCGAGCCATCCGAAAATGTTAAATTTATCAGTAAAATTCCATTAAAAAATTAATAACAACAGAAAATTGAGGAAAAGGGTAAAGGGTTGGTTTTTTTGCCTTGAAAACTGCCATTGATGGTTAAAAGGTCAAAATCGGCTTCCCAAAAGTCACAAGGATCTCCTCCTTCTGTTGTACTTCAAATTTTTGAAAATGATCTTGACAATGACAAGTTATAAACTAAAGGAGCAGCGCCAGGCCTATGAGGATATCAGAAAATCCGCCCGCGTACGAGCCAATTCCAGGTCAAAACCCAGAAGTTTTCCAAGTTTTTGTATGTCTGCGTAAAAACCCAAAAAATAGATAAAATCCCACCTCAATTCGAATCTCGTCGCGTATTTTCTGCCAGCACTGTTCAATTTTCTGAATGGCCGTGTCAATTTCTTCTTGTGTCGGTCGACGGTCAATCTTCTCACAGGATTTGGTCTCCTTGATGACGGCGTTACAATTTTCCCTGATCCAGGGCAGCTCATGTACAATGCGTGAATTGCATCGTTTCAGATGTTTTTCCAAATCTTTTTGGATTACAGTATGTTTCGGATCATTTGGGCACGGAATCCGGGTCTCGTTTCCTTGGGCATGGACCAGATGCTCGCCACAATAATCATTTCCCATCTTGACCAACATCTTACAACGACGGTTCTTCTTCGTTACGATGTAAATACAGCGACGGGGCTCATCTCCTTGCATTTTTCCTGCAAAAAAATCCTTTAAAAATGCCTGAATTTCATATGAAACCCCGCGATTTCAAACAACATTGGGAAGTCCTTGAAAATCGACAAAATTTATGAAAATTAGTCTTTCTGGGCTTGCGTTGTTTTAAGAATATTCTACTAATTTTTCTACATCAAAAATAGCTAAAGAAATACAAGGAAAGAGAAAATTAGAGCGAGTTCAAGCAGTTTTGTCAGCGCAATAGTGAAAAGCACCGCATTTTCGCTTTTCTCAACGGGATTTTGCCATTTTCGTTGGTTTCCGTTAGTTTTCGACTCTAAACATGAAAAGGAAAAAGAACAGAAAACCAAATGGCTTACCTGGACCAAAATTTTGATGATTTGACGAATAAAAACTGTCTGGGAAGTGGGCGAGGAGGAAAAATGAGAGCCGGTCAAACTCTCTATGGATTCCGCACCCGTAAAATCTCTGCAAACTGCTACTATTAGGTCCAAAGGATTTCTAATTGCCGTTATTTTCTGGATTCTGGAAATTGTCCAAAATGCGGATCTGCTTGTCTAAGGACCTCGAGAAGGAAATAGCTAGGTGATTCTCATAAACCAGAGGAAAAGTCGTAAATTTTAAAAGCTCTTTGGATTTTGACAGCTTTATTTCTGACGGATAAAAAACATGAAATTATATCACGACGACGACGACGAAAAAAATGTTTACAATTATTTACAGAATTCGTTTTTTAAATGGAAATGGGAACCAGTCGGCTACCAACCATAAAACGTTTGCTGAGATGAAAAAGAAGAGAAAAATACCGTCTGTTTTTTAGATTTTATACAAAATTGTGGCTCAATCTAACCAGAAACTGAAAATTTTACAAAAAGTAAAAAAAACTGCTACTAGGTTTTAAAATTTTTACATTGAAGCCTGGGGAGAATGTTTTTTTTAGTTTTTTTTTCCAGTCCAAACACGTACGGAGAGAAGAAGAAAGGGAGGAAGAATTTACAATTTCATAGGGCTAGCCACTTCGCCACCGTAAACCGACTCGTCAGAATAAGCAATGTACAGGAAGAGATCCTCCTCGTGGTGGTCCTGAAAATGACAAATTTTATCTGAAAAAAAGACTAAAAACGGCCTAGCAATCGAAAAATAGAAGAAAACCTGGTGAAAACGGCAGAAAGGAAGAAATAGGGGCGATTCCCAGGGAATTTTCAGTTTATCCGGATTCCTATCATCTTTTCCACTCTATGAGCCCAAATTCTATTGAAAACCCATCAAAAACCCCAAATGTTCCCTGGTACCGCCGAGATTTCTCGTCATTTCGCTATTCCCGTCAATTTCTCCCTGATGAATCAACAGTTTCCAGCCTATTTCCCAATCCCTGACGCTGTTGATAACAGAGGCCATGATGAGGGGACAAAGGCTTTGTCGTCGGGTAATCCACAGGAAAAAATCGTTTTGCTGGTAACAATTTCAAAATTTGAATCCCGGGAATTATAGAAAGATGCGTAAAATGTTTTCCCGGGCCAATTCCTTGAATTATCTCCATCTGCCAAGGGTTTACGGGTGCCCGTCTCATATTTTTGGACTGTATTGGCTATTCCTTTTCACTGTTGTCTGCCACTGAGACTGGAAATTTCGACCACGTGCCCTGCTTCTAATCAGATAGATTCTCTGCTCATTTCCAAACCCCGCCGTTTGATAACAGGACGAATGAAATAAACACATTATGAAATGGTAGGCCATTTTTTAAAAAGAAAGGGACGTTACCTGGTAAAGCTGTCCCATAGTGGTCATAGTTTGAGGAATGACATTGTTGACAAAGAAGAAAAGAGCATCCTCAGGACGGAGATGGATCCTGAAATTTTTACTTTGTTTAGGGAAAGAGGACCACAGTTAGACAACCAAGCTACTTTTTTGGACATTTCCGGTTTGCCACCATCTTCAACCCTTGGCTAACCTGTTCCACTGACAATAAATGGCGCAATGAACTGGCTAACAAATATTTGTACAGTCGGGGAATATGCTCACAGCAGAACGTAGAACCGCCCAGTGTAAGCATCTTGACGCGCGTAAACATCAAGCGCACGCAAATTTTGACTACAACTTGCAATCGCATTGAATTTTCCAAATTTTACAGCATAAAAATTTGATTTTATGCTCATTTTGTAGAGCAAATTTTTCTCGACAAAATGCATGTATTTCCAGAATTTTTTGTGGCTTCTGTGGAAAATAATAGACATCAGAAGTTATAAGAAAATTCTATTATTTTTCTTTTTCTGCCACAATCTTGTGATTCTCACGCGGAAAAAAAGGAAAAAAATAATAAAAATGGCTCTCACCTCTTCCTGATAAGGAAATAGAATTGTCCGACAGTGAGATCCGATGGTACGAGATATTTCTTCTTGTCCAAGTCACGAAGACGAGATTTGGGAGCTTTCTCGACGATTACCTGAAATGCCAGCAATTTTTATTATTTCTAGGTTTTTCTGGCATTCGAAACCATTAAAAAGGCCACTTTTATGTAATCCTCTAACTTTTCTCATCGTCGCTCCCCTTTCGAAATTGAAAAAAATTGATTTCCCGCCAATTTCTCCTCAAGCGTCCCCCATAAAATGATCACATGTTGCCCCGTTTGTTATTACAAAAAAAGACGTCAGTCAGGCAAAAAATGTCATGCAATGTTGTGGGGGCCGAGGCGGGAAAGCAGGCGAGGCAACAACAAGGCAAGAATCCTTCAGGTGAACAAAATCGATGACACTATTTCCTTGTTTCCTCTAAAAATTGGCGGGATATTAACTTTTTCATGGGATTATAATGGCTGGGGAACGCCAGAAACACCTGGCACTGAATGGCCATTTCTATAGCGACGGGGAAGGGCAAATCCTTTCGAAACCGGGCGAGAAGAAACTAGGAGAGCCACAGTTAGACAGCTAGAAATTCCTGGGAAGAAAAAAAGGGCATGGTTTACCACAGTTAGACAGCCAAATTGGATTCTAAAAGCAGCCATAGAAGCCGTAAGACTTGACTAACTGGCTTTGTATCGAAAAATAGGCTAAGAAATTTGGACCGCCACAGTTAGACAGCCAGCCTGACGATGGAAATTCAGAAGATGAATCTTGGCTGTCTAACTGTGGTTCGGTAACTTGTTCCTGTTGTCTAACTGTGGCTGTTCTCTTCCAAATTTCTTCCGGTCCCCATTTTCTCATCGCCATTTTCCCCAATTTCAAAACATAAAATGAGAAATTGCATACAGGAATGCGATCGGGATACTTTCTTCTGATTTTATCTCCTTCAGCACGACGCTTCTCGAAGTTGTTGTCTTCCTTGTAAGCCCACTTCATTGTTTTTCGATTCTGAAATTGTTTTTCTTCATTTTGGGAAGCAAAAGAGAAGACAAAAGAGCTGGTAACCGGTAGAGAGACTGACAGCCAGCTAGCTGTGGCCAACAAGCGAGAGAAGGCAGCAGCACGTGACGGCGGGAGAAAAAGAAAACCATCAGCTGATGGGGAGAGAGTATGGCGACAGGCGGAGGGCACACGGTTTACCCCACAACCAACCAGCAAGAGATGGCATCGATTAAACAAGAAAAACGATAGACACAGTGTACACTTGGGGACAGACAGAAAAGGCGAGGACAAATGACTGGGCTAGGGGGCGGGCAGCTGGCTGATAAACAACACACAGATCGAGAAATATTGCGAAATATCTAATTTTTTATTTAATAAATTATTACATTTATTTTATATTGAATTCTATTAAAATTATATAAAAATGATGTGATTCTGTATGAAAATATAAAAATTTTAAGGCAAATATTCAATTTTCAATTATTTTTACTTTTTTTGCTCCATTAATTGTTTCGAAAGGACTAGTTCACATTGAATTATATTAAAATCAACTGGTGTGTGTACTGAAAATAAATAAAAAATAATATAATTCTATGCAAGTGAATAATTTTTTAGAATAAAAATCGTTTGTTTCGAATATAAAATGAATCAAAAATTTTTCAGAATAAAATCAATAAATTTCTCGCTTTTCATATTGGCACAAGAAATGAACAGGATTGAGGACAAACAACCAGCCAGCAGTAAATAGGAAGAAGATGAGGAGACAACTGGCTTGCTTGTGAAAGCCGCGATCAGCTGACGCGACCGCTGTCGCGACACGCAACGCAAGTAAACACCCCCTTGATTCAGGCAACTCCTTTCAAAGAAAGGACCTTCGCTTGCTTTTGATCCTACCCTTTGCAAGAAATAAATAAATAGAAAACATAGAAACGAATTAGGTTTAATACCGGTAACAAACAATCTTGATACTAAAAAATAAATGATGAAAACACGTAAATAGTCAGAGATTCTATTGATGAGAACGTCGATCGAAGTGGCTGCTTCTAGTCCTTGAACTGCGACGTGGATTTTCTTGTCCTTCTATATATCTCTCCTTTGACTTCAGTTTTCGTTTTAGTTCCTTGCATTCTCTAAAAATTGAAGTATGTGATAGAACAAAGAGATAAAAGAAAACTCACCTCCTGAGCTTTGAAATGTTCTCTTCTCTATCGAGGTACTTGAAATACTTATCTCGATGTTTCTCCAGTTTTGATCTATGACGACGACGACGACCATCAGATCCTGAGCTACTTGGTTCATCCACAACTATCGGTGCTTCGGCCACTTCTTCCGCTGGGAGAGCGAGCTCCACTTCAACCTCCTGTTCTGTGGGAGGGGCGATTTCCATCTAAAACACGAATTCAAAACGACTAATAAAAAATTACCAATTGTTCAGGCGATCTGGGCTCGTACTCCGGCGACCGCGGCTGGTACTCCGGCGACCGCGGCTCATACGCCCTGAAACCGACAAATTCTACAGATTCTTCACGAGCTTCCCTTGGAGTTTGTTCAGGAGATGAAAGAATACTAGAATTGATCATCAGAAAACAATAACTAAATAACTTACTTCACTGCAGGAGTCGCTTGTTGACCATGATTACTGAACACTGATATGAGCTGTGGCGGCATTTCCAGTCCTAATGGCGAGCGATTTGCGAAATTTCGCATAACATTCTGGAAAATTACCATAAGTAAAGCACAGCAACTGGATTGTAAACTAAAACGAATAACTTACTTCGAAAGGATGTTGCGGAGGAGCATTGTAGCTAACTCCTGTTCCCGGATAAAAGGCCGGTAAAGCTGGCAAAAATGGTGGTTGCTGGAATCGACAAGCACGACGTTGGAACAGAACATCCCTTTCAGATCCAGAAGAAACGTGATCATCCTTAAAAAAATAATCAAATAATTGTTTAAAAATTACATACTCGAAGGAAGTTGCTCTCGTTTGGTACAACATTGATTTGCTCATGTTCAATTTGAATATCATCATCATCTTCCTGTTCATCATCCACTGTTATTATTTCAGGTTGTCTTGAAGTTGGATTCAGTCCACCCACAGCAAAAACGTTTTGATTTCCTTGATTATTAGGAGATGATGGCTTCCTAAATTAAACACAATTTAAAGCAAAGCAATAGCATACCTGTAACAGCTTATTGTATAATAATCGTCTTCGCTAAGCCCAGATGCTGCAAAATTGAAGATCTCCTGTTGTAATCGAGCAGCATGCTCACGTCGAATTTGGCAGTCGTGATCAAATACACGCTATAAAATTCATGTAAAAAAATTTAAACTAGGCTTACTAAGAAAGGCGGCGCTTGAACAGGGATAACTTTCATCTTATCGAATATAGAATCAGCTAATTGCAGACGCCTCTGATATTTCCTAGTCGGATAATTTTTCTGAAAAACAACTGTATCCATACAAATTTGTCTCACATATTGAACATTGTCGAGCTCTTTAACAATGAAGGCCGTCATGCGACTCCTTTCGGTATCTTCATGATCACGCGCATAGCGCGGAGCGTATGTTCCCTAAAAGGAAAAATTGTATAGAAGAAAAAAAACTGACTCCTCTATTCAATGTCGTTTCAGTTGCCGGATACCACTCAAGCGAGTATTTGTAGATTAACATGCGGAAATGATGATTAGAAATAACCGTCTTTCTGGAATTCGTTGTTTTTACAATTGTTGAAAATCAACACACCTGTTGTTTTCATCTAGTATGACATTCAAAGCATTTTGTGCCTCCACCATTTGTGAATATTGTATATCAGCCAATCTTTGATGATACATTTTTTTCGCTGATTTTTTACAAATTCGAAGACGGTGTGGAGCTCTAAAATCGGAACTTTAAAAATATACACAAGAATAAATTCACCTATTGATCTGTTCGACGGCAGCTTGATATTCACGTTTAGCACGACGAATGATACTTCTTTCGAATGTCAATGGCACATCTGCAGCGGCCCGTTCTCGATCTTCTTTTTCTTTCTCCTTGATAAGATCTTGTAGAGGATAACTAAAAATAATAAAATATATAACAACAAAATAAAAAATAACTTACAATCTCTCTGGTCCGTTTTTCTGAAGTCGGATAATGTTCTCCTGTGGAACCTCTCGACACATGCAACAGTTCATACTATGTTTAAGCCAATGTTTGAGGCATAAGAAACATTCAACGTGCTCACAGCAATCAAGCCGTGCAGGGTCCACTGTCCTATAACTGTTTGAACACATAACGGATGAACTGCTTACTTTCCCTGGCAAATGCAGCACTCATCCTGTGGCGGAGCTGGTGTCAGGCCGATTGGCGGCTTTATATCCATGGATAGTTGGATGGGCGGCTTAATCTCCTTCTGAGACACTGGAAAAAGTACATAAAATAAGTTTTAGAAAGCAGCAGAAGAAAATTGAATTGTTTTGAGCCGAATGACGCCGAATACGCATAGCGAGGTAAACATTTTTGTGTAATCGGCATGACAGAAATCCCGAGACTCTTTCGCAATAAGTCAGTCTTTTTCGAAACAAACGTTTGTACAAAGTCTAAATTTGTTGCAAATAACTTACCTGCTACATTGTAATCCACATCGATTGGCTCCTGTTTAATTGCTCGACTTCTGGTAATTCTTCTCTCTATGTTTGCCATTCTGAAATAAAAATATAAGTTACAGAAAGATTAAAATACATTATACAAGAATGAGAGATCCGATAAAAACCAATAGTCGAAGCACATAATTTGTTTCCTACGCTACAACGACTCGAGAGATATTTTTAGCATGCCTGGCGTCTGGTTGAATCGTTTGTTGATAGCAAAATCGATATTTTCTATGTACAAGGGGCCATGAGATTTCAACATTCCGAAATACATCAATACCATGCGATCGTTATAACGCAGAAAAATCAGAAAACGTCATGTCTGCAGAATATGAGACACATGGAAATGAAATCATCAAAATATTTCTTCATTTCATTGTGGGAAAGACAATAAACTGAAGACGCGTGCAAATTATACTATCAAAAGCGCTTTTGGTTGCTTTTTTTTCACAAGATTACCAACAGCGCTTACAAGCGCAAAAAAAGGGTGGAGGTAAAAAAGAAAAACAGCTTATTCTACGGATTTTAGGGGAAAAATGACAAAATGTTGAAAAACACCAAGAATTTTCGTTGCGTATCTTGCCCACCAAATTCAAAATTGAATTTTTCATAATTCACCCAGTTTTTCATAAATTGGTAACAATAGAAGCTAGGAATAAAAAATAGACTAAATACTAGAAAAAATGGCAGTTACACTAAAAGAGGTAACAATACGGTACAATAAACGTGAATAATGCAATGAAAACGAAGATAATGGTAGAACAAAAGTAGTAAATAGAATCCCAATTTTTTCTTGCTCTATCAAAGGTCACAGTGTCTCCTATTGTCTGACGCAACACCATCTTATCGCCCGTAAGAAGTCAAAATTCTGAAAATCCTATTATGATAAAATAAATCCTTCAGAATTGCTGGAATGATCATTGAATCTCCTGACTTATTCTGGAAGAACAATTGATAATTTCTATTTTTTGTAATTTTTCTACTTCAAACTATTATCAATTTGTTATAAATTACGAAAATTAATTGAAATAATAATAGAATAAATTACCAGAACATTTCCAACTTTTTTTATTTGTCATCTGTTCTAATTTTGCACTTGAAAGGGAAAATTCACCCCGAGCCGAACTGCTGATAAGAGAACATTTTTATTGTCTGCTCCTGGACACCCAGCATTCCTTCACCTTTTATAAATTGCAAAAAAAAAACCATAGAAAATTTTTAGAGATGCATGAAACGGGTAATAAAATCGGAATATTATCTGGAATAGCATATTGTGTTGGAGACATCGTTGGCTCAGGTAAAATTCTAATTTTCTGAATTTTTACCATCAAAAATTCAGGAATATTTATTTCTCCTACATCAATTTTAAAACATTCTGGTTCTGTTGGTCTTTCCCTCATAATTTGGTCATTTTGTGCATTGATTTCATTATTTGGAGCTCTATGTTATATTGAATTGGGAACAGCAATTCGTAAATCTGGAAATGATTTTGCTTATTTGTGTCATTTTGGATGGAAACCATTTGCATCTGCATTTCTTTGGGTTTCTTGTACACTTTCTTATCCAGCAACTATGGCTATACAGGCTAGTTCAATTTTGACATGAATAAAAATATAAAAATGGAAAAATACGGAAAAAGTCCCAATTTTCAGATGGTAACGCTGGGAGAATATATTTCTGCTGGTTTGTCTCAATGGATTCATCTAAACGAATCATGCCAATTTTTTCTACAAAGATTAATTGGAATTTCTGTTATTTGTAAGAATTCTCCCTTTTTCATATCAATTTCTAGGGCCTCTTCTATATCTAAACTTCTTCTCATTACGAAAAATAGTTGGAAAATTTCAAATAATTGCAACTTCAGCAAAAATTATTGTTGCTGGTGTAATTATTGTTACCGGCTTTATTTGGCTAATTTTCAAAGGTAAAAAAATATTTTCCAGTATTTTTTAACCCTGAAAATCTATAAAAATAATGTTTTACAGGAGGCTCATCACATTTTGACGATAGCTTCAAAGGAAGCACAAAAAATGCCGGTGATATTGTCCTGGCAATTTATTCCGGTCTTTTTGCCTACAATGGATGGGATGTATTAAATTTTGGAGCTGAAGAAATTGAAAATCCTAAAACGTAATAATTCCAACCAAGAAAATGCAATTTTTCAGAACTCTACCAATCGCAGCCTTTTCTGGGATAGCCATTTCAGCTTTTGTCTTCATTTGCATGAATGTCGCATATTTTTCAGTGCTTACTGTTGCTGAATTTAAAAGTTCTGACGCTGTTGCTGTGGTAAATAGTAATTTTAACAAAAAAAAAGGTTTTTAGACATTTGCTCAGCATGCGCTTGGCGATTTCCAGTACGCCATACCTTTTCTCATTGGATTGTTGCTCATTGGCAGTTTAAATTCGGGAATTTTTGCATGCAGCAGGTGAGTTATGGCCGTTACCATAAAAAATTTCTACAAAATTTTTCTGACCTTTTTGGAAATTAAAAATACTAGAAGCAAAACGATTTCAACCAAAGCAGGAATTGAACCCACCGAAATGCTTCTCGGCCTCATCTCGGTTCCAAATTGGCCGTCTCGATTTTCGAGATGATCCCGTCGTCTCGTCTAGGCCTCGTCTCGAAAATTCCTAAAACCCCCGCGAGACGGAAACGAGACGGACGCCCGTTATGAAGCCAGATTTACGGAGGGCAGTAAAAAAACAGCATGAATCCCAGAATGACTTGAGAAAGCATCGAAATAGTCATAGAAAGGCTTTTGATTACAAAAAAAGTGGAAGTACGCAAAAAGGCAAAAATTCAAAAAAAATTTGGCCACGGCAGATAACGAACCGTCGTCGTTTGTTCGATAATTCGTCTCGTCTCGGAAAAAAATTTGAGATCCTCGGCTCGTCTCGGGGTCGCCTCGCCTCAAAAAAGCCCGTCTCGTCCAATCCTGTTGCCAATGTTCAATTTCAGATATCTTTTCGCGGGAGCCTCCCGAGGCGTCGTTCCGACGGCCATCCTCGGTGTCCATTCGCGTAGTAATTCTCCCAGAGTTTCTGTCTTCATTGAGGTAAAATTCTAATTTCCTCCACAATTTCCTAGACTCTCCTAGCCATCGGTCTAATGTTCATCGGAAATTTGGATCAAATAATTAGCTACATGTCTTTCGCCCTCTGGTCACAGAGAACAATTACTCAGGTGCTGCCGATTGCCGAAAATGAGTCAAAATTTCCAGGTTGGATTCATTTATTGGAAGTATATGGGCCGCCTAGATGGTCCTGACGTCTTCTCGGTGCCTTTATTCGTTCCCTGTGTATTTTTCATGATCAGCTTGTCTTTACTGATTATTCCTATAGTTCAGGTATAATTTTTCTGCTCCGCCGCTGAGTAAAACAAAAAAAGGAAGAATTTTTTGGCTTTTGTTTTGAGAAAAGTGGAATTCCCCTTTTTCAGGACTTCTTTGTGGCAATTTACGGCTTGGCTCTGATTGCCCTCGGCTTTGTTATTTATTTTCTCTTTATTTTTCCCAAGAAATTACCGAAAATATGTTATCAACTCAACGGTAAACTTTCTTTCCCTCAAAACTTGATTTTCCAGAAAATTTCCTAATTTTTTGTCAAATAATCTTCAACATTATTCCAGCCGAGAAAGTGGATCTCTAAAATTTGCACGGGTCGATTACATTTTATGAGGAAAAATATTTTATGTATAGAAAAATTAAATTTTTTTTACAACTGTTACTGTAATTTTTTTTGCTTCAATCAATGATATCTTCCCGGTGTTCCCAGTCGTCGGCTTGATGGACCATAATACATCTGAAATATATTTTTATTATCAATTTTCTGACAGAGGAACAATTTTTTTCAACAGGGAAAAATTGGCAGCAAATTTTGAGCTAAAATAGCCGAGTTTCGACGCTAAACATGGCCGTCATCGCGCCCAGCATTTCTTGGCCGATTTCTAATTTTTGGGTAAAAAAACTGACCACATCTTGATCCTCAGTATTTTGTAATTTATAATTTTGAGCAACGGCTGCTCGCTGATCTCGTTGACTTCTAAAATTTTCCTTTTTTTTCACTGAATGCCCTCGATCTCACCGATCTTCTCGTTCGTAATAATTATCAGCTCGATTCAATTCGCCAATAGACGACGTCTTTTGCAAGTCGGAAATTGAATTCTATTTTTTCAATAAAAATATTAGAATTATTTCACCTGGTCATGATGGAGCTGATCATAACTGACAGCGGATCGCATCCCATTTACGCTGATATTTATCCGCTGGCCACTTCTCCACATGTCCATTGTATCCTGAAATATTTATGGAAAATTATGATCTAGATATCATTTTGTAGAGAATTTCCTGGACTATTTTTTGATACTAATCATGGCATGAGTTCTGTTAGAAAAGAATTTAATTTTGAATTATTAAAGATTTCCTACCTCTAAAGTCGGCAATCCCAGTTCACTTCGACTTCTTCTCAGCTCTTCTTCTCTTTCTTTTGCTGCCCTGATTTCTGCTGCTATTAGTGATTCCCCTGGGCCCTTTTTAAATCTCGCAGGTGTTCCATTCATCCCCATGTGATAATGATGATGTTGTGGCTTTTTGACATATCTTCCAGCTTTTCCTTGTGACGGGGAATAGGACTAAAAAAGATTTTTGGATGTCTAATTGTGGTTTAACGCTGTGATGACCGCACCTGTGGTGTATAGGAGTTCTGCTCGTCTTCCATGACTTTCAGCTCCACTCGTCGCCATGCGATTTCGTCCATTTGACTGCGTACGCTTTCCGGGATATGAATTCCCAGACTATCCGCCAAGGATGGGTTCTGTCTCAGGAAAAGAAGCAGCAGCTGCTGTTCATAATTGAAGTTTGATTCCCGTTGGTTTGGAACAAATCCTAAACATTTCTGAGTTCAAAGTCCTCGTTTTTCCCGCCTTACCATTCACACCTCCCCATTCAATTCCACTATAAGGAGCAGTTCCATAACTCGCAACCGACGGTGAATTATACTCGCGATCATAGCTGTCTTCTTTATGCATTCTTTGCAAAATTTGGACTTCTTCACTTTTTGGTGGAAGAGGGGGTGGCACAGCGCTGGTACTGCTACTTCTTTCCGGGGGTGGTGGCGGCATTCCGTTGCCACTTTCAAATCGTTGCTTTGCTTGGGTTATATTGGCTATGGACTCACGACTGACACTTTCACGGATCTTGTCACGATTGTACCTGAAAATAGGAGATAAAAGGGCCCAAAACATGGCAATTTCCCGCTAATAATCAGCCGAAAAGAACTCTTTTTTTTCACGGAAAATTGGCAATGTTTGCTGTTTTCCATGTCAATATCTCTAGGAATTGGCCACACCTGTACGCGACCTGAATCAGAGAACAGGTCACAAGAAGAAATGGAAAACCATGGAGTATTAGTAAAAAAAAACTCCGGATTGGGGATTCGAACCCGGATCTTTTTTCCCATTTTGTGTTTATTTCCAAAACTCACCATGTAGGTTGATCCGGGATAAAAACCAACGAATCGAGACTTTTTCCCTTCGTCAATTTCTTTGCCGGTTCTGCTTGTTGTTGTATTTGTGCCTATAATATCTCCGTCATCTTATCTTTCCCGCGATTCAAAGGTGCGTAAAATTGCGCCTTACCCGCATGTTCACAGCTTCCTTTTCAGTTTCTTTCATTTTAGCCAATCGCTGTTCGGGGATGCGACTGTCACGAGGGATTTCCACGGGATTCGAGGCTACCAGCGAGGCAGACAAGGCGTCAGTACTCCGCCATCTGGGAAAACCATAAGGCTTTGGACGAGCGCGAAGAGCAACGTCTTGCTGAAGGGATTCTTTAGTCTGGAAACGACGGGAAAATGTAAAAAATATCCAGAAATGTCCATTTTTTACTTAAATGCCGTAAACATTCTCAAAAACCTTTTTAAGGGAAAATGGTCAACTTACCCGCATGCGCTCGTCTCGTGCCACGTTTTGTTGCCAATAGCTGCGCAGGGCGTTTGTTGTACCGTCGAAGACTCGACCAGCCAATCGAGATGGTGGCCAACCGATTTCCGACGATGCTGAAATTTATAAAATTATTCCCAACTTTGATCTCATTTAAATTCCCCCGTGCCCAGGAATAATCAAATCTTTTGCTAGAAAATTCTCCAAATTAGAAAATTAATCGACGACTTTTAGACGAGAAAACAGGAAGTTCTTTTTTCTTATTTTTCAAGTGCTATTCTCAGCTGGGCGATGGTTAAAAAAGTCGACATCTCTAGTCTCTGGATATCTCTTCAGACTGTTGTTTACACAAAATACAAGAGCATCGTTGACAGCTTTTTTTTGCTGTTCGCTGACCATTTGGACAATCTCTGGCCAGTTAGGTGTTCGTTTTTCATTTTATAAGGAATTTTATTGATGTAAAATAATTTTCAAGGGTTTCTATACCGTAAAATTTGAATAAATTGCAATCTGGTATCAAATGATATGAAAAATCCACAAAAATCACTGAAATGTCGTTTATAAGCTTGAAAAGTTCAGAAAATTCATGAAAATGTATAAATTTTTCCAAGCAAGTTTGCTATTCTTCGAAATTGCCAAAACTTCAATATTTGACCATTAGCAATCGGCTATTTCGGTGTGTTCACTGATTAGAGATGATTATAACCTGTAATAAGCCGAAAAAACAACAAAACGGAAGGCGCTCCAGTCGGAGGGCCTCTAATTAGCTGACTCTCCAGATTTCTACTAAAATAAATTCAATTCTCTACTGAAAACAAAAGAACAGTATACAGTAAAAGCAGCAGCTAAAGGACAAAGTGGCCGCGTCAAAGACAAAGTCTTTCTCACGTCTTCCTCGTTCGCGTCGGTCGCCCCTCTGACAGGCTGTCAAATTCCGATCGGAGTGACCCTTCCTTCAAAGTTTTTGTATGTACGGGCGTCTCCAATTCACAATAACAACTGTGGTGACTCATTTTTGTTTATCCAATAGATTATTGAGAAAAAAAGTAGTAAAACAACGGAAAACTGGGTACTTTTCGTCTTGAGTACACAGAACATGAGCTTGGATTAGCCGTGCGCTGGAACTTTGGCAAAATGTTTCGTGGCAAATTACACGGGAAAAAAAAACTAAAAATAAATATGCTAAAAGTGGGTAAAAATAATGAAAACTAACATATTTTGACGTGAAAAAAAGGCTTTCAGCACTATTCATTTGGCCAGTCAAAATCCCATGGATCTTAATCCCTTTGCTCTCGGAAAGTTAGCGATGCGGTATAGCTTGACATAGCCGGTTTTCTCAATGTTTTCTGAGTATCTTCTGCAATTGAGCGCACTTCAAAAAACGTGTGGGCATAAAAAATGCTGACAAAAATATGTTAATTTTTTTAGTCTGGAAATAATGAATTGATTACAAGTCTAATTTTGAGAAAAAAAATTTGATTTTTTTTTGAGAAAATAAATATATAAAAAGTCAATTTTACAGTAAAATAATGAATTTTTCTTTGCCATAATTAGGAAAAATTGCCCGTGTACCTGATTCAGTTGGCGGCATGAAGGAGTGAGAACGAGGAGAGAAACCGAGTGTAAATAGCGCAAGCGACGGTGCCTACGGACACTCGAAGGGGCTGTGCCGGTAATCCCCGGGGACGCCTCTCGGAATTTCAAGACTTTTTTCATGGTTCAGGGCTCTTTTTCTGACTTCCGGCTAGTTTAAAACCAAAACAAACCTTCAGACGATGGAGTAGCTATCCTAACACGATGATGTTTCTTCTCAGGAACGCGATAAATTAAAGGAGGCGGGCTATTTGTATAATCCACTGCGAACGGGTACAAATGTGGTCGGTTGCTGCCTAATTTCCATTTTAAAAATATCGATAAAAATTAAAGAAAAACCTTTTACTGGCGAGCGACGACGAATTGACGCCGCTCGCCTTTCAGCCTCCATTGAGGAGGACGTCTTCTGTTGAATTTCCTAAAATTCCCCGAATTTCAAAGAAAAATTACAGAAAAAATCGAAGTAGCATTGGAACAGAGGCGAGATGAGCAGTAAAGTAAATAGGCCGCCACTAGCTTGAGAGGTTGGCGCGTGCGCCGCTTGATTTCAAAAAATTCCTAGAAATTATTAAAGGAGAAAAAGAGCATGCCGACGGGCATGTTCGAAAGCTGTGAGTGAGTCTCTGGAGTGTCCCCTCCGCCGACCGATCAAACAAGACCTCACTCGGGAAGAGCAATTGATAAAAACGTACAATATACGAGTTTATTGTAGCTTTACAATTTGTCACTAAACTTTTTCTAAAATATAAACAACGTGCAAATGATGGTGTTAAATAAGAACAACCTACATACAAATATATTATGCGGAGAGAGGGAAGGATATACACGTAAATAGATCAGTTAGACTGATTAATTCTAGACATTTTTCTTGGCGATCCTTCTTCTTTAACAGTAGCCAAGTTGCGCCGTTTTCTAGAAGAGTCGGAATCAGTTGATGAGGCACTTCCATTGAGAGAACAATCTATTGAACCTAAAACGGATATTTTCGAATTTAAAATAAAAGCACAAACCTTTTAATTCCACCAATCGGGACTGATTCATAGTTGTATCAAGACCCAGTAAATCTACCAATTGATCTTGCATGCCTTCCATATGTGCATTCATTGAGGTGCTAAGAATAGTTCCATTTAAAACTGAATTATTTAATGAAGATGATCCACGACTATATTGTTGCGATTGGTCTAAATAAGTGCTGGGCCCAACCGTTACTGCAAATAAATAGAATAAATAAATTGTAAAAAGAACAAACCATATTGTCTAAGAGGTGCAGGAATGGGAGCAACCCTATAGGGAAATCCTCTCTGTGACTGTTGCGGAGTTGGTATACCGCAAGTAACCAGCGGGACTTGAGGTAATGCAGCTGGATAAAATGGAGTCGGAGTGAAGTACGTCTGGGGCATAGCAGCTTGGAATGGCGCATTCAGTTGACTTGCCATTTGTAGCGGAGCTAATAAAGCTGAAATTCAATAAATTAGAACTTTCTATAAATTTGAGATCATGCATTATACAAGGAAAATCAATTTCAACTAAATCGTGAACAAAACTTACTTTGAAGAAGTATTGGACTCTCACTAAGCAGTACGTTTAATGCCTGTTGTGGAGTTATGTGATTGTTATTAGACGTAACGGGCGGAGGAATATGACACGGTGTTTGTACTGTTGCAGGCTGTCCCATAACATGAGCTGATGTACGTATCACATGCGGATTTATGGCTACACTTGAAGTCTTCGGTGTTACACGTGGCTGTCTCTTCATATGTGATTTTCCCCTATGTGGAGATGGGGCAGCTGAAGAAGAGGCCGAATTAGATCCATGTCTAGACTTGGGTGCAGGAGTTCGGGCCAGAGGAGTTGCTTTACGAACCTAAGGAATCAGGCAATTAACAATGATTGTGCAACATGCTAATCAACTAGCGAAGATACTAACTTCAATTATACGACCATAAATTTTTTCTCCTTGCAATGCATGTCTCGCCTTCTCGCAACTTTCTACAGAATCCATTGTAACAAATCCAAATCCTTTTGATCCTCGTTCATTGGTAACAATCATTGCTGCTGTTACAATGCCAAATCTGCAAAACACAAGACTAGATAAAATTGCAGTAATACCTGCTGAAGAGCTCTGTCAAATGTCTTTCCGTAAAAGAGAATGGAATGTTGCTGACATAAAGTCTAAAATGTTGTTACATAAATTTTTCTGAAAATCATACCTATTATCGTGATAGCTTTCAGGTTCAGCCGTCTTTGGAAGCGGTGCTGCTCCCCCATCAGCTGGCACATAATCTGATTTATACTTCTTCAAGTGATATGGATCTTCTTTTTGTGGGCTATGTACTTCATTCTCATCATCATGATGCTCCGAAACAATACTGGACATCTAAAAAGTATTAGAAATTAGTAAAACATAACAACAAAAAGATGAATCAAAGAAAGTGAATTTTATGTTTGCTTCTTTTTTTTCACTTCTAACGTGATGCCACTATAACAAACAGATAAATAATTGTAATAATGAATTTAAAAATCATTTTAGCTATAATAAGACGGTGGCCATGAGTTACAGCAAAAGAAAATAGAGGAATCACAACAAAAAATAGCAAAGGTTACAAAAATGGCAATTTTGAGGACGCTTGCAAAATTTTTTTTTCACAGGCGGAATCCAGAAAACGGAAAATTCGGATTTCTCCAAAGAGAATAGTTTTATCCAGAACTCTGCAAAACATTCGACTGGGGTGTTGAAAATCGTCTGGGATTGTATAAAGAACACCTGCAACACAGCTGTGCCCATGAGAAGGCGAAAAAAAAGTTGAAGCAAAAAGGGCAACCTAACGAAATGGAGCAGGCAACTTGCAAAGGATTCACATCATTTTTGTGCCGAAAAACAAGCCGAATTTCTATAAAAATATGCAAAAAACAGTTGCAATGCTTGAAAAGTTGTTCTTCTCTTCCTCCGATTTTGCAAAGGCCAACAAGGGTCAAATTTGTTTGCGCAAGATGTTTTCCACAGCTCAAAACTTGCATGAACCGTAAAAAAGTTGTTTTCTGTGAAAAAAGAAAGCTTCCCTTGCATAGTTCAAGTAAACAATATTGAAATTCGAAATAGAACATCAGAAAGTCACTTGCTAGTATTTTTTTTCTCAATATTTACTATTTTTATCAGGTGATAATTGCAAAAGCAACTCAGATTCCAAAGAACAATCACAATTTGGAAATTTTGTGACAAATTTGTGACAACAATCGGTGATAAGCAGCGCTGCACTTCCTTCACGCTCAATTTTGATGCAAACAAGTGGTTTCTCTTTGGATTTTCCATTTTTTCTATAATTTTCCGAAATTTACAGAATGCTAATATTCTCCCTATTATTAGGAAGCATTATTAGCATCACTAATGGTTATAAAATTGGTATATTGACTGCTGATATTGCAAATAGTCAAGTAAGTGAATTTTTATTCAGGAAAAATATCGCGAATGCGAGCATTTTATTGAGAGCACAAGAAGAAATAATCATTTTGCAAATTCTTTCGTAAATTGAGTAAACTACAAATGACGTAATTTACTAATCGATACTTCGTTTTCCTATTAGCAAATACTCATTTGAATTCTCGAATGGTTCTTCTGAAAAGTTGATTCACATGGTCTTTTTGGTTTTACATAAACGAGAAAAGGATCGAAAATATTGTCTTGTGCTTTTAGAAAGCTAGAAATTAGTAATTATCACAAGAACATTGAAAGAATAAATTAATTATCGAAAATAGCTCAGTAATTGTTCTTTATTTTACTGAAAGTTATGAAAATATTGTTTTCTCAATATTTGTAGTAGCTATCACGAAAGAATCCACGAACTACGCTACTTTATAAACTAAGAAACATGTATAAGAGCGAAAAGAGGTGCGATAATCGAACAGGTGAATTGTGCTTCCGGTTGGAGGCGTTGAAAATATTAGTTTATTATAATGAATCGAAACCTAGGAAATATTTAGCAATAATTCTTCAAAAATAATAAAATTTAGGTTCTTTTGAGCTATAGAATTGGCTCAACATTAGCAAGTGCTGGTCATAATGTCACAGTTATTTTAATTTCGTCATTCAAGGATCGAGATACTTCCAGTTTGACTGTTCCCATTGGAGTCAATGGTTTTGCTCCACACAAAATAGTTAACTATTTTTTAGTCAAAAAAATTGATGCAAATGTGGGAAAAACTCGAGCAGAAGCAGATCAAGACATGGCAGAAATTATGTATGAACCGCTGTCTGATGGACATCCCAAATTGAAAAAATTTTCAGCGAATTTTATGAATATTCTAACGACTACTTGTAAAAGTAAATTGCCTCTAAAATTATGGCAAAAAAATTGAAGATACTGTAAAAAATAAGGAGTTCTTGAAATGGCTTGAAGATGAAAAGTTTGACTTGGCCTTTGCTCATACTTATCATACTTGCCCAATTGGATTAATTCACGCTGCAAAAATACCCACATGGATTTGGTTAGAACGGTAAAAATTCTCATCAATTATAGTAAAAAAATCCCTTTTCAGTGGTTCGTTGAAAGAATATATGGCAACATGCCTTGGAGCTCCAAATATTCCCAGTTTTATTTCTCGTAAGCTGTTTTTGCTATTTTTCATTTTATTGTTGACAAAAATCAGAAAATATCAATTATTTCATGCAATTCCAGCAATTACTGCACCATTTCATGACACAATGAATTTTTGGGAACGTGCCGAAAGTCTCAAAAAGCATATCCTCTCTTATTATTTTTATCCCAAGTGAGTCTTGCTCCTCTCGACACATAAAAATAATTTTAGAATGATTCCCGAACTAGAAACTGATTATTTTCGGGAATTTGTGGATCCAAATTTCCCTTCTCTGACAGATTTAGCTAAAAAATGCCCATTAGTAAGCCATTTTCCTATAAATAAAAGGGTTTTTCCAGGCAATGGTCAATAGCAATGATCTCTACGATCTTCCCCGTCCATTACCAGCAAAAATTGTAAATATCGGCGGGCTGGGAGCAAAACTAAAAGATGCTAAGCCTTTACCACCAAATTTGGAAGAAATCGCTCAGCGGGGTGATGGCTTGGTGCTTTTTTCTTTTGGCTCCGTTGCCCAATTCCATCTAGCTCCTGAAAATTGGAAAATTGCCATTTTTAGCGCTTTTAAACGGCTGAAAAATTATCAATTCGTTGTGAGATACGATGGGGAATACGGTAAAAATAAAAAAACCAAGTAATTAGACGAATTCAGAAGGAGAATTGCCAGAAAACGTGCATTTCTTTAAATGGTTGCCACAACCGGATCTTCTTCAACACAAACGGATGAAGGCCTTTGTAACGCATGGAGGATACAATAGCCTGCAGGTAAAGTCGCCTGTATTCGATAAATGCTCAAAACTACCACTAAAAACTCCTTTAAACCATAAATTGACCATATTTTCCCCATCTTTCGCCCTTTTTTAAAATCATCTTCAGGAAGCAATCGGAGCTGGCGTTCCTCTTGTAATGATTGGCCTCTTTGCTGATCAGATGAAAAATTCGAAACTGGCAGA
Source organism: Oscheius sp. DF5033 (assembly GCA_964036215.1). Taxonomy (NCBI): domain Eukaryota; kingdom Metazoa; phylum Nematoda; class Chromadorea; order Rhabditida; family Rhabditidae; genus Oscheius; species Oscheius sp. DF5033. Next base: position 3,078,352 of record CAXIWN010000012.1, on the reverse strand, counting down.
GAAACATGGCTTTGCCCGTATCCTTTCCAAAGCAAATTTCACTACTGACGCCGTTTACGAAGCCTTGGATGATGTTCTCCATGATCCAACGTAAAAATCATTAAAATTCTACTAAAAATCTCCAGATATTCAAAGAATGTCAAGCGCCTCAGCGCAATGGTGAACAAGCAGCCAATCCCGGCGGAAATGCTTCTGGTTAAATGGACAGAATTTGTGGCAGAGTTCAAAACCTTGGAGAATTTGGTACCCGCTTCAACTAGGCTCAATAATATTCAGGTAAAATTAGACGAAAACATGAAAAAATTGGAGAATTTCAGTATTTTTCCTTGGATGTTATTGGTGCAGCTTTCTTCGTCCTTTTGATCGGCGTCTATCTAATAATTAGGATTTTGAGCTGGATAATTAGAAGAGATATGAAAATCTTTAAAGGAAAAAATAAGACGGAATAAATACAAGGCAAGATTTTGATGTTTTTTAAAATTTGTCTACAGTAATGGAGGAAATGGGCAAAAATTCACCAATCCTTCAGCAATTGGCCCCAATTCCGCGTTTCAAAAACAAAGAAATTCCAAATATTTATGAGTTCAATGTACACTTGCTGATTTTTCTTCCAATTCACAGAGATCAAATAGAATCCCGCTTGATGGCACCCGTATTCCCTCTCCTCGTCTTCTGTCGTCTATCTGACCCGATTCATCCTTATGTGCATATGAGGGCTCGGAGCTCGACTTTCATCCGGTACATCTGACACCAATGTCCTCGTTCTTGATTTAGCTATACGGAAAAATACTCCTCGCCTAGAATTTGGCACATTATCATAAAAAAAAGGAGGGAATTACCTGCAGGTAAGGATATCAGAAGCAGCATCTCTAAATCGTCGGGACATTAGGGCGTAGAGTACAGGATTGATCGCAGAAGATACGAAAAGACAGAGATAGCTCAATGGCTGGAGGAGAATAGACCAATCCGAGTTGCAGGACGGCGTTGGGGACCACATCTGAATAGATAAAATTATTCAACCGTAATTCATGTCAGGTCCCCAGGAGAGGATAGCGTTGACTCGGCTCGACACATAAAATTTGTTGATGTCGAGAGAGTTGAATCGGCTTTGTGTACTTTATGAGTCGAGAAAGTCGATGTTCCTTTTAAAAAAAGTCACATACCGCTTCCAGTAGCCGTGCATGATGGGGAAAACTCAACACAGCGAAGGAAATGACCACAGCGACCAGTAACCGAACTACTTTCCGCCGTCCTTCCAACTGATCTCGCCGTTGTCGCTGTTGCCTGCTCGTCTCCTCATTCGGCACTTGTAGTAGACTTTCCGGCTGGTACAGGACGACTCGACCATTCCCCATATGCCATGAAGCTCCAGTGCTACCAAGCGAATCTACAAAGCTTTTTTCCCAATCTCATGGCGAATTATTAACCGCTGCTTTGACGATTAATAGCCCGGACGCTAGAGCCACCCGTTGTCCAGAGAAGAAATCCGATGCGGAAATAGATGAAACCGAGACAGATGAGCGGAAGCACGTACCAAATGACAAAAGAGGCTGTGACTAGCCATTGTAGCCTAGAAAAGGGCATTGAAAAAAAGCGGGGAATTTACCCATCAGCTCGTCCACAGGCTTTCTGATCCCCAAAGACGAAAAGTTTGGTCTTGAAGAAATAGACGACGTTACTGAGAAAACTGACAATCCAAACGCCGAGAGTTGCCATGGAACGATGGCGCTGTGTCAACCATTTAAAAGCTTTCAGAGGGTGGAGAACAGCTAAAAATAGAAATTTTTCTGTAAGGATTTTGGGAGATTGTATCCAAAATTTAATAATTTTTCCACGTACCAATATATTTTTCCACGGAAACGCATACCAAAATCCCGATACTTGTGCTTGGTACCATGTGCAACATCATCACGTACATTTTACACATCATTCCACCTAAAATTCCTGTCTTTTTTGACCAGTAAACCCCTACCAAGAGGCCAATTCCCATTTTCAAATCCAAAAATATGGATCATATTCTGTAAAATACAGAAAACAGCGACCAAAAGATCTGCAGCCGCCAAATTAGCCAAGAAATAATTCGTGGCTGTGCGCATCAGCGGATGCATTAAAATTACAATCAAAGTAAATAGATTGCCTTAAAAAATTCAGTATTTCTTAAAGGAAACACTTACCAATCAAGCAGACAATGAAAACGAAGAGATAAAGCATCATCGTCGGATACCGTACCCACCACTGATCCAAGAGAGACGGCGCATCTCCACATAAATCGATCCAATCCTCTTCAACCACGTCTGTGACGTTGGTTGGAAGCATATTTTCTTTCTTTAAAGGAGGATTTAATAAAGGGCAAAAAGAGAGAAAAGTGAGATTGAATTAGTGGGGGCGAATGGTATTCAATTGGAGGTGGGTCAGAGAGAAACAACCGGAAACATTTTAGGAGATGGGAGAGAGCAGTCTTTGCGCTTTTACGTAGAAAAGGAACAGGGAATATCCTCAGGTTTCGTTAAATTGCCGGACAATAGGCTCTCTGATTATCAGGGTCGGAAGACTCTGATGCCAATAAAGGAAATTAACGAGTTCCAATGATTATCTACCAACTAAATTCCAAGATCATAGAGTAAAATGAGCTCTATGGTGTCATTTTGTGTTCCAATTACAGCCACCTTCCGAAAATTGGGTCGTTTGCTCATTGATGCCCCTTTTTTTCGGAAAAGAATCATCTTACCACAATAAAATAAGGTTTTCGAGTAAAATGATATCTTTAGTCTGGTTTATGTCTGGATCACAAAAGAGATCAAGACGGAAACTGAAAACCAACAGCTGAAATAGAAACTGACCTTTAGATTATATTAAATTGAATTATTAAAATGGGAGAGCATGGGTTAAAGGTAATAAAATCACCTCAAATGAGACTAAGTTATTTAAAAATGGGCGCATCCAAAACGCTGAAGTCGTATAGTCGGTTTCCAACCTCGCACGAGGATTTTTATTCTTTTCGAAAAATTGCCTGATCCCCGCCTAATTTTCAATCCCTTCGAACTGCAAAATCATTCGAGAAATTAATTACTAAAGGTCATCCCTTTTGCAGAGAAAAGATGAGCAAAATCTGTGCCCTTCTGCTGTCTAAGGCAAACACAATGAAATGGGCTGTAACGGCACGAGAAGACGCGAGGAAAATGTCCTTGATCTGGAAGAAGACTGAGGTCAAATCAAAATGGAAAAAGAGGACAATAGTGATAGGGACGAGCCCCGTTATGGGAGATCTATGACCATGGTCGCTGTTCGAGAAACCACATGATAAGGGGAACGTGTGAACGCCCTGGCTGTTTTAATGGTTAGGAAATGACTGGGGATAACTCAAAGCCAGCCGAGTTTACAGTTGCGGAAGTCTGGGCCATTGTATTCGGTTACGTCTGTATTGACATTGTAGTAGCAGGAAAATAGCCGGTTGCAAAAGGATGAATGAATCACGGAAGTACAAGAATCAGAGCTCGAGGATCTACAACAGTGGCCAAAAATATCCGAACACTTGATTTCTCGGACCCAGACGAAAAATCGCTCCGGGATCTAAGTTTTTTTGAATTGCTGCAAAATAAGAGGGAAACTTTTGGGTTCTCATCACGAATTTTTAATAGCTTTCAATCTCGTGGACATAATATAATGAAATTGGCCCAAAGAAATAGAGAAAAAACTGGGTCACACCTGACTTGACTCCATGGGAATTTGCAAGACGATGTTGCTGGGCAGGCCACACTACGCTATTCAAGGCGTTCTTTGTGCCTTTCAATTGCTTTTTGCTCTGTTTTTTGGCCTCTAAAAATGGCTAAAAGAAATCTTCGCGTATCTGACTTACTCAAATTTTGAATTTTAGTCTAGGAAATTGGGAGAAAAAGGCAGAGAAAGCTCAAAACTTTTTAGTTTGTGGGTAGCTTTTAGCGACAAATTTGTATTCTATTGGATACCCAAGACGATGTTCATTTCCTTGTTGAACGGAACACGAAAAAGGAAGAAATAAAGACAAAAATAAAGGAAAGATCCGGGTTTTTGCAGATATCAAGGGGATGTCCGTCTACATTCCCTTGAGGATCTGCAGAAACAACCATGGCCACCAAATTATTTGACGTTATTATAATTATAAAACGTTTAGAAATGCCAAAATATCCTGGATTTGCGTATTTTTTTGGATTATCCGAAAAAAAAGAGAATTTCTGCGGTTCGGGTAAAATTGAAGAGAAGTCGAGGAGGTCAGGCTAACATGGCTGCCTGAAGATAATTGAGATGGTGAATAAGCTTGAGGGATAACTGCTGATTTCAAAGAAAGAACACATGTGATTTGGAATAATTTGGCGTCTCACGAGCCAGACAGGTAAATGCCCATTTTCAACCTTGAGGAGTTGAAAATAAGATCTCACGTTTTCCCCACTGACTTACAGTAATTCGATAGGTCCAAAAAATATTTACCGCCCGTTCTCTGCAGCTGTTCAACGAAAGTTGTGACCAATGACTACAGTGATATAAAATCAGTCATAAATGTTTGTTTTTTGCTCGTCAGTTTGCCCAGTTCCCCCGATATTAATAGCAGTCTTTTAGATGTTTGAAGAACAGCTTGTGTCTGGTAAAAGAGAAAAGTCGAAAGATCACAAAAATGAGGAAGTCTTTCTCCACTTTATTGAAGAAGACATCGAAATCGAACTTGGAATTGGAGACTAAGGAAATTGTGCATACACACAGGCAAACATGACCCCTCTAGCCTCGTCGACGAGCCACCAATATCCGTCTTGAGAAACCTGAGCACAGCAAAAATTGCCTTTGTCACTGCGAAAGCAAATAAACCAAGCAAAAATGGTAGAGGAAATTGGTCATTTTAATTTTTTAAAATTAGCGGGAAGAAAATAACCGGATGGTGGAGGGAACCTGGCAAATTATAGGAAACAACAAATTAATGAACTTCAAGGGAGCTACGACCATCAGATAGGAGAGTATAATGGCTGAAGGTAAATAGAAATAAAGAAGGGAGAAAGAGGACGAACAGATCAGTTTTTCTGGAAATGTGTACACTCGTCAGGATGCGCCTTTTTTGGCTAAGAAAGAGGATAGAGCGCAAGCTCCATCAGCTTCCAGAACAGCTCCCCAAATCCTCATTTAATCCAAGTAAATCTCTTATTTAAATGGGTAAATTCGCCTATTTTTCTCTTCCTAAGATTATCTTCCTGTAAATAGTCAAAAATGTCTTGGAAGGATTTAGAGGGCAACGAACGGGGGATGTCTATGAGAGAGGACGCGGCGCCATTTTGAAGACAATTATCTTCGGATAACAATAATTGTAATAAAACATAACAAAATCACTTGTCAAAAACAATCCACCCCCGAACATCTTCAATAGAGCTAATTTTAGATGCAATTATCGGTACGAAGAAGGAGCGAAAACAATGCCGAAAAGGTGAAATACGGGATCTTTTAGACGTAAGAAGACTATAAATAGGTTTTAGGAAAGCACCATAGGACGGAGAAAGGACAGACTAAACAAAAGTTATCTGATCCGAAAGGATTTTTATTTAATTTGATGGGGAAAGCCGCCATAAGAGGGATATTACCTGATTTTGAATAAATTTCTATTTTACACACGCACTTTTCCATAATTTTAAAACGAGGGCAGGCCTTTAACCCTGGAATATCAGTTGGAAATCATCGTTTTGGCACCTCTACCATGGCTGATGCCCCTAATTTTACACATGGACTACAAGAATACTGTTAAAAATCTCGTGTAAAGGTAGGAGAATCGACATTTTGCTTCTAACATATCCGCCATTTGGATACGGTCTTGCCGCGTTTTCTGCGGAACACTCCGACCAAAAGACGCAGACACCCTTGCGAGTTCAAAATTTGATTTCAATTTTTTCTTGACCAAAAACGAGTCCAAATGAAATTGAATCAGCAAACATAATCATTGAGCATGGGAAGAATGACTGTGATCTTCGTCCCTGGGATTATTACACGAGCTGGCTTATTTCCTGCTGATAATAAGCCCCCAAAATACCCCAAAGTATCAGCTGAGGAACGTGTTAAAAGTGTAAAATAAAGAGGCACCGACCCGATCATCATTCAAGTGGCAATGAGCTCTCTAATTGTCAAATATAAACAAAAGATCTTCTTCTGTGCAAATAACAGCAATTTGAGATGATTTTCATTATTTTTTTGGGGAGTGGCCAAGTATCCAGCGAGTTCAACGACCACCGATCTCGTTTCCCAGATAAAAAAGGAAAACCAAGATTACCCGTTACGGGCGGCAGAGACGATCCTTTAAGCAAAAGGGAAAGAGACGATAACACCTAGGAATTTCGTGATATGATCAGTTGTAAAAGGGAACATGGGGCCAGGCGGTAGAGCAGACTAATCTTTTTAGTTTGATCGGAAAAATAATCTAAAAGTTTCAGGGGAGGAAGTGGCCATCTGTTTACCAAAAAATCAGCCAAGATTTAGAAGCAGATCCCTGGGAATCAGGCATTTTTGTGAGAATGGGGCGCAGGAAAGTCCCCGCCGATATGAGAGGCTAATTTTGGTCATAATTCGGCTGAATCCCTGTCTTTTTGAAAAAACTTAAAAGTTGCCATAAAGAGGAAATGGTGACCATTTTTGTAGACCAAATTTCAGTGTAGAATGAATGGCGGAGATGGCTCATAATGGCGAAAATAGGCCAAAACTGGCCAAAAATTAAGTATTCCCGGGAAAAAACCGGATAATGGAGGTTCCAGGATTGAAATAAGGTTTATAAAAGAAGATACAATCTCTACTTTCTGGAAATCTTTAAATTTTGATATATGATCAAGTTAGAGTCGAGCTATGGCTAAAATGGGCAGGAATGAGAATCGATGGAGTGAAAATGTCTGTATCCATGTCGAAAATAAAAAAAAAATGACCCTAGCCTTGACACGAGAATAATCGACCGATTGTAGAATAAAATAAAGTGTCTACGAGTGTCTACTCCAAGTAGACTGTTGTCTCTCATATAATCCATTCTTATTTGATAACCCCCGTCCCATCGTTTTCTTTAAAAATGTACTGACACCCGTCTTCTTGTAAAAAAAGTCTTCAGTATTCGTCGGAAGTTTATGAGGCTTCAAAGGAGCGGAAAGTCATAAACCCCAGCCGAAATGGCTGATTATCAACACCGAAAAAGACATGAAAAAGGCCTCTAGGCGCCGTGATTACATGGCAGAAATAAGAGAAGACCGCGAGGGGGAAATTGACCGGCAGTCTAAAATTCTAAAATGTACTTTTATCAGTAAAAAATAGTTCAAGTGTTCAGCTGTTCATAGAATGCAATTAACAATCCGACATTTGCAAAACGAATGGGAAAACGTGACAAATCAGAACGGCTGAAAATAGAAATAAACCCAAACGAAGACCAGCCAGAAAAGGAGAAAATGAAGATGAGATATATTAAATTACGCAGGGCTCCGATTTTGACACAAAGTTCCTGCAATGAGATTGTCTTTCTTCTAAATGACGTAGCGGAGACGGAGAGAGGGTGGCAGCCGGATATACCAGTCGGGCCAAAAAGCTTCGGCAATCTATGGGCCGTCGATGACAGAATATTCCGTTTTTAATAACTCAAAAATCGAAAAAATAAAGAGATTTGGAGCTTTTTGACCCGAAAATTGGTTGAGAAGGGCAAGAATCGCAGAATGGTAAGGGATCTGTCAATTTGGGAAAAATTACGTCTACCAAAATTGAACCAGAATCAAAATTCAAACGGACGTAATATTTACCGCAGATTGACAGGCAACAATTGCAACATAACAAAATAATCGGCTTGAGGGTCGCTCACCTCTTGCAGGGAATTGTCCAAAAATGACTGGCAATAAAGAGAACAGGCGTTCGGTTGCAGGATAATTGGGTAAATTTCTATATTTAATTATCCTGAGCAAAAATTGCGCACGGATGGACACGAGATTGATTAAATTGACAATTAAAAGAGCGGAAGAAGTGCTGGTGAACCACAGTTAGACAGCTGGGGACAAATTCCTGATTTCTGATTTTTCATGCGAGGAAACAGCACGAGGAAAGGAAATTGGCGCCGAAGGAGGCCAGGCTGATAGGAGGAAAAGGGGTGAATTAATGAATTATCATTTCTTTATCATCTTTGATAAATGGAAAAAAATGTGACGAGGGAAAACCCTGAAGCAGGGAAAGGTCAACCACCTTCCTCAACCCTTTAAAAGAGCTCTCCAGACCCCAAGAATTCCACTTATCAGGCTCCTTTAAAGGAAAAACGTCAACTGGAATCAAAAGACCAATCTTTTGGGGTCAAAATGGACTAAAGATCTTCTCCAATTGCAGGAGAAAAATGACATTTCCGGGCCATTTTTAGAGGGATTTTTGATGTCGAGAGTTCATTTTTGAAATCAACTGGAGAAAAGACTCGTAAAAATTAGTCGCCTGGCCGTGGAAATGATCGGGAACAAAGATAAGGCGAGAAAATTTGCAAGCTCAAAAGACGGGTCAAAAAATAAAAGAAAGCCTCAGATTCTCGATTATCACACGGTAAATTTCGAATAAGATCGATGTGTAGTTAATGCAGAGAAATTTTAAAGGACATCATTGGCAGGAGGTTCGAACTTTGTTCTATTTTCTGGTAATCGACGCGTTTTACCATTTGACTACCCACATCAACTTGTCGCTTTTGTTTATTTTACCACAAGAGTCAAGGGATTCTACTCTTTTACACCTAATTTCTGCCAAAATAAGTATACAAGCTCTTTGAAAACTTTATTTATAGCCAGAATATGTGGACACTTCATCGAAATCGTGTGTTGATATTGGCACCATCCAAGTGCCGTCTCTTTTACACGATCTTCCAAATCTTTATTTCCTTCAAATTTTTAAATCTGATAATGTCCTGGCCAAAAGTGCACCGGGTAGATAATTTTTGGATTACCGAGCCGTATATCGACATCAAAAATAAAAGATTGTGCCGAGCCACGACGAGTCGATCGCTCATTTTTCTATCATTTTTGCTCTACTTCGATCGACGTCGACATCTACTTTCTCGACTCGGAACATATAGTCAATTCGACCCTCTCCACATAGCTCGACTCTACATCGACACGCAATTCCCTGGGCCGAGTCGATACTCTTTGGACTGACGTAATTGTTTCTCGCCCCGGGCAGGCCGATCTCGAACGATTCGAAACAGTTTGCTTTAAATTTTATTTGCTGTCCGAATTGTTTTTTAACCCTTAGGTTTAGGTGTTGGCGGAGGAGGAGTAATATCAGTCACGAGGATGATCTTTCCCTTTGATGAGATGTGCTGCTTATGAACAAGTTTCCGTTTTTCTCCAGTACTTTTTATGGTGTGATCAATATTAACCGTGGCCACGATGACATCTCCAAAATCATCTTTTGTGACAGAAACTTCACCAACTTTTGCCTGCAAATAATGTTCCCTTTTAATGAATGAAATTACTGACCGTCTTGATTTTACCAGCAAATTTATTCATACGTGCAATGATCTCTTTGTGTCCCCGTGCAAGCACATCTTTTTCGTTATGAAGCTCGGCATTGGGATCATAGAGCTAAAATTCGTGATTACTGTAGATTTTCTGAAGACTGGCTTCTTTAACGAGCGCGGCGTAGTCACCCTTGTTGTACAGTTCTACTTGACGCTTGTTGACCTTTTCAGCTGTCTTTTTTGCTTCTTTTGGAGCCAGAGCCACGACAGTGGAAACCAGAAGGAAAGCGAGAAGAAGAAGGCGAGTCATTTGGAAGAATGTCGACGTGGTTCTGTCTGGGATTTATATACACAGTCTGCCAGCCGTGGGAACCTTTTGTAGCTTTGGAGAACTGTTTTAGTGGGTTTTTGCAGGCTTTCGGAGGGCCGCAATTAAAATCCTCAGACGATAGCTGTATCGCCAGCCGTGACGACGATGAAAAGGACCAGGCAAATCTTATTGTAGAATGAAGAGATCCCTCCATGAGCTTTTGAAAGATCTCTATAAAAGCCCAGCCCAATAAACAGTTTCCATTCTTGGAAATGACTCGTTTACTTCTTCTCGCTCCATTCTTCGTGTCTTCTGCCGTGGCATTGTACCAGAATGACACTGGCCCGACTGCTGTTTGGATTAACTACCGTCAGATGGAGCTCTACAATCGTGGAGATTATAAGCTATTCGTTCAAGAGGTAATCCGTAATCGGCAATGCTACAGGCGCCATTTTGACCATGGGACATGACCAAATCATCCAACGTCTTCGAGCCTTCTCTGGTATTATGAAAAACGTCAGTTATCTCTCGAACTAAAATAAATTCAGTTTTCAGAGTCCAATTCTGGAAGTAAATTTGGTAGGATATGGTCTGATCGACACAGTGGTGACCATTGAGCACACCAATCCCCGTACCAGGGAAACCCGCCATCTTACGCAGAGAATTTTAAATGGAAAGATCATTCATGTTATTCAATCGGAATAGACAAATAATCAGAGAATAAAGCAAACGATCGAAATGTGATGACGGGGCGAGGTGGCTGAATAATCAAATTTTGCCAAGCATCAGTTTCAAATTTCAGCAGTTTTCTGATTTTTTGTCATCGATTGTGGAGTTCAATTTTTCCCCTTGCAAAAGGGTTTCAAAGATTGTCAGCGAAAAAAGCTAACTACAAAACATATGTTTATCTTTCACGGGAGTTTAGACAGTTCCGACGTCTATTCAATGCCAATTCAAACGGCAGACTTATTTTAGAACCTTCGAGTTACCCTCTCAGACAGTTTCTACCCCCTTTTCCGCCAGACACATCGCTTTTTTGACTCGACTCGATCATGGCCACCATCAACATTTAAAAAATCCTCTATTGATGTCAAAGTTTCAGCCAATGACTCGCTTAGTAATCCTGTCCTTGTTCCTCCTCTCGTTCTCCTTTGCTTTCTACATCGAATCCCCGAGTACCATTGCTATTCGGATTAACGATCGCCAAAAGGAGCTCTACAACACCGGAAAGTATGAACAATTGGTTAACGAGGTCAGAGTCTAATTACAGTAATCCAAAGCGAATTTTTAGCTTTATACAGAAGATGCCGTAATAACCGACGGTAATGGTGCCGTGGTAGCCCGAGGGCCTGGTGATATTATGGACCGCCTGATCAAATTTTCTGGTTTCTTCAGCCAGGTTTCCAATCTTATTTAAAAATTAATCCATTACAGGTGCAAGTCCAATGGGCTCGATTGGGAGAAGAAGGAATTGTCGAGGATTTGGTTACCATCGAACATACGAACAATCAAAACGGCGAGAAACGTCTTCTCTTCCATGATCAAAAAATTCGCGATGGGAAAATCTTTGCAGTCTCTCAAACCGGGATGGATTAGAAAATAAAGAAATTATGAGCGAGCGATTTATTATTAGTCGAGCGAGATGGGCAATGAGAACTACAACAAACACGTGTCATTCGGGTTGCACTTAATAGCCAGGCGGAGTGCGAGGCTCTGGACAATGGTCGCAGGAACCTTCCTCTCCTAAAAATTTATTTTAATTCAAGCTTTAAACAAAAAAACGGTACCTTGAGGTCCAGCAGGCCCTGGTGGTCCTTGTGGCCCAGGATTCCCTTGCGGACCCTGATTTCCTTGATCCCCAACGGGTCCCTGTTCACCGCCGTAGGTGATTCCATCAATTCCGGGTAGTCCCTTAGGTCCGGGAGGTCCTTTAGGTCCTGGTTGACCGGCAGGGCCAGCTGGCCCGTTGACTTGAATAACTCGGCCAGGTTGTCCAGCAGGTCCCGATGGCCCAGGCTCTCCAAGTCCGCCTGGTGGTCCAGAAGCTCCCATCATTCCTGGCTCTCCTGGCTTGCCATCAGGAGCACGGTCAGCTGATTTGCCCTTGGGGCCTGTTGGTCCTTGAGGTCCTTGCATTCCCGTGGGTCCTTGTGGTCCTGGCGGGCAGATAATGCAAGGCTCATTGGGGGCAATGGCCGAGGAGAGGATCTGTCCTTCTTTTCCGGGATGACCAGCAGCCCCGTGGAGACCATCATTTCCTGGTGGCCCGTCATCCCCTGGCGGACCGGGTGGTCCAGCGGGTCCTTGCTGGCAGGGGCAGCAAGTCGGCCCAGCGTCTCCGCCACCACCTCCGCCATTACTTGGACCGGAGACAGCAGCATTATAGGCATCTCCGCCTTGATTATATCCACCGCCAGTACCACTGTCGGGAACAAATTGACCAAAGAGCCAAGTTCCGGATTCCCTCTTGGATCGAGGAATTCCACTGCGATGGAGGACTTGCATCTCGACCCACATGTCCCTAGCCCTGGTCTGAAAATGCCCGTTAAATGAGGAATAAAAAGAATAACTCACCTTGCAGAATTCCGTCTCTACAATAAGATGAGATTGGAATGATTGGACATAGCTGTAGAGCATAGGCAGCGTGACAACGCTGGCAATTACAGCGGCTGTAGAAATGACGACGGCGAAGAAGGCCACCCGCCGCATCTGTCGCTGCTCATCCGTCTCCTTTGATTCCATGACGGGGCTGGGAGGAATCCGTCTATTTGGGGCTTTTATAAGTTGGAAAGTAAGCGCCGCCTACGGAACTGGTTCAAGTTACTGGTTACCCGGACTTTCTGTCGCTAGCGGGTGATAACAAGAGGAAATCACAATTCTAGTGGAAAATTGGGGGCAGCTTCTTCTTCCTAAAATATTCAAATTCCATTTTTGTTCCAGGTTTAGTGCTACAATTTCTGCCATTTTATTCCTGAATAATAAAATATATTATCCGTGTCTCTCCCGCGTGTTCTCATTACCGACCAGATACTATGCGGGTCAGCTGGACGTCGTTATCAACCGTTGACCATCTCTCAAAAAGGGGACGTTAGATATCACGTGAATATTATGCCACTGGAAACTGGATGGTAACCTTCAATATTTTATTCACCTGGGTAAAAACGCGATCAGGATGCGAAAAATGACATAAATTCTAGCTAGGAAAAACATACTAAAACGTTCACACGAAGACGTTTTCTTTGAAAATCTGCCAAAACCGCTTAATCTTCTTTAGCTTATCCGCAGCAGTCATTAGAAGGAATTTTTTTGGAATTTCTAGATAAAACAAACGGAAATATGAGTTTTCCACTATTAGGTCCGAGAGTACTGCAAAACAGCAAAATTCTGGAAGGTTTCTCATAGAAGCTACAAAATCCCTGGAATATCTAGAGGAAATTTTCCAATCCAAAATAAAAAGTGACAGCTAATTAATACTCGGGTGAAGCATGGGATACTGTAATGATTTTCCTGCACTTTTATTCGCTTTTTCCCTTTCTCGCTCTTCTTTCCATTATCTAGCTGTTCATATTATTTGGCTGCGTGTGCGGCGCATTTGCATATCTTGCCGTTATCTGGTTCATATCCCGTCCAAGTCAAGGACAAAGGACCCGTTGCCTATATAAAGATGACCGGGACTGACTTCACCTGCCCACTCCCGACAGCGCCATGGAGGGAAAGGACACCGATCAGCACAGGTGAGGATTGCTGTAGTCTCAAATAGTCCATTTTTCATTTTATTTTTATTTCTAAATTTATTGCTTTTTTTACAGGCAAATGCGCCGCATCGCTTTCGTTTCTGTGGTAATTTCCACAACAGCCGTGATCGTTTCGGTTTTGGCTCTTCCCATGCTCTACAGCTATGTCCAAAATCTTCAGTCGACTGTCATCTCCGAGACTGATTTCTGCAAGGTAAATCTCTCCTTATTTCCCCCAATAATATGGATTTCAGTCCCGTACCCGTGATCTAATGGTCGCCATGTCTGTTCGCGCTCCCATCAGACAGAAGCGTGGCTGGCAATTCGGCCACTGGGTACCAAACAGCGGAACCGGAGGTGGTGCCGAATATGGAGCCCCTGCTACCGAGCAAGGATACGCTCCCGCTCCTCCTCCCAGCAATGGCTACGGCCCTGTGGTCAATGCCGAGCCCGCTCCTCAATGCTGCACCTGCCAACAGGGACCTGCCGGGCCCCCAGGACCTCCTGGAGATGACGGAAAAGATGGCCAAGATGGACATGCTGGAGATGAAGGAAAGGACGGAAAGGAAGGGGGAGTCGAGCCATCTGATGGCCTCCAATCTGAGCCATGCATCATCTGCCCACCTGGAGCCGCTGGACCTCCCGGAAATGCCGGATCCAAGGGACCTCAAGGACCTCGTGGATCTCCTGGACTTTCTGGAGTCGACGGACGTCGTGGAGAACCCGGTATGGTTGGACCCGCTGGACCCATGGGAGAAGCTGGAGGACCAGGACCCAAAGGAAAGAAGGTAAAACTGCTGGAAATGTTCAATTATAACCAATTTTAGGGAGAGGACGGACATGTCATCAATGTCAATGGACCTCCTGGACCTCCCGGAGCCCCTGGAGCTCAAGGACGCAAAGGAGAACGCGGACCCAAAGGACGTGTCGGATCTGTCATTCCTGGACCCAAGGGACCCGATGGAGACCAAGGAAAGAAGGGACGCAGCGGAAGAAAGGGAGAGGCTGGAAAGCCTGGACCTCTCGGAAGCAAAGGACCCAACGGAGACTGTTTCCACTGTCCTACACCTCGTACTCCTCCTGGTTATTAAATCAATCGAGGAGTTTATTTATTTCTGGGTGTGCAATAAACTTTTGTTTTGTAGAAAATTTGTCGTCTTTTGTGTTTTGCTCTCGTCATTCATAGCAGATTTTGCCTTCTTATCCTACCGTAATTCTGATGATTAATCTTTAAAAATGAGGATTGAAAGCGCTTTGAATTTATTTAATAGCCTGGGACAGCCCTCTGTAGGATCAGAGGATCGTTACATTTGGGGATAAAACCTCAAAGAACGCCGCCTTTTATCATTTTCTGCCATTTTTCCTCATTTAAGGAGCTTTATTCTGAGAGAGAAGGTCTTTATTTCAGGTCTGGTAACCCTCTATGATGCTAAAAGCTACAGTAACCCTTTGAATTTTGTAAAGGTCCCTTCAAAGGGAGAAACTCCCCGTTCTCCTTCTTCCGTTCCGAACTCCAAACTCGAACCCTCTTTTGGAATAAATTCATCTTCTCTTTTCTTTGGAATCATTTCCAATTCGGTCGTCCATTGTCCTTCAAAGGAACTTCAAAAGAAACAGAGTTCAAAAGCTGGAAGGAGAGGCTGTTTGTCTGCTGCTGTACCATAATTAGACCTGTGCACGTTGCAAAAAGCGGGGGTTTTTGCGAATTTTAAAAGAAGGGGTTATTTTGAAGTGACCCAAATTCTGAAGGAGGACGATGAGGAACGAATTCCAAAACAACGCTGGCTTTCTCATTTTTTGTTTTTCAAAAGTGTGCTTATTTGTCGTCCTTATTGGGGGAAATTGTAGTCCATCCTGGAAATTTTCCATCAAATGGCTAATTTTTCAGAAGAGTCTGGTATTTTGGAGAAATAAAGTCAACAATGGCCTGTTTCTATCGATTCCAGTCTATTTCAAAGTTCTCCTTTTCCTCGAAATCTCTATTTTCCCTACTCCTTCTCTCCGCGTTGTTATTGTATCCAAACTCCACACAAACTTCTACTCACAGAAAAATATTTACCACAGGAAGTGAAGGCAAGTTCATTCCCTCTATCCTTTTCCTCTGTTCGTTCCACTTTTAGCTAGGAAATTCCCGAATTTTCTATAATTTAAAATTTTTTGTTGACCCATTACTTTGTTGATCTCGATAACATCACAGAGGATTAAACGGAGTTAAGAAGATAAATTTAAAAATAAGAAGGAATCCTAGGAAACAATTGGAGTTCCACCTTCGTTCCACCAGTAGTACTCCGAGGGGTGGCTGATATATATGGTAGATATTACGGTAGATTTGCTTTCAGTTCACTTATTTCTATCCTGATTCCTATTTTTCCCCAAATTTTAAAAAGGTTTTATTTTTAGGGCAAGACCAATTTTTCCCTCCCAGAAACCAGCTTGTAGTCAACCCGAATAAAGTACGGGAATTTCCATAAATAGGTTGCAAATGGTTCTTAATATTTTTTTATTATGCAACCCCGCCATAAATTATTAAAATTACGGGAATAAATTCAATTTAAATTTGTATTTATCCCACTCCAAACACCAAAGAATTCATTCTGCAGCTGATAAAAGTCCTAAAAATGTGGAATCCGGTCGAAAGTCCAGGAAATCATCAGTTTTTGTATCTGTTTACCCGGAAAATCTGTACAAATTTCGTATCTATCTGTATCCAGGAGCTACCGTAGCTGTTATGCCCAGGTATCCAGTTCCAAATCTGGACAAACCTTGGTATTTTTTATGGATTCCAGGCTCCATTTCCTGTTTTTATGCAACCGTATTCCTTTTTTTTCCTCTTCCCAGTACCAGTAATCAAACTTCTTTCATTCCGCTGGTAAACATGGCTGTTTTCTACTATCTTTTTCTCTTTTTTTACATCATCCAAATAATCAGAGAATATAGAAAAACCGGCCATTTACCCGGTGTGGTCCCAGAAGCTTGTGGTTTCCACTCTTCCTCCTGTATTTTTGGCTTCTTCCTGGTCTCTCTTGATTCTTTGATAACTCGTAGATATTAGCAGCACAAAAGGGAACAAAATTGAGGCACAACAATTAGTAGACAGCTTGATATTATGTGAAATTATACCACCATGACCAGTGGCACCTGGCTAATTAGATTTTGAATAAATTAGAAATAAGATCTCAAACATCTTGCAGAGATCAACCGTGGTGGTCCTGTAAATCATCATTTCTATTTTAATTCGGCTTATTCTCTTTATTTCAAATTTCTATCCATTTTCGCAACAAACTCGAGCAACGGAGTATAATTTCAACATTCTTCTCTGGTAGAAAACATGGAACTACCGTAATCTTTATTTTGATTGTTTACGAGAAATAGAAGCGAGGTCTAAAAAAAGAAAACCATGAGTGATACTGTAGATTTAGATACCTCGATGAGCAATTTGCTTTTGATGATAAAAATACCAGAAAAATACCAGTTTTCGCCATTTATCCATCGATTTGGATCCTGAAAAACAGCCGGGCTACTGTTCTCGGGAATTTTGATAGATTACCAGAATTCTGCCGATCGGCTGATTAGTCAACCGTCCATTATTTTAAGCAAGCCAAGCGGCATGACCGTTTACAGTAATCCAAGTTGATATCTCGCTTAAATTGAAATTTCTTTGGACTACAGTATCCCGGGCGCATTTCCCATTTCACCGTCCGTCTCTGTCCCTGCAAAATAAATCTGCAGCTTCTTCCCGGTATACTGTATCCTTCCTATGTCACTAACAACCGTAAGATCGTCTTAAAATGACGTCCTTTCCTACTGTAAGATAAGATTATGATCAGAAGCTAGCAGTCGACAACTTTTGCAGCCAGCGAAATCCAAAGGAAAACAGGAGTACAATACGCTTCTTCTTTATTGGTAGGATCAGACCAAAGGAGATCGAGGTTCAAAGTGAAGAGAAGAATCAGCACCTCGATTCCTTACGGTCGACGATCGATGTAGGCACCAAGAAAAAGCATCTTCCCCTGATGAACACGACCGATCAAATCAAGCAGTCGATTCAAATCTTGATATTGGGCGTGGATATCTCCGATGACATTGATTCAAGCTTCACATTCGCAGAGATGGCTCTCTTCCATAAAGACGTTTTGCACCTAATGGATGATGAAAATGACTTCTTGAAAACTCATCGCTTTCGGTAAATGTTGGTCCGGCTTTCCGACAAGGCTATTGAGTCGCTTGAGACAATCATCCATCCAACTTTCAAAGTTGTCGCTCTTGATGTTTTCTGCCGACATTTTACTGGAAGACATCCTAGCGAAGAGACAACTAACAGAATTCCCTCATAATTTCTCCACAATTTTAGTCCCCCCGAAAAAATGTTTCTATTCCTATAGGGCGCCTGATCTTTGCTGGCTTCCGCCCTTTTTTGGCTCCCCTTTTCTAATCTAAACCATCGTAATCTGTAAGACAAACAGCCAAAAAAACTTCACAAATCCTTGACTCATCCACGTGTTATGTTTACACCAAAGTCGAGCCTTTCTCATGTACGTATAGCCAGGAAAATCGTGACAAGTTTCAAATATCCTTGTTTTGAATCAGAGAAAGCAGACATCGAATCGTATAGGTTTATGCCTCTGTCTCACGTGATGAAGGAAACCCTAATTGCGGCGGTGGAGAGAGTGAGATCGAGGAGAACAGAAGGGCCTCGTCCTCCTTTGATTACAAGATCAGATTGCGAACACCTGCCACGTCGTCGCCGGGCAGAGAGGCCAGTCAAACGTAAACATAAAGCAACAAAGAAAGGGCTTCTCGGTCTTCATTTTTTTGTCTGGAATCATTGGAAATGATATTCTCGGAAATTGTGGAGGAGGGAGACGTGGCAATGGCGTCCATATCTCGAAACTGGAAGAGAAAGACGGAACCAAATGAGGAAATTGTGAAATTGGCCTAATTTTAAACAAAATTGCCCCTAGAAATCCCTCTAAAGGCTAAAATCCATACATTTTTGATTCTGACAGGTACAGGGTTCAATAACAAAAAGGTTCAATTAGATCCCTGGAAATTCTTATAATTTTCGGCTGAGAAAGTTCCCTATCCCTTTCGCCGCATCTCAAATACGCTAAGGTTCTTATCTCTCCTTTTTTTGTGGCCAAAAGTCTGATTTTAAGCTGGTTGAAAAAAAGGCTGAGCGATTTAGGGGAGGTGACTGTGTCCTTTCCAAAAATACTAACTGTCAGACGGCGAAGATAGACAGGAACTAGACAAGAAAGCGAAAAAAAACCAACCTCCTTCTTAGAAGAAAGGAAGCGGTAAACCAGTAATTGGGGAAAAAGATCTCGAAAAGGCAACAAGAAAGGGCCTTTGGCCTGCGATTTCGGTCTGGAAATTTCGTCTTTTAATTCTTCAGGCAACTGCAAAAAACTTCCCATATCCTTTTTTTGGGACTAGCTGACGACCCGTCTCAAGGTGGAGAAGTTCTGCAATTCCTGAGATACCAGAGCCAGAAATTCTGGAACCATTGTCAATCTGATAGGAAATCAAGAAAACCATCTTAGAAACCAACTGTGGACCCAAAATTCCCGGTTTTATTGCCTGCAAACTCGCAAATTGGTTTCCCGAGAAGTTTCATAAATTTCTGGATAATTTCCCTTTCATTTTCCTTTTTTCCACTTCTTGAAATGGCTGGCAGACACTTGTTTACTGGTTCCTAGTTGCCTGCTAATGTCAGATTTCCTAGAAGTTGCGCATCTTCTCATTTTCTTTGCTTGCTTCCAGACAGCTTTTTTTCCTTGCTGGCTATATTTACCCAATTTGTCCTTATGATCCCTCAATTTTCCGTGTGCCCCCTATTTTTCAAAACTATTGAATTGATCTTCTCTACGTACTGGAAGGATTCCCGCGTTTTTTTCACATTTAATCTTTTCTGATACGCAAATATGTTCACACAATTTTGATACTATCCTAATCTGCTCTCTCTCAATATATCCGATGTTCTATGGCGCATCGTCGTCGACGACGATACAAGGATTTCCCCTCATTTTTACGAGAAAGAGAACAAAACGGCGGACATAATGATCTTTATTTTAAAAACAAGGTGCAAAATTAGGAAAAACAAAAATACAAAAGTCAAAAGACTATTTCCTCGTAGACAGCAGAACACGAAAACAACCTCGTACCCTGGCGATCTTCGTTCTTTCCTCGTCTTCAATTAAGAATTTGTTTATCGGGAATTTGTAGAATCTACATGGAAACTATTAAAACGATTAGCAGGCGATTATTTGCAGAAGAAAGAGATGGAACGTACAAAACAGAGACAAAAGAACAGGCCAGGAACATAGGAGATCATTCCTGTGATAGATACTGTAAAATTTTGTTCATCTCAGAATTCTTTGACAGAACTCTACTGTCTCTATTTGTTTGTTCATGAGAAAAATCATTGGGATTAACATTACCATAATTCGATTTAGTCTAAATTGCATGCTAATCTTATAATAGGAAAAATTAGTCCTTGTTCTACATTGTTTATGAAATCTGCGGGATACTGTAGGCGGAAAAGGTGGAGAATTCTTGGGGCAGATTCTTAGAAATACCATTTGACCATTTGAGAGCCATGAATCTCTATTTATCTACGAAAACTATTGTATTTTGGGGCAAGTAGAGACTGAAAATTGTCGTCCAGTTGGCTGTGATATACCGTGTACGTCCTGTAGTATCCTAAAATGCGCCAAGGCGGGCTTTACAAGCTCCTAGAGCTCGTTGATCCTATTTTCCTAGGTGGTGTGTCAACTCGACTTGACACTGGAAACTATGCGTCGACGTCGAGTCGAGCGGTGTCGAGAGAGTCGGACTTTGTCGGCATCTGTTCTGAAATATATGACTCGACAAGATTCGATTTTCTGTGTCGATCATCCTGCAAATATCTACATTTCTACAAGTCTGCCCAGTTCTCTCCATTGGTCCCTCAAATTCCAACAAATTTTCAATTTGAATTTTTGATTCTTTCAAAATTTTCCCCTCATAGTTCAGAATCATCATTTTAATTCTCGTCTTTCTTCTTTGGGGTTTCCCTCTGTGTAGGAAACCTTACAAATTTTTGACCATAGTGTTGTTCTCTGTCTATTGGAGATGACATGAATGTGACTAGACGCCGCTGATTTTGACATTCTAAAAAAGCGGAGGAGAGGACCAGCTGGTCTAATGAGTCAGAGACCACTCAGTTTTATTTATAGAATTGACCCTGTTGACCTCTAAAAAATTTCGAAAATTTTGGTCCCTCTCACCGCTTTAAACCAGTCTATAAACATCTGCTTTTAAAGGACTGATTTCATTTCTCGGGAATAAAATATAAACGAACGATTAATGCATACGAAAATTGTTTTAAGATTTAATATATAAACATGGCAACAGAGAACGTTCGCTGGTTTTTTTATATAGCTGATTATGCAGTGAAAGCTCTGACGGCATAAGGTAACGGGAAGAGTCTTTCTCGTACAATGATCAAAAATTGAGACCAAGATAAATCACCATGGCTCTTGCTCTCAGCCAGCGAGTGCAGAAGTGCAAATTAATGCAGGATTCATCATTAAACTTGCGGATTTACACTGTCTGGAACATTTAGTCAGCTATGTTAGAGGAGATATAGTGGAAGAAGTGTGCACAGAGTAGTTTAAAGGATTACTGTAGCCGGATTAGTCCGAAAAATGGGAGAAATATCGCTGTGGAAACAGAAAGCAGAAAATGCATGACATTTCGGAGAATTTCTACTTTCCCCCAGGCTTTCAGCCCTTTCCAGCTTTTAGCTGAAGGTTTGTATGTATTCACATTTTTTTGGATCGGCTAGTTCCGTGAGACAGAATACTGTATTCTGCGTGGGATTTTCCATTCTCCAGAGCATGATAATAATTTCCAGTACGAGGCCAAAGATTGACATTCCTGGCTGTATTGTTCTGTCGTCGACGTAGACATCCGGGGATGTTTAAATAGTAGACAGAATATTCCAAACATGTCTCTCCTTATATTTTTTTATCCACTACTCCTATCCTTAATTTATTTTAAATAATTCCAGCTATTTCCAAGGTGAGACTCGGATTTTTACAAGAAAAGTGGCAGCCTCTTTTTAGCCGCTACCATTTCCAGGACTTGCCTTCCAAAATTGACATCTTTTTGCCGATCTCCTCTCTCGTATCTCCACATTTCCACACTTCTGTCTATCTCAAGATGTAATTCCTGGTCCCTCAGACTTTCTTTCTCCATTTCTGTTTCCTCTAATCTTCGTACAAGACTGTTTTTAAAAATTGTACCAAGCTACTTTCTTGACGATTTCCTCCGAGTAGATCCCCACCCTCATTCCTTCCCCCCAAAAACAACCGGGGGTGGTTAGTGAGCTTATCTCTCCTCGTTAGCATTATCTGTTAATAATGACAAATCTTTCTACTTTTTATGCCCACTCGTTTATTTCTTATGAGTCGAAATAACGGAGAACAGTGGAAAATTAGTGGGGAAACCCTTAGCTGATTATTGTAGTACATGATTCCCCCTTTTGGTGAACATTCGGAATTAATCCCTTCGTACACGCAAAACGAGAAATAGATGAATAATAAAATAAATTTGAGTCAGGGCATTTTTTTCGAGATTACGGTAGCCGTTAATCGGCTTCACCTTTGTGACGACGGAAATAAGTGCAGAAGAGGAAAATTGAGATATACTATAGTCTATTTTTAAGGGAAATTCAAAGATTTTAGAAATTCTGGGAGTACTTAATAATCGAAATAGAAATTTTAACCATTTTTCTATCAAAAATCTGGGCGAATAAAGAATTTTGGCACAAAAGTGGGCTCCATACCCGATTGACATGATTCTCCCAGACTATTGCCTCAAATTTACAATAATTTTTAGTTTTTCAAATTGTAGATTACGGTAGCTATTAGCCTAGATCCCTTGCATAGCGGAAGAAATGACGAATTGCCCTTTAAATTGAATTGTTAGCCCTTTCCACGGCGGGTACTCTGGTTAGCTGGCAACTTTTTAATAAAATAAGCAGTTTTAAATTAAATCAGACATGATTCCCGCTCAAACTGCGTTTAAATTTTATTAAAAATTTGTCATCAAAAAGATACAGAAATCTCCTCAAATTTTGGGTAAAAATCCCTGAAACCAGAATATTTCCTGGATTTTTTCTACTTATTTTTAAATATTTTTATGACCTCAGAACTCCACTTCCTAATCCTCAATCTTTTCTGACGACGAGAAGACACGTTTCAATTGAGAATCGTATGCTATTTCCGAAATATTGTGGAGATTAAAAACTGGCGAGGGGGATTATAAGAAACACACCAGTAACGGAACCGGATTTGATGATGAACTTCCTATCCTTCTCGTTTTTAATCTCTTCCGTCCGTTCGAAGATTTGCACACATCTCCGCGTCTGGACTGATAGACAAGATCTTCAGATTATGGAAAAGACAGATTGACTGTCCTCTTTGAGAACAACGGACACGTGTGTTTACAACAAAAAAGATTTGGATTGTCCCTTGCAAAGGAAATAGTCGCCCGGTCTCAAGAATCATCATCGAAATAGAATTGAAAAACAGAAGTTTTTGCATTTTCACAGAGAAGAAAATAACAACAGCAATCAGTCGCCTTTCATCTGTTTAGCAGAATGATATTTATTCCATTGAAATTTTGGAATTTATGACGACTTCTCTAACAGATACCGGAAATCTTATTCCAATAGGAATAAATTGAAACAGCAAAACTCAGAACATAAATGTGTACACGGAATACTGTAATCGGGTACGAAGGTGTTGTAGTCGACTTCGACTCGACGCTCGACTTCTTAGACTTCCTCAGCTGGACGCTTGACATCTTCGACCTTTTCAACTTGACGCTCGGCCACAGCAAGTGACTAGAAGCTACCAGAAAATATGACCATTTGCGCAGTGAGAAGCCAACAATTGCAAAAGTTATTGGCTTTTGAACGTCAAAGACTAACTAAACATGCTTTTCTCCTGGTAATAAACTGAAGAAAAACTTGGGGATAATCGGCTTTTCCCCTAGAATGGTGTCATTTTTTCATTAAAAGCGACCACTGGCAGGCAGAGAAAAGTATTAGCCGAGAAGCACTTGACACTTTCAGTCGACTTTCGCTCCTGGTAGCTTCTCTTTTCTCTATGGAAATCCCCTATTCTCGCTGAATTTGACCGGGGTTGTCTCTCAATTTGATGGGATGTCGGTTAAAATGACGCTCTAGACGGGGCATCATTTCCAAATTTTTAAATGAGAAATTTGGTCCCCTAATTGGGCATCTTTCCGTGAGATGTTCTTTTACAGATGTTTTTACATCAATAAGGAAGCAAGAAAGTTCTTCGGTTTCAGTAGATTTTGCATACGCACTTCTGTACCCATTTAAAGAATTAATTCGTTCTCCATCCGGAAACAAGGAGACCTATTTAAGACCGTCAAAAATAGGGGAAAATACGTAGATTAACCGTGTTTAGCGCAGAAAACAAGAAGATTATTGCGACGGTAACCCACGTTTTTAACATGCTTACAATCTGTGACCAGAGTCCTTTTCCCTGAAACCGGGAGGTTTCGCTCCCCTGTAAAATGCCATTGGCTTTACGTTCAGCTGGTCATAAGCGGCTGAACAGAGTCCTCTTCCATATTCTGGACAACATTAATCCTATCTTTGTAACATTTTGGAGGATAAGTGTTAGGCAGGGAAATTAGCCCAGGATTAAGACGTCGACAAAGCTGCGACTTTTGTAGATTTTCAATAGATAAGCCAAAAATTTGGGCATACATTTGTACTACAAATAATTTTGTAAAAAATAGAAAGAAAAAAAAAACTTGAAAATATAGAAATCGGCTCGTAGGGCCCATCTTTGGATAAGAATCTTAACATGTTTTAGATTCACTGGACGCTCTCATCAAAGCCAATTGGAATTCCGATAGTGAACTGATATTTGATAGGCTCATATTCTCGTGCAAGAGGGCAAAATCCTGTTTGACACAGTCAACAATAATTTAACATTATGAAATTGAGGGTGGTGGAAGTGAGAAAACAGCAGTGCAATCAGCTGTTTTAGACCTCGTGGAGCTGGTTTTCTTCCGATTTCTTTCCTTATAAAAGATTCCGAATCTCGAAATGCTTGAGCAATTCAGTAATGGACAGATGGACAGAAAAGGCTTTAAACTGAAAGAAGAGCTTGTCCTGTCACTGGATAGGCGATCACTTGTGAGTTCATGGTGGGTACACCATGTGTAAATACCCCAAAGACCTAGGAGAAAACCGGTAAAAATCGTCACAACAATTGTTTTTCTCAGTCAGTAGTGCGTCAATTGCTGATTTTCTGTACCAATTGTTCCGATTTTCTCCAATTTTTATATTCTTCCCTTATTCTAACAGGGAGCAAAGAATTGTTTCCTGCACTTACCGTAATAGCCAAATTGTAGTCTCGTAGTCGGGGCCACGGCATTTTTTTATGCTCGAAAGGTCACACTGCTTCTACTTTAATCATAGAAAAGAGATAAACAAGTTAAATTTAAATAGAACACTGAGATTTAATTCGATCCGCAATTCAAAATTCCCCAGACATGTCGGCCTTTTGGATTACGGTAGAATGTGTCCATTTTCCTAAGAATCTGATTACTTCCTGCTACCATCATTAATTTGAGGGAATTGTCCTCGATGGGAGAAAGTTCAAGTGAGATCATTTCGGTTACGGTAGTTCCACTTCGTCATGGAAGGAAATCGTAGATTGATGTCAATTTAAATCCATTTGAAGTGAGGAGTCTACGGATTACGGTACTATTACTATACTATTTATTCATTATCTACGGATTACGGTAGATTTCCCTAAAATGTCGGTAATTCCCTAAAAATCAGAAATAATCCGCGGTTTATTCGGGTTACGGTGGTTTTTTTCCGGCGAGTACCCAAGTTCCTGAATCCATTGGAACTTCAGAGTCTTTGACCAAAATCCGTTGTCTGCTCTCGCCCTCTTCGAATGCGAAACAATGAGAAAATGAGCTTCTTCTTTGCTGAGTCTAGTTCCAGCCGTTCTTCGTCATTTTCAAGCTTTAGCTCAAAACATACCAGGGGGATAAGATGGAATACAATTTACAGAAATTGTATATTTGTCATAATCTGTACTTCTCCTCCATTTCTCCCTAAAAATAGAAAAGAATTGATGACATGGAATTTCAAGGACGTGACGTTGATTATTATGGTAGTTTGTTCCCTGTGTGGAAAACGGTCAAACCGTCGTTTTGAGTTCATCTCGAATTTGATAAATAAGAAAACAGGTTTTATCTCGATGGTCAAGTGGCACAGTCAAGAAGGAAGTTTTGGAATTGTTGGGGGAACTGTGACTAGGCCGAAGGAAAACGAACAAGAACTAGAACAGGGGAACATTGCCACTGTACCAGTAGGCATCGCACTTTTCACGTTGACTTTTTAGGCTAAAGCCCCAATCGCTGGCTTATTTCGAAATATTATTAAAACTTTGCGTTATACGACCAAAAATCAACCGTTATCATATTCTGGAACATCGCCAAAACTGAAAATGTTCGAAGAAATTGTGGCTGATCGAGTGGCCTTTGACCTTAACACCCTTTTAATTGGAATCGTACTGTAGCTCTATTTCTGTTCTTTTCAAGGTTTAAGGAATCCCGCGTTACCTCCAAGGCGCCAAAAGGGCGCCGCACCTCTGCTAATTTCAACTTGTCACTTTACTGTATTCTTCGCCATTCGGCGAATGAAAAAGTGCAACTTTGACAGTAAAGTAGACAGTTCTAGGACAAGATTACTGTATTGTGACGTCTCCGCTTTCTCACAGACAAAAAAAGGGCAAATTGGGCGGCTGGTCACTGTGAACTTGAACTTCTATCAACATTGTTTTTGCAAAAAAAAGGAAATACAGGAATGGACGACGGATACGTCGACTCGACGCTGAAAATTATTGACGTGGGCATCGAGCAGAGTCGGATCGTCTATGTGAGTCGACGTCGAGACTACGTCAGTTCAATTTTCTGTGTCGACGTCGAGTCGACCTTGCCTTCGACTCACTCGACGTTGGCCTTTACCGACTTGAGTCGAGTCTATCCCTAGGCCGAAACCCTGAAATCCTCCGGCGAACGAACTGTGAATCAGTCCTCCAAGTACTGTATTCTTGCCTCTTTTCCTTTTTTCCCCGTTCTTTTTAGCTAAAAACCATGCATATCCCCGTGTAAGACACAATCTGTGTTATCATTCTCCCTGATTTCAACTTTGATCCCCGGCTATACAATTTCAAAGTTCTCTTTTTATTTATTTATTCCTTTCCCTTTGAATTGAACTGTTCACTAACAAATTTGTTCCCATCCTCTATTTGCCTCATTTTTCTCTATTGATATCATATTTTGAAAATCCTAGGGATTCCCCTCATTGAACTCTCGTCCAATAAAAATCTTGGGGAGGAGTGGTGAATGTTCATCTAATTTCGTCGTCGATCCCTTCTTCTCCTAAAACATCACACGATGGTGATCATCACCACGAGAGAAAGTGAACTCTGCAACCATGTTTCTTTGATTGAGAAGCCAGAATATTATAAGACGAGGGGATAATTGGCCTGTTACGTTGCAGTTGTGACTGACTACCCACATTGTTTTGATTTCGTTGAACAATGCTCATAAATAGATACGATTTCTCCCACTGGAAAAAAATGTTTAAATATTGAAATATTAACTGGATGAAATAGTACAAAACAATACAGCTGTCGGGGGTTGTTGTCATAATTAATTGATGAAAAAATGGAACGTTTTCAATTAGAAAACCTGTGCACAGGGGGGAGAACGTCTACCCGTCGGGAAAAGCCATGAATTTGACTGAGATGCTTTTCGACCCAGTAAGACGAGGTATCTCTCAGGAATCCAGGGTGTTCTGGATTGAATAATAATCAAGAAAGCATGGAGAAACATAGAATTGTACAGGTTTTTGCAATAGAATTATTGTCAAAAGTATGAGGCTATCCAGGGAATCGAATCCGCGACTGTGATCCTGCTAGTCAGATGTTCTAACCACTGGCTGCTCTTCCCTGCTACAAAATTCGAATAATCCTCCAAATTCCCCTCTCCGTCCCTCAAAAACTGCTGGAGTCAAAAATCTTGCATCAACTTGGTTTCGTTAGTTTTCCCCACGTTGGTTTACTTAACCGATCGAGTGCTACGTTGACATGACTCACAGTCGTTTTTTGGCGGTGCAGTTGCCACTCGGTTGGATACACAAGTCACACGTCTTCCTGGTTTGCCATTGTTCAACCGGAATGGGGGTAGAAGAATTTGACCTCTGGCTAAACTCGTGGTTATTTTGCCATATTCAGAGCTGAATGAGTCACAATTGCTTTTTAGAAGCTGCTAGAGGTTCATTTTTTGAGCTCTCTGACTGTCCCTGATTGCTGTAAAGTGGACTTTTTTTCCCCAGGCCAGGATCAGACAGGATCTCGTTTATCCTTCCTTGAAAGGTTATGGTAACAGCAGAGACCACGAACAGATAGAAAATCCCCCAGTTTATCTTGGAGATCTCGAACAAGTTCCTGTTATTTGTGATTATAGCAAAATGACCCTCGTGACCTCCGGAAGTTTTCTTTGTATTTCGAAATTTGTTTTGTTCACGTTGTAATAACTTTTCAAAAATTGAATTAATCCGCATAAATCATTGAATTTCACCCCAGGAGAAGTGTCTAGGCTATCGAGGATGTTTACTGGCTGGCGGTTATCCTCGGGTCCACTTTCCTCCCACTTCCGGCAGAGTAGCCACGTGCAGGAACTGATGCAAATGTCACGTAAACTGGTGGCATAGGTAATTTCGTGTCTCCTTCGCCTTATCCTCAGCCTTTTTCCGTGTCTACTAAATTATTTAAGGTGGAGAATGTAGAAAAATCTGTTGAGGGTGGAGAGATCAAGAATTCAGACAGGTGCATATCGGAGGGTGGAGAAGGCGGCAAATTCTTCTCGGTATTCGAATGAGTGGAGCTTTGACCTTTGACTACACAGAAAAAAAAACTGTCAATAATACATAAAAATGTGTAGTCCTTGGGGAAATCGAAGGACATCGGAGACATTGAAAATTTTAAGAATTATGAGATGGAAAAAATTCCTCTCCATTTCCTCAGAAACTGTAGATCTCCTCAAGATAAATTCTTCATAAATTAGACTCCTGGCCTTGTTTGAGCCCTTTGAAGCCAAAGAATACTGGTCCATGGACTAAAATTCCCACGAGTTGCTTTTTTCTTTCCCAGTCTAAAAGTGGTGAGAATCTGGGTCTAGACAGTGTTAACTTCTTGCCAGTTCCTGGTTCTCGTCCCCCAAAACGTCTGCTGACCTTCTCGAAAATAGTTCTACCCACCCTCTAAATTTGTACCTTGTAACATGCAATGTTGATAGTAAATCCCTTGATCATAATGAGAAGGATTTTGAATCCTTGCATGTCGTCTGTATTACACCAAGTATAAAACTCGTGGAAAATCACATGTGTTTCAAAGATTCCACTTGGGTAAAATGACTCATCAGGAAGTCAGAAACCCGACGACAACAAACTTTGTGTCCAGTTCGAATTATTAATTTTTGTCCCAGGAAAATGAAAACAGACGTCTGATGCATGCAGCTGACATTTTCACAAGTTAAACAGCTGTTTTCTTTTTTTCTTCCGCTTATTTTCTGGTCTAATCAAATGTAGCTCTTTGAAGTTTTTGTATTCATTACGTCGAAAAGTTTTGGGATAAACAAACAGGACGTCATACCCAGAACAACGGGCTCGTAGAATAATGAAGTCAAAATGTAGTAGGTTCAACAAGTTCCGGACCTGAGGGAGAAACAAAATGGAATCAACTCAAAGACAAATTGACGAGGAGCTGGATACATTTTAAGCGGAACTTCCATTTTAAATGAAAAAATAATAATGACGAGATGAACAGAATCAGCAATTGGGCGCAAAATTGACTAAACATTAAAAATCAGGCTTTACGGTCATTTTTCACCAAAAAATGGGTGTCTCCTTGGTGTAAAAATAGATGAAAATAGTTTCCAAACTAAAATTACAGTAATCCAGAGAATCCCAACAAGAAATTCCGACCATTCCGTCATTTTTATTGACATTTTATCGTTTAAATTCTCATATCCTGCCGAAATCCCTTCTTTCTTCACTTTTTCTGTCTCTCTTTCCTTCTTTCTACTATGAATTTCATTTCCAGAATGACCAGTAACATTTTCCCACCGTCCTCTCGTATCCCCCGTTCTTGTACGGGAAAAAGATTGCCGTTCCCAGGTGAAAAATCGGTGAGTATAAGGTTATTTCCATTAATTTTTCGTATCGTTTCATAGAAAATTAGAATTTTTTATGTCAGATACTTTATCACTTTGATCTCCTCTTTACATCATCTCTCGGGGAAGGAATTTTGACAATTTCCAATTCCTTTAAGCTGCTAATTTTGTAAGTGAAACATCCACAAAAACAAGCTTAAATCTTTTATCCCAAGACTTTCCCCCTAGCTCGTCATTCTCCTGATCCAACCTTCTGCCGATTACCGATCCCTGTGTACCGAAATCGTCCGTAATCTGAAAATCCGTGCTGGCCCGTGCCGGCTATCACTTTTAATTAAAATAAATGGGTACGCAGTGTTTACATCTTCGAAAAAGAACGGGAAAATCCTTTTCAGTGGCCGGTTGGTCCGGGTTTATCCCGTACTTTCCTTGTACTCAGCCGAGAGCTTTGAGCCGAGATTTTCCTTATGGCACGAAAAATACACAAAATATATCTCCACCCTGAAGATTTTAGAGTTTCAAAGGGAAGTTTAAGGCTTTCTTTAAAAAATCGTGGGGCTAACAACAAAATTCCAGCTTGTTAGAGGAATTTTGCGTAGGCAGAATAAAATTGACTCTTAGGATTAAATCCTAAGTAAATTAGGCTTCACGTGTCCTTGGGAATTCTCCTCTTCTTTTTTGTTTATGGCGGGACCACGGGGCGGTTTAAATTTCAAGTGGTTGAGGGCGTAAGTGGCTAAAAAATAGGATCAACGACCTTTTGCCACGCGTTGTTGTCAAGATTTTAGGAAATTCACCGTATACTCTTCAAATAATTAGTTCCCGGTCTAAAAACTAGAGAAAATCCCCTAGAATTGCCGGGAATCCTGTAAATACTGTCAAAAATAGTCGTTCCTTCGCTTATTTCACTTTGTACCGTCCCAAAAGGGCTGCATCTACCAGTCGAAAACACAATTTGTATTGGTGTTTTCTTTAATACGGAGTACCAGACTCGACGTCTTTCCCCCCGATCTTTGTACTTGCCGGGGAAGTTTTTAGCGACACCTACGCAATTTTCTTACCGTAACAGCCAAGAACTGTCAGGGGAACTTGTGAATTTTGCCCTGGGGTCCTAAAGCGATGTAAAACTGTAGAAATCCCCTGAAAATGACGACGCTGTCCATCACGAGTTCTGATGTTCTCAATATTTTGTGTATAATATTTTTGCATCGTCTAATTTTACCACTGACAAGTGAAAGATAATCAGCCGTCATCGCCCTGGCTGTCTGATGACTTTTTTTTTTCAAAAATTCGCGGAGGAGAGGCAAAATTTCAGAAAACCCCCACACAAATCTCGGATTAATTAAGAGAGAAGTCAAGATGTTTTTATCCTTTTAATGAACTGATTAACCTCCCCAGGAATTTCCACACCTCCAGACATACCAAAAACAAGATCACATTAAAGTTATATTTAAAGGAGGAGAGAGATAAATGACTTGATTCAAGCGGCTTGTACACATTTTGCAACTTTTCTGAGGGTCATAAGGCGCTACAATAAACATTGGGTCATCGTCTAATTTAGTTACTTCATTTATTTTATAAATATTTATTTGGGAACAGACATGTTAATTGGTTAGTATCTCTTCATTTTTCTCAGTTTCTCTCATCTCGCGCGCCCCCAGGGCTCCGCCCACTTGGAGAAGGGAGGTGGACTGACGACCCGCCCCCTTCACCTATATAGCTTCGAAGAACGAGACATCCATAGCTATACTTTCTCTCCCCTGCCAGACACACACACAAATTATTCTACTATGTTGCTGAAAGTTCTACTCATTCTTTCTTTAGTCTGTATTACTATAACTGAATCACTTATTGCTTATTATGAATTGGAAGATGAGGAGACAAGGCGACCATCTCATAGACAAAACTCCCAACCACAACGGAGTCAAGTTGAAATTTCTAGTAGTACAGAAGAACAAGAAGAAACACCAGTATCACCGTACATTTTTACACGAGTAGCCAGAGGAGATGCAAGATTATGTGGCACACAATTGACAAAGACATTGATGAAAGTATGTGGAGGATGTGTAAAACCGCCTGGTACAGATATTGGCAGTCGTAAAAGATCAGGTCAGTCAGTCCTTTTACGTCTTGTGTTGACTTTCCCACGGAAATTCCGGAAAATGACCCCAAATCGGGCTGATCAAGCTCCAACCACTAGGGATTTCCTTCCTGAAATTATTATCTGCCATCCCAATTGGCCTTAAAAGCTAATCCTCTTCATTTATCCCACGAGTGTCCATCGGAAATACGCTGCTTAATTTGCTCTTGGAACCCGGGATTTCCCCCCACATTTTAATCCAATTTTAAAAATTTACTAATCTTCACTGTTTCAGAATTCTGGTCAACACCGCAGAAAAGAGATGCAGATGTCAAAATAACAGAAGCATGCTGTAAGAAGAAATGTTCATTTGATTATTTAAAAGCATTCTGCTGCTGATCCAGCGGTCGTCTCTCTATCGCCTATCCTCCTCCTATATCTCTTCAAGTTCCTTCTCTTTCTTACGTGTTACTTTTCTCAACTTTACGGGTATTACAAATTACCAAAAAAATGCTCTCTACGGACAGTCGTCTGCCTAGGCAATCGCTCTCTATTCACCTATCCCTTTCTGTGATCTTCTGATTTCTCTTTGGGTTTTATTCAGATGTGATGTGTCGATGGTTGTCTTCCCCTCTCCCCCCAATTTCTTGCCTTTGTTATCAGTTGCTCATCCATCCACATCATCGCCTGGTCCCCCTCCCCAAAATGGGTTAATATTTCCATTATTAGATATTTAATAGATTGTGTATTGGTTGTTTCATAGTTCATTGTGATAGAGTTATTTTCTTGTTAAATTATTATAATTTTCAAGCCTTTTCCTCCTCCTTTGGGGTGTTTCCACGTGTCAAAATAAAAATGTCACGTAATATCCGCAGCACTATGTAATTTAATAGCCACAAGAGGGATTTTGACCGCTGGTCTAAAAATGGCAACATGTTCCGTCTGGTCTTCAGTCACACGTGGCTACTTTCTCCAGTTCCTGGGAACCCCCTTGAGGTGTCACACACGTGAATAGTCAAAAACGTCACGAGTCTTGTTGTCCTTTTCCTCGTGTGTGACTTTCTCTTTCTATCTCGTAATTATTTGCCATTTAAATGAGCCACTATCTCATGTCCAGGAAATAAGGACATCTAGACTTTATGAACTCCCAAAATTGTAGGCTTTCTTTCATCGTTTCGACGTGTTTTTATCAAATACAAACTGGCGACCTTTTCCTCGAGGCAGCAACTAAAATTGGCAAGGTTATCGCCTACGCTGAGCCTCGACGTAAGCTACCGTAATCGTACTACAAGCTCTCGTGTCTCCCATTTAATACAAATTTCTATTTTGAAAATAACTATTTGGAGCTCTTTATGTTTAGAGGGCAGTCTGTAGATCTATGGCTAGGGAGAAATGGGACGGAGGTTCGGGAGGATAGAGAACGAAGAAGCTAGTGATCGCGTTTTCACGTTCACCTGCCATTTTATTACTAGAAAAAAGAGATTCTAGGCGATTTCCTTGGGAAAACGGGCGCTATGGGACCCGAGAACTCACGAATTTGAATTTGACGTTTTTCCAGGGCTCCGGGTCGGATCGCGGTTAATGCCCAGTTCCTTGAGAATTTCTACATTATAATTGGATTCCAGAATTAGGGGAAATGGGGCTTCTGCCCCAAAACTCTTGAGAAATTGGAAACTGTCAGAAGGCTCTGAGCGACCCGGACCCACTACTGTACTATTTCTAATAATAACCCG
Source organism: Oscheius sp. DF5033 (assembly GCA_964036215.1). Classification (NCBI taxonomy): domain Eukaryota; kingdom Metazoa; phylum Nematoda; class Chromadorea; order Rhabditida; family Rhabditidae; genus Oscheius; species Oscheius sp. DF5033. The sequence continues at coordinate 3,044,754 of CAXIWN010000012.1, read as the reverse complement.
CTTATTTACCATTATTATCCACTTCCGTTTAGAACATCGGTTAAAGATGTCGTCATTACCCGAACAATACAGAAATCCCTCGCGGGGGTATCCCAGCAATCGTCATCTTCATTTATTTTGCTCTTCAAATACAATTCCCCCCTGAACTGTGATAATTATTTTTCCTAGTATCAGTATTGTTTTTTTTGTGTTCTGTTTCTATCATCATCTAGAGATATTTTCTCTGTCTGTGTATGTGTACCCACAGTTCTGTCCCTTTAGTAAAAGTACAGGATAATCGGGGGCTGTACGGATCCCGGATGCAACAGAAAAACAGAGGAGGATGATGGCAACTGTTCTCAGACGGGAATTCCAGTTATCTCCGCTTTTGTTAGAAATACCTAAACGCCCGCTTAATTCTTTTATTTAAAAATATTTTTGTATTATGTTTTTTTAAAAATTCAACAGACGTAAGCAACGGGCTTCCTCTTCTTATAATCCACGTGGTCAGAGAACTACAATTTCTATATTTATGTCTAATTTGGCTGTGTGACTTTCCTAAGAAGAATAAGGTCTCGAGAGTAAGATTCTCCTGATTCAGGAACCAAAAGTGAATACACGGACATCTCTGGCCTTGAGACCAACTTTCTACTATATTTTCGTATCAACGATTAATTCAAATTAGACCAAGTTTGCAACTGGAAGCCCGTCAACGTTTCCTGAATAACATTGGACGTTAGTCTAGGATGAGGCGATTTTTGGAATTCCAAAGCAAGAAGGACGTAGGAGAAGCGTTCTGTCTGATCTGATCACTTTTTTTCCGGGAACTCCTGGAAAAAGAAGATGAAATGCATGTGAAAAGCTCGGGGAAAGATCGAAAATATCCTATTTTGCATTGGGGGAAATTTTTTTAGTGGAGAATAAGGAAGGTTCTATCGGGATTTCACCAAATTTACCCGTTTCCTCGGTGATTTTCGTGGAAAAAAAACTGCAAGAGCATTGGTAATTCCTACGTTTTCTTGATAACGGGCAGTTTTTCTGAAGTGGGATTACTGTAAAAAAATAGCATCTTTTTTAAAAATATCCTACAACGAAGAGGAAAATCCTTGCAAATTATCAGTCGGTTTCATTTTCGAGGTACAATTGGACAAAATTAGGAATTTTTACGATTTCTTGTAGGAACAGTCTTCCAGAATCTTCTGCCAAATTTTTTTTCGCCATATCTTTTATCTCGATCCTCGTGCAGCCAGCCAGCTGTTGTCTATTCTCAACTGAGGGTCATGGCCAGCGGTCACTTATCTCTTCTTCATCAAGAGAGGGTTATTACTATTATTTCGCCACCCAGGGAGGGGGCAATGAATAAACAGCTGTAAACATCTGTTTACATTTTCAACTTGAATTAAAGTAATTTAAAAAGATTCGGAAATAATTCTCGAAAATTCTGATGTTTTTCTCGGCCAGGGGTCAAACGGGAGAGAGACCAATAGGGACCAAAACGTCAGAAAATTCAGTTAATCTTTATATTCTACGTTCATAAAGGTTGCAGAAAAAAGATCGAATTTAATTAAGAAATGCTAAGAAAACAAGAAACGTACGGATTTTTGCAGGGGTCACCTGGTTTGAGGGTTTTCCTTCCTTTTCAGATATTTTCTGCTGTTTCCGATATCCCAGACTTATTTAAAGATGGGGATAAACGTGTGTCAGCAGACTCTTTTCCTCCCTTTGGTTATCATGTTGCTCTAATTTCTCCACAGCTTCTTCTGCACCCAATGATCTCAATCTGTTATTTGCTTACGTCTATCAGCCTGCTTACTATTCCTCATCGCCAGAAAACTGATTTAGGAAAAAGAGACCAAGAAATGCTCTTAGGGATCATTATTTCGAGGAAAGATCAAACGTCAGGTCTGGCCACTGACTGCGTCAAAGGTACCCAACCCGATCGCCTCCTCTTTCCCAGCAAAATATGTTAATCTAATTCAGACTGCCCTCGCTTGGTCCAAAAATGGAAAATCACAAAAAAAGCAAAGGGGGAGATACGTAACAGTGATCTCTTTAGAGATAAATATTTTTGAATAGCTTCGTGTCTCTTCTTTTGTCATCGACGAGGCTTTTGTGATGGTGTCTTTTCTCGAGAGAGAAGAAGAATACGAGGACAAAATAACCTAATCAGGGCTACATTTACTATCTCTGGCGCTTCGCTCCGCTTTGTAATAGGAACATGTGGTCATTCAGGGGGAGAGAGGGAATATTTTGTGGTCAGTATCGTAGGGAAATTGGAAATTGCAGAATTTATGGTCGAAAATTGATTAGCGTCAAGTCGATTGAATCGAGCGCCGAATAGAAGTCAAGGAGAAGTCAAGATTGAGTCATCGACATCAAAATGGAACATGTGTCGAGACGAGTGGCTTCTAAAATGCCAAAATTTATCGGTTTTTTTCATTTCGACGTCATTCTCGACTCGACACACAAAGTCACTTGATCTCTCTCGACAGGGCCTCGACGTTGACCATTTTCCATGTCGAGTCGCCCAATTTCCATCTCTGTCCAGACACTCCTGTCCAAGGAATTCCCGTTCTTTTCGACTCTAAACGTCAGCAATGCTCAAAGTACTTCTTCTTCATTTGGCTAAAACCACTTGTTCCCATCATTTCACCTCATTTTCTCAGCTTAACTTCGTCTCACTTCCTCCCACTCGACCTCTTCTCCCGGAATTATTACTCATTTGAAGTACTGGTGAAATTTTCCCATCTGTCTATCCTTTAGATATTACAATTAATGGCCAGTCAGGAAATATATAATTTTATCTCTGAGTCGTCAGATGACTACGTTGTGCAGAAACTACAATAATCTGGAGCATTTCGAACGCTTTAGGAGTTGTAGACAGGCTCCAAGAAGGTAGAATTCCACACGTCAGATAAAAAATCGTCTCACGACCCAAAATCTTCGCCACAGTTCATAGTCCTGTGGGATGCTTGAACTTGTTGTCTGTTTTTCGTATTGTGTTCTCCTCTTGTCAGCTGTCTATCCTTGTGAGATCATCCTCCCCATAAAGGATGTTATTACAATAATACAACGTAACCAAAGAGGTACTAATTAGAGGCCATTTCGTCTCCTCGTCTCCCGTAGTCTCTCTGTCAACATGGCAAGGGTCAGATTTTGAATGAAGATCAAAAGGCGAGAAACATCCTCTATTTCGTAGAATAGGATCTAAATGAGAGAGAAGGGGAATAGATGACGTTGCCAATAGATAGGGGGCGAATTTTACAGGAAAATAAGTTCTTATCGGGTAGACGAGGCCACCGCCTCGCCTGTGCCTGTGTTTTGGCAGACTATCAACTGACACGGATAAATTGTATTTGTAAACGAGTTTTAATACAACGTTAATACTAATATTTTCCCTTAAAATATCGGAAATATTTATAAAAATATATTGGGAAAGGAAATGGGAATGATCCGTGATCTAGACAGGATCAGGAGACAAATTGTGGGGCCTTGAATTTTGGGGGGAATCTTATGTTAGCAAAACTGAACGATTACTGTAATTTTTCATTGTTCCGAGACTCTTATCAAACATGCAAGGGTTCATAACAAGAAAAAAACTCTTAATTGAACCATTAGACCATTTTTTGCGTTGTTCGAGGCAAAAAAATGCGGATATTTCCCATAAAAAGTCCTGGATTTTGCTTCAGAGAATCTTTTATCTGCTGGGTCGACCAGGATCTCTGGAAAATCGAATTATTCAGAAAGCTTCATAAAAGGATTTCAGGTACCCGATCACTTTCTCTGACAAACTTCCTCCTGAATTTTATACGACCCAAAACTCATCCCAGGGTTCGTCTATTTTTGCTCATCTCTACCCAAGGTTTTTTCTACATCGGTCTGTCTTATTCTCTTCTCTTCACCAGCAATTCCCTCCTATTTTTCTTCCAGTAACTTGATATTTCATATAATTTTACTAGGATTCCAGCATGAAAGATCATTTACCCAGACGCTTGCAAACAGATACACACATTTTCATCTTTATCTTTCGATGTCCTCGTCATCTCTCTTTCTATACTAAAAATCATGGTCTATTTTAGTCCAATTATGGCAAGCAGCAGACAGAACCAGAGGCTAATGGGCAAAGTGAGGACAACTCTGGGACACAACGGTGTCATTTTACTCAAAGTATTTGGGATAAGAGTGATGTCGGATGATGTTCGTCCCGGGAAAAGAAAAGGAAAACAGTCGTCTCGTTTTCGTCAGAGGCGAGGAAGAGGGACCAATTTGGGAATTTACAGCCATTTTAAACTGTTCCTGGCATTGGAAGGGGATCTACAGTAATCCACACAAGAAAAACTACTGGAATTCAGCCAGTTTCCCTTATAAATCCACTACGTAGTATTATCCGCCCGTCGTCACAACACCACGATCAAATCGGGCGGCTTCCCTTCCTCTTTTGCTCTATTTCCCCAGGCCAAAATCCATGTAGTTTTTGACCCTCGTGAAACTAATAAAGACGCGGATTACGAACGGTTGTTTATCATGGGAATATCACATTTCCGTCTCCTACACCCGACTGCCACTTATATATTGCAAACATATGTAAACAAACAGCATCATCAGCTGCTAAAAGATGTCCGTCGATCTTTCTAATCCCGGATTGACACGTGGGGGGATCTTTGCTTCCTTCCTTCTTTCGAATATGGAAATATAGAGGGAAAAATGGGGGTGGCGGGGATGGAGAATAGAATCTATTGTAAATGAGAGCATGCTTTGTTGAACTTTTTAGAGAAAAACCTATTCAAGGAAACTGGTGAATCGGAAGAGTAATCTTTAAAATGTTCATTGGGTGTTTTTCTGAAAAAAAAGAACTGGGGACCAACGTTGAAAATATCCGACTGTAGGAAATAACTCTCATATCTTTTCGCTATAAAAGTTTTCTGTAAACGGTTTTCTGTTATGTGTAGCCCTGGATCTGAGCTATTTAAACGCTTTTAAATTTTCGCTGTAGGACCACTTAGGGGATTTTGGAGAAGGTTTTGAAATTTTTTCGTGGTGAAGTTGGCGCTCCGGAAAATTGTGCTTCACCGAATATTTTTAGGAGATTGGACGAAATTTACCTAACTTCTGGGTCCAATTTTCTATCAAAGTTCAATAATATTGTAAAATGTTCATTAGACTGTAATTTTATTCCAGGATAATTTCCCTGCCGATGTTTATCCAGAAATCACTCCCTCTTCATTACACAATTCAACCCTGAATCAAGGAAATGATATAACATCATGTCGCAATTTGAACCCTCTTTCATTTTCGCAATAAATCAAAAAGTTCTGTTCTGATTTTTACAATTTGTGTTCTATTCTAGGTCACAAGTGAACAGGAACAAGATTGCTCAACGTAATTGAAATCGACTAGACATTTACAGTAATCTTGGAGTGAATAATCCCAGAAGTTCAGTAAAAACCCAGCAGATTTGAACTAATCATCCCAACAAAAACTGGCGGTTTTCGCTGTTTTCCTGACCTTCAGTCAAGTCTAATTGTAGTTCATCTTTCAAGGTTTTACAGCGGAAAAGGTCAACTCGATCTAATTCGACGGGAAATAGAGTACAATTCCTGATTTCCTTTGACGAGAACCATGACAAACAACGACCGAGCTTGTACTTTTATAAATTTAAGAAAATCTGACACCTAATTTCTAGAGTATTCATAAAGGACAGAAATGGATAAGGACAACTGTCACAAATGGAGAAGATCTATGGAAAAACAGGCAGAATATCTAATGGGGATCGGATTCAGGCAGTTTCTAACAAGGACTGGGGGTGTTTTTCTGGATAAAAAACATGCTGGTGCCATATCCTGGGAGCTTTCGGTAAAAAAAGATCAAGCTCCCGTTTCTCGCTCGGGAACGATAACTTCTCCTATCGGATAACTTAAAATTGGACCATATTCCATCATTTCGAAGAGGACAATCAGAATAAAGTCTGGATCTCTATGAAAAAAATCTGCCGTGAGCTTACAGGACTTGAAAGTGACCCAAAATATGGGCCAAAAATGAATCGCCAAGACAAAAGGAGCAATTTTATGGAAAGAGCTGACATGATTTTTGGGAATTTTTGAGCTTCAGGTTCTGATCCGTTTCTATTATTGTATTTAGTTTGAAAATTCAAATGGATCTAAACCGAAAGCGCCATGTTAATTTCGGCTGAATACAAATCCATTTTCCTGATTTTTCTACCTTTGATTTTTAGTCCTGTTTCTACTCGCCACAACGTGATCCGTTGGCAAGTGTTCCTCCGATAGAATCCAGAGATCATCGCTCTTCTCCCTGCCGTTAGTGTTATAGTAAAGCGGAACAAAACACTACGTAGGACATCACTGCAAAAGTCAGGAAATACACCTCCACACATTTTCACACAGGAGGAGAGAGTAAACATCTATCTTTTGCAACGGAAGAAGAGCAGCCAAGTTGTTTATCTGCCAAAAATTCTGTTCATGCCGAGGATTTGTGTGAATAGTAGCAGTTGTTGCACTCTTTCTTCCGAAAAATATATCAGGGAGGGACTTTTAGCTATTGGAAAATGGGGGACTTTGCCTTGGGGGACAGTACACCTGGCAGATTCGAATTCCTCTGAATGTTCAAGGGAATTTTCCCATTGTTCCTGTGACGTGTACAGTAAATATTGACAAGATTGACTAAATTTACGTCCAATTTATAATCTTGCAATCCCGGATAAACTCCCGTTCCCACGAAAACCCGGACTACAATTTTAATTCCCGATCCTGAGATAAAATGAAAGGATTATAGATTATCTGGATCCAGCTGTAAAATCTCCTACTATGGAACTGATCATATCAGATCCGGATTCTTTATTTCGGTCATTTTTGTGGTCTTTTTCGTAGGGACCAATTTGGGTCAACGTGTACTCTACCAAGATTGTAAAAGTCAACAATTTCCTAGAAGAAATAGTTTGACGTAGAAATCGCTCTCCGCAATATTCCCATGTGTAATGTTTTTCAAGATACAAATAAATGAAAATAGAACAAGATTAGTTCAGAGAGTTCATTGTGTTCGTTGAACTTTCAGCCATCGCTGTGTTATGCACTTTGCAAGGAAACTGGGGACCATGAGAAGTTTACTCACACTTTGACTCTACTGAAGAGTATTTTGGGTAGAATCGGCGATTTTAGACCATTAAAAATGTCATTTCTTATTAAATTTTCCAGTTGTCGAGAGTTGTGGAGGCTAGGGGTTCAGCAGCAGGGATTTTCCATATTTTTCTATTTTTATGACTATTTCCTGGATATTTAGGATTACTGTAAAGCTTACATTCGCCTGTTCAATATCAGTGGCCAGAATATTTACAAATCCTTTTAAGTTATGGGTTTTTGGAGTTCAAAATCTTATTTTCGTGTCTGGAAGTACGGTACCCATGATCATTCCCCATAATATCCACAATGTCTGTCAAAGATAGCCCGTAGTTTGTGCCTGCCAAAGTGTCATGCTGCCAGTCACGTATTCTACCTACATTTGCCGTTGTTTATCCATATTTTCCTGCAAGGGAACCCCATGATTTCAGCGTACTCGCCATAACAGTCTGCACAAATGAATCATTATCGTTGTCTGGTGAACATTTCACTTCTATCAGGCTTAGAACACCCTGTTCGAACAATCGGGCAATACAACAATGTCACATGGTTTCTTGCGTCAATAGATCGGAAGCAGTTTTCAAGCTATTAACGTCTATGTTTGTGTGGGATGGGCAGAAGCAATTAGGACAAGATATGGAAAATTGGAGGTAAAGAGGGGCTAACTAATCGGGATTCAATAATATCAAAAAGGAAAGGAAGTTCGCTGCGTCTGGGAGATCGCATTGACGCTTTGAAGAGGGGATTTTGGCAAATTTTTTTGCGCGAAAGTCTTTAAATTTATCGTTATATTAAAGAAATCTGAGTAAAGTTTGACATACAGTAGTCTCTGGAATATCGAAGAATTGTCCAAGTGTAGATCTTTGTGCTTCTAGTTGAATAAATTTCCTGGGATACTGTAAGCCGGCTCAGCTGCCGAGGTGCTGCTCTTACCATCAATTTTGGATATTCCCAACGGTCCCAGTCTCCTCTTTGTTGTATTTTTTTTAATTTGCGGAAGAGAGCTAGCAGTTATTCCCAGTATCCCAATGGTTCCTGCTCTTTGTGCTAAGTAGACGTCTTGTTTACTTCAATCATCCTCTCTCTCGACATCATCAATTTGTATTATGTGTTCAATAGTCGGTCTTTTGAGTCTACTAACCTATTTTAACCGTTTGGTTGTTTTCGTTCTAAAAGTGCTCAATGAACGCAACAAATTTCAATGAGAGTGGCACTGATTAATGCTATTTGAAAGAGAGAGAGAGCCCGCGGTTTGCCCCGTCATCCTCAAAATGTGCTTATTTTGTCCTCTTCCCCCGTAAATTGCGGGGTACACACAGGGATCTCCCCACGACTGATGTATGTATCGCGAGTTGTTTCTTTTCAATGGGCTACGTCATGTTCTATACTTTGATTGTCTGATTGTGCGACGAATTGAAATGTCGTCAGGAAAATGGTGAAATATTAGGACAACAATATGGAAGGCAGTAATTATTGAATGACAAAAGAGAAAAAGGTCTAGACAATACATTTAGATCACAAACTACATTGGAATTTATGAAACTGTAGGCTGAATTGTGGTCAAGAACGTACGGTAGACCGCCATTCGATTCCTGGAGGCCCAAATTTGCCAAAAAAAAGTAGACACACTTACAGTAGAAGGACTTTAGAGATATTCGCCTCGTTTGGAGCGAGATTTTTGGTCCTGTGTCTTCAAAAAAATTGGGGAAGGACCGTGGCACCTGTGCAGACTTACCAGACGACCTAAAAATTACCAAAACTCCCGGGTTTTTCAATTTACCACAGAGATTCATAAAATTCCTGTTCTTATAGAAATTCTTCTTTCCTTGCAAAAGAAACCAAGAATGAATCCTTTCATTGGAACGCCACAGAAAAATTAGAATGAAATCATGATGACATTGCGGGAACTGATCTTCAATTTGGTCTTTATTCAAATGAACGTCGTTTTCATAGACGAACATCCGGGACAAAATCTCAAAGTTTTAAAAGAGGGGACGGAAATCATTTATTAAAATTAAGCATAAGTGATAAGAATAATCTTTCCATTCAAGATTCTCTGCTTGTATTCAACCAGGTGAGTCAGACCCGTTTCCTGGTTTGTGTGGTCAATGGCCACCTCGGCGTCGATCAGTCCATTTCCTATCAGTTGATATTTCCGAATTGGGATCTAAAAACAATTGCTCCGATCATCTTGTGGCTACTTTGTTAATTCTACCAGACAATTCCTGAAGACGTTTCACGATCTGGTCATGACCAATGGCTACGATTTTATCTTGACCGTCACGGATTATGGCATCTTTTGAAAACAACTGAAAATTTCGATTGCTGTAATTTTTAAAGGATCCGACCTCCTTGACCAGTTGGTCGTACTCTCCACGGTTGTACAGCTCCATCTGACGATAATTAATCCAAACGACGGTCTGGCCGGCGTTGTCTTTATAGAAGGCCACGGTCGAAGAGACAAGGAAGACGGCGAGAAGAAGTAGACGAGTCATTTCGAATGGAGACGTGGCTCTTTTCGGGGTTTATATGCACAGTACAAGATGTCTAGACTGCCTACCAACCGTGGGAGCTTTTTGTTACTTTGCCGGAGTGTTTCAGTGAATTTTCTGGGCTTTCCTCTCTTGATTCTATCGAATTCCGACTTCTTATTCTTCTGTCATCCGTTACTTCATGAATTGTGTCCCGGTGAGCGACTGTCGGGTAATTAAAGAGGTGAGGCCATCTGGCCGCAAGTTGAACGGCGTGTTATAGCCTCCTGTAAACGTACAACAAATGGTTTTTCTAATCTTTATTCATTGCCGTTTATGCGACAGAGATGCTGTAAATTTTTCCGTCCAAAATTGTCTGCTTATGGGTAACTGCCCTAGTCTTGCCAGCTTTTCGATTCGTACAATGTTCAATGATCACCTTGGCATCGACTGCTGTTCCCATTCCCGAATAGCTGGCCACTTTAATATTTATCTATAAACCTCTTTCAGCATAAAAAAAAACTAAAAGACTGACGTTTTTGATGGTACCAGGATGAAGTCCAAGGCATTCCATCAGCTGTTCGTGAGTGGCTATTTACTTCTTTTTATCCCTGCTGTAAATTTTTGCCTTTGGTGAATAGACCTAAAATGTTGGCAAATTTCTAATAATTTTAGATGACAGACTTCACTGACAACTTTTGTATAATCTCCCTTATTGTAGAGGTCTTTCTGCTTGTTGTTGAGCTTTTTGGCAATGTTCATAGCAGTGTCACGAGGATCTTGGACGGCAGCGGTAGTGACGATGAAGAAGAAGGCAAGAAGAAGTCGGCGTGTCATCTCGAAGAATGGAATTTGTTCATCTATCTCGGCTTTATATGGAAAGATCAGGGCGTCTAGACGACGACAACACGCGAGAATTCTTTGCAGAAATGTTTCAATGGGTTTTTGCAGGAGGAATGGAATCTTTTATTAAAAAAAGTATTTGACATTAATTATTCTGGAGTTGTATCGTAGCAAATTGCATTGGCCACGGGATTTGAGCTCGGATTCCCAGTGTTATCCTTAAACCGCCATTCCTTGTCCGAGCTGCAGATAAGCGTGGCAACAGCCGGCTAGAAAGTATATCATAATTTTTTGAGCAGAAAACTTACAGAGCCATGGCTGACACCAATTGTCGAACCATCTGACGACAAGAGCATGATGTAATCATCCAATCCCGAGGAGCATGCCAGGTTTAATGTCGCGCAGCCATTACTATCGAGGGGACCTAGTCTGAAATTCCAAGGTGTCAGATTTGAGAAGAAAGCTTACACCGTCGTAAGGTTTTGTTGTCCATGTAGTTGGTCAGCTTCTAATTGCACAAAGCCTGGATGGCATTGGGAACAGGCTGAAATTGGGCGAATAATCACGAAAGTCATTCCACAATTTAAAGGGCAAACGGGGAAACGGGCTTACCTTTTCTCTTCGCACAACCAGAAACCAACGATCCACAAAAAAGAGAAGCAAGGAACATGGAAATGACGGACGTATAGATCATATTCGAGTAAACGGGCGAAAGACAATAATCAACGGTACAGAAATAGCAGGCCAATGATCTGTTTTATACCGGTCGCTTCAATTAAGCTGCTCTCCTTTTTTCCCACCATTTACGCCTCTTCATTTCATTTTCTACGTCTTTGGTTAATCTCTTACGAGAAGAAAAACTGTGAGAGATAGTGACGAATTTAGAAGAGTAATGGATTCAGAAGATTGGAACAACATGGCAGGAAATTATCCGCCTACTTCACTAAAATACCACGAAAATGATAAATAAATTAATTTTATTCTGAGATCCTTGGGAATCGACGCCGCCCTCCTGGCCCATCGAGGAGTTCCAAGATTTCCTTGATCCTGATCCTTTTCTTGGGTTCAGTTAACCAGCACCTGAACCATTCGTTTGCAAAATGTAAAAGGTTCCGACCTTTCAATTATCATGTCGATCTTCTTTCCTTCCAGCGGGGGTCTGACATCTTCTTTCAACATCTTGGCGGTCTTCTTGCTGAAATTTCCGTGGCGGAAGAAGCCGTCAGGGAACGGAGCCCTAAAACGACGATGAAATAAAGAATTTATAGGACTAACTGGGAATAAAATATATAGTAGTAGGCCATTCCCAGGCTATAGATGTCGGAGCTCCTCCCGTATCTCCAAGTCAGGAAGAGCTCAGGGGCCGTGAAGGCCAAGTTTCCCAGACTGAAAATTGAAAATCTGTTAAAATTGAAGAGGAAACGGCCTACCCAATTTGATGCCGCTTCCATTTGCCAACTTTGGTGGCCAGGCCCAAGTCGCTGATCTTTACCCTTTTCCTATTGGCCGTCAGAAGAAAGCTGAAAATTCTTTTTTAAAGGGGATTTTAAATTAACTGACTTGGGTGGTTTGATGTCTCGATGCATCAGCCCCATCCCGTAGATATAGGCGAGGCCTTTGGCTGCATCCAGTGCCCATTTATTCAGCAGAGGCACTTCTGTCGGCTTGTTGTAGAAGACGTCTAGAAGAAATCTTTTAATTTTAAACAAATTCTTACAATCCCATACGTCTCCTCCATTCAAATATTCCATCAACAAGCCGGCTGGAATTTCCGTACCGGGGGCAAAGATGCCCGCCAAAGTTTCGGCGATGGTGCCATTGCCCCTCAACAGGAGACCATACTTGAGCTCCTTCTTTCTCATCTGGGCATTCTTCTTTTTATTCATCAACGGGCTTCCAAAGACCTTGGCGGCCGTCAGACTGAAAATATTTATTTGAAAAGAAGATCAGCTTACCCGTGATGGGGGTGGTTTCCTTTAAAAACTGCGCCAAAGCCGCCTGCACCAATTCTTTCCCATCCTTCGACATCTCTAATATTTACCTTTAGAGACTCTAGACATCCTATATTTTAACAAGAGTCAGACTGACCAGTAGTAAAACGAAGGGGAGGAGATATGCCTCCCCTGGCGCGTGTCGAACAGGAGGGGACGTCAATGCAGGCGGGGACATCTTCTTTGGTAGCTTTTCTCTTCTTTTCAATCCATACCATCAACTTTCTAATACCTGAGGAGGTTTTTCAGAATTAATAGAAGTTTCTAACTCTGGACAAAACAATGGATGACTGTATTTATTCTGCTTCGGGTGTAGTAAACGACTAAGAGAAAGAATACGATAAGAGAAGTGACAACGATGAGAACTTTTATCCACCTGAAGCCGCCCATACAATGGAGAAAGGATTGCTCACCAGTTGGCACCAGTTCTAGCACTTTCTTCTGCTTCCTTCTTCTCCCCAGAGTCGCATCGTTCAATGGGAACACTGATACTGAGCTGCGTCTGTAGCCTGCTCTCATTCAGATTTGGAACATCACAGAGTCGAAGTGCTGAATTTACTTTTTATTCTTCTCCAATAGCTGGGAAATCTCTCTATTGTATCTACTGTAATTCGCACTTACAGTTTAATTGGGTTTTTGGCTCCAGATCAAAAAGTACTTCGAGTAAATGCTCAGCAGGTCCAAGTTCTAACCTATCTAAATAAGTGTTGCTCACTAATCGGAGTACTAGAGTCTCACTTCCGTCCATTTCTTCTAAAAGGGGAAAAGAAATATATTTAACAGATCCAGAAATATAGGAGGTATCTGAAGAAACTTTATAGGAGTACATTTTAAAAACCTGTCCATTTCCATTTTTGTAGCTTAGAAAATTCCAACTTTCCAGATTTTCCACCATCCAAAGCAAGCGCACAATCAATTTTCGTTACTGATTGAATAAAGCCGTCGAGATTATCAATTCCAGTTAAATTGAGTAGGTAACCAGCGCTGCATTGCACCCCAGTCGAGCGACAATTGATAAGAATATCGGCTACTATCCATTGCTCATTGATGCCGGTACCTGACAATTTTGGAAGAAATAAAGGACATACGGCAATTTCCTATCAATTTAACAGGGGATATTTGTAGTTCCATCTAACGGATAGAAAATGTAAAGCCAAAATCGATATTTTCAACTAATTTACATGTCAGATGCGGTTGTTTCTTGCTGTTTTACTGCACTGGGCACTGTCTACTGTTTACTGTACTACAGAGAGATGTTCATTTTCATTGTGAACAAGCGCAATTATTTTTAAGGCAGCCCAAATCCCAATAATACTGTAAAAGAAATAGTAAAACAATGTCGAAATAATACTGCGTTTTCTGGAGAACATGAAGATTGCTATAAATTGGAGAAAATAAATCAAGACGATTTTGATGCTTTGTTCTCGTCTTCTACAAATTTTTGGGTAAATCTTGAAATAACTGCCAGTATTGCAAAACAAATGATCTTTTCCCAGCTGAGATTCTATTCTTTTTTTGGTTCGATTTATTTATTTATTTCAACGATTTTCTAGACGACTCGTCATTTCATCACAACGACAATTTAGAAAATATTAGTTTTCCAAAATTAGAAGATTTGTATACTTGGCCGGCAACGATGGAAATCAGTCACAACCCAAAATTACGTGCATTGGAATTTCCTCTGGTTACTGGATTCCGTTTAAATAGAGGTAAGAGAATCTTCTAGCTGTCAATATACCAAAAATATCCAAGGAAAATTAATTATTCAAAATAACAGTGCCCTCCAGATTCTCAGCTGGCCCTCTTTAGAAAGATTTTCTTCCAAAGGTGGATCGTTTTTAGGCCATTTCCAGTTTTCCTTTTAGAACTACAAATAGCCAAAAACCCTTCATTGGAAATTATTGAATTTGATGGACCAGGCACAAAAAACCCGTATCGTTCTTGTCAATATTTTATCAATATAAATGGGACTAGTAAGTGAGTCACGATAACCATTTAAAAAAAGATATTTTTAGTGAAGATAGAGGATAATCAGGCTCTGAGAGAGGTTACAATTAATAAAAGAGAGCCGGTACAGAAGGCGATTGTCAAAAGAATGGTAATAAGGAATAATAGAAGGCTGGAAAGTGTCCCCTACACTTTTACAAATAATAATATTGAAATGAGAATAGAAGGCAACCCAAAATTGGAAAGAAAATTATTGGAAGAACTGAGAAAGGCGGCAAATGATAGCTGGGGACGGATACAAGATTATGGCGAATGTATTTTGACAGAGGAGGTCAAGGAATTGTCTCTCTTGAATGATTGTATCTATATTTATGGGAATTTGACATTGGCCGAAGGTGCGACCGGGCGCGTCTCGAGTAGACTCATCCGAGTGGAGGGCAACGTCTACAGCAGCGATGTGCCCCTCGACCGACTGGAATTCCTATTGAATGCCGATATTTATGGACAATTTGGTGAGCTTCTTAGTATTTTTGAAATAAAATGGGAATTTAGAAAGTGCTCTCTGTGATTTTGACTATTCTCAGTTTAAAGCAGCTAAGAAAGGAATTAGGAAAAGTTGCAGTACGCGAGAAGTTGCAATAGAAACTACGACGGCGAGCAGTAGAAGAACAGAAAAGACGACAACAAGAGCAACACCAACTGAAAAGGAGACTGTTGAGACTACAAAAATGAGAGTGGGGACCACAGCGGGTATAGTGATTAATGAGCAGACGGAAACAGCCGCAATTAGTACGAAAATGGAAGAAACGGTGACGGAAGAAGCGCTAACAATAAGCACAAATCAATTTATTCCAATAACCGATAAATTGATGGAATTATCGACTCCCAGTGAACAGAAATCAAAGAAAAATGACGCTGGCCCTAAGTATGATCCATATGCAACTTCAAAACACCCATAATTTTCTAGAATTGTCTTAATTTGTGCCATCTTCGCTCTCGTTGTCTTTATCATCGGTTTGATCGCCTTCTTCTGTCATAAAAAATCGAAAAAGAAGAAGAAGAGAGAAGAATCGTGTAATAAGTCATGCAGCAGCAAAGATTCGTCGAGTCGACCGAGAGTCGATAGCATGAAAAAGTCGCCATGATGGTGGGCAATGGAGTGATTTACTCAGCGTTTAATAAAGAATTTTCGTATATTGAAGGATTTGAATCAGATAGTGAAGGGTGCTGAATAAAAATGACATGGGCCAAGACAAAGATCAAGGGGGATGGAGCGTAAATGACTCATATTTTGATTTGTCGTAAGAAAACTCACAGTCGATGGGGGCAGATGGGACGGTTGGAGCAGGGGAGACCATTTGGCCAACAGATAAAATAAATAGAATGGCAACTTTCATCTTTGCTCGTAAACGACGGCAAGTTTTCAGCAATGGCGAAAAAGGAAACATGGGGAGCAGTGGATGTTTTAGAAACCAGTCATCGTCCGAGAAATTTTTCCATGATGATAAGAGTTTATTTCTAAAAAATGCGCCATTTTGACATGATGCTAAAAGTGATGTCCGGTAAGCACTAGTAAGGACAGGAATAAGCTCAAGATTGATTCATTGTCTCGCTGTTAGCAGGCCGACATGGCTGATCAGGTGGATGTTCAGCTCCAAGTAGAAGACGAAAATCCGACGGAAGAGGATGTGGAGTCTGCCGCAAAGAAGCATCGTGTTGTAGACGACCTCAGTTGGAGTAAAATTGACAACGAGCTTCGTGTTGAACACAAAAAGAAAGTCGAAAATAGCCAGAAACCGACGATGTGGGAATACAATCCGAAAGGAGGAGTACCGACAGAATTCGCCAACCTGGATCCCTCGACATTCTTGACCAGCCGCCAGGGACGGATTCTCTGCTTCTTGCCGATGGACATACTCATCCGAATCTGTTCAATGGTTCATTTTCCTGACTGTGGTAGCTATAATCTCCATTTAGCTGTCGGTTTTGGATTTTGTTCATCTCTCCATGACCTGTCGTTTCCTTCATTGGCGAATGTTCACATTCTGCACCTGCTACGCGCCCTACAGCGCGGAAATGCGTATCGAAGACTGGCGGATCGACGAAGATTTCTGGGAAAGTGCGGACGCCAAGCCACTCACATTGATATATTTTCTAAATAATGATGAGAAGAATCACGATGGCTTCAACGCAGAAGAGGTGCAGCTTTATTCTTTGGAACATGAGGGCCGGCGAAGTGTCTACATCTGTCAGCCGTTCTGTCTTCGCAAGCCATTTTTCTTCGATACACTGAAACTTTACTTGACTGTAATCTGGATTTTTGGTTAAATTACCATATATTTTAGTTGCCCTTTTATCGCCAAAAATACTACGACATGTGTCTGCCCTACATCATGAATGTTCGCGGTCTGGCTCGTAATCTCAACCTTTCTATCTCCACCATCACTGCCAATAAGTATTCCTCTAATATCTCGAAGTTTTTGGTGAATTATTCCGATACCAATGATTTTTTTGCGGTATTTTTGGTACTTTTCAATTGATTATCTTTAGACCATCAATGTCGATTATTACGATCGTTATACCGTTGTTCTCGGTCCAAATGATATATTTTTCTCTGAATGTGCTAGGAATAACAAAGATATTTACATAAATTGCCCATACGCTCGCAAGGTAACTTGACAGTTGAAGCATGATATCAATAATATTTTTCAGATGAACATAGTCTACATCGGCAAAGGACAAGGTAGACTCAATGTGCCAATTTTCCAGAACAGTATTGGCTTTTACTGGATCCCCATAGCGCAATCATAGCCACCTTGAAAAATTTTCTCACCGGTTCAAAGGACTTGGTTTTTCATAAATACTATGGGATTGAAGAAAATAATGGCAGATTGCTTCTGTATGACAACTGCTTCAATTAGTTTCAATGGATTTTCTTTAGATTTGAGTATCTGTTTCACGAATTCGGCCAGTTTGCGGAATTTTTTTATGCACGAACCGAAGACCACAGGAACTTTCATCATTGTCATCACGTCTGGAAGAAAGTTATTGCAACCGAACATGGAGGACAGCTCAGAATCGAAATCAAAAAACCAGCAGATCGATTTCACCGCAATTCTGGTACTTCTATGGCAATTGGAAAAGAAGAGATGTTCGATGAGATGGTAAATAAATACATCCAGCAGGCTTCTCGCGAAAATATCAGGTGGAATATGGAGACGGCTTTGGAACCGGACGACTTCGAGGAATCGGACAAGGCCGTGGAATCGGAAGATGTTGAGGACTTGGGTGAAGTCGAGCAACCGGAAGAATCTGAGAAATCGGATGAAGTCGAGGGATCAGAAGAAGCCGAGGAGGAGCAGGAAGCATCCAGCATCTGCGGTTGCCTGAAAGATAATTCCTGTGCAATCCAGTAACAAATAATAAAAATCTGAACAGATAAAATATTGTAATCATTTTGATCTCCGAAGCAAACTTTTCTAAATTGCTGTCATTTTAAATTTTCTGAAAAAGCGCCTTTTGACATGATTATACAAGCGATGTCGAGTTGACAAGAGTAAGATCTTGATGGATCCATTCACTCCCAGTTAGCCGATCAAGATGGTTAGTAGAGAAGATGCTCGTCGAATGTTCCAAATAGAACTCAAAAATCCGACAGAAGAAGACGTGGATACGGCCGTTGACCTGAAGAATCCTCAAAAAGACATCGTCGAATGGAGTAAAATGGACGAGGAGCTCCGTGTCGCCCACAACAGGAAAATTGAAAACAGCCAGAAACCGACGATGTGGGAATACAATCCGAAAGGAGGAGTACCGACAGAATTGGTCAACCTGGATCCCTCGACATTCTTGACCAGCCGCCAGGGGCGGATTCTTTGCTTCTTGCCGAAGGACGCTCTTGCCCGAATCTGTTCAATGGTTCATTTTCTTCAATGGTTGGTGCAATACATCCTTTTAGTTGTCGGTCCGTGATTTTCTGGACCTCTCTCTGACCTGTCGTTTCCTCCACTGGCGGATGTTCACATTTTGCACATGCTACACGTCGCACACTGTGAAAATGCGTATCGAAGACTGGCGGATCGACGAGAATTTCTATGAAAGTACGGACGTCTCCATGCCCAACATGATGATATATTTCCTAAGTCTGGATGATTTTAGAAGTGATCAAAGCGAAGAAGAAGAAGAAGAAGAAGAAGAAGAAGAAAGAATGCAGCTGTATTTTTTGAGGCAGGAAGGCCAACGAGGCCTGTACGTCTGCCAGCCGTTCTGCCTTCGTAAGCCGTTCTTCTTCGACACGCTTGAATTGATCCTCTCCGTAAGCTGAAATTTTGATAAAACAACTACACTATGCTTTAGTTGCCCTTCTATGGCAAAAGATGCTATGACATGTGTCTTCTCTACATCATGAATGTTCGTTGTCTGGCTCGTCATCTTAACCTCACAATGTTCTACCCGGATGTTTTCAACTATTGCGCAATTGACCTTTCGAAAGGACGCTTATTCGAACCGGTATTTCGAAATGAGTCCAGCTATAAAAAGGGTTATTACAACTTCTCGGATACAAATGATTTCTTCAAGGTATTATTAAAACATTTTTAGAGCTTATTTTCAGACCATAAATGTCACCTGTTACTCTTGTTATATTGGGTCTCGCAATCGTCTTCCCCATTATTTTCGACATGCTTCCAAGGGTAAAAACTTGGACATTTACATAAATTGTCCATACGCCCGCCAGGTAACCTGGCATAATACTAGTAAAGTTTTTTTTCAGATGAACATAGTCTACATTCCTCATTGGTTCCTTGATGCTTCCATAGGTTTAAACGTACCGGTCTTCGAAAACAGTATTGGCCAATACTGGACCCCATTGGATAGTGCAATCATAGCCACGCTGAAGAATTTTCTCACCGGTTCGACGAACTTGATTTTACATAGATATAGAGCTATTAAAGAAAATAACGGCAGATTCCCTCTGTATGGCAATTATTTGTATTTTTTTAATAACCTCTTTAGAATGGAGTATTTATTTCAAGAATTCGGCAAATTTGAGGAAACATTTTATGCACCTTTATATATGGAATACACCTACTTCGTCAACTACAAATTTTACATATGGGAGAAGGTTGTTGCGACGGAGAATGGAGGACAGCTCAGAATTGTTATCAAAAAGCATATATTCTCAAATTCTAGCTGTGTGACAATTGGAAAGAATGAGATGTTCGACGAGATGTTAAAAAAGTACGGCATAGAGCATCCTTATCGCAAGGGTAATTTCTTGTGGAAGATGGAGACGGCCGTAGAACCGGACGAGGTCAAAGAATTGAATGAAGGCGAGGAATCGGATAAAGCCGAGGAATCGGACGACGTGGAGAAATCGAATGAAGCCGAGGAGGAGCAGAGAGCATCCAACATCTTTTGTTGCGTGAATAATAACTGCTGTACAGTTCAGTAATAAAATAATGAAAGAGAAATTATTGTTTTATTTCGAAAATTAGATTTTATCTACAGTATCTCACCGATGCGAACGAGAAAGAAGGGAAAATGGCGTTTTTGGTCGTGTGACCATATCCAATGATGACTCCGTCTGAGAAACAAATTTCCGGATTCCGGATGGATGATCTTCCTGGGAGGTCTGAAAGAAAATTTACTGTTAAAAGTCTGCCGGGAAATCCATTGAATACACCCACTGTAGTCGGACATTTCTCTTTCTAACCAATTTTAACTGGTCAAATGTCTTTACCAGTCAAAAATGTACCTTCTCTCATTTGCTGCAATCTGTTTCGCCATGAAAGGTTGCTTTTTTTACTACTGACCAAAAATAATCGTGGCTCTTTTAGGACATCTCTTGCTGCGGGTTATTTTCACATTTCTGACTGTGAATCTGACAGTTGCAACCGATCCACCTTGTAAGACTTATACTTTTCTTATGCTCTTGTAGTCGTCGATAATCTCATTTACCCAATTTCAGGTAGCAAATTGACCTCAGCCGACTCTTCAGCCAGTGTAATTTCTCATCCTTGTAAAGTGGTTTATGCTGATAATAGTTATGATTTTGTTGTGGAGAATATTGATGAGCAGACTTGGCAAAAGTTCACGGAACAAGTTGATGAATTTGATCGTGTTAATGTCATCGTCAGGAGCTCTTCTATCAAGGAATTGGCTATGTCAAAGCTCACGAGATTCAGAGTCATCGGTTCGTTGTTCTAAACGTTTCCCTGGGATCCCGCTTGGTCTTAAAAATTCGCATTTTTCTGCTGATCATGGCGATATTTCATTTTTTCATAAAGGGTAGCGAGATCGCGAGTAAAACGCAATTTTTTCGGGTAAAGTTTGAAGAGCGAGCCAACAACTTTCCTTGCAATCGTAAATTCCATCTAGAAAAGTAAAAATATCCCTGTAATCAGCAGAAAATGACGGATTTTTGAGCCAAAATCTATTGCGTATACATCCAGGAATTACAATAATTTTTCCAGGTCTAACAATTGAAAATAATCAAAATTTGGAATCAATCGTCATAAAATCGTCGGCATATTTGGATATTTCTTATGTAATAATCCGTGGTAATCCAAAATTAAAATCAATTACTATCGGAGCTGGAAATGTCAATACCAATAATCTCATTGGAAGTTTAATTATCACGAAAAATAATGAATTAACGATGATTATTGTAACAGCTGATAATATCAAAGATTATAAGGATTCTACCATACTAATTAGCGAAAATAGGAAACTAGAAAAAATTGACATGGGAAAATTGGTCAATATTGTTGTCAGCAATGGAATTCTGATTGAAAAGAATCCAATCTTGAAGGAAATTGATTTGATTGCTTTGAAGCAGCTGAAATCTGACTATGGATCCTTCCGAGTAAAGAATAATTACAAATTGGAAAAGTTGGACTTGGATTTGAAAGAGATGAAAATACAAGACGAAGTCGCAATTTCGTATAACAACAATTTGACGAGTATTAAAATCACGGTTACTGATGGCCATGTTGTAGGAGGTTGGTTTCAGTTTCTTTAGAAGAAACGGGGACTGGCGGAAAGGAAGAAAAACCCAAAATTTTGGATTTTTATGCATTGCTCTAGGTATCAACATGTACTGTGTAGATATTCCTGAAATTGACCACTATCCCTTATAAAAGCCCAATTTTTAGGTATTAATATTCTTGGAAATGATGAATTGACTGAAATTAATCTCGGCACTCCGGCAACTTTTACCTCTGGCAACTTGATAATCCAACATAATAACAAATTAACATCGATCTCTCCAATAGACAAATTCACCGGTACATATCTCGATGTTCGTAGGAATAACAAGCTACCAGCCAAGCTGATAGATGCCTTGAATAAGTTGAAAATGGAACCATTTAAAGAGAAAAGTATCCAGAAATTGGGAGGTATTCAGTTCTTTTTTTTTTAAATTCAAAGAATTTTAAGAGTGCTCATTCTATAGAAAAATTAGTGAGCTGACAGAAATTGATGGCTGTAAAAATATTATCGGTAATCTGGAATTTAAAACAGGTGCTCGAATGTGGACTATCAATCTTGGTGTTCTCAGCGAAGTCGATGGAAATGTTCATTTGGCTGATCTGACCGAATCCAAGGTGCCCTTTTTGAAAGGAACAAAAGTTACCGGATATGTTGGTCAGTTTATTTCCTCTGAAGTCAAGTCGATAGAGTCGAACATCGAGTAAAAGTCGAGGGCGACGCCATGTCCAAGTTGAGGTCGACTCGACGTCGACACAAATAGTTGGTGTTGCTTCGAGTCGAAAATTCCAAAATCTTTTTATTGTCGACGCAAAAACGACTGCGCTCCTTTGACATCACTGCACTCGACGTCGACAGCCAATTTCCCTCGTTGACTCGACGTCGACGCACTTTGCTACTCAAAAAT
The DNA here is from genome assembly GCA_964036215.1 of Oscheius sp. DF5033. Classification (NCBI taxonomy): domain Eukaryota; kingdom Metazoa; phylum Nematoda; class Chromadorea; order Rhabditida; family Rhabditidae; genus Oscheius; species Oscheius sp. DF5033. The sequence continues at coordinate 3,022,499 of CAXIWN010000012.1, read as the reverse complement.
TAATATTTTCTTTTCCTTTTCATTCCTTCATTTCAGTCTCCGATACATGTGATTTCTTTTCTGTGTACGACCTTCCAGTACGCAGTCCCCTCTGTTCTGGAAGTCAAGTCGGCCCTCCCTGTACTACTCCAGCTGTCAATCCTTCAACTGCTGTCAATCCTTCAACTCCTTCAATTACTATCGATATACCATTTGAAACGACAGCAGTAACTGCCATCCAAGTGGCTAATACCACCCGCGGTAATAGTACTCAACCTCCGACGACTACAACAATGCCACCAGCAGCCGCAAAAATTATTGCCCCATTATGTCAGGTTACAATTGCGGAAAAGAAAGAACTCTGCTCGGAATATGCACTGTAAGTCCTTGAATTTTATGAATTCATTTTTACTCAGAGGAAATCTGATTCTATCAATAGTTGTCGCCGTCCATGGTGGAGCGATAATTGCCCTGGCTATTTATTTCGTCATCTGGGGCAGTCCCAAGCAGGAAAAGTCATCAGCAGCTGTCAAGAACAAGAAGAAAAATACTAAAAAGACCAAAAAAGAAAAAGGAAAGAAAATGAGTAAGGCAAAGAAGAGCTCGCCTAAAAAAGCTGCCAAAAGCGTTGGTGGTAAAAATGATAAAAAGAAGCCAAAGAAATCCACCGTAGACAAGAAAACATCTAAAAAGTCGAGCAATTCTGAAGGAAGCAGCAATCCCGCTGGATCGGAATAAGCAGAAGAATTCAACTGACGGATGATATAGAAATTATTTTTTTTGGAGTGAAATAAAACATTTTTTGAATTTGTTCTTTATTGAAAATAAACTAATGATGGAAGCGAACACGACGTCTTCGACCATATCCGGACGCGCCCGTCTGACTGTCCTGGGTTTGCAGCTTATCCTTGGCAGCTGCCCTATCTGGGAAAATAGCGTGACTTTCTGCATTCGGCGGCTTAGCCGGTTCTCCACGCGGTGGGCAAGGGCAATAGTTGGCATCTTCTCCAATTTGTCCGTCATTTCCTATAAGAAAAAAAAGGTTTTGAGGCGGGTTAAAAGTACCTTTAGGTCCTGGCTGGCCGGGATGTCCATCATGTCCTTTATTTCCAGCCGGTCCTGGTGGTCCTTGTTCTCCATCAGGGCCGTCTTGTCCATTGTCTCCGTGTCTTCCAGGAGTTCCTTGTTCTCCTGGCCATCCAGGGGCTCCCGGTTGTCCTTGTGGTCCCGGGAAAGCCACAGTACCCGTCATTCCATCCGGTCCATTCATTCCATCGAAACCTGGCATTCCTGGCTGTCCACGGTCTCCCATCTCGCCTTCCTCTCCGGGAGCTCCGTCATTTCCACAAGGTCCAGTTTTTCCCATGGCACCGGGGTAGCCATCTTCTCCCGGGGGTCCAGGAGGCCCTTGAGGTCCTTCTGGACCACTTGGGCATTTTATACAGCCACCCAATTCATCGAAAGCAACCATAACGGCAATTCCACTGGCTCCGTTTTTGCCTTGCTCTCCTGGATGGCCTTCTTCTCCACGGTTTCCTGGTTTTCCTGGGGGTCCGGGAGGTCCAGCAGGGCAGCCAGCAGAGTGCGCGTTGCAGTTACACATTCCGGGATAGATATGCCTGGAAATTTATGGCCTTTTCCCAGAAAAGAACACAGGGCGCATACCGCTTTTGACGGAAAATACCAGAAATAGCGTGGAATGACTCTCCTGTCGGACTTTTTAAAATCAGCAAGCGGTCCCAGGTATCCTCAGCCATCACTTTGAACTCGTCCATGCCACTTTCCACCTAAAAAAATACTTGGGGAAAATACGATACTCACCTCATTTCTCAGCTGATTGATGTCGCCAACAATGAAAGCGACGCCAAGAAGAGCGCCTAAGACTCCAACGAGACAGATTCCTGCGCTCACGTGTCCCAAGGAGGTCATGGCTGCACATCGCCAGCTGTCGGACGCGCTGTGCTTTTATCCCCATTCCTTGCCCTTCCCCCAAAATAAAAACTGCCAGTTGGACTGGATAAGAGAGGAGAAAAACCGACATTTGGGATTAAAAAAATTGGGTAGAAGGTTGACTAATACGATGATGGCGGCGCTCCACCCTCATTGCCCCAGTTTTTGCCGGCTATTTTTTCTTCCACTTTTATTTTTAAAAAGAACTAGATCCATTAAACCATTGTTCCTGGAACATGGCTATAAAATAAGTTGAAAAACCAGAATAATCTGGATACGCTGAGGCTCTAAAATAGCAATCGAAGTCATTTGTTGGATCGAATCGAATTTTTTCCCGCATCATTACAAGCAAAAGGCGAAAGTGAGCGTAACGTGACAGGATAGATCAGCCGTAAAGGAAGAGAGAAAAAGAAGAAACGAAGTGGGACGGAGACGGAAATAATAAATCAAATTGGAATTTGTAGACCGTTTCCAGATTTGAGGCTCTGCAGAAGGAACGGCCTCCGAGCTACACAAAAATCGAGAAGAGCACGCCAAGGCAAACATTTTGGACTTTAAAAAAACCTTTCGTACTTTGCAATTAAAATAAAACCCATGATATCAGATATCCACTTGTAGAGAAGGGAAAATTAGAACAAATGCGAAGAAAATAATTTATTTAAGAAAAACAAAAAGAAAGCCCGTAGATACCCGTAAAAAAACAACAAATTACCTGTGCGGATCCCACCACGACTGGTTTATCCCACCACACCGCTATTATTGAGATATGGAGCCAGAATAAATGCCCCATAACGATCCATACAATCCTTATGAATGAAACTGTACTCACAAGCTTCTAGACTGTCGCCATTGACTTCATAGAAAAATAAATAGTAGCCATTCCTTAAAAATTTAAATTTTTTTTTTAAAGAATAACTCCTACCGAGCGATGGTAACCAATAAATCTCTCATTTTATAAGATTTACCATGCATTTCAAGGAAAAGTTGGCAGACTTTGGTTGTACTTAAAAATTGCGGCAAAGTATTGTATTCTGTTCCTTCTATGTCCATTTTTAGAAATTCTGTGTAATTATCGCCATGAGATCGGAGAAGATCTTCTGGAAGGGAAGAATACAAAAATTTCGAGGAGAATTACCCAGTGTACTTTCGCCTGGAAGATTCGTTACAGCGGAAATTTTAATTTTCGTTGCGATCCCGTTGATATCTTTATAGCCATGGAAAGCTTTATAATTTTCTACCTGCAAAAATTTTTGATAACAAAAATGCCACGACTTACAGCATCGTAGCCATAAATTTTACAGGAAAAATTGTTGAATGACTGGATTTCCCGATCGAAAGTGACATCGTCGCGTAGACCAAGAGAATAAATGCTGAAAAAGATCTGGCGATTTGCACGTTTGTTCCTGGTGGGTCTTATGATGATGAATTGCCAGAAATATAGAAATCCCATGTAAATTCGAAAAAATATTGGGACTTTCAGAGGCTCACCGACTTTTTCCGGTAAGTCGAGCGCCATCACTGCCAGTCAAGCCCCCAAATCTCCCTTACCTGCAGTTTTCCTGTGGCATTTCCATAGGATTGCAGACCCATTTTCCACCATCGTTGACATTTCCTACCCGCATTAAATTTGGGCAATAGACTTCCGGCACCAAAACATTGTACAATGTAGCAAAATTTGTGTTTTCTCTGATCCTTTGCAGCTGAGACGATCTAGCCGATGCTTGCTGGGAATAATAGCGTCGGAGAAATTCGACCGAGAATTTTGGGCCACCTGGAAAAGTATATTCTGTGGGTCTAAATTCTTTTCAAGGCTCATAGATGATATCATAGATAGCTGGCCGGGCGTGGCTATTCACATTATGCTCCCTATCAAGGCGGCAGCCAAAATGATAGCATTTTCCTTGGTTATCTGGTCAAAGTTGGACCAGTTTTTGGCTGTTTAACAGAATTCAAAGCATTTAGATAACAAGCGCTATGGGACCAGAAAGGACACGTGAATTTGTCTCTTTCCAATATAAAAACTCACCATCTGTTGGCCTAAAATGTTCAGTTGTCATTTTTAATCCGTCTAGATAATCGATGTCGTCTTCTCCGCCTTCTTCTACTTTTATATCCCACGGTTGACGCACTTTCCATCCTTTTGCATAATCTACTAAAATAGTCGATTTCTAGCTTCTAATGACCAAGAGCTCACTTTTTACATTTGGTAAAACTTCTTTATTCGTAGAGAAATGAAAAATTATAAAGAAGGCTAATAATGAGAAGAAGATAACCAGCGGCTTCAGCATTTTTTCTGGAACTCAGATGATAAATTCAACATTTCCTACGAGATACTAGAATTGTAATGCTTTTATTGACGCAAGGAGGGGGAGATCAAAAGAGCCCTCCGCTTATCACTAACCCGGAAACCATAGCGTCGAGAGCGGGGAGAATAGTAGCCGCTGGGGTCTGACAATGCTCAGCATTTATCGAAAAAACTCTCTGAATCAAATGCAACTAACGGGGCATTTATACAGTCGTAGTGGTGGGAATTCTGCAAAAGAACGACGCAAAAACCGAACATCAACCAGCGCTTTTTACATTAAAAATAGACAGAGAATATCCGAACAGCCCTGCGTCAAGTTGAGTTGAAAGTTAGACACTCTCGGCTATATCAAAAATCTCTCGAGTGCTCGACTCGATATCGACCCAGTTTTTATTTGATAGGTCGAGTCGAATAACCACGACGCACAACATTAGCATGAATATCCAAAACTCTCTCTAGCTCGGGATAAATTACGCGAACGCCTCTCGTTTTAGCTGTGAAATTTGCTCGTACACTTGAATTTTTTCCCACGAAAATTTTTTCGAAAAGGACCCACTGCAAGTCAGAAAAATTAGCGATTTTATGGGATTCAATATAGAATTCAGGTAACCTTATGAGAATGAATAAAAAAAATTGAGAAAGAAAAGCAAATATCGTTGCGGTTAACACGTGGAGACCACCTGAGAATTTTGAGGCTTTTTCAGAATTTTTATGGCTTAAAGGAAAGTGCTATGAAAAATGATATAACAGGAAATAATTGGATCATTTTGGATAAGAGGAACATTTGCAAGGACTACACGACTATTTGCCCCTGTCCTCTCTGCCAACGGCATTTATTGTTACCTATTTGTACAGATGCAAGCACTCAGCTGTAAAATTAAACTGTGAACCTCCAAGAAAGGGGAAAAGCACTATTCTAGGACAGAGACTATCACTGATTGAAGAGAATGGATAATTGTGTGAAATCGATTGTGGGAAAATGGCGTATCTCTCCCCTTTTGTTTCTAGGAGGAAGCTTAAAAAAGAAGGCGCGTTGCTGGGATAAGGGCTATTATTAATTTAGGACGGCGAGATGGATTATTGAAGTATGAAACATGCCAAAAATAACAAAAAGACAACATATTTCACAACAAATCAGCGACGGAGCCTTTAAAAATGTCAAAAAGCCCATCAAATGACGAAAATGGGGGAAAACGAAAGGCTCAGTTGGCTGAATTGAAGTTCAATTTGACGGCTTGCAGGATTTTCTAAAAGAAAAATTAAGAAAACTCACTGATTTTTGTCCGAATTACGGTAACTAAGTTCTCCATTGCACCGAGGAGAGCGAAATCCGAATTGCTTCGACACGTGTAGTTGAAATGAAATGACGGAGGAGTTTGTACAAGATTTAGTTACAAAACTTTTGTAAGCTCATTATAAACGAGACGTATTCCGGACATTTTTCGTTTTTGAAAATCAATAAAATTGGTGATAGAATGATAGACGGATCCAAGTTTATAATATGCGGATCCAAGTTTATAATATGCATAATTTTTCGGCCTAGTCTTCCGTATCTAAAGTTTTCTGGATGGAAACTTGAAGGTTTTGTCTTTTTCTTGGTGATTATGACTCTAATTTTAGTTCAAACTGAGCCAAGTTGGCATTTTTCCGCTCGGATAAACTGTACACATTCTGTCAGAAAATTCTCCGCCAACTGTAGCTGATGTTTGATGATGATAATCAAGCATGAAAGCATTCTCCCTCATCTCATTCTGTCCGACGGGCTGTTTGTGTCGTCGTCCGTCTGCTTTTCCTGAGAAGAAACTGGTCTCCCTATCCCGGGTACTTTTTCAAACGAGGGTCTTAGACAGTCAGGCATTGAGGCTAGTCGACCGGCAATGTATCGGCTGCTTCCTCTCGTTCTACTTTTCACCCCCGCGACGAGAGGACAATGTAGGCTGGCGATTTTCCCTCTCAAAGCGCCTTTTCAGTTGGGATTTCTGATATTCGAGAACGGATTTTGGAGACATTTCAAGGGCGAGACAGGTAATCCGTTAGATTGCACAATATTACTCGTTTAGAGCACAAGAATCTTTTTTCCGCGCAATTGAAGAGGCTGTGGAGGAGGCAAAATCTAGTCAACCGCCTCGTCGATATGGAATCAACGGTATTTTCGGCCTTTTTGACTGTGAAAAATCCAAATTTTAGATGTCGACTCCACAGAGCCACTAGTCGCCCATGCAAGAAATATGGAAGCAACTGAAGGAGCAGCTAAAATTGGAGAAGTTTCTGCCATTTTATTGAGGGTAAGAGGTCCTGTGAATTGGAAATAAAAAGTTTTAGGCCACTCAAATTTTGAGAGACCGTTTTGGACCGGAGATTATTCCAGAATTGAGAGAAATTGACGTCTCCAGGTAATTTAAAATATTTACAATAATTCTATAATTTTTAGGTTTATCAAGTTCCCCTACACTTCCAGGAATTGCGATCCTTTCATGAAATACAGGTACAAATCCCTTTTTTGTATTACTCAAATTCCCATTTTTAGAACATTTGATGGCTCATGTAACAATCTGCAGGATCCCACTTTCGGATCTCGATATCATATCCTACGTCGTCTTCTTCCTCCGAAATACGAGGTTTTTTTTTCCTTCTTCAGGGACCGTTAGGGAAAATTTAGGACGGTTTGTCGATTCCTCGAAGCTTTTCTGTCACTGGTTCGCCTCTTCCCAGCCCTCGTCTAATTTCTAATGAAATTCATGGGATTAATCCCGCTAGAAGCCCAAAAGTGCACCTACAGTAATCCAAAGAACAGTAATTTTAGTTTTCCCTTCTTTTGATGCAATTTGGCCAGCTTCTCGACCATGAAATCACTCACAGCCCGGTGGTTCAGACGGAATTTGGAGGGAATTTGAATTGTTCCCGGTAGGACCCCTTTTATTAAAAAATACCGTAATCCAGATGCGATTCCCCGCGAACTGTGTCCCGGGCTTGTTTTCCTATCCCAGTTCCGGACGACGATCCACGATTTTCGGGATGTATTCCATTTGTTCGAAGTTTGCCGGGACAAAGAAGATTTGGGCCGAGAGAACAAATGAACCAGGTAAATTCTAGTTTAGTTTCTGGGTTCTGAAGCGAAAATAATAGGAAAATGTCTTCAGGTCACATCATTTCTTGATGGATCAGTTTTCTATGGCTCGTCAAAACAAGTTTCTGATTCTTTGAGGACATTTAAAGGAGGAAAATTGCGATCAACAGCTGGCGGTAGCCATCTGGGGTATGTAAAAAGTAGACGAATTAAATAAAAAGTTGCAGTATGCTCTTACCCATCGACGATGATCAAAGCGAATGTAAATCGAGTCCAGATTTTCCGTGTTTTGTTTCCGGAGACAAGAGGAGTTCCCAACAGCCGATGTTGCAGTCCCTCCACGTCATTTTCCACCGGCATCATAATTCCCTGGCTGAGGGATTAGCCCGAGTTAGACCCGATTGGAATGATGAGACTATTTACCAGGTGGCGGCTTCTTTATAAAGTACAGAAATCTTCAGGAAACTAGAAGAATTGTCTCGGCTAAATTTAATCAAATTGTTTACAATGAATTTTTGCCGAAAGTATTGGGAGAAGCCGCCATGTCCAAGTACAATTTGAACTTGAATGGGATTAGTGGGCATTCTCAAGGTAAAAATACTCATGTCTTCTCTAAATTGGGCGCAAAAAATATGGTTTTTACACTTTTTGTAGAGAATTTTCTGGGCTACATTTTGATCTAAATACCGTAATTTTTAGACTATGATCCACATTGTGACGCTTCAATTTCCCAATCCTTTGCCACGGCGGCGTTCCGTTTTGGTCATTCGATGATCGCCCGTCTGTATCCTCTTCTCAATGGACAAATGCAAAATGTCTCGGCTCCAATGGACCTCACAGACAATTTTAATAATATGGAACAGATTTATAATGAACGAGCCGGTGGAGTCGACTCTTTGTTGATGGGAATGGCCGCCAGCAGTAGTATGGAATTTGATCCACATGTTTCCACTGTAGTTCGGTAATAACCCGCCCTTTATAAGGGATTTCCCTTTCAGGAATCATCTCTTCGCCCAAAGAGGAGAACCAAAAAGTGGCCTGGACCTGGCGGCCATCAATATTCAACGGGGACGAGATCACGGAATTGCCAGCTACAATGATCACAGGTGATTTTACAACCAATTTAAAAAAAATGGAATCTAGAGAATTTTGCGGTCTTCAGAAGGCCATGTCCTTCTCCTCGTTGATAGCTGAAATGGACTTTGAAACGGCTGGAATGATAGAGAAAATATATGCACATGTGGATGATGTCGATCTCTTTACAGGACTTTTAGCTGAAAGAACTGAACATGGTGAGTTTACCTTTCAAAGTGGGCTAAATGCTTCTTTTAAACCTGGCTTCAAATCGCACTCTGGCAGTTTTTTGATTTTCCTTCAGATGCCATCGTGGGTCCCACAACGATTTGCCTCCTAGCTGAGCAATTCTCGCGGTTGAAACGATGTGATCGCTATTTTTATGACCAAGAAGGCCCAGGAGGATTTACGCCGGGTAGCATTTTAATGAAATACAGGCATTTTCCTTTTAGAACAACTGTCAGAACTTCGTAAAGCGACATTTGCTGGAATTATTTGTGCCAATAGTCGACTTCCCCAGCTGCAACCGCAAGTTTTAGGCGTTCCGGATGAGTTTTTGTAGGATTTTTCAATTATTTCTGGATAAAAACGGTTTCAGAAATTCTCCAGTACCTTGTCACACTTTCCCACAATTGGATTTATCTCTGTGGGCTTGAAAATGATAAAATTTGAAGTATTTTCAAGGAAATAAAGCGTTTTGACCTGCGAAATAAGTGGGAAATCGGGTGGCTGCCAGTGCACCCGCACCCGTAAATTCTCGGCAGTCATCGCAGACGCCTATGACTGATCGCTGTTTTTGCCGAGCCGAGGATGAAGACGAATTACCGTTCGAAATATCCCTGTGATATCTAAGGCTGCATATGCCAGAGGCTCAAACAAGTCAATTTTCACCGAAACTTTATGGGTGAATAATGTTTCCATGAAATGGGAATGGTTTTTGATCAGGAATCAATAAATTTGAGTAGATTGCCGTTGTTTCTGAACGAGAATTTTCGTCGAAGCAGCGGTAAACACGGCAGACAACACGCGGCGGCGATCTTTTGTGTTATCAGAACCTTGGCCTGCATTTGCCCTTGTCAATACGAATTTCAACTACTTTCGACGCCAGTTTTCGTCTGTTTTTTACGCTTATTTGTCATCGTTTCTGCTGTTTTTTTTACTAGAAAATGAATAGGTTGGCCTTCGTGGAGGTCCATTTTGATTTTAGTTATCAACCTTGAAGGAAACGGGCGTTGCAGGGCCCGAAAATCAGGGGAAATTCTCGAATTCTCATTGTAATCTCAAATTCGCGTCTTGAGGTCCCGCAGCGCCCATTTCCCCCTAAAATAGAAGACCGAGAACCTCATTCGGTGTCGTTTTCCTCACCACAAATTCAAATTTTCAATTATTTCTTGATTTCCAGCAGTTTTCCACCCCCCTGAATTATGTTCCAATCAGTTCCCTGCACTTTGGACCAATCTAAACGTTTCGGCCGAGAATACCCCGAATTTTCGGCGTCTGTTCGCTTTGAATCTGAAAAACGACTCCATCCAGCAGTTAAATTTGATCTATTTTCTTATACAACAAGCGGTTCAACATTTTTCTACGGTATAAAATGGCAGAAATATATAAAAAAGGAGATCAGCGTCTGCTGCGTCGTGGGTTTATCCAATTTTTTTATTTAAATATCAATTTTTAGGGTAATTATGTGGAAGAAGATTTTCTAGAAGGTTTCAAGCTCTTCTCCAAAGCTGTAAATCTTTTGGAATCTCGAGTAAAATTTCTTTTAATTGGAGATGAACATTTAGTCGAAGCTGTAAGATGAAATATTGGCAAAAATTCCAAATTTCCAGGCTATTCCTCTCTGTGAACAGGCAAATATGAAATATCAACGGTTTCCAACAATTAATTATGATGTTCCCCAAGAACAAGAGCAGAACTTAATGGCCAGGGAGCCGTTACCATTACCAGAAGGTTATGAACTTGGTAAAGTGACATTTTATGAAAATTCGACGCTTTTTGAAGGACAATCGACGATAGAAGACGCTAAATTGATAACAGATGCTTGGATCCACGCAGGAGAAGGAGAAGAAGACCAAACAAGGCTGAAAATAGCCAAATTTCCTGCGACTTGTGTTCGATACCGGGGAAAACCCATAGCTTTTGAATTGGTGCACGCTGGGGGGATGCTGAATCATCTCTACGTGGATCCTGAACACCGTGGTAAAAACTTGGGTCATATTGTACAGGAGGACATGGCCAGACGACTAATAAAGTAGGGAAATATCACCAATAATCTTAGGTGTAATTTTAGGGAAGGATTATACGTTTTCAAGACAGTGGAAACCTTCAATGAATCCGTGATTCGTGGCACGGATAGATGGGATTTGTGGACAGCTAGGAAGAAATCTGATGGAAGTCCATTGATACGAATGTATTTGTATGTCTATAATCCAGAAACTGATGATCCGGAGGATAAAAAGAAATAAATTTATCTAATTTGGTGTTTGTAAAGGCCAAAAACAAGGATTTTAGAGCTAAGAACTGATAATTTCCGGAGATCGGTACAGTTTCTGTTCAATTTAGAGATATCAATGTTGTCTAGTTCTTCCGTAGATCAAAATTGTCGCCCTTTTTTGAATAATAGACTTGAAATATGTCAAAAACCCAAATTCAATCTCTTTCAATGAAATACAAGCCGTCGACAGGCAATTTATAGTTGATCATGAATCACAGACTAGTTCTTCAAAAGATCATCCAGCGTGTTTTGGTATTTGCTACCTTTTGTGCTTCCGTTTATTTTCATCCTACAAGTATTCCATTGTCTCTGCGACCTCATCAGAATGTTCCAATTTGTTCCTTGTACCCCTGACGTATCAAAGCTTTTCGGCCGTCAGTATCCCGATTTCTGTCAAAGCGTTCTCTTCGAATATGAGAAACGGCTTCATCCTGCAGTAAAATTTGACTTATATTCTTATTCGAAAAACGATACAATCTATTATTACGGTATAAAATGGCAAGAATATATTTGTAATGATGTTATTGCCTGTTGCTTGGTGAGTTTTTCGTGAAATAAAAACTCTCAGGAGCCAGAAAAGGCAGTAATCCGCAGAATTTCTAGCCTGAAAAAACGTTTGCATACTAATATTCTCTTTGAAGGGTTCATATGTTGAAGAAGTCTACCTAGAAGGTTTTGAACTTTTCTCAAAAGCTGCGGAACTCTTCAATTCTAAAGAAACCCTCCTATTTATAGCAGATGAACATTTTGCTGAGGCGGTAAGTCAGCTAATAATCAACCAAATTGCCATTTTTGATTGTTCCCTTTTGTGCCAAATTTAAAATGGAAGTAAAACGATATCCAACAATAAATTATTACATTTCCGAAGAACAGGAGGAGAAATTATTGGACCAGGAGCCTTTTCCCTTGCCGGAAGGCTATGATCTCGGTAGGATCCGTTTATTTCCCTGGAAAAACACCAGAATTTATAGGGAAATCGACGATAGAGGATGCTCCTTTAATAACTTCCTGTTGGAGGCATAATGCCCCTGGCGAAGAAGATCAAATGCGCCTGAAGATCGCCAAATTTCCCGCAACTTGTATTCGATACAAAGGGAAGCCAATAGCTTTTGAAACAGTTCATTCTTGCGGGATGTTGAGTCATCTCTACGTGGATCCTGAACATCGTGGTAAAAACCTGGGTCATATTGTCCAAGAAAACATGGCGAGGGAATTAATAAAGTCAGGAAATACCCAAAGTAACTAAAGGATCATTTTAGGCGAGGATTGTACGTCTACAAGGCGGTTGAAACTTTTAATACGGCGGTTATTAGAGGCACAAATAAATGGGATTTGTGGTCAATGAAAAAGAAACCGGATGGCAGTCCATTGATAAAAATGTTTATGGATATTTATCCAGAAAAATAAATCCTAGAAACACTTTTTGTATATCAAAAATCTCTGGCTTACAATCGAAAACCCAAAAAAGATGATAATTCTGCTGGCGAAAACCTGTTATTCCAGCTTGAAATGCAGTGATACTTTCCCATTTCATCATATTACCCGCTTGTACTCATTTTGCACCGATCGACCACTGTTTTCCGCCTTTCATAGTTACCCACAACTGTCCTATTCCTTCAAAAGACAAAAATGCTCAAAACAGTCCCTTGTACACTCGAACTTTCGAGATATTTTGGAGCTGAGAATTATGATTTCATGCTGTCAGTTCAATTTGAAGCAGAACAACGTCTTCCCCTGTCTAAATTCGAGCTATATTCCTATACCACGGCCGAATCCACGTATTATTATGGTTTCCGACGGCAAAAAGTCATTATGCATGAGGTTGCTATCTGCTCCATAGGTCCATTTAAAGAAGAAGAACTCCTAAAAGGATTTGAGCTATTTTCCAAGAAAGTAAGCTTATTTGATCCAAGGCAGCCTCTCATGTTCATGGGAAATGAACATCTCGTCTTACCGGTAAAATTACTTTATTTTGATGAAAAAAAAATGAATTCTAGCTCTTTCCACTTATTAAAGAGCAGAATTTATCCTATGAAGAATATCCAAGTTTAAATTTCTACATGACGGAAGAGCAAAAGGAATTGTTGATGAAAACCGAACCTTTAGCTGTGCCAGAAGGATACGAATTGGGTAGGTTTTCTTGCCATTTTTGACCAGAATTGTATATTTTTCTGCGTCTCGAAGCCATTAAATAAAATAGGAATCTTAGAAATTGGAGAAAATCCCAGGGACGGCCAAATCCCTCCAGGATCCATGAATGAAATTGATTAATATTTTTAATATTTTATTTTACGCCGCTTCATTAATAATTTTAACATAGGTCATAATTTTTGGCTTGCCATCTTCTCCTGTGATCGTCGTCCAATAAGGCGATCTTTCTGCTGCGCTCGCGACAGGCGTGTTTCTTATTTCGACAGTTTTATAGACAAAAAATCCAATCCTAAAAGTAGGTTTCTTTGTCCAAAAACGGCTACCTGATTAATTTCCGGGCTAAATCCTGCTCCACAACGTTTCCCAATCCTTTTCCTCGATGTTCTTCCATAACAAATTGATGATTTAGCTGGCCATAGGGATGAAGCATCTCAAAAGCCACCGGCTGACCGTGATATCGTACACAGGAACTGGGAAATGCGCGTAGTTTTACTCTAAAATACGGGGGTAACAGGACAAAAAGAGTACTTTGTTTGTTCCTCTTCATTTCCGATACCTCTGTGGGTCCAGCAATCTGTCATCAGTTTGGCGTCTTCTGGAGCGGCGGAACCTGGAATTTTGAGCTCGATTTTTTCGAGTTTTCATTGGTAAACAAAAATTCAGCGCTTTTTTTCACAGTTGGGAAAGTTCGTGAATCCCCGCCTCTTCCTTACCCAGTTCATATCCTTCTGGCAGGGCAATCGCCTCACTTTTCATTAACAATTCCTCCTGTTCTTTTGTCATATAATAAGCAAAACACGGGAACAATTTAACAGGCTTGTTGACAGCTTGCAGAAAGGGCAGCAACTATAATCCCCATATTTTTAACATGAAAACTTTCCTACATCAGCGACATATGGATCGTAGGCAATAAACAGAAGCTCTTCCCTTCCACCGAAGGGATCCTTTGAATTCCAGAAGATTTTAAATCCAGCTAGGAATTCTTCTTTGTTATAAGAACCCTAAATTTGATTTATTTTATAAATTTAGGGACAAAACTAACAAAACAGCAGAAATTGACTTCATTTTTGGTATAATAATATCTTCTGATTCCATAATAATATACAGAATTCTTCGTTGTATAGGAATATAGCTCGTATTTGACTTTAGGCAGGCGTTTTTCTACTTCAAAGCGGGTCGAATACATAAATTCCGGATAGGCGGTGCCAAAATGATCGGATAATTCAAGGGAAAGAGGCACGGCTTGGAACATTTTGCACTGCAGAAGTAGCAAGAAGGGCAAAATGGGGAGGAGACCTTGTTTTGAAGACCTTTGGCCAGAAAGGTCGACTTTATAGCTTGATAAGAGGAAGCAATTGATGACTTCTGGGCAATTTCATGGCTACAGAATTGTGTAGCGTAGAAATGAAGAGCGGATAAAAGGCGTTTGGACCTGTGAACGCGCGTATTTGAATTGACATTTTCAGTTAAAATTCGAGGAATTTGTCTGATTTTCAGTATCTTTTAAAAAAAAGAATTATTTATAGGATCCTGCTCACCAGAAGATGCCGCCCTAATAACTGACGCTTGGATTCACAAATCGCCAGGAGAAGAAAACCAAACCAGGTATTTTCCTCACTTTCACTGTTCCAATCCCCGTTTAGGATGAAAATCGCAGTTTTTCCCAGTTCCTGTATCCGTTATCAGAGTAAACCAGTAGCTTTTGAATTGATCCACGCCAATGGGATGCAAAATCATCTCTACGTAGATCCAGAACATCGGGGAAAGGACCTGGGCTTCATTGTTGAGCAAGATTTGACCAGGAAACAGATCGAGTAACCATCATTTTTTCCAAAATTGATGAGAACTTTTAAGAGAAGGTTTATTTGTCTATAAGACAGTGGAAACATTCAATAAATCGGTAATAAAACACACAAATGAGTCGCCTTTTTGGACGATGAAGAAAAAAGAAGATGGAAGTCCATTGATCAAGCAATACATGATGGTTTGGCCGCCGGAATTGGACATGGGGATTGGGAAGCATGATAATTAAGAAAACCATAAAATTGTAGTCAATTTAATAAAGAATTCTGTTCTAAAAAACCAGTTATTCCTGTTGGTAAACGGCGGGCATATTGCCCGTTTTGTCATCTTATCGATCGACCAGATAGTGTGTTTTCTGCTCCTTGTCGGCTACTCTTCTTGTTCCTTTTAATTATAGGAAAATGTTCCAACCAGTCCTTGCACTCTGGAACTTTCGAAGAATTTCGGGGTAGAGAATTATGATTTCAAGCTGTCAGTTCAATTTGAAGCTGAGCAACGTCTCCCGCTGTCTGAATTCGAGCTACATACCTATACTACGGATGTGCTGCTCGGGTAAAATGGATGTCATGCTGGTGTAAAAACTTTTACTGGTACCAGTGCCTAAAGAGCAAATACCTCTTAAATTACTGTGAAATATATTGAAAGCAAAATATTGTCAATTTTAAACCAGTAACAAAAATTGAAGCACCGACGCTTTATTACAGTAACTTTTATGATTCTTATTTCCGGGGCCTCAGAACACGACGAGTCTTGGTCAGACTTGGCTCTGAAGGAACATGGCAGTGATCCAGACGATGGCTTGCCAGCGACCTTCTCGGGATTCTTTCTGTCACTTGCACTTTCTTCGGCTTCTTTAAAATCCGAGAGACGAATATCAAATTTTGGTTCGTAGTCATCGACCAGAATGAGAGCTGTAGACAAAATCGGATCTCCTTCAAACTGTCCTTTCAATTCGTATTTGGCTGTAGATTTTGACTGCAGTATTTTGCCAACTCCATCTTCCATTCTTGCAACATCATCGTTTACCACCAATGACATGCTTGTGAAACTGATGTTCGTGATGAAGCACATGTTCCCTTTCTTTTCCAACTTGAATAAATCATGCAATCTTAGCAATTTGATCGTGCACTTGTTGCAATGGAGACGTCCATTACGATAGATTGCAATGATCAGATGGCTCAACTAAAAAGAATATGTGAAAAGAAAATGACATTCTTACTCCATTTAGCTCGGCGACATCCTTAAAGCACAACCAGGAAGGGACATCTTTTTGCAGAACCGTTTTAGCAGTCGCGGAATCTCCCTTTCGACAGCGAAGTCGCCTCCACCTTCATGTCGTGTGAGTTCTCAGTATTTAGCCATATATGTGCGTTTGCGCCGTGGATAATGTAAAATTCAGGATGTCGGACACCATTCGCCGCGATTGTTTGCTGAATAACTGTCATAACAGAAATTATTAATGCTTACGGGGATTCTTTTGCCGCCTGTCACCCTATTAGTGATGGGATAAATAAATCCCTCCGGAGTTCTGGGGCGAGCCTTGGCATTCTTGCTGCTTCTCGGAGAAGTTTCGTCTATTTCCTTTTTTGGAGATGGTGGCGGGGCTTTTAAGTTTTCGCTCCGGGGAGACAATGTCTCAAGTACTGGTGATGGCGGGGGCACTCTGACTTCGCCACTTCTCTGAGATATTTCGCCGTCTCGGTTTGAATCTTTTTTTTGGCGTCGACGGTGGTACCCTTGTATTCCTGTTGCTTCGTTGCGAGGCTTCTTCTTTCTTGTGTTCGTCTTTCTTTGCCTCTTTGTCATCTGAACGAGAACAAATGACTAATTTTAATCATGAAAAAAACTCACCATGTTTCTTCAAAGCTTCAAACTCTTTGTTCAGCTCATCCAAAGCCTTTTCGGCTTGCTGCTTCAGGAATTCTCTTGCTTGTAGATCGTGTAGAGATTGAGAAAAAACAACATCTCGCCTGCTGTCCTACCCTAATAATAAGGAGATCTCTGTCAGTCTGTCCGTCCGCGAGACCTGTCGGATGTGTAGATTGACCGTCAAACTTTCAACTTTCGCTTTCATTTTCAAATTTGGTTTGGCGGTTGTATTTCTTTATTAACTGTTAGAAGAGAAGAAGCGGTCAATGACCACTGAAGACAATTTTGGGCCGACAACCGAGTGAACACGGGTCACCGTAACGGGGAAGGAGGAAGAGGACCGAAATATTGGGACCATGAAAGACTTACTGGCCCGGTTGCGAATCCTAGACAAAATTCGCGACGGGAGGGCAGCGAGCGTCCGAGCGGAGCGAGGAGACACCCGCGTAGCGGGGCTCCCGAGCATGCTTGTGGACCCAGAACAGAAAAAGCGAAAAATATGACAGAATGCAAAAAAAAAGATTTAACCAAACCCATTTTATCTTTTAGCCGTAAAATTTTTGACGGGAAATCTTGCCAGTACCCATATATGATGAAAATTAGCTGAACTCTAAAAATACAATATGTAAACATTATAGAAACATTGCGTTTCACTGCTAAACGCCCGAAAAATCATTGCGATCAGAGGAATCCGTGACACTGGACGCGGCAGTCTGCCAATCACTCGACATGCGCCCTGAGCGTTTTCCAGCTAATTCTGACATCGCCGTTTTTCCCAGTTCCTGTATCCGTTACCAAAGTAAACCAGTAGCTTTTGAATTGATCCACGCCAATGGGATGCAAAATCATCTCTACGTTGATCCAGAACATCGGGGAAAGGACCTGGGTTTCATTGTTGAGCAAGATTTGACCAGGAAACAGATCAAGTAACCATCATTTTTTCCAAAATTGATAAGAACTTTAAGGGAAGGTTTATTTGTCTATAAGACAGTGGAAACATTCAATAAATCAGTAATAAAACACACAAATGAGTCGCCTTTTTGGACGATGAAGAAAAAAGAAGATGGAAGTCCATTGATCAAGCAATACATGATGGTTTGGCCGCCGGAATTGGACATGGGGATTGGGAAGCATGATAATTAAGACAACCATAAAATTGTAGTCAATTTAATAAAGAATTCTGTTCTAAAAAACCAGTTATTCCTGATGGTAAACGGCGGGCATATTGCCTGTTTTGTCATCTTATCTGGTCGATCGTGTGTTTTTCCGCTCCTCGTCAGCTACTCTTCCTGTTCCTCTTAATTATATTTTGACTTTGATGTCCCTGCCCGAGGTATTAGACAGAAGGGGTGTGAATGTGAAATAAAAACTAATGGCCAGAATTAGCTGGAAAACGCTCAGGGCGCATGTCGAGTGATTGGCAGACTGCCGCGTCCAGTGTCACGGATTCCTCTGATCGCAATGATTTTTCGGGCGTTTAGCAGTGAAACGCAATGTTTCTATAATGTTTACATATTGTATTTTTAGAGTTCAGCTAATTTTCATCATATATGGGTACTGGCAAGATTTCCCGTCAAAAATTTTACGGATAAAAGATAAAATGGGTTTGGTTAAATCTTTTTAGCATTCTGTCATATTTTTCGCTTTTTCTCTTCTGGGTCCATTTTCAACAATATTGGAGCAGGCGAGATGTTGTTTTTTCTCAATCTCTTCGTCCTCCTGTCATTATCAGCTCTTCTTTCGATGGTATGCGCGAGCGATGGAAAGAAGACAAGGAAAAAGGTTGATTTTGTTTTATTTTTGAGATAACTTGCGATTTTTAGATTCAACGGGTTTCGAAGACATTTTCTGCACCGATTTCAACTGGATGCGTGAATGATGAGAAAACAAGTACAAAGAAAAAGGTTGATTTTGTTTCATTTTTGGGATTATTTGCAATTTTTAGGCACAATCATTTGAAGTTGAAGGAAAGAAGGTTCCAGCTCGAAATAATCCGGATCTTTTGCCCGTGGATGGAAATAAGCAATCATCTGTTGATCCACTGGCTACCAAGAAGTCTACGGAACAGCTCCATATCAACAAACCTTCAAACAATGAACTTACCGGACGTGAGGAAATTTTTCATTATAAATCTTTCCCACGTTTGATTTCAATAACGGCCTGGCACTTTGACCATCGCATGCGAAGCGAGAATGTCCGCCCAAAAGACTCAAACTCCGAAATTTGCTGAAGAAGTCAGCCGCCCAGTAGGCAATCAAAAGTCGATAAATTACGACCAAAAATTTCTACTGAAAAGTGAAGACTGGGCGGTTGATGCCTTTCAGATACGGCGACGCCGACAATTTCGACCATAACTCGGCACAATCTGGACCATTGCGAGAAATCTAAAGATCGTCGTAAAGAGGAGTATCTGGCCTTTTTTAGCAAAGTAACTACCAGCTCGGTAGCTCAAAATTGCTATTTTCTAGAGCCAAAAACAACTAATTTTTGGAATATTGCATCAGTTTTACTCCTGTTTCTTATTTCCTACGGCTGCCGGGTTGAAAATTACTTTGTTAGAAAGGTCAGAATCTCCTCTTTACGGTGGTCTTTGAAATTTTGGAAATTATCCAGATTGAGCGCACAGCTCGCGGATGCCGCCGCCTCAAAGGTCTGAGGACGCCGGATGGTCCCGAAGCGAAATCGTTTTTGGCAATTTCATTATTTAATAATTTATGTTTTTCTATGGTTTGCCATCATTTTTTACGATCTTTTGCATGTGCTAAATTATCTACTTCGAATTACGCATCTTTTGCAAGTAAGAGCAATGTTATACTTGCACTACAACGCAAGTTATCGAATAAAGGAAGTATCTCGCCTAAAAAGCGATAAGCTGAACGATCCAGGCATTCTTGGGCTACAGTTTCGGTCTTAAAAAATCAGCATAAAAAACTACACGGGATCTTGGAAACACTTTTTGAGAAAAAAGTAAAATTTCAGTTTCCTCTCGAAAATGAAGATACTGCATTTTACACATTTTCGACATACCTCATTCATGATCAATAAACCATGATTTTGGAAAAGTACTTCCAAGAACCCGTGAAGTTTGTTGTGCTGATTTTTTTGAGCCCAAGAACACAGCATAAAAATGTCTGTATCACTCTGCTTGTCGCTTTTGAAAAAGCATAGATTTGATGGGAAAAAAATTCTAAAATTTGACGCGAAAAAGTGCTGCGGTGGAATTTCAAATTTTCGCGAGCTGTGGAGCCGAGTTACGACCAAAAACATCCAACTCGGCGCTGCCTATTTCATGTTAAAATCAATTAAAAATATATAATTTCAGGCGTTGATGATATGCTCAAGAAGGAAAAATTGGCAAATCAGATCCGAGCGATGGAGACTCTGGTTGAAAAACGGGCAACAGAAGTCCTGCAATCCACCGATCTCATAAAGGCTCATATGAGCATTATGAAGACGTTTGGACAGGTTGCTCTGAAATATTCGGAGAATGTGAAATCAATGATACACGATCTACAAGCAAGAGAATTCCTGAAGCAGCAAGCCGAAAAGACTTTGAATGAGCTGAACAAAGAGTTTGAAGCTTTGAAGAAAGATGGTGAGTTTTTTTCATGATTAAAATTAGTCATTTGTTCTTGTTCAGATGACAAAGAGGCAAAGAAAGAAGAACACAAGAAAGAAGAAGCCTCGCAACGAAGCAACAGGGATACAAGGGTACCACCGTCGACACCAAAAAAGATTCAAACCGGGACGGCGAAATATCTCAGAGAAGTGGCGAAGTCAGAGTGCCCCCGCCATCACCAGTACTTGAAACAATACATGATGGTTTGGCCGCCGGAATTGGACATGGGGATTACGAAGCATGATAATTAAGAAAACCATAAAATTGTAGCCAATTTAATAAAGAATTCTATTCTAAAAAACCAGTTATTCTTGTTGGTAAACGGCGGGCATATTGCCTGTTTTGTCATCTTATCTGGTCGATTGTGTGTTTTCTGCTCCTCGTCAGCTACTCTTCCTGTTCCTTTTAATTATAGGAAAATGTTCCAACCAGTCCCTTGCACTCTGGAACTTTCAAGGAAATTCGGCCTAGAAAATTATGATTTTACGCTATCGGTTCAATTTGAAGCAGAACAACGTCTTCCCTTGTCTAAATTCGAGCTATATTCCTATACCACGGCCGAATCCACGTATTATTATGGTTTCCGACAGCAGAAAGTCATTATGCATGAGGTTGCTATCTGCTCCATAGGTCCATTTAAAGAAGAAGAACTCCTAAAAGGATTTTCGCTATTCTTCAAGAAAGTGGGCTTATTTGAACCAAGGCAGCCACTGCTGTTCATGGGAGATGAACATCTCATCAAGCCGGTAACCCTCGCTTTTTACAGAAGATTTTTGTTTTCACAGCTAATACCTATTTTCGAACAGCATAATTTAAATCGTGAAGAATATCCGGACGTCTATTTTTACATGACGAAAGAGCGGGAAGAACTTTTAATGAAGACGGAGTCGTTACCCGTACCGGAAGGATATGTTCTGGGTAGGGATCTGCGCCACTTTATAGACCTTTAGAATGCTCATTTAATATATAAAAAAATAATTTTCCTTTCAGGATCTTGCTCACCAGAAGAAGCCACCCTCATCGCGAATGCTTGGGCCTACAAGACCACAGGAGAGGATGAGCAAACCAGGTTTTTCACTATTTTTTGGCTTTCAAGATCCGTCTAGGATGAAAATTACCGTTTTCCCCAGTTCCTGTATCCGTTACCAGGGTAAACCCGTAGCGTTTGAACTGGTGCACGCAAATGGAATGCAAAATCATCTCTACGTTGATCCAGAACATCGGGGGAAGGATTTGGGTTTCATTGTTGAGCAAGATTTAGCTAGGAAACAGATCAAGTAGCCATTATATTAATTGAAGATTGAGGCACATTTTTCAGGGCTGGTTTACGTGTCTACAAGACAGTCGGAACCTTCAAGGAATCTTTAGTAAAACATTCAAATGAATCTCCTTTTTGGACCATGATGAAGAAAGAAGATGGCAATCCTCTCATCAAGCTATGGTTAGCAGTTTGGCCAAAAGAAAAAGACCTCGGCTTGTTTAAAAGAAGCTAAACACGTATTTTTTAAATAAAGTTTAATGGCATAATTGTTTGGTATTTTTGTAATACACTCTCCGGCAAAGGAAAGTGTTTTCGGGCAGCGGACAAAACAAAGAAGAGGGGTGACAATCAATCAGTGTTCTTTGGACCTATTTGCCGCTGTTTCGACCCTCTGCCCAATACTACCAGTCCATTGATCAAGTTATGGGCAGTAGTTTGGCCTAAAGAAACAGGCCCCAGTTTTTTTTCTAAAGAGAAATTGCCTAATTTCTTTATTTAATAAAAGTTAGTTATAATATTTCTAGGCCTCCTTTGGCCATACATCCATGTACATTTTCAACATTGGCGAGCCATCATCTTTCTGTTTCATTGTCCAATATGGCGACATATTGGAACCTTTGATAACTGACGGATTATTGCACAATACTGTCTTGAATATTGTCCAATTTTCTCTATAAAAACTATTTTAGTAAATGGTTTTTAAAAATCTACCTAATTAATTTCCTGCACAGATCCTGCTCCACGATATGTCCTAGTCCTTTCCCTCGATGTTCTTCCAATACGAACAGTTGATTCAGCATTCCGCTAGGGTGAACCATTTGAAATGCTACGAGTTGGTCATTGTATCGAATGCAGCTGCTGGGAAATACAGAGAGTTTCATTCTGAAAACGATGGTGAGGATATCTGGAAGATACCTAGTCATATCCAATTCCCTTGGTTTTCTCCATTGATAACATTTTGTAATTAGCTCAGCATCTTGAATAGTGGCAAATCCTAAAAAGGCTGGTAATTTTAAAAAATATAGCTCCCCACCTAATTCGTATCCTTCCGGTATTTGCAATGGATCAGCATTCATCAACAATTCTTCTTGTTTTCTTGTCATGTAATACGTCAATGATGGATACGCGACATATTCCCAGCGGAGCTCTTCGAAAAAAGGTAAAATCTACAAATTCTTTTATCACAAAGTTCTGACGAAAGCTTACAGGCTCGGAGAAATTTTCGTCCATAATAATTTGAAACTTTTTACGAGTTTCGAAAAGTCCTACGGTAGAGGAGAATAATTTAAAGCCTTTCAGGAAATCTTCAGCGTTTGAAATACCCTGGAACTGTGATTTTCCGAGATATTTTTAAGGTTAAACCTGGCAACAGGCGACTACATCATTCTGAAGTGCCGGCTGTCTCCGATATCCGTAGTAATACGTCGCCGTCTCCGTACAATATGAATACGCTTCGAATTTGACAAAATCGGATGGCAGTCGTCCTTCGACTGCGAATCGGACCGACATAGTAAAGTCATGATTTTCTTTTCCAAGTTTTTCGACCAATTCATTGGTACAGCTAACAGTCTGAAACATCTTTTCACCTTGAAGTTTTCGAAAATCGTGGCCGGGTTATATAGCAGGTCGCCGCGTGGCTGATAAAAACTGCGGACAAATACACGTGGCCACGTCGTGTAGGCGGGTTACATCACTTTTTCGAAAAATGATGATTTGGAAACCGTTTCGTCGGAAGAAAAGTTACATATATTCTGTGAGGAAGCAGCCAATGGAAAGATGAATAGAAAGTCATTAGAAACAATGTTTATTCAAGCATTTTCACATGAAAATTTATCATCTACACTTGATTTTTCGACGATTTTAGACAATAGCCATCAAATAGTGGAGGTGCTGGCTGTGGCTGTCTCGATGTCGTGCAATCGTCTTTCTACCCGGACATTGCCGTCGACGTCGCTTGTATCGTCGCCATCGTCGACACCGTCAT
Organism: Oscheius sp. DF5033; assembly: GCA_964036215.1. NCBI lineage: Eukaryota > Metazoa > Nematoda > Chromadorea > Rhabditida > Rhabditidae > Oscheius > Oscheius sp. DF5033. The sequence continues at coordinate 2,998,940 of CAXIWN010000012.1, read as the reverse complement.
CTTCGCCCTCCGCTGTGTCGTCTTGTAGTTGACTTTCTATTCCGATACTGTCTACGTCGCCATCCTCATTATCCGTCGCAACAAATGTATTGGCTGTCTCCGTTGTGGCGTCTTCTAGCCCTCGTTCAGCCCGCCATCCGTCGTCGCCGACATACTGGTCATCGCCATTGTCATCACCGCCATCGTACACGCCGTCCTCATCTCCACCATCCTCACTATTCTCATAATACACAGGTCTACTGGCTGTGGTAGTTGTGGTCAACGCCGCCACCGTGGTTGGTTTCAGCTGTTTCTCTGCCAAAAAGACAGCCGCCTGTTCCAGGGCATTCGGCATCGATTCCTTTTCAATGTCTCGATTTTGTGACTCGATAACGTGCCTCTTTAAATAATTTTGTAGTCGATTGATGATTTCTTCTTGTCGCCGTAGTTTTCCACTGGATTTGAGGTCAATTTCCGGTCGACAGCTCACAAAGGGAAGGATTCCCATGACGAATACTAGAAAACTGGAATTTGACCCGTGAAAGAAGTAAAAATTGGTCAAAATAAGGCGATCCGTACCATAGAGAAGATGCATGGTCGAATGGCTGTAGTTGACAGGATTGTCAACAAATGACTTATTCCGGATTAGTCTTGTTGAATCCTTTTACCAATTTCAAATTCAAAAGTTACCGGGTACAAAATTTATTAAAAATTGAACAAATTGCCGTTTTCACATTCTGTTCCAGCTTTTCCTGAAGATCCGTTTCAATTGAAGAATTAATAAAATTTCCAAATGTTTCAGTCTCTTTTAGAAAGAAGTCCCAGCCTTTTTGGAGGCGGTAATGCCTAGAACTTTCGGTTAGACTTCCCAATAAATTGGATATTACCGAACCAGGGCATCCCCTGGCGGAACAAGGAAGGCGTCAGCTCCTTTTCGGAACCGTAAAACTTGGTGGACTCCCATTGACTCGACCTGAAATTTTTTAAAGGTCTGCAGAAGTTAGATTCCACACAGATCCAAGTCGAGTCGATAAAACTAAAACTCGAGGTCGACATTTTTAGCGTCGAGTCGGCAGGCAACTCCAACTGGCTTTGCATTGAAAATTAAATACGTTACCTTTTCCGGGTCAATAATTGACTTGGTTGTATGATTCAATGGAGCAACATGACTCGTGTTATGCCATCGAACTGTTGGCATTTGATTTCTTACTTCTTTCCAGGTGCTTGGTATTTTCTAGAATATTTCCATCTTTAAAAATGAGCTTTCTTACTGTGGGAACATCCTCATATCTCAAGACCCATTGGCACCGGAATCGAAATTCTCCTATGGACAATTTGGTGCGCTGCCTAATGTAAGATTTCAATGTCCCTCTGGTGGGAACAATCCGTTCGTCTAAATCTACAGTACCCACAAATTTTGACGCTCCTCTTGCTCGGATTAAACATTCCTGAAACCAACATTGACTGTAAAAATATGCTCACCTGGAGTTGAAATTCATGCCGGCAACGATGACGACCGAGACAGCGTGTATTATTGGGTAGACGAATGACTTCGGCAAGATTTTCTTTTTTATAATGTTCTAATATTTTCTCCACTAGGTCATTTGTTTCTAGGACATAAATATAGAAATGATCGGCTCCCTGAAAACCCGAAATGAACATTTTTAAGCAATTGGTAACCTGTAACTTGTAGAACTCAATGAATTCAAGCAGAGTGAGCCATTTTGGATCACTACCGTAAATTGGAGCTAAACAAATGGAGAAATCGTATTGGTAACCTGAAAAATAGCGGGAATCTCTGAATCTCGGGCGATGTTTCACCTTCACGACTCTCCTGGATTCTCTTCAATTCCTCCTTTTTCACTTTATCCCTTTTATCGACTGTTAGCGCAATAAATTCGGCCTCCTTTTTATTTTCACACTTTGCCGTAAATTCAGGGAAAATCATAATAGCATTAGGTTTTTCCAGTTCTTTCAAGTCGCCATTAAAATATCGGCAATATACTTTTCTCCTGAACCCAAAAATACCAGAATAGCATAAATTTCCTACTGAAAATAACCAAAAGATGGGAGAACAACATAGATGGATGAGCCCTGTCTGTAGGCAGAAAAAGATACTAGGAGATCGGTATTATTGTCTCGGATGTAGACAGATTTTTCCAGGATATTGGTAATCTTCCGCGATTTCGGAATTCCTACATTTTTTTGCTTGACGAGATTGCCAATAATTTGATTAGAAATACGATAACAAATGTAGAAAATGAATAGAAAAAGGGCGACGATGATAAACAGACGAAAGGAAAGTCGCAGGCGCATATAATATCCCCGTCATCGGAGAGAAAGAGAAATTGGGGTTAACTAGGATTTCAATGGGAAAACAAGGAGAAAACATGGTTTATTTCAATCTCTATCGACTAGAAAAAAAGATACAATAAATATACAATTATGACGTGGAAAAAGAATGGACTAACACCCGTTTTATAGGCTAATAGAAAGATTTTAATAAGCAACGTGTGGTCCTGGTGCAAAGAAAATTACCCGCACAAAGAAAAAAATCGGAATTTGGAATTTGGCCCCCAAAATTCTTTTCGTCCTTCTTTCTTTTTCATTTTCCTAATATTTCTTGAGTTTTTTAAAGAAGACAAGCCAATAAATCGTTCCAGCAATTGTAATAATTCCATTTACCAGCCACAGAGTCCCTTGTCCATATTCCGTAAACATTCCCCTAAAAAGCAATCGCTTTTCAGGAAAAGCACTTCAACTTACGAGGAATAGATAGGTCCCAGGATCAGGACAATATCCTCGGCGGCTACAATGACGCCCTGTAGGACGGTTTGGTCAATTTTTCCCAGGATTCGGGAATATATTGTGTCGAGAGAGATTTGTGCCATGGGAAGACCGACACCCATGACACTGACGACAACGGGAAGGAATATTGTTGGATACGTGGCTTCGCCAGTAAAACACCAGTCATATTCCCGGGGATCACAGCCAGAACGGGTAGTTACTGAAATTTCTTTCTTGTAAACTCGCAAATTTTCCTTTTCACCCGGATTTCTCCTGATTTTTTGGCATTTTTAAACAGCTTACGGAATTCTGAGCTTTTGAAACAGAAATTGCGCGTATTGAGCATTTAAAAGAAATAAAATACTTTAAAAGCAACTGACCATTGTAAAACGGAAGATTTTGGCTGACTTTCGGATACGGATAAGAGCAAAGGTACATAATTATAGAAATTACCAGCGAAAATAAGAAAGAAACTCGTGGTGAGACCCTAAAATTACGATAATTTCATTAATTGGAGATTTCTTACTTTCTTGCGAAGCTGGTAGCCATGAAGACGAATGCCACTGAAAGTGAGAGAATACCGACGATGCCAAGACAAACAGCCATAACACGGACAGTCAACTCGCCATCCCAACCAAATGTTGCCATCATCAGAGGACTCCCGATTGTTTGCAGTGTAACCACGGCCAGATTACAGATAATTTTCTGGGCCCAGCAGAGGATGACCAGGGACCAGCAAAGATTCAAAGTCAGCACTTTTGAGAACTTTTCCTTGATAGCTTCGAGACTGAATCCGCCCAGAGATTTCTCGAAATTCATAATCTTTCGACGTGGCATCTCGTCCAAGACACAGTAAATAATGGCAATTGAAACGAAATTAGTAGCAGAGGCAATCCAAATTGGAGCGGAGTACAAGTGGAAACGGAGACCAGGAAGAATCTCAAACCCGGGGTAGGAGATTCCGGAGAAGATTAATTGGCAGACTGAAAGAGGGGACATATTTTAATATTTAGAAAAATTCTTGTTCGATTAAAATTATCCAGATGTGGTACAAATTTCCGTTTTTGATGCAATTTTTCCAAAAAATGTGCCGAAAGCAATGCGTCGGTATTTAAAAATCGAATTTTCTCTTGGGTTACACACAAATATCATGGTGATTTTACGCGAATTATATAGAATTTTTTCTGCTCTACAATATGGCATCAAAACCGATAAAATTCAAAATTTTAACTAAAAGTAAAGCGCATTTTTCAAATTTTTTTCGCCATTTTTTTTTCTCGGATTTTCTATTTTTCACTCACCTGGTCCAATAACTATGGAAATCATATTGGCCACAACAATAGCCGCGTAGGCCTTCGACCTGTGAGTATGTGAACTGAACATCACCACGTAGACACGTAAAATAGCCGAGCTGCCTAAAAAATCACTATTTCGAAAAATGTGAAATTTCTTACTGCTAGCAATTCCAAAAAGAAGATAACAAGTCATCATCAAATATCTTCGCCCAGTTGGAACAAATTCTACGCAAAGATAGAGACAACAAGCCAAGAATGCGAGAATTCTACCGGCAATCAGTGGCCATCGCACAGTTTGGGTCTTATAACACCAATAGGAGAAAACGAGGGCAAAGACAGCGTGTCCACATTTTGACACAGAACTGGCAACTCCAAAAAAAGCTGAAGTCGCATCAGCATCAATCTGAAAAATATTGGAATCCAGAGAAGGAAATAGGGGCCTACAGTACGCATATATGGCCATTCAGCCATTCCCACGACGGTATTCTCAACGGCGGAAAGAAAAGTAACGACTCCTGCCAGGGCCACGGCACGCCAACTTGTTGTTGTTTCTTCTTTTTCTGGTAGATCGCATTCACTGACACTGGAAGTCGACGTAGAAGTGGGCAGCTTCTTCATCCCGAGGCTACAGTCGAGTGGATCCGCAATCATCCTAGAATTTTTTATTTAAATAAACGGGTTTTCTTCTAATCACGGGGATGTTTTTATTTTATTGTAAAATGGCCAAAAAACGCCGGAAAATGCGAAAAACGTCGGCGCGTCGAGGTCATCGCTGCTGTCGAAAGCTCGCTGTTTTTTTTTGCACATTTTCTCCAGATTTTCGCGTCTACCAAAGAAAATAAAAATATCCTCATAATCAGCAGAAAATGGCGGAATTTTTAAGGTTATTAATATCGATGTGTCTTAGAAATCAGCAGGAAAAAGTCCACGAATTACCCTACCTAATGAATTAGGATTTCAGGAATTCGGAAGAAGTAGAAAATTCGTGTGAAAATCACACTGGAAACCGGGTCGCAGGAGGGTTAAAAAGGCACCAGAAATGATGATTCACAGAGGGCACAAATCCTCTCTCATTCAAATGAGGCGAGAGGAAGACTAGACAGTAGCCAAATAGACAAAGGAAATGGACAACTAATTGAGGAAGATGGCACGGAAATAAATGGGGAAACTAGAAATGTAAGAGGATTACCCCTTTAAAGAAAAAGAGGAAAACAGAAGATGAAACAGATGGTACCAATTGGAAAGTACAGCCTCAATATTTGGAACAAGGGATTAGGGAAAGGGAAGTTTGGCTGTCAAAAAACTCGGAAAAGACGAAGAAAAATGTTGGGGATTTTCCTAATTTCTTCTTTAAAAATCGCAGTTCCCATTTATGATGCTGTACATCAAAGATTGTCTAAAAGGTTTAAAAGAGTGTAAGAACAGGAACTTTTAAAGGTTACTGTACAGTTTTTCAGTTTTTAAGGCAACTGGACGCTGGGATGCCTAACTAATTGAACCTCCCCCTTTAGGAAAAGAATTTCCCTAATGTGAGAAAATGTTTGTCAGAAGAGCAGAAGGTTCAATTCATGGGAACTATGGAGTAGGCGGAATACTTACAAAATTTTCTAGAAAGGCACGAAGTGGGTCATAAAAGGAAATAAGCGGCGAGATTTTTCTATTGGTCCAGGAACCTGAGGGCTTTTTTTAATTTTAGAATCCTTTCAAAATGAGCTGCTCCTAGAAATCAGAGTCCTATTGAGGGCAATTTCCGCCCCGGAGACTACTGTATCCATTAGACGAAGATCAACTCGTACCCATTTCTAGCAGGCGTTGAACCGATAAAGGTTAATCTGACCCTCAATGAACCAACCTAGCGAACAAATTTAAATAAAATTACAGTAATCTTGTAATCAAAAGAATAATCCTATCCACGGACAACGATACAAATCTCAAGGATTAGAAGATACAAGCCCATTTTTCATGTTTATTGGTTTATTCATGCGGATCTTCCTGGAACTTAACAAGGGAACCTTTTTTGCGTCGGGAACGATCTAGCTACGAGACCTATACCATTCGAAAGAGCATAAAAAGTTATGGTTTTTCACTAATTTTCAGCTGCGGAATCCCTCGGGGTAAAAAGTTATACGCGATTTCAGATTGACATTTTAACATGGCGAATTGCTATTTCCAGGTTTTCACCATGCCAGCGAACAAAGCGGCACTTTTTCCATGAAGCAACGTGGCCGAGTGGTTGCGCGCTCTCTTCTCACATTTTGCTCTTGGGTTCGATTCCGCGACCAGTCACCTTATTTTTTCTTTTTGCAAACGGTTTAATTCATCGAAAAATCGTTTTTTCTTACGGTATTTCCCTTGTTGCGCATTATCAATCGTTTTGTGCATGGCATAAAAGTAATTCACATGTGGAGGATATTCACAAGCACCCAGTTGGTAAAAGGACCGAGAAAGACATCCAATATTCTCATAGTAAGAAAAATATCAAAAATAAAGAAGAAAATGTTTGAATGTTGTATTTGCAACGTTTGCAAAAAGAAAAAATAAGGTGACTGGTCGCGGAATCGAACCCAAGAGCAAAATGTGAGAAGAGAGCGCGCAACCACTCGGCCACGTTGCTTCATGGAAAAAGTGCCGCTTTGTTCGCTGGCATGGTGAAAACCTGGAAATAGCAATTCGCCATGTTAAAATGTCAATCTGAAATCGCGTATAACTTTTTACCCCGAGGGATTCCGCAGCTGAAAATTAGTGAAAAACCATAACTTTTTATGCTCTTTCGAATGGTATAGGTCTCGTAGCTAGATCGTTCCCGACGCAAAAAAGGTTCCCTTGTAAGAGCAGAAAAAGATTTTCAAAAGCAGTCTAATTGCGGCAAAAGTTCTAGTTGACGCGAAGTTCTCTGAAACACGTTCGCCACAAATCACAATTGGCGCTCAATTTTCTCTCCGTGTCTGAATCACGCTCATTGACCGGGCAACGGAATGAGGAAAAAAAATCTAATGGGATTATTGCTGGCCGTGTTACAATTGGATGGAGAAAGAATAGAAAGGGAAAAGGCCACAAAAGAAAAGGATGTGGAGGACAGTGTATAGACAGAATATCTAGTGAATAGAGGGGAGAACCGGTCTATGCGATCAGCTAGCCGGGAGGGATTTGATCAATCCTATGAGGTGGGTGTAATTGGCAATGAAAGGTGCAAAAAATACGAAAGTACAAAGATGATGATCAGCTAAAAGACCAGGTCAGATGGCTATTTTCGCAAGGCCAAAGCTATGAAAAAAAGGACGTTGAAGGTCTAGAAAAACGCTGTGGGAACCACCAAGAGGCCATCGCGGATAATTCGAGTTTTTGGAGGCTATCACCACTATTTTTTCCACCTTCCATATGATCTTTCCCATGACGAATGAGTCCCAGGAACCGCTAGCTGGCCGGAATGGCCCACCAAATAATCTAACGTCTCTTTAGGAAGTCAAATTTTCATATTTTTTTCAAATATTTCTGGGTCAAATAATATTTTATAAGCAAGACAACGGGCTCTAAGAAATTTACAAGGCAGGAATTGCGGCTAAATTGGACGAAAGCCATAAGAATCCCATTTTTCCGCGTATATTCCGTATATTTTCGTATTTAGGTGGATTTTTATTATTGATAAAACCAGATTATTGTAAATTAGGACTTACAACTGTTAGCAAAGGTATTCTTCTACGCGAGACCCTTTGATCGACGAATATGCGATAGAAATCCTGATTTTTGAGGAATTTTGGAAGGTCCGAAGCTCTAGAACCTGGAACAAGCTTTTTTTTCGTGAATAAAAGCGTCGAAAAATATCTTAGTACATAATTTCCAGTGCCCTGGAAGTATTTGCAAGCGATCAAAAGAATAAATATGGCTATCAAAAATGACTGTCCCATAAAAAATAACATTGAAGAAGAGGATGACGATGGGAATATGTTTGTCCGTTCGTTTATTCAGGGAATTATTTCCCATTCGTCGCCTTTGAAACCTAAACATGGAAAAAAACAAGTATGACTGGGCCAATATACTGGTTCGGGGGAATAAATAGTTCAAAAAGATGGATGGCGGTGGCGGCAATGCAAATTCAAAACAAATTATAGGTGAAACACCGGGGAAATGGACAGATAGGATGACCGCAATGGCAAAAAAACAGGTTCTATTCCTTCTGAGAGACTAAACTATGACACTTGTAGAATAACATAAGGGACAATAAACTGGAGTTTTAAGGAAGTTACAATAGTTCCGGTTGTTCAAATCAAAGTTTTCTTCCCACGACGCCTCTTTTTCTAAAATTTTAGGGTACAAAAAAAAGTTGTCTGGCTTATTTTCAGAACTAGAATCTAGGAATAGCCAAAGAACTGTGCTCAATATACTAAAACAGCTGCAAAATGATCAGGTGAATGTTCAATGACCCAAAAATGCAAAAATTAATTGGAGCAAAGAATCAGAAACTGCGCAAAATGCTCAATTTGCAGGAGAATTTTCAGGAAAACACGTAATAAAGTCAAATGGCGGGTACACAGTGTTGGCCAAAGGATTTTTGAAAATATCTCCGGGGTGAGTACATCTCAGGTTCCATTTTTAAGCCATGAATCGTCAGAGATTAAATTGAGGGGTGGAATAGTCACGGGTTCAAGCTAGAAATGAAAAAAGCCGCCCTTTGTGGATCATGGGATTTAGAAAATAAAGGAAGAGGGGAAAATTAAGAAAAGTTACTGTTTGTTACTCAATCAAAGGGCGAAAAACTTCCTCCTTTTCCTTTACGGAAGACGCAATAAACAAACAATGATGGCGGTGACACCCGTTAAACGGAATGGAGTGGAATTGCTAGGAAACTGGGACCTAGACGTGTTCGAATCCAAATGAGCCTGACCTGGCGACTGTCGCTGGATAATCTTAAATTAGGGAAATAATCGACACATTAGGGCAGTTAGAGGATAATCCACGGAGAATTGTGCAACTGGATTTTGATCAAAATGCAGATTTTTAGAAATTTATGAGATAGGAGCAATTACTGGCCTTATATCGATCTTCAACCCGGGGGAGATCAGACTTGATCCACACACGCAATTTTAAATCTGGGAATACTTGCCTCTGAATGACAAACGACTTTTTGTTGATTTCAGTTGTTTTTCTCTCCGTTGAAACTTATGTAAAGAGAGCAGCAGACAGTTTTAACCCTTTCCGATCTATGAGTTAATCGAATTTGCAAACAAAACAAAAGATTCTGAGTGGAAGAGGTGGTCAACCATAACATTTCAGAGGATCAGAAATCAAAATATCCTCCCTCTTTCTCACAAAAAAAGGGAGGTAATCATCTAATTTTAGATAACAATTGAGGGCTGCAGTATTGAGGTCATGGAATATTATTACCTATAGAGGAGGAAGGGGTCGGTAAGAGGGCAACGATTTCTGAATTGTGGTTATCTTTGGAAAGAATGATATTTGAAGCTTCGCTGACCTTGAAAAGGCATAATTTTGAATGTTAACTCTAAGGAAAGGTTGAACTTTACACGATTTCAGCTGAGGATCATCAATCGATAATATCTCCCAAATTCCTATACTAGAAAAATAGAGTTTTGGCGAGGTTGAATTTTTCGGCTTTCGTCCTTTTACATTTATTCTGGCTGAAAATGCTAGCAATGTTCAATAGCCTACACAAAGGTTTTTAAAGTAGGAAAGAAAAAAAAAAGAAGTTTTCGCAGCGACTTGTCACCTAGCCAGGGAATCATTTTAATTTACCGCGGCTTCCGGTAACTGGGGGACAGGTAATTTATTGATTAGAAAACAAGAAGCGAATTTGATCTATTGATTTTTGCCGAAGTCGCCATGCTGGAGAAATTTCTCCAGTCTTTTTCCAAAAAATCGTCCCGAAAAGTACCAAAAATGCCAGAAGAGCGGCCATCATTTTCCTATCTCGTGAGTTGTCATCCGAAATTATCACCATTCCTAGTTCCATCCAAATGAAAAAGAAAGCCGACTTCCGCCAGAATTGCAATCAAATATTATCAAAAAGGTTTGATCTCACATAAGAAAACTTTTCAGCTATTTTTCAGATGGCAGTCGATAGTTTCGTCAAATTTTTTCGCAGTTGTAAATTGGTCAAACAATTTATGGAACAAAATCGAACTCTTATTAAATTGGTGCACGAGGATATTTCTGCCAATCTCTTTGTGTGTTTTTCCTCCTGAAATTTGAAATTTCCTTCAGACTGCAGCATTTTATCTGGGCACATGGAGCAATTGCAAATTTGATTTGGACACTGAAAAAGGAGGAAGTGCTAATTTTTGGGATATAATTTTTCATATCTATGGATTGGGATATTTTAATATTCAAAATTTGTGTTTTACGGTGTTAGACGATGCGGTAATACCAACTTTATTGGCCAGAATACGTAAATTTTAGACAAACGATAATTTTCATGTGAATTTTTTGACTGCTTGTAAAAAGTACAATGTACGCTGCTTTGAGTTGATAGTCAATAATGGAATTTTGCCACCAATGGCAATAGATATTCTTAAACCGAGAAAACTGACCATTGACCATCACAGTTTTAACAGTATTCCCTATAATATCAACCTGGTGGTAAGTAACTTTAATTACAATGCTAGTTTCCAACCTTGGAGAAATTGGCGCGGGAAAGGCGCTTGAAAATCACATAAATTTAATGAATTTTTGGAAATATACGTTCTGAGCGGCAGGAAATGCTCTACAAGAGCGTCAAAAAAGTTAGCAAAATTGATGCCGAGTATGTATCCTTCCCTCGTGATTTTCAACCGAGACCCACAACTCCCATTTCCCGTAAAGTCACGCCAATAATATTTCAGTCACATATTCACATTTACTACAATTGGAACCTGACGTTATTCGGACAAAATGTCGAAGGAGAGAATGAGCTTTTCCTCTCAGAATTACCTTATTTTTATAAAGGTACAATCCAAATTACATTTGAAATAAACCCGCCGCCCTCAATACTGGCCTCTTTATACAAATGTTTAAAGGTTTGTTGAGGCCTGTCCACTCAAATTTTCTAATTTTTAGAAGATGATAACTGGCCAAGCTGTTCTACAAGAGCTCTATTGCAAATTCGCCTATAATATCGACATCAATCTGGGAAGAGAAATCGCAGTCGAGCATATCATTTTGGAGAAAATACTCGCGGATGACTGGCCGGTGTCAATCCATGCTTATCCAAGAGATTGCGGATTTCTATTTCTTCTCAGGCACCCTCGACTATGCCACTCTAAATTTGTCGGCCACTGGAAAGACGCTGATGATCTCGTCAAAGATTTCTGTGAGAAAAACCGTTCAACTCTGCCGTCTTTTGAGGGCGAAATTCGTAAAATGTTTGAGTAATCCGATCCATATCTATCATCTTTCAAAAAAGTGGAATTTGCTGCAAAATTTAATTTTGCCTTCTATTTTAATAAATATCATGCAACGTCAGATTTTGAAGGCAAAATGTTGAGGGACAGTAGCAGCATCCGTAAGATCTAGGCAGTGGTGCGACGCCCCTCGTAATTCCAACATTTCCATCGGTTTCTCTTCAAAAATGTCATTTGCCTAATTTCCCCAGAAGAAAAGCGATGTCGAGACAATTTTGACGAAATTTCGCCCGTTTGACAAGAATTGGACGAGTCAACTTGTCAACTTTTGGTCAAGTCGACATCGCTTCCGCTGGCAGTCAGTCTTCTCTCGTCTTTGGCATCCGGCGGTCGTCTCTTCCATCAGGTCATGTTATTTTTATTTTTATCAAAAATACTATTTTTACCCGTTTGACGGGTAGTTCTTTTGAATCTAAAATTATCCCACCAGGGAAAAGTTAGACGGCCAATAGGACTCACCGGGTGGCAGGCTCGCGCTTCTCGGTGGCCCTCGTTTTCGAGGTGTCCTGGCCCGGTTCTCCGGCTGTCGGCTGGTATCCTCTGTGTCCCAGTCTCACGTACTTCCATGTACAGTGTGTACGCAGCGGCCTTTTGGATAGCACAGATGGACCCCGATGCCAATAGGAGAACTGGAAGCTCTGCTTTCCTTGCGGGCTCTAAAATCCGACATCCAGTCGATTTTTTTGACTCATTTTTTGATCTAAAACTTGAAAAATTATCAAATTTTCTTTATTTCTATTGTAATTCAACTTCTCTCCTATGTGGTTTCAGACATGGATCAGGAAGTCGACTGGGCGCAGTGGAAATGGATCGACGATGACGAGATGAAGAGACAACACGTCACAGAATATACTGGGACGGTCAGTCATTTTATCGACCATTCTAATCAGACTCAACTTTTAGAAATGTTTACAAATTTTACTACACAAATTGACAAGTACATGACTAGAAATTACATTACTGTACCTACATTAATGAAAAATCCATTTTTCTTACTGGAAATTGCGAAAAATGGAAGCTATAAGAAGGCATGGCCAAGATGGTCAGTTATTCACCATTGCTTGTAACGTGATTCTTCTTTTCAGTAGCGTTTTAAAAGGCTCTAAAATGATGAATTTTAAACTGAACCACATGTTGTTTAATGGAAAATTTTAAAGACCCTTAAATTACTGGAGCGATATGAAAAGAAGCCCCTCAGACATTTTCAAGGTTTGTTTTTCCATCGACGTTTTGTGCGCCATAGTCTATGAGCCTGCGACAACCACAGTTAGACAGCCGATAGCTTTGCGTATTCATTGTCTCTTGCTTTTGTCTGAAATAACTGCAAAACTGTATCCATGTGCTGTACACTCAAAAACTTCTGTTTACTCGAATAATGTCGAATATTTTCAGGTGTAGTCCTCATCTTCTCATCAAATTCTTTTTTTCTTGCCGCCCCTTACCGAGACACATGGATATTTGAGCTGGAAAGGCTGGAATGGAAATTTTTTTACCCGGAGATTTATTTGTATTTTAAAAACCGAGGTCTGTTTTCATTTTTATTAGCCTACGGTCGCGAGAAGTCTCGCCGCCTTGACGGTGGACAGTTCATTTCTCACGACTGGGGCGGATCATCTCCGCGAAAATGTCGCTGGTCTGTTCCATCTGCTCGTTTCCAGGGGAGATGAAACGGAGCAGTGGCAGTTTCGCGCAGTACACACGGTCCCGCGAATTTTTTTGTTCATAATTTGGTTAATTTTACAGAGAACTTCTCGGGTTGGCAGAAAGAAGGCCAGTACAAAAAGACAACGAACACACACCAACAGGGCTTTTACGCCTGCGATGCGAAGAGAAAAACCGAGACGATTGGACGACCACGAGAGCAGCAGCGACACACGGTGAGCCATTGAGACACGTCGACCGAGGAGCTATGCCTGAATAACTGGTGAATTTTGAGAAAAAATTCTCAGGACCGTGTGTACTACGCGGAACTGCCACTGATCCGCTTCATCTCCCCCAGAAAGATGTTCTTCCAGAGCAGATGAAACAGACCAACAGCGTTTCCGCGCAGATGGTCACCGCATCCGTAAGAAATCAACTGTCCGCCGTCATCGCGGCGAGACATTGATTTCCTACGACTACCAGCTCATAAAATAACAACAAACCTTCATATTAAAAAAAATCCATTTCCCAGGTAAAAACATTGCAATCAAAATAGAGTTTTTGTGTGCCACAGCCTTTCTTTTCTCTTTAATGTTCCGTAATTCTAAGCTAATTACAATCACAATCATCATCAATTAAAATCCACCAATATTAAGCCATTTCTAAATGACACTGGAATGAAGATTTATATCATAAGAACGAAAAAAGACTGACCATCACCTCCGTTTCGTTCCATTTTCACTGATTTTTTAATAAAAATTTCAATTTCCCAGTAATCTAATAGGTCCAGCAAAACCCGTCTTATACTTGTCAAATAAAGACGTCATCGGTGTTCATTTCTAAACTACGAAACACATTAGAATAACTTGAAAGTGACTGACCGTCCCAGTATCTTCTGCGACACGTCGTCTCTCCATCTAGTCATCGTCGATCCATTTCCTCTGCGCCCAGTGGACATCCTGATCCATGCCTGCAACCACATAGGAGAGCAATTGAATTACAACGGAAATAAAGAAAATTTGATAATTTTTCAAATTTTAGATCAAAAAATGAGTCGAAAAGGTAGACTATTTTAGACCCTCCAAGGAAAGCAGAGCTTCCAGTTCTCCTAATGGCATCGGGGTCCATCTGTGCTGTTCAAAAGGCCGCTGCGTACACACTGTACATGGAAGTACGTGAGACTGGGACACAGAGGATACCAGTCGACAGCCGGAGAACCGGACCAGGACACCTCGAAAACGAGGGCCACCGAGAAGCGCGAGCCTGCCACTCGGTGAGTCCCATTGGCCGTCTAACTTTTCCCTGGTGGGATAATTTTAGATTCAAAAGAACTACCCGTTAAACGGGTAAAAATAGTATTTTTGATAAAAATAAAAATAACATGACCTGATGGAAGAGACGACCGCCGGATGCCAAAGACGAGAGAAGACTGACTGCCAGCGGAAGCGATGTCGACTTGACCAGAAGTTGACAAGTTGACTCGTCCAATTCTTGTCAACCGGGCGAAATTTCGTCAAAATTGTCTCGTCATCGCTTTTCTTCTGGAGAAATTGCTCAGATGATGTTTTTGAAGAGAAACCGATGGAAATTTTAGGATTGTCGTGTGCGTCACCGACATACCGACCCTTACGGGAGGTATGACGTTTTTAAACCCATTGAATACCCTAGTTCCTATAATTTTGCCAGATGGTTTATTGATAATGGCAGACACGATTTTGACATCTATCACTTTAAAATCTTCTGTAATCCAGCAATCAAGAGAGATGACAGGCAATGTCTTTCATGCTGGAGAATTTTCTCCACATATTCTTTCCAGGAAACTGGCGCTGAGAACATGCATATAACATTTTCTATTGGAAAAATTTGATTGTTTTTCAACCACATTTTTCCTTGAATTTAGAAACCAACTAGAAGCAGTTTACCATTGGTCAATTAGAAAGAGAATTTCTCTAAGTTTTCAAAGTCAGAGACAAATTTCACAAAAAGTATCTGTCAAAAGTTGTAGATAATTGGACAGCAGCTGAGGAGCTGCTAAATGACTTTGTTTTTAGTCTTGAAGGGGATTGTCGTTCATGGTTGAGGTCGTCCGGTGGGCCCTTAAAAAGGCTATCCATCAATTATTTGTAAAATAAATAAATTGTTCTTTTCTTCAGTTCCAATTTCCTTGTTTTTTTGGTAAATCCAGATGAATTAGGGTAAGCGGGTTTTATTGATTAGGAGTACAGAAGCCAGATTTTTTACAGTCTGTAGCTTTCAAAGGGATATTCGTCGGTTGGCGTCGTTTTTAATCAGTACGCTGGCCCAGTAATGACTACGGTGTTGAAGGAATTTATTTGGAAAATAGGCCAGTTTCTTCATGAAACATGGAATTTCCGATCGTCTGCAGAAGTCAAAATGGAACAGCCCTCTTTTCCTTATCTGGTTTGTTCCTTTCCTCCTGGAAAAACTTCTTCAATTTTAGTTTCATCCCCATGAGAATGGCAGCCAGCTTCCACTCGAGCTGAAAGTCCAGATAATCAGAAAGGTTTGATGTTTTATAAGCTCATAATTGTCCTTCAGATGTCAGCTGATACTTTTGTCAAAGTTCTTCGCAGTTCCAAGCTGGCCAATCAATTTATTGAAGAGAACAGGAAATACATTAAACGGTCATCTTGCTTTCTCGGTGCAGTCGAATATGTATTTTGCTATGTAATTTTAATTTTTACCTTTAAAAATCCCATTAATATTTAGGGAAATAAACAGCGAAATGGTATTTATTTTAAAAGGAATGGCAATATTTTTCTCGTAATTGAAATAAACCATGCAACTGGAAAAAATTCTTCCTGTTGGGAAGAAGAATTCATAAATTATGGATTAGAATATTTCCATTTGGAAAATCTGCATTATTCGGTATATTATAGTCTGTTTCAAATGGAAATGTCTCACTGCGCTACGGCGGGATTTCAATTTTTTGAAATTTGCAACAAAATTTATTTTTATAGAAATAGCACTTTTTTGGATTCGCCACGATTTATGCTAGTTTTTGTATTTTTTCGATAGATCAGAATTTTAGTAGGTAAGTGCAATAAAAATTAACATGAAAATAAGGGAGAAATTCACAGAAAATTGCATAAGCAAGAAAGCAAAATCGAGCATCTGACCCATCTAGACGGGCCAAGCGCTCTATCTAGATCGATTTAACCTTTAACCACCTACATATCCGTTTGAAACAGGCTATATTCTCGTGAATTAAATATTTTTTAGGGTGAAAAAGATACGCATAAGAATTTTCTAAGCGCATGTAAAAAGTATAACGTTCGCTGTCATACATTGATCTCATCTGAAGAAGATTTGTGCTTCTCTACAGTCGATGCCCTAAAACCAAGAAAGGTGATCTTTATGGAAAGAAGAATGGAGTCGTTTCCCAGTAATATTAATATCGTGGTAAGTAACGGATATCCGAACAGAGCTGGACAAGCCGCCAATTTGGAATAAACAAAGAATTCTAAAAGCAAAAACAAAGTAAAATTAATTTCCTTTGGTTGGATAAATAGGGAATAGGCAAACACAGAGTTTCGGCGACTCTGCAATTGCTAGTAATGTGCTGCCCCTGTTTAAATAGATGGAGAAAGGAAATTGGAACTGAAAAAAAATAGAAGAGGGACATTTGTTTGGTCGGTATCTCGGCTTTCTTGACTTGCATAGCCGGTAAATTTTGTAACATAAGAAAGCTTAAGGTCTCCTCTTTCTGGTTGTTTTTAAATTATTCAAACTAACTATGGAAGAACCAATATATCCACCCGCAGAGCGTGAGCTTCTCCAAAGAGAGGCGCCCAATGGCATTGGATCAATGGTCATATCTAGGGCTGTGCAAAAAAGTTTTTCACCTATTTTTTCTGAGATGTCAAGCGGATAGAGCATTGAAAGAGAAGCATTTTGGTATAAAAATTTTTCGATTTGGAGGCCATTTAAAATACCTATTTTACCTATTTTAGGTATTTTTACCTAAAACCCGGTTACGCACCTAAAATGCACCTATTTTAGCCTTTTTTGGAGATTTTTGAAAAGTAGCATGTGGAACACCCTTATGTATTTCTGGACATTCTGACGGGAAATGGTACATGAGGAGGGACCTTTTGCTATTTTCCAAAATTTCGATGTCATGTAAACTCGTCGATGTGGCGCATCCGGTTAGCGTTTTGACTGCATTTTCGACAATTCGGGTTCAATCCCGCGACTGCAAACTTTTTTGTCGTCTTTTTTCCAAAGGATCATTGAGCATTTTTGAAATTTGATGTTTTTCCAATTTTCTTGATAATTTCATGCTTCTGGTAGCTAAAAGGCATAAAAAACACTAAAAAAAGGCAGAAAACCGGTCATCCGCTCGAAATATCGACGATTTTGGCAACCTATTTCCACCTATTTTGCACCTATTTTGGCATTTTTTGGCACCTATTTAGGTACCTAAAACGCGATTTTTAAAACCTAAAATGCACAGCCCTAGTCATATCTGTTTCAGGCAAAATTACAATTGCATTACCACCCGACTGAAGACGAGGAGTACGCCACGTACATACTCACAATATTTGCTTCCTTCTACAGTGGCAAAATTCAAATAATATTTAAGCAACGTCCGTCACCTACAGCATTGGCAGCTATTTATCGATGCATAAAGGTTCGTTTTTTTTCAAATTTTCAAGATTTCCCTTTTAGAAAATGTTAAATGATCGAATTCCCTTGAAACAGCTGGAATGTGATATCAAAAGCTTCTGGCCAGTTTTTGACGAGGATCAAATTGGATTGGACAAATTCATAATTATCGAGAAGATCGAGAACCGTTTCCCTGTTTCGATCGTCGCATTTCCAGCAAGGAGAGGATTTCTCCTCCTTCTTCGTCATGGTCAATCAATCCTTTCTAAAGTTCTGGATAACCACAGAGATGTTGATGGACTAGTCGATGATTTTGGAGATCTAATACTTGGTCAACATCAACAAGTAGAGTTCTCAAAAAGACATCTACCAGGCATGAAAGCTTCCTATCGCGAGGCAATTCGCATTTTCCTTGAATCGCATGCCATTAGTTCCTCATAAATCATTTTGTATGATTAAAGAACTTCTTTGAGAAAGTGAGAAAATAAAATTTAATCGATTTTTTTATCCCTTATTGATTATTGCTGTCATTTGCTATCGATTGAGAAGCAGACACTGCATTTTGCATCCCTGCTGTTTTCCCATCTACCGGCAAGAATGGAGCTCACCTTTCCCTATCTTGTAAGTTTCTAGCACGTATTTGAGGGCCAGTTTTGTGATTTGAAGTCGGGCACATTCATACCCAAGAAAATAAAACTAATTTCCAAATAAAAATAAGAACTTATTTAAAGTTTCCATCTGATGACGTCGATCAACAACGCCGCATTGTTCCACCATATCTACGGATCAAAATTATTCGAAAGGTAAGTTTGCAGTGGATTTTTTAAATGAGAAAAATGTCTGTCAGGCGTTTCTGAACAAAGACAACTCATGACACTTAAAAAAAGGAGTAAAAAAATGCTCTGATTTAATTCTTTTCTTCAACTGGATTCAATACGACCGCTTCAGGAATCTCCACTTCTTCTGTTTTCCCAGTGGTCTTCCAGCACAGTACAATTTGGGCAATGGTTGCCAAGACCAGGAGTCCTACACAGAAGTAGAAAGTCGTTTGCATAGGGAAATGCTAAATTTCATTCATAATTCAATTGAGGTGTTAAAACTTACATTCAATAAAATAAATATGACTATGATATTCAATCCAATCCTGAAGAGGTTTATTATCGTGGTTCTGGCCTCTTCCGGTACATATGTTCCTCTCATTTGTCCCATTGATGGCCAGAATAAACCGATACAGCCCTGGAAATCAGCGATAATCCAAAAAACTGGTTGCAATTACTTCATAGATTAGGAAAGCGGCAAAGACGGCGTAGACATTGTTGGGAAGAATTATGGGAGTCAGCATACACAGGGCTGCGATTGCCAAAATATATCTAAATAATTCTTTAAAGGGAAAATATTCCAATTAAATGGGTGATAAATGCTAGAAGAGACTGGCTGTGGTGTAAAGGATTGGCAGGCAGACCGTAGTAAAATGGTCGAAGGACTGAATTTGTACTCCAAAATTTGTAGGTTTAATACCCTAATTTGTTCAAAAGATTTTTGGCAATATCCTGTGTACCAGCAGCCGCCTAGCCACGGATTCTGTTTAAAACTTACCTCATGAATGCCTCAACACGGCAATACTTCGACAAGACTTTGAAGACGAGGGATCCGAGTGACATAGACACCATGTACCCGGAGAAAATATATCCATAGGGCATTTTCGAAGTTCCATAAGCTTGGACCAAAGCTGGAGTCCATTCCAAGACGAAGATGTACATGGTTCCTTCAAAAAGTCCTTGGATCAATCCGAGGCAAATTATAATAGGACCTAAATATCTCAATTTTAAAAATTGAAAGGGTGACCTACTTTTTCGGATGTGCGCAGCAGCAATTTTAAATGATTTAGCGAAGGAACCGCTGTGACTTCCATAATTTTCTGTCCAAACGAAGGCAGTTAGAATCATCATGGCTACCAGGAAAACAATGGCGATGTTGAAAGGACCACTAGAATTATTTTTATTAGAAAAAAAGGAAAACCTACGTGTATCCAAGGTGATCCGCTGCATGATCAGCAGCAATTCCACAGAGCATAGCGATGATAGAATTAAGAAGGGCGGCATTACTGAAGAGGACACCAAGGAGATCGGGAGAATATTTTTTCTGGAAGATGCAGGATCGTTTTGGGACTTGTGGGGATAAAACGGGGCCATCGGGTAGCTGAATGGCTAGAAAAGGTCCCGGGTTCAAGGTTTTCATGGCAAAAATAAAATTACTCACATGCAAATGTTCGGCACAAACCCAGCTCTCGAAACAGGAAAATAGAAGACTAGTAGCAATTCCACCACAAATTCGACCGGCCAACAAAATCCAGAAATTGTTGAAATTTGCTGCAGCACAGGTGCCACAATACAGTACAGCATAGAGGATGCAGAACTTCTTTCTTCCTCTAAAAAAGACGGCCTATTTTTGTCGAAGTATCCAAAATTACAGTTTATCCGCCACAGAGCCAATTACCGTCCCCAAGAAAAGACTCGATGTGTAACCACAAACAAAGAGGAAATTAATCTGGGATTTCGCCAGGCCATAGGAAGCGTACAGGGCGTAGACATGGGGTCCTTGTAGCCAGTCGGCTACTGAAAATTGGTGTGTAAAACAGAAAATATGTCTCCTTACCAACAGCGAGGCCATAAATTAGGAAATATCGGGCTTGAAAGAGTTGAAATTCTTTTCCGACATCTGCTCGTTTTGTTCCGATCCATCTGAACCCATTTTTTGCTATTTTGGTTATGGGAAACTCACGTAATTATGTAGAGAATGGCAGCAACGAGAAGAAGGCCGAAAAATATTTGGGGGAACATATTGAAGAACTTGGAGATCAAGGAGACTGGAAAAGTGCTAATTTTATTCGAAAACTGGTTGCCTCGAAAATTGGAAGATTTAAAAGAAAACTGACATGAAAATGTAACAAAGAGTACACAGATTGACACTGCGGAAAAGATTATGTGACATGTAAATGGGCGAAATAGCTGTCCATGGCACCGGGAACTGCCAATTTCGGATATCTGGGTGGTCTTTACAGAGAAAACCAGCAATAAATTGGAAAAATGGCCAGACACTGGGAAATGTGATGGATGATATTACCCGCTTATCAGTACGAACAGTGCAAAAAGAAGAAGGTTCCCCGCCAGTTGCCAGGCAAGGTCACCCATGTCAACGAATATGACAACTGGAAGCGGCGGGTTACTGGAAAATTACGCAGGGGTAGAGTACATTTTTCCTTTTTACCTAGGGAAATTAGTAAATTACCCAAAAAATGGACAGTAGATCGAATTCCGCACTGGAACGCCAGGGGATTTTCACCATTTTAATCGCATTTGTCGCTGTTCGAACGGATTAATATTTTTTTAAACAGAATTTGGTAGCCACAAAATGTTTTCCAAGGGGAGAAATAGGCACTTTGGGAACAAAAAGGTGTGAATTTGAATTTCCTCCCAAATTGACTGTAAATTACGGAAACTGAGGACATTTCTAAGAAGACATAATCCAAAATCTTAAATTTATCCATTCAATATTTTTAATACATTTTCATAAATAAAAAATACAGCTGCGTTTACGACGAAACCTCTGACTGCCAGGGCAATTCCTCCTCTATAAAAGGCTCGGTAGCCCTCTTCCTTCCATAATTGCTTAGCCACTTGGAGAAATCTTCTAGAAATTAAAATTATTCCTATTTTTTCCGGAAAGTTACCTCTCTTTTCCACTTTTATCAGTCTGTATTTTATTCTTAACAACTTCTAGAGGACAAATTGACCACCAGCAAATGGTACCGGCTGTCCCTCCCCAAAATATTTGACTCAGCAGCTCATTATGCTGCTGACGACGGGAATATCGTAAACCTAATTCGTAGACGGGAATGTAATATGTATAACTGATGGCATCTCGCATAAAGAAGACTGTACCGCCCTGAAAGAACTCATTTAAATGGAAGTTTACAGTACCTTGAATAGTCCACGAATTCCTTCTGATTGGTAGATTTTCTTGACACAGTCCAATGGACCTCTGTAGAGATTGCTGGCGGGCTTTCCTGTGGAATATTTCTCCTTTTGGACCTGGAAAAAGCTTAAAATTCGAATAAAGATCAATTTTCACTGAGTACTGAAAGACTCAACCTGTAATCTTGTCTTCACCAATTCCACAGGAATAGCCGGCCCAATATTCAACATTGTTCCACACATACTGGCCAATATTATATCCGTCATGGGGAGATCCTTCCTCGCCTGGATGTTAGACTCCCCCGGATGGAGCAACTTCAATCCCAGACCATATCCAGTAAACAATAAGGAGTTTAAAACCCCGCAAGTTAGAAAAGGGCCCCAGAGGCCTTTATAAAGACCGAAAATCTACAAATTTTGTGTATAGATGAACTAAAAAAGGCACCGATTCTTCCTGGAACGTCCTTCTGGCGCAGTCGAGAATTCCAGAATAGCCATGTATCGTTTGAAGACGTGTCTTTATTGTGTCTAAAGGATGGCCGATAAGTAAACCGCTCCCTCCTGCAATTTTCAGGGGAATATGAAATAAAATTAGATTACCAGCAACCCAGCCAGCAATAAAATCTTTGTACATCCAACTGTCGGCACTTTTCAGGCAGATATTTTAATACCAAAATGTAGCCCAAAACAAAATAAGATGCGGTAGGTCGACGAAGAAATCCAGGAGCTCGTAAAAGAAACCAGACGGACTGGCAGCCCCATCAACCCTTATCTGACAGGAATTGCACCTTTAAAAGCCAATTCCCTCTTTATCAGGAAATAACACCAAAGAACAGAACAGAAAATATTACCGTAAATACTCGGTTAGTGGCGCATGTAAACTGCTCGACCAAATTACTTCCAGAATATTATAGAAAGCATTATTACGAACGAGTACAATTATTTTTACTAGATATTACTGTATTTCATCTTATTTTTAATTTTGTAACACTCATAATTTACTCTATAATATTCTAGAAGTAATTTGGTCGAGCAGTTTACATGCGCCACTAACCGAGTATTTACGGTATATTTTTCTTGAAAATTTACAAATTCGCCGGTGAACTGCGCCTTGTCGCCTTCTTGACTGCTTGTCGTCGTTGTTCCAATTGCCTCTCCGCCTCGCTTACAAGCTGCGCTTCATCAAAACTTGTAGAAATAAGATTATGAAACATTTCTCCACGAGGATTTGTAGCCGAAGTGGAGGCCTAGATTTGTAGAATTAGTTGGAAAAATTAAAGGAAAACTCACAATTCTGTCAGCTGCTTCTGTAATCATTTTCTCATTTCTGTTGATTATTTTATCCGCGGCTGCTTGGATTTCAGTTTCTTGAGATCTTTGCTGGGTCAAGTTAAAAACTAAAAAAGGAAAAAGTTTTTAAAATTGGAGAAACTGACGATCGGTGACTTTTGTTCCCGGCTCCGGATTGGCATTCACAATCAGCTCAGCAAAATCCAAAGGAAGGGGAGTTGGCCTGTGGGATTCAGGGCAGAGATTTTCTTCAACCCATGCCCAGTTCATTTTAAATTTTAGAAAAGACGGAAGTGAATAGAAGAAAAGGAGAGATGCGGTGAAATAAAGTCGAATTTTGAATTACCGCTTGTACGTAAAAATGACGCGATGCTGCGTACTCAACCAACCGCTGGTAGAATACAAAAATTGAGAGATGAATACTGTACCGTAAGACATCTTCGATCTACAGGTACTGTTGCGATTTGAAGATTTTCAGAATCCGAAGACTGGATGTCGTTTGTGCAATTTCGTCAAAATGTCCAAAACTTCTCGCCAAGTTCATGTTTTATCACGTTTTCATCGGGTTTTTAGCAGTTTTTACCATAAAAACCAGGAAGCCGTCAATTTATTTATTCGATCAATTTCTTCGCTTCAAAAGCGGCTGGTCTTCTATGCATCTTTTCTATGCTAGTTCGTTCTATTTTTACCCATTTTTTTACTCAATTTTCCATCAATTTTAACCAAAATTACCAATTTCAGTTCTGTTTTTGGTGATTTCCTCGACTTATATGGAAGAGATGGCCGGCAATGACGAGGGGAACGGCGATGGAAACTCGCAAGATAATCAAACTGCTATAATATTGAATGTGTCGACTTCAACTGTGGAGACAATGGAAACGACGACGATGGAAATGACGACGATGGAAACCACGACGGCAGAAACGACGACGATGGCAACGACGATGGCGGAAACTACGACGGAGGAAACTACGACGATGGCAACGACGACGATGGCAGCAGATGACGAGACGACAACCATCAACGATATTTCTCCCAGTACTCCAGAACCTACCATTGTCGATTCTACAACTTCTGTCGATACGTCAGCCGCCCCAACTGTCGCTGCTTCTAATCAGACGGAACAGCCATCTTCTACCACGAGCGCTTTCAACGTAACCTACGATGCCCCTCATTTGATCCGCAATGCGAGTGACATCCCTACGACGTCCACTCCGAGCCATAAAAGGGATAAGCAACTCTGGCAGATTCTATTCTATTCGTCAATTGGCATGTCAGTTGCCGGTCTGGCTGGTACTGTCATTTTTGGCGTGGCAATTGCTAGGAAAGGTCTTTGTCATAAGAAAAAGAAAAAGACCCCAGTGAAAGAGGAGAGTTCAACTGGCACAACTGTTTCTATGGCTGATATCAGCAAGGGTGAATATTCTTCGAAAGCTATGTAAATCTTTTGAGAGAATAAAAAATTTTAACGGAAATGTGTCAAAAAAATGAAAAGATTGAAATCGGTTTCCATTTGCTGTTCTGAATCTCTGAAAACGAGAAATCTCGAGATCGAGACAGAAAATTTCCTTGCGATCGCGTTTACCAACAACTTATGCGATTGAGAGCTGGAATCGCTGATCTATTTCCCAGTTCTTGGCATCATCTAATAGCTCTTTTTCTGCTCTACAAGATGATATACGCATCTCTGTACGAACATTGCAAATTGTGCCAATCTTCGACTGTCTTCTGTGGCTCACTGAGTGATTTTAACTGGCTCTTCTATTTAATAAATGATTCTCTGACTTCCATCCACCTGGTCAAAAACCTTCAAGAAGTAGCATAGCCATGACACCGGTTTGAATTTGCAATTGGGCACTAGTGAAAAATTGATGGCTCGTGTGAATGAATCAACTAAGAAGTTTGCAGTGTTTCTCTCAATTTTCTTCAATTTCCCCTTATTTTCCTGCCTTTTTTTATAAATTAGTAGGTCATTGAAATAATCCGCTCGATTAGGTCTTCTTTTCGCTGGCATCACCTGATCACTTGCTTTTTTCCCAGTCATCTCTGGCTATTCTCGTTATATAATTTGATCAGCATCTGCATCAGAGAGGATAATCGGGATGAGTTCTAAAAACAGAAAGATTTTGCCTTTTTGCCCTCATCTTCGACGTCTAGCCAGGCAACTATGACAATGTCACATAATACGTTTTACGCAAATAATGGATGACTATTTCATCTGCTGCAGAAAAAGTGCAGGAAATGAAAAGAGGAAAAGGAGATCGAAGTATGAGGATTTTAAATGTTTGGGCAGGACCTCGAGAATTCACCGTTTTCTCTTTCATTGTTGCTTTTATTCGGTAGTTCTGCCTCTCCACCTGTTCCTCTTCGCCCTCCTGTTCGCCCCCGTCGTCAATTTCTTCCCGTCCTGTCATCTAGCCATTTGTTATCCATCTCTCTGCGCTATCTGGTAAGAACATCTCTCTCCTTAGTCCCATAGTGCGAATTAATGATGAACGGCGGGGAAAAAGGACACAAAAACTGTCTGATAATCAGATTTTTGTGTATTTTCTAATCCCCAAGTTCCTAGGTTTACTTTCTTCTACTTTGCAAGGGATTTATGACATATGACGAGGGTGGAAGATTAGAATCCCCGCTCAGATGAGGATCAGAAAAAGACAGAAAGCAAAAGCTGAGATTGGGATCAGCTGCTGAGGGAGGGTATCAGCACCAAAAAAAGCGGTCGGTTACGCAGAGGTTCGACGTCTACGCAGGAATTAAATTTATGTCTATTTTAAAACGGAATTAATGTATTTTTTATGGTAACGCAGTCGACATCCTCGACTTGTCGAAAGTCAGAAGAAAGTCGACTGGAATCTCTCGACGTCGACACTTCGAATGGACAAGAAATATCTCGGATTCCTAAAGTTTTAGTAAAATTTACTTTTTCCCATGGTCTCTAGCAAGTTTCTAAATGCCTCGTATGTTTTTCTTTAAATAATTCGCAACAGCCACTTCCATATCTCATGGCTGCCGCTGCCGTCTAGTCCCGGAACATATCGCTTTTACGCGACTTCCCCGTTTGGTCCTCTCGATGTTCTTGGTGTATCTTTTCTTCCATCGTTTCTAATGCGCTTCATCTCATCATAATTGCCTTGGCCAATCATATTTATTGAGGTCTCCAATGTGTTGCTCTTTAAAGAAACGAAGAACCAATTGCTTGAATACTTACGGATTCATTGAATCCATTTAAAGGAGGGGTAAACATGGCTGCCAGTTATCCTGTGTTCTTCGCGTTTTTGTTTCACGTCTGCAATGATGTGCGTAAGCCCCAAAGTCATGTTTTATAAATCGAGCCTGATGTCCGTTCTTGGAGTCACTGCAGGAAATTAATTCAAGAGAGAAAATTCATTGGTTTCTCATTAATGAACTTTTAAAGTCTAGGAACAGGGTAGGAAAACATGAAGCCCTTGGACAAATGACCGATTTTTGATAGCTTCAATTGTCCCCCACTTCCTCCTTTTTTTCAGAGATGATCGAAAGTCGAAAATGGGTTATTTTTGACTCTCCTAAAGGACTTCTATTGTTTCTCCTTTGCTGAAAAGAGTTCAATGACCAGATATCCGCTGGCTTTTGCAAAGCTCAGCTTAAATTTGTGGATTTTTAGTTTAAAAATATGTCCTGGATTCATATTCCGTCGTGCCTGAGCGGCGTAAGGTTCTCGAACTCTTTCAATTAACTGATTAATATTCCGTCGTTTTGAGACCCACTGGCTGTTTTATAAGCTACAGCATATTTCATATTATCTCCAATAAGCTGAGTGCCTAGATTACAGTCTGCCTGTTCCCCACATTTTTTCATTCCTTGATGGAGCATTATCTCCTCTATTTTCCGCTTTTTTCGGAGTACAATCGGCTTTTCTTGCCATGTCTAACCCCCTGCCCGACAGTTATTTTCCGGCGTTTCCTACGAGATACATTCTGCAGCTCCTGAATCCGTGCCCTTTTTTTTCTATTTTCCCCTCTCTGTGTGTCACAGCTATTTTCCATCTAATCTTGTACTTTTCCGTCAGTATACAAGGCTCGGATACCAATAGCCCGAATACATAACTGCTGTTCGGAGCCACAGGCTGAAAACAAACCAAGGAGCAATTGCCCTGAGATCTTCTCTCTTCTCTATTGCTTTTTTACTTCCAGTAAACACTCTTATTGGAGCGAGAGGGAGGATTCCTTTAAAAATTGCTTGTTTGTACTTTTCGCCCCGTTCTTTTCGTTCTTTTCTATCGCCCTCGTTCAAATTTCATTATCTTCCAAATAATCACAGCTGTTGCAAGTCAGCTAATTTAACTTTTCACATTCATTCCACAATTTCCCACCTGTTTCTAATTGCCAATCCCCAAGAATTCGGGAATTTATCGCTTGTTTTTAGCTTCCGAGAGAGAATTTAAAACATCACAAGAGAGTGATGCGATTAGGTTTTCATGGGGAAGAAGATAAAAGAACAGGGACGAGGCAGCTTTTGCAAAACAGCTGGCAAAGCGAGAAAGAGATCAACGGCCGGAAGAGAGCAGAGCAGCAGTCAAATTGTTAGTCTCGTACACTTTTTATTACCTGTTTTTCGAGAAATTCCTCGATTTTCACCGGGTTTTTGATTTCCAATGGTAAGAAAAAGATCTTTTTATTTGAAAATTTAAAAGCCGAGAATTTTAGCTCTAGACAAGGGTTTTTAGACCTGAAACCAGCCAGATTCCCATGTCTCATGGACCATTAGCCTCGACCGATCAGAAAACATTGGATAAACGTCTTCAGACTCCAGAAAAACTCATTTACTAGGATTTCTGTCTATTTCTGTGCAGGAAAATTAGGAGAAACGGCTGGAATATGAAAAATGGTCCTAAAATAAGGATCTAGACCCACCAGAAAACCAAAATGGTCTAAAACCCTTCCCAAACCCTTCAATCCACCCTTGATCAAGAAAATACTATTTCTACACATTTTCTCTGACTTTTTTTTGTTATGCCAGCCCCTAACTTTCCCTACTGACAGCCGTTTTTGACTGGAACAACGCGCTGTCGGTCAGTTGGGTGGCCGCAGGACGCCTGTTTTTGCGATCTCGTCTAGTGTGACGCTTGTTCATTGCCTCCTCCTCTCCCCGTTCCATTCAAAAAAGATGCCCACTTTTGCAAGTTGATATATGCTAGAAATTAGTCTATTATTCCTCAAAAGGGTAGGGGAAAGGGACTGGGGAAAGCTCGAAGGTCAAGGACATTAGTGTTGCAGACGGGAAGAAAAACTTCCCTTAGTGGTGAAGGAAGAGGAGATGGACACAAGTGTCTAGGGGGAAAGGGAGGAAACTAGTTCAAAGAAGAAGCAAACAGAAGTAGTTTCAATCAAACAGACGTGTTTTTAATGCCTCTTTAAAGAATTTAGCGCCTACTTTGATAAATAAATCGTAAATTTCTAGGAAAAGGTCAAAGGTCCCGCTAAAATTAGCAACGGAGCGCTTTTACACGCTGTTATTGGCATCAAATGATCTAAATAAACCCACCCTACTGTTAAAGGTTTTTAATCTCAAGGTTCTTAATCTGCCACTATCCATAACCCCGTTTTCCTCATGTTTCCCTGATTCAAGCAGCTTCTTTGCTACTCCAAAGTACACATCTCTTCCATTTCTTTTCTCACGTTTTTCTCTTTATTTTTCTCGGAAGCATAAACTACCTGCTTTTCCTCGTCAGCTCTCTGATCCGCATCCCTCAAATCCCCAGGTCTCAGCTATTTGTCCGTGTGTTGTTGCGTGTAATTTATCCATCGTGAGAGAGAGACGTGCACGCATTAAATTCATGAATCAAATCCTTTTTCCTTCTTCTTTTTTCTCTGCCGGCCGTCTAGAGCCAAAGACCAGCTTATTAGCAAGGAGCCTTTTCGGCCTCCGATGTCATTACTGCTGCCTAAAATATAATAAAATCTCCTCTTCTTTAGGAAGAAGCAGCTCAAAAAAGGAGGAAGTGTCGAGAATCGCGTTCCAACGGGGCTATTATCCCATTTTAAATGAATAGGCGGCCACCAGCGACGCCGGAAAGGGAGCATGTCCTTATGTACTTTCAGACGCCGATTCCGCTTATAATATTCTAGTTTAAATTGGTAGAAAACGGGCAAAAATAGCAGAAAATGGGGTACCTTCCACCTGGATGGATCCAATGACCTCGAATGAGCGGCTCTTTATAAGATTTCCCGCTTTTTATAAAGTCAAAAATCCCTGGATGTCCTCTTCTTCAAGGTTCACACATCGAAGTTGTTATTCGTACTGGGCGCGAGGTGGAGAAAAGTCGAATGGACTAGCAATGAGGCAGAGCAGAAAAATGTTTTTCGTCTGTCGCCCGATCTCATCTGTTCTTCTTTCTTTTGACCGATTCCAAGTGCACCGCGATCCTCTCGGCCATTGTATACAGTGAAATACCAGTTTCCAGCGGGGGAGTACAGTGCGAAAAGCGAGAGAGGAAACGATTCAACGCTGGGGAAATGTCCGCGTGTAGCCTTTACACGGCCATTTAAACAGTCAATTTTTATGGTCACTGTATCACGAATTTACTCTCGTAAATAGTTGAGAATCCCGCAATTTGTATGAATAATTTGAAACTCCTATAGGACCGTCACACTTCAACGACCCGGTATCTTTTCGAGATCCCTGAGTTTTCCTTTAAAGAAAGTTTACGGGCTAGGAGAATTTAGGTAAGCCGCAACCCGGCACCAAAATTCAACTTTGATCTTTCCCCTCTTTTTTCCTCATTCTCCCTTGCCGCCGTCTCTCACCCTTTCTACCTTTTTGAATTTTCTATTGTTTACTATAAATGCCTCTCTCCGTGTGTTATTCTCTCCCCGCCATATAGACTCTGATGTTCCAGGGAGAAAGCTGATTAGTCTCGTTCTTTTTTTAAACGGGAAACGAGATTAAATAAAGAAGAAAATCCCCCAAAAATAGGATGTAGAAGTGGCGCCCTCCTCCCCATCTCTTCCTTCCTAATTGCGGGGGTCGGAAGCCGATTAGCATGAAGTAATTGCACCCACCACGGGGCTCCGTTGGAGATTACAAACATAACAACAAAATGATTTAATAAGAAAAAAAAAGAGAAATATTTGTTGGTCCCTAGACTTTTGGCGAGTCTCCTCCTGTCTCTCTCTAGTAAGCAGTTCAGTCAACCCGACATCCGCGGAAACTTGTTTTGTCCGCCCGTTTCGAACTCTCAAAGTTATTACGAGAAAAAGATCTCTCTCCCTTTGCAAAGTACCCAGGGGCAATATATTTAAAGCAGAAGAAAACACACACTTTCGTACGTCATTGAAGATGCGTGTTGATGATGCTTGGCGGGCAACAGAGACGGGGACAATCATTCCTCCCTAGAGAAGATTAGGCTTACACTTAGACGGAGAAGAGGATCGCGGATATTTTTGGGGAGGAAAATACGATAAATATAGAAATTTGAGCTGCTTGAATATATTTTTAGGGGGTCAAAATGCTGGAAAATGGCATCAAAACATAAAATTGTGGAGCTGGCCGTCCCGAATTTTTTTTTAATTTTTGGGTAATGCTGATTCATGTTCAAAAAACTTCTTTGCTGCCAGAAATCCTATGACTGGATGATCATAAATATCCAAAGAAATAAAGAGAACACTTCTGGTGCAATAGATTTTCCCGATATTTTCCTGTCGACGCACAATTTTATGGCTACAGGGCGATTTGTGTAAAGAACCCGACGATTTTGGACAGAACTTTGCGTTAATTAACCCAAAATCTTGGAAAAACACCCCGATTTTTGGCCCCAACAAAGAATTTTCAGGCTCTTCTCATCACAATGTTCCCGTTCATCCGCCCTTTATTTTGACCCCCGTCTGACACATCTCACCCCCTCTCGCAGCCACATCTGTCCTCCTAATACACGTGCTCAATCACAGCTTGTCTTGTTGGTCGTCACTCTTCCAGCCGGTGTCAGTTTTCTACCGTTTTTGTGCCCCTTTTCAACTTTTTCTGAAATTCACACCTCGCCCCAACAAGAAGTAGGCGGAAAATGATTAGTGGTCAAAACGGCAGCTGCTTTTTGGAACACGGCTGAAAAGAAATGAGTTTGAAGGCTATTACACACACTGGGCGATATGGGGCTAATGCCATTTCTCCCCCTTGAAGAAAACTCTTTTATGGACTGGCTTCTTGCCCGTGCGAGAGGAAGCGCCGGCAGATGAGGACAGCCAATCACTTTCCCTTTTAGAAAACCGCTCGCTCGTTTTTTTGTCCCAGTCTTCTTAAATGACACGTGCACGCGATTTAGAAGAAGGATAATTTATTGGTTCCGACAAGGGAACGACGAGAAAAGACGAGAACGGGGGAAATATATAGGCTAATTGAATATTCTCACCTGCCGAAGAGGAAATTAGGGTTCCTGATTACAATCTGGGAACATGAACGGGGGAACACTGGGAATAAATTTCACAGAAGGCTATTTTCTTGAATTTTCATTTAGGAATCAGAAAATCGGATATTTTTGACTCCAAATGTCCAGAAAAACCTGAAACTCCCTGCAAAATTTCCAAAAATTGCTCAAGAATTTCAGGAATTTCTGAGAATTTTGTATGATTCCCAAAAAATCCCGGCTCCAAGAGCCCTCAAAATTACCTAAATTCCCGGTTTTCACGATTTTCATAGAAAATTTAGAAATTTCCCCGAAAAATTCCAGAAGTTCCCCCGATTCCTTTTCCCGTTCTTCAATTTGTCGCGTTTTTCCCCTTCTCCTCTTATCTTATCATCCCCCTTCGTCCATTTAATAGGAAGCAACAATAATCATTCTATTTTTTTTAATCTTTTTATCCCCCGTTCCATTCTTTCCACGACGCCGACGGCGCTCAGTCTTGTTTTCTTTTCCGCTGCTGTCAGCATCAAACACAGCAGGCCCATGAACTATGTTTATCTTACGGTAGTCAACTTGTTATGGTTTTTTATCCAGGATACTACTAATCCGTTGGATCTCCCTGAGCGGCGATTAGCGACAGACCTCTTGAGCCGGCCAGGACATGGATTGTATCCAATTGAGGCGGCGGCTGTTTGCTCTGTTCACATTATGGTCGGAGAACCATTTGGCGAACCCCCCGTAAAATCATAGCCAGAAGAGGGGGAAATGCTGTTATCTCGTTATGTCTCTGAGACGAGGTTGATTTGCATGTTGCGAACATTTCCGCCTGCACATATAATGTTGTCTCTTGGTTGTCTCTGCAATTTTAAGACAAAAGGGATGACATGGCTGTGATTCAATGCTCGGCAGCCCTTTTTTGATGCGCAAGGTCAAAAGGTTTTAGGCGAGCGACGGGGGGCCGGCTGGCGGGCGGACAGATGAACGGCGGAACTAATGTGATATATCGCGACACATGGCGCCCCCTACCTGGGTGGAAATTAGCTAAACTTTGGACACTGGTTTCTATCGAAGAAACATTGCAAACAACAAGCTTTTGAGCAGTATTTTTGTCTTCTTTGAAGATGTTTACAAGCAATTTTTCTCTCGATTTCAAACTTGCTTGACAACAAGGAGACACCCGGGAAATTGTCACCAGTGGGTTCTTTAAATGGGCTTTTGAACCCGGGAAATACAATTCAAAACAATCATTTTCCATGAGTTTAAAATATTTGCCGGTTAAAAGTTGATTTAAACTGAAAATTCACGATCTTCCCAGCCTCTGCGGTCCTCTTCCCTCTATGGAACCGTCCGCCGTCTCTCTCTTACTACCTGACTCATTGCTCAAAGCTTCGTCACTGGCCTTTTTTTCCTTTTTCTTCGCCGTCCATTCAAGAATTTCAGGCCATGTTTTAGTCGCGTTTCTAAAGGTTAAAATAATACAAATCCCTGCCCCCTTTCCGTCATCGGCGGTCCCTCTCTCCCCACTCTCGCTATGAAATTTAATCTGCAACTGAAAACATCAGCCACGTTTGCTAGTCATTTTTAGAAAATGGACTGCACTTCTGGGACTTTTGGCCACTATCTTCCGCGTGTGTGTCACCCGGCGGTCCCCCATCTCCTTCCTTTCGTCTCCTTTATAAGAGTGTGTATGTGTGTCCTTTTGCACTTTGATTACTCAATTGTATGCGAGCGGGAGAGCGAAAATAATGAATAACGAATCAGAAAAATGAGGAGAAGGGGAGAAATGAGGGCAATAGAGAGAGAAAGTATGTGGAAAAATGTACTTCTCGATGTTTTCTTTGGCTGTCTGGAGTGCAAATTCGCGGAATTTTTAAAAGGCTGGCGGGAAATTATAGTTCCTAAGGGTCCTGGAGACACTTTTCTCTTCTAACTTATAGAAATATTTAAAGAACAAGGAGGCTTATTAGGAATCCGACAATTCGCTTCGCACCAAAAAGTCAATTTCAAATCTCTCAGGATCCGAATTTTGAGCAATTTTTAAAGCATTCCACCTTTAAAATACCCTGCTTTATGAGATATTTTAAACTCTTTAAAGCTTGCTCCCCTCCCCCTAATTGCCCCTTGCAATTTCCTCCCTTTTTCCCGCCGTTTTTTTACTCAACTTCCTGCTCCCGCCTGCAACGGAATCCCCTCAAGTTGCACTCATTAAACCATTGACCCTTTCTGTGACAAATAGCCGTTCACATAGTCCCGATCCCCTTTAAAGGATGTGGTGTCGCCTCTCCCCTTCTTCCTGGCTGACCCCCTGGGGAGATGCCGTTCATGTTGTGTGCGTAGACGTGTCTCATTCTCCCCCGCTGCTTTTGAACTCCAGATGTCAATTACTGGGATAAAAAAACGGGAACTCTGATTATTTGTAGAAGGCGCCCGCTGACCTACTTCGATGTTACCGTTTCGACCAAATTGTTGACACTCGAAACAGTAGAACGACCCCCGAAAGAGAAAAGCGAGGCGATCAGTTTCGTTACGCAAGCTCAGGTCTCCCCTCTAACACTCGGCGAGCGGAGCGACCTCTACACTCTCTTTTATTCAAAAAGACATACCGCGCCCGTCAAGTGGCTATTAGTCATTGTCAATGGGAGAGGATGCGAAAAGAGACATAAAATCATACTCTGGAAATTAACGGCAATCAAAGATTTTAGACAATTTCCCTGTTCGGCTGCTATTTTTCACTTCAGTCACAAGTCCATTTCGGCCGCCCAGGCAAAGAACTGCTGACAAATTGGCTCCAGTTTCTGTTTTTAGTAGAAATGTCTGGGGGAAAATTGAAAGTGTGAGAAAAATTGAGACTTTTCTATTTAAAAGAGTTTTTAAAAGAGAGCCCCTCTCCCAATGGGCCAGTGCCCGCGTCCTCAAGATGACCTTGTCCCGGTCAATCCAAAAGGCTGCCAAGAAAGCCACCTGCTGGTGCCTCATTATGATTGCCAATTTGAAACATTTTCAATGAGAAGTCGGCTCGGGTTTCCTTTTTGTGTTCGGGGGGAGGTGATCTCTCGGGATTTTAGCACCCTCAAGGGATCATAGCTCAAGTTCATTTAACGCCGGGCTTAAATATTCTACTTCCTATTGTATTTTCCCTTTTTATTTTGTCATTTCTCTCCGGATAAGTCCCCCCATCCGCCACCACTCCTAGCCATTCAATCGGCGATCACGATTAGATTTCTATCGCCTCGCCGCGCATCACAGTCATACAAGAATCATAAGCAGTCCCTTCTCTCTTTTTTATTCTTTTAAATCCCCTGAAAAATTGTCATTTCCCGCGAACCTACGGTGGTGCGTAAAAAGACATGCCGCCACCCTCAGCCACCACCTGTTTCCACCCGCGCGCGAGCCTTTGACCATCGCATTTTAACTACCACCCGATCATAAAATGGTGGTAGAAATGGCCAAAAGGTGCAAATAAAATGGCTGAATTACTGTAAAAGTCCAAAAAAGTTCTAGAATTCCTGCCAATTTCCACAAAAAGAAAGTGAGACTTGAGTGCAAGTTTTTCCGCTGCCTTCCCCTCGCAACGCGTCATTTAAATCGCCGTCCCCCAATCGCGATAGTGAACACACAGCATTTTAGTAGGTCAAATAAACACAAGCAAAAAAAACAGCAGCAGTCTCTCCCTTTTAATTGTTTGGTTAGTGTGTATGAGTCGCGTCGTCGTCCAATGAGCTCTCCTCCCCGCAATGATGGCTGTGTTTGTGGCTGGAAGGACGGAAGGAAGGAGGTCGCTATGTTGACAGAGCGGGAGACATTCAGAGTTCTGCTCACACCTATTGTTTCCGCCTTAGTCCCAAAGGGAGTTCAAATTAGAGCCAGCAGTTATTACTTTTGACACGTTAAATAGGCTCGAGTTTTGCCAACTAAAAAAGCGGCTAATTATTTCCTTTAAAGAGGTCGCTGGGGACAACTAGACGGCCCCCAGGAAGGAGGCCCAATAGACCAGAAACCATGTTATTCCCTTTTCTTCCAACTCACATCTTGGTATCATTTCCCATCCTTTAAAAATAATTTTTCAGGAAAGAAGAGCGCCTTGTTTGCACCTGTTATCTGCCTGAACTTCTAGCGTCTTATTAGTTTCCCAAAAGCTTGGAGAGGAATTTAAAGGTATTTTAGCCCCTAAAAATATCCCCAATTTGCACCTTGACTTCCCTTTGCTGCGCCATCGCTCTCAGCTGTTTTTTTGCCCGGTGCGGGGATGGATTTGTGTGTGTGTTTCTTTTTAAAACGCGCGCCCCTTCTCGCGGTCGGACCCGATTACGTGTGACCATGAATTGGCCATGATGATCATCATTACACGCACACTTTCTTCCTATGTCAATTTATGGAGTGTCGCCGGGTGAAAGAAACATTTTTTAAATCCCCTGGAAAATCAGATAAGAAAACGGCCCATTCTCACGGTTCTTTATGTTAAAATCCCCAAATA
Source organism: Oscheius sp. DF5033 (assembly GCA_964036215.1). Lineage (NCBI taxonomy): Eukaryota > Metazoa > Nematoda > Chromadorea > Rhabditida > Rhabditidae > Oscheius > Oscheius sp. DF5033. The sequence goes on along the minus strand of CAXIWN010000012.1, from coordinate 2,963,100 downwards.
TATGTCTCTTTCTCATCTTCCCCCTTTTGCCTCTGCCCCATTCGGTTGAGAAGGAGAGAATAACCGGTTTTCCCGTTGGGAATTGGGGGGAAACTGTAGACGAGGCTATATGTGTGTCTCTGTGTTATGGCCAGCCATCCTCATCCATGAATGATTTTGGTTCCTTGTGTTCTCCCGCCGCCGGCTCTCTAAACCAATTACGGGACGAGAGGACTTGCCCCCCAGCTCTTCAGATGAACTTTGACTTAAATTGTAGATATTCTGGACCTCCTTTAAAGGAGACACTTCCGGGGCAGTCCCTTTCTTGGATTTTTTTTCTGCTCTCCACTAGGAGACCTTCTGATAAGCCCATGTTTGCGATATGCAGGACACAAGGGCAGATTATCAGGGAATGTGCCGAAATAACATCACACAAACTTCTTTTTTCTTTAAATTTATCCAAGCGTCAGCTAATTTGAAGCCGTTGATCTCCTCGAGACCATATTTTATTCTGTTCGGCAGATCTTTTTCTTAAATCCAAATTGGGAATCCTCTCCTTTTTTTCGGAGAAAATGACCGTTTCTTTGAAACTTCAATGACCACCGACCCCTTCTCCCCCCGGTCGTTTCTTGGTTGCAACCTCTTGCCCCCCGCCTAATCCTCTTATTCCCATTAGGACAACATTTTGACGTTTTCGAGTATTTCTATGTACAGTTTTTGCACTTTTAAAGGAAATAGTGAGAAGTTCAAATTTCGAGGTCGTGGCTCAAATTAGCGTAATTATATTTTTGAGATCTGCCCAATTTTAGCGGGAATTCTCTATTAAATCACAGAAATCTCCCTCCAGACTCGATGTCTTGCAGTTCACACCTGCCCTCTGTGCTCAGAACTTCACAACGTGTTTATATTTCACGAATTCATAATACATCTACCCTATGGAATATTCTATTAGCCAGAGATTAAGCGGGCAAAATGGACTCTCTGCTGACTCGGGAAACACTTCTCTTCAGTTGTTTTTTGTGTGCATCAGATTATCTCTTCTCTCTCTCGCGTAGTTCTGGTTTGGTTTATGTTATTCATGATTGACACACTACAATGGACAGCGGGTGGAGAGACCCGGGGGGCAGGCGACAGCTGTTCGCCACATTATGGACACTTTAAGCTCTCTCTCTGTGTGTTGGTGTTTCAATTAATGATCCTCCTTATCTGGATTTTTGAGATAAAGATGATGACAATCTCGGCCCCTCCCGAAATACTCTCTCATCTAACAATAGGCGTCCCCCCTCCTAAACAGCTAGCCAGCCATAAAATTACCCGCCGTGACCTTTGACGCATACGTAATTGTATCCTCTGGTTTATTCTCTGCTTCTACCCAGATTCCTCTCCTTTTTTTGCTTCTCTCTATTTTCTCGGCAACCCCAGTCTCGACGTCTAATTGAGTTCCTCTCTCAAGAGCGGAAAAGATCAAATGCCCCGGCGCTAGATTTTGTCACTTTTATTGAGGACGGGCGCGTAACACCTGTTTTTGAACTTGGGGAAATAAAAACTTGAAATCAAAGATTTAAACCGATCAACTCGCTTCCCGGACACTAGACAAACATTTCGTCTCTTTCTCTTTGTTATTTGTCTACTGCTTTCACAGTCGTTTTTGACCCGAATTGCTCTGTTTTTCCCAGAATTTTTGGGTCCCTGACCCCCTATTGCGTCAATTTTTAGTGAGGAGGTTTAAAATACTCCTAGGTTTCTCTGGCCTTCACAGTTTTTACTTGATTTTCCGGGTAAAACCTGAGAATTCACGCCAAATACCAGATTTCTGACTTTCTCCTTTAATTCATTCTGGTTCCTGAGATTTTAGCCAAAAAAAGCTACAGTATCGGATCCAGGAAACGTTTTTATGATAGTCCATTTGTGGAGTACACACTCGACTGCCTGACACTTCCTTTCTTTTGGCCGCCATTTATCATGGCTGCATAGGTCTCTGACCTCTCTTGTCCATCTGTGTTCTATCGCCGATTCTCTCGCCTTAGCCCATCGGGTTTGGGGTGATCTTGTCTTTAATAGAAGGTCTCCCTCTCGGCCCATCCACCACTTTGTGACACGCTCATTTCGGCAATTAATTGTGTGACGAGACCACCCTGCTCCCCTGGCTGCTACTGGGAGTGGGAGAGAACAAAACACGACCAAGTTAATCAGCCAAAAACAGTTGAAAATCTAATAAAGAGACTGAGACGAAAGTGTCAAAAAGAGACAAAAACATGTTTTCTTGGCGGCTGGGGGGAATGCCGCTGGAGCCAACGTGTATGTGAACTTTTGATGGCAGCAATTTTTCAACTCAACTGACAACTGGACGAGAATAGGGGCAGCCAGAGAGAGTTAGGAGATCATTTCTCCCGTCCTTGGACTAATTTTCTCCTTTAAAATTGTTGAAAATAGGCAAAGATTTTCTTCTTCTTCAATTTGCGAGGGAAAAGATCAAGGACAAGATTTGCCTCCAATTGACTGAGGAAGTGCAAGTTTTGAGACTTTCGCCACCAAGTGGAGTGACGCTATTTTTGAATTTTTGCTGCCGTCAGTGCAATATTTAATTAGCATGGCGGTTTCTTTAAAGGAGAGATGTAGATTCTTTGCAGGATTTATTACGAGGCCTTTTAGAAATTCCGTGTAGGACGAGTTTTTAGATTTTGGTAGGCACTTCAAATTTCACGTGCTTTAAAGAAATTTATGACAATTGCTGCCCTGATTTCAAAAAAAATTTCCCTCCAAAACCCAAAGAGAAATTCCAAGTGACACCTCCCTTTAAAAAATGCCCTTGGAGTCTAATCTCGACCTAATTATCTCCCGCCTCAAAAAATAGCGTGAAATAGCAGCAGATCGTCATCAGCTCTCACTCTCTGTATCCGCCGGTGCGCCCACTGTCCAACAGGAGATTAATGTGGTACGCAACAGTCCCTGCTAGATATGTCAGTCAGCCCCCCTCTGCTGCTGCACCAGCACATACACTAAACAAACTGTGTTCGGGCCAGGTGGTGACCGGCCGCCTTCTTCACTTCTCCCTGTGTGCGTATGAGACAGTCCGTGAGGTGTCCTTATCTCCTCCTCGTTTTTTTTCAAAAATTTTCCTGAAATCAGCTGAGACTGGCAGTTGTTACAATCTCTCGCTCCCAGTCTTGAGGAAGGCTCGCGGACACCCTATCTCACTTAATCTATTGATGATACCAGATGGCCCTTGCCGTCTCTCTCTCCTCCAACAAAAAGGGGCGTTCTGAGCAATTGAGAAGGTCGCGGGGCGACTTAAAAATGAGGTCTCTCTTCTTGCCCGCCGTATTTGACACTTTGATTCTCGTCTTTTATCGCTTCCTTCCCGATTAAGCCGATGCTTCTTTTCGTCATTGCTCTTTGAGTTCAGTTAGCCTCAAGAGAGCAGCGGAAAAAAACCACTATCTATCCAGAACAGCTGTTAGGGGGTGTCATATCCTCCCCACACTCTCTACTGGTCCATTTCTAGTCTCCCAAAAACAAACTCCCCGTCAACTTTACAGTCACATGTTCTCCCATTTCTCGCCAATTTCTGGACTTTGCCACACAGCTGTCCGTCCCTTATAAAGTTATTTCCTCCGAGACCCCCCGCTCCTTTAGGCGTGCGGATTAGTGACTAGACCGGTTTGCCGCCCCCTGTTTCTGTAGCTTTTCCCCTCTCTTGTTCCCCATTTCCTTCAATTTTCACACGATCGACTGTAATATCTAAAAAGACTTTTATTATCCCCGGCCAGAAGTATTTTATAGCCTAACGGTCAAAAGAGATTTGCCGCCATGGGTTGACTGGCTGCTGGCCCCCGCGACTAATTGGAATCTGCTGCCAATCGGCTGCGGGTGAACCCGTGGACATCTTAGGCCATTGGTATTCGCCCCTGGGGAATGGCTGGCTGGGGAAGAGTGATCATCTGATAATTTGTGTGTGACTTTTTCCCCTTAAAAATACCAGAAAATATTGATTGTTTCGAGAAATGGCGGCAAAATCCTGTGTTTTTTTTTGCTCTGGTCTTTGGACTGGCAGTCAGCTGTCCGCCAGGCCGTGCAAAAGTTGCCATTTTCCACCAGGAGGGGACTCGATCTGTTCTTATCAGCAGCTCAGTTTCCCACCATTTGACGTAGACATGCTTCCCAGTCGACCTTTTCCTTTCCCTGTGACACAGGTAATGACTCATATTACACCAGGACAAACCGTTATCCTTTCATTTCTTTAAAGCACACACATTTTTTCAGTTATTCCTGGGCGCAAGACTTGAAACGGTCGTAATTTCCCATTATAGACACTTTTATGACTGGGGGAAAATTCGCGTCGCCGATGGGAAACAGAACGACGCGACCACTGGACGGACTATTGTTCGTCTTCTTCTTCTTCCACAAAACCTTTTGCCTCTTTAATCATTTTCTCGGCGAAGACTATGTTATTTGCTACATTTTGCTTCACCCGGCCTACACACAGTTAACCACACAAATATGACGCGAAGACGAAAAGAAAAAGGGCGAGACCGAAACTACACACTGATAAGAGAGCGCCACGGGAGGGCAAACCATGCGACTCTTTACAGTAGTTCACAGTAGCTTGTTTAAATGACTAACTGACCAGCTGTTTTTAACCCCCCGGTAGTTCTCCCGCGCTCTCTCTGGACACAATTGTTACACACGCCTTGTGAAAGTGTCAAGGTCAACAGCATGGCCCCTGGCTTATGACTTTGACTGGGCAGTGACAGCCGGGACCAGGTGTCAAAACATCTCTCCAGGACCGCTCTCTCTTATCCTTTTGTGGAGTACTTATGGGAGAAGAAAAATAAACAATGTACCCGGGAGAGGAGGTCAAACGAGTTACGAGAGACGCTCTCGCTGTCAGTCCGTGTGATGGCGGTGGCCAGTGGCGGCTACGTTCGCCCCGGCCGATCCACTTGTGTCCACACATTCTGCCGCCATATGTCCTCTCGAGTGCGGCTGCGCCATTCGCGCCCTGCGGGTTTGCATTCTATTCTCTTGTGTCTGTGTGTGTGTCTTAAGAAGAGGAGTGCAAGTGGATCCGCCCATATCATATCCTATTGACAGCGAGGATTTAATGACGACAGATGACCCTAGTTGCCATTACCGCGGGTTATTTTCCCTTTGGTAATCAAAACACGGGCACACACAGTAAGCCGAGGCTCGTTTTATGGTCGGGGTGTAATCCCCCAAAATAGTCATAAACTTTCCAATTTTCTCCTGAAATCTTTCTAAAAACCTTTGCCTTCTCTTATCAGCCGGTGAGCCATCACACGGCCCCTAAAAAGAGTTGCGATCTACTTTTCTCGTTCTACTTGGCGCAACAGACAATTTTTGATTATTTTCTTTAAAGGACATATTACAACGCCTATTTAATAATTAAATAGCATCGGTGATTTAGTTCCGCAGGCTGCAGCAAAGACCTCAAGAGGGCGGGCGGTTCCGGTGACGTTTTAACTAGCCAACGGTCCCTTCTTCTTCATTTTCTCCTTTAAACGGGGTTATTTCTTAATACACATATTGTCATCTTAAGAAGGATCTAATTTGTATTGTTTACCTCCCTCTCCCACCCTCTCCAAAGCGGGCAACATATGTGTGAGAGAGGCGCGCAGGACATAATGGCATTTGGGGGGGATTACCAACTTTTGACCTTTTTTCTTATCTATGAACTCCCTTCTCCCATTTTTGGAAGTCATCTCTGATGTCTCTCAATCTCTCCTCACGCCCCAGTCCGCCAGTCATTCGGCCACCCGCCTTTCACTTCTCTCTGTCTCTTATTTCCCTAGAAATTTCTTGGATTTTCTCTTCTCTTCTTGGTTGGCCGGAAACAGACGCCCCCCATCTCTAATTGACAAATAACATAACACGCTTACTAAGCGGCCGTGACAGATGGCCAAGCGGGAGCTGGGAGGGGGGCCGAGGAAATGACCTTCGGCAACAAATGACAGCGATTTGGCACACGAGTATCACAATGATGGGCTCCTCCAAAGATTAATCCTGAACAACAGCAGCTCTTTTCAATAGAAAGGCTTCCGGTTGAAAAGGGGAACGCCTCCCGTTGTATAATGTTTGACTTGAGGATTAGGGTCATATCGCCCTCTCTCCCTCTTCAATCCCATTCTGTTTCTCCTTTTTTAATAACTTTCTCAGAAATATTAGGCTATAGAGACGCTGCGATTCTCCCTAGCCCGAAAAAAGAAGCTTCTCTCTCTCTCTCTCTACGAAGCAGCGGCAAGGCGTTCTATTTGCCCGGTGTGGTGTCTCGGTGTTTCCGGTTTGAACAGCCGATGGGCAAAAAGCAATAAACTACGAGTCGTCCAGCAGTGAAAGCTGCTATAGAGGGGAGAGCGGCCAAGTTCCTCATACTTGGAGCCGGGTAATCCAGTAGCTAAATCTCTAAGATTTCTGTCAATTTTCCTGTGAATTATTCCCGTCACCTGGGAGGTTAAAAAACAGAAAAAAAAGAGTCAGTTGATCCCTTCAAATAAAAACAATCCGATTGAAAATGATCATTGCTTTTATTTTCTGTAAACACGTCGTTTCTTTGGCGCCCATATATTTTCAAAATTTTTCGTCGTAAAACTCGCGCTCTCTCTTCTGAAAAAGCTCACACAGAGGGCTGTGTCAATAGTTTAAAGGAAGCGACATTCGACACCGGATTAAAAACGGCTCATGGTGCTATTCCCTCTTGAATTGACCTCCTCCTCCCCCTCCCCCCGTTTGCACCTGATCCTATCTATTTCTCGCCACTCAATGGGGGGAGACGACACAGATTGCTTGTCGTCTCTTATCTCTTCTTGTGTGAAAAATATGCGCTTTCAAAATAATTCCTAGAACCTCGCGGTTTTTCCAGTTATTTTTCGTTTAAACTTTTTGATTCCCTCCTTGACATAATAGCTGCCACGCGTAAATGATCACAGTGTGTGAGAAAAAAAACTTGCAAACAGCTGTGTGACGCGGGTCGGCCGCCCGGGAAAAGACTTGCCCCTGCTAAATCCATTGCAAATCACTTTAACTCCAATTCCGGCAGGAGAAGAAGCCTTTTTCTTGTTTTCTTTTTGTTGTACTAGTAGTGCTTGCCAGCCATAAAAAAAGGGGGCGATAAAATGGCGAGATGACCTCAAAGAGGGCGGGAAAAAGAGCCACAGCTGACTGTCTGGTTCAATTTATGCTCAGTCCGTTGATTTTCGACAGCTTGGAAATGTTCGGGAAAATCAAAAAGTTTCAAGATTGGGCGCCAACTTGGTGTTCCGCCCGGTTTCACCTTCTCTAGATCTCCTTTTCGCACAATTTCCCAGATTTTATGGCTTTTTATGACCCTTTCCAATATTTTACAACTTCCCACCTTATCCCCCTTTATCCCCAAACGAAAATTAAGAAAGAAGCAGGTCATCCACCCTCAAAAGCGGCTGACATGTCAGGGGGTGATGGCGCTTTCTCCTCTCCCTGATCAGTTGTATTCTCTCAGGTCATGGTCTCTTGTCTGGGCCACCTTTCGCCCAAATCTTTCTCTCCAATTTGACGTAATTCCTGTCGGGGTTCCCGTAATAGTGAGAAGAAGCTTTTGTGGACTTTTCTCGGCTGCCTCGCGCGCAAACCAACCAACACCGCCACCAGCACCGTGATCAAAGCGCGCTCTTAACTTTTGCTAGAAGTTCAGAAAAAAGTCGACCACTCTCTCTCTGTGTGTGTGTTGTCCGCCCAATGTTTTGTGATAAGCTCCTCGTCCCGTGTCTCCTCTTTGACAGCTGATCTCTCCCTCTTTTTTTCAATCATAAATCAACTTCTTGCTCTGGTTCTGGTTACCAGTTGTAATTACCCAGGTTAGGCGAGACGCTCTCTCTCTCGAGCTGACCTCATTAGTCTTCCTATCGATCGTGCCTGTATAACCTGCTAATCGTCTCGCTACCTCAAATCCTTGAATCTTTATCTCTCCCTTGTTTTATTCTCAATTTTCAGAATGAGTGAAGATGGTGAATCCAGTCGGAGTCCTGGAGATGGCGAAGAATCCCAAGATTCTACTGGATGGATGGTGGAGCTGATATATTACAGTGTACCCGGGAAAAATGACAAGAGCAAACGGGGAAAGGTAGGCAATCCCATTTAAAGAAGAAATTCCCCTTATCAGTAAAAGAAAATCGGCCTTAAAAACCCTACAAAATCTTATCACCTCACGGGTCTTTTTTGTTTTCCGGAGGGGAAATAACCCCAATATTTACCAAGCTACTGTAATTAGCATTTTCCTGCCCAAAAATGTAATACAAGTCGCCTGTCCCAAGCTCACACCCTCTTCAAGTGGCGGGTCGACAATTAGCGCCCGTTGTCACCTCCTTGACACGGTCTCAATTACCCAATCAAAAGAAAAGAGTGGCCGGAACATGCCCTCCCTTTATTAAAGGGAAAAGGGACCAATTTCTTTCCCATCTTCATTGTTTGACAGGCCACTTTATGTAAGTAAACACATCATCACAGAGAAAGGGGAACCAGTGGCTACACGTGAAACAATTTTTTTTGATTTAAAATTTTTGATTTTTAGGCTTTCCGCCGACCGGATGGTGAGCTACGATGTTTTGAATCCTATGATGGCACAAAATATCGACCCGGTGATCATGTCTACATAGAATCTGGAAATAATGATCCATTTATTATTGGAACCATAGCCTTATTTAAAATGGTAAGTAGGGAAAAGACGAAGGAAGTGAAAGGGAAAACCGGTTCAAATGCAGCTGCCCCCGGGAAGAAAACCAGAACATGCGCTGGCAATTTTACGCAATCCGTTAATTGGTATACAAGGGGGGACATACAAGGAAGGGGGATTATATATCCTCTCTGAGTGGTCCTCTCTCATTACCGTATCATCTTTAAAGGGGGAAATTCTGACCCTTCCCCATAATGAGGGACGGTGTGCATAAAACAATACAAAGGCAAACAATTGACGCCCGACGGATAATCTCAAGCTGTGGGTCGAGAACTTCGTCTCCTGTTACCGTCCTTTGTCGGCATCGGAAGTGTCCATTGGTAGTTTTTGATAGCGGCTTATCATATTTTGAAAAATAGGCAAAAATGAATCAAAAGATGCCGTGTCATCTATCACCGTCTCTCTCTCGCTCAGCGGGATATAGATGGAACATGCGCCGACAGAGAAAACGATGGCCAATAACAGAAGGCGCGATGATTCTAATTATCCCTGGCGACAGTTTTTTTCCCGGATTTTTGACGGAAAAGGAATGATTTTCCTTGTCTTCTACCATTTTTTGGGATTACTGTACCCTGACAGCCAGTTTCCCAGAAGCCATTGGCTCTGCTGCCTCCCCTTGTGTGGTAACCTGACTCCCTCCTACAATGCTCCGCGTTCCACTCTTCCCAGCATCACATTACGGATAAACACAATATCATTCGACTCTTATTACCCCGAATCAAATCAATTTTTTCTTTAAAACAGGGAGAAATGTGGGAATTTCCCTGAATTTTCCCCTAAAAAAGGCTAGGAATCCTTTAAAAATTATAAATTTAAGTACATAAGTATAACATATCACTGTCTCCCGCTATTGATGGTAACTTTTTGCCGTGTAAGTGTGTCTATCTGAGCGCAAGTGGGCAAACATCGCGGTCTCCCTGTTGACATTGGAAGTGTGTATGGAAAGTCGCGAGGAGGCGACCAGTGGAGGGACTCAATCCACAGCTTGGCCATTTCCTTTTATGGGAAAAAATGACAGAAAAACAACGAACATTCACCCCCTTCCCCCAGTGGATGGGATCTCTAGCTGTTGGGCAGCCCATTATGTAAGAAATTTTGATTGATGTCAGCTTCTTTTCCCCCGGGGAATTTGACTCTTTATTGAGAATCCGGTAAGTTTATGACCCTGCCATCTGGCCGTAGATATCGCGCTGTGTTTGTCATTAGTCCGCTGCTAATTATCCCAGGTTACAATAAACGGCAGCGGCGGACTGTGACAAGTGCCCTTGAAGAGGATAATCCATTGGCCTTTGATTAGCCTCCTCCTTTAAAGAAAATCCACCAAGAACCTTTTCTTTCTCTCTCTTTCTACAGGTCTTCCCAATGTTTGCGCAGTCCGAGCCGATAAGCAGTGCGGTTCGCATATGTCTGACACACTAGGCACCTGCCTCCTCTTCTCGACCTTCGCTTGTGTAATGAAAAATACCCGTGTTTTACCAGCGGAGAAGGTGGAAAGTGATACATGTGACAGCTTCCGGGGAACAATAATAGGGACAACAAATGAGAGCAGAATAAAGAAATATTGTAAATTTTCAGAGTAAACGAGAATCCCTCTCGGTGAAGGTGAATCGCTTTTTTCGACCAGAAGAAGTCCCGGAGATGAGTATCAGTTTAATCCTCCAAGAGCGAAATGAGCTGCAAGAATCAGCGGATCCAATAGTCGATACCCATCCTCGAGAATTATTCACATCAGAATTCAGCCTCTCCTATCCAATTTCCAGTCTCAGGTAATTTTTTTTATGATTCTTTCCTCTCCCCGGCCAGTAATAGTCCGACCTGACCTCCTGTCTTTCTCTCTTTCGCGTCGCTCTCTTATCGCCTCCTGCTGCTGTCCCGTTTCTTTTGCTGTTGCCAGATTATTAGCCGACAGGTGTTGCCTCTTCCCAGTAGTCATTTCCTCATTTCTACCCGCCCTTCCAACGATGTTTCTATTCTATGTTAGACGCGCAGTCAGCTAAGTAATTCAATTGTCCCAAGGAATTTCCGCCCTCCTTAGCCTATTTAGAGAGAAAGGGAGCACAATTTCCTTTAAGAAAAAGAGCATAAAAAGCTGGGCGCATACGCGGGGGATTATTTACACAACTGGTCAGCAGCTTATTAGCAATGCAAGCGGCCATTAGTTGACGGTCCATTTGACAACAAGGCGAACAGCCCGCGAAAATTTCGAATATGAAAGTATTTTGAGTTTAAAACGGGCGCGTAAAGTGTCTATTTCCCAATTTTTATGACCAGCCTCTATTTATGATGGCAGTTGATTCATAGAAGTCCAATTAAATCGTCCAATTTTTACACTATGAGGTTTGAACTGCGATTGCTATCTGTCAAAAGTGTGAAGCCAAGGGGAGAAAGTGTCCTCGAAACTGGCCACCTGCCTCTCCTCTCCCAGCAGCCTCTTTAAAGCTTCCGCGCTCCCGGTTCACGTGGCTGCTGGCAGTGCGCCAGTACGCATCATTTGCTACGTGTCCTTGTCTCTAGAATTGTTCCTTTTCCCATTAATATTAACACCCAGCGGCTTTGCGACTCGCTGGAGGGGGATCATTAATAATTCTTGCCACATTGTCACACAAACGGGCCGAGGGGAGGACATGGGGCCAATTATGTTCGGAGAGGAGAGCAGCAGGCGAAAAGACAGCCATTGTCTCTGGAGACCTCAATTTTTAACTGACCCCGGGGTTTTTATTTGGATTAATTCTCTTGCAAATTAATATAGGCGGCTTATCGCCCCCTTACGGGGCCTCCTTATGTTAGTGGCGCAATGACCCTCCATAATCCGGGCGCTGCCCGCCTTTTCAAAGGGCCATTAAACAACTCGGGAGAGATGATTACATCACCCGGCGGACACAGCATAAGAAATTATTCATCCTTCGCCATCTTATTAACTAATAATGGCTGGTCGCTGCTGCTTTTTCGCTTTCTATGGGAAAAGCGCGAACTGTGACGGGAGGAATTGAAGCGCCAGCTTTCGCGTCCGTGTTTCTAAAAATAGCCTCAATTGGGTTTAAAACATATTTTTAAACATATTGGCCAAGCGCCAATTACGCTGCCACTTCGATAAGCTCCTTCCAAAAGTGGGCGTGGTCAGTTCACAGGGCAATGGAGTTGGTCTCTCTCTCTCCTCCCTCTCTCACAGCACGTCTATTGATCGTTCCGCCTCCATTGCTCCTGGTTTTTGCCAGCCGGCAACGATATTTCTGACCTCTGACCTTGTTAATTTCCTTGAATTGCCCCGTTTCTCCTGAATTTTGACAATTTTTATCAATATTTTTTTCAGAGGAAAGTGCGAAGTATCTTTTGTTAAAGATTTTCGTAGTTTGGACGGTTGTAACCTCCAAAAAAGTGACGTCTTCTTTTCCTGTCTTGCTTATAATCAAGAATCATCAAGACTGGCTTCTGTACAAGGAGAAATCCGTGTGGGCAGCGCCTTCCAGGTTAGTCTCTTGTCGTATTTTTGACTTCCTCCGGCCTTGACAATCCTCTCTCCTCTCCCTCACCCACACATGACCATCAAAACATCGATTGAATTCCGCCGCCAGCGGCCGATTTTTTTATGACTAACTTTTACAAGGGGGGCACTAAACTCTGATAGGAAAAGCGGCCTGTAAATCGTGAGATTGGCTGATTTAAAGCTCATAAAAACACTGTGCCGACCCTGCAGAGTATCCATTTTATTGCAAGCAATATGTTCCTTCTCTTCCCTTCCTTTTAATGGTCCCCTCGGGGGGTGCGAATAACATCCTAATGACTGGCTAACAAATAGCCCGAATCGGACCGGGAGGCTCCTTATTGGATTGTGGTCCTCGGCCTTCCGGCGTCAAAATGCAATTATACCCGCATTTCTACAAATCTCCCTCCACACAACGTCTCTTGGGGATTTCCGCAACAATACGTCCTTTCATTCATTCTTTTCTGAATAAAGAGGAAGATGATTGTTTGCCTTTGCGCTTCTCCTAGGACGAGAGAAGGAGGGGTGGTTGCTGTGTGTACTCAGCGGTGTCTCTGACCTACAACAATGTCCTAATCTACATAAGTCTTTATTTAATGAAGAGAGCCGAGGGTCTCGGACAGCTGCCTGCCCTCAATCATGGTCATAAATATTTTATGGCTGTGTTGTCTCCTTTGGCCGCATAAAAACCGGGAAATTGCAAGTGAAAAATTTCGAACTAATTGCCCGATACGCCAACATGTTCCGCCACATAAGTGGTCGCCCACTGAGAGCCCCCCTTTTACGTGTCAATGGCCGGGTTCACCGGTGTTTGCGAGAGCATCACAGCCCTATGTAAACAATTGAAACGGGAGGAGGAAGGAAGGAGAGAAGAGACCCATCTATAGCCAGCTTAGGAATTGTCTCAATTACGGCTTCCAGTTGTAATGAAGAGGACTCCCTATTAATCTTGTCTTGCATTCGCGACCTTTCTTTTGAAATCGAAGTAAGGCCACATTTTGGTTGCGTAATATTGTTGGCGGGAGAAAGCAAGTAGTCGCCGCCGCGCAAGAGATAACAATCTTACCAATGGGTCATTAGACACGCATCACATTACATCGCTGACAGGATCTTTTAAACTCGAGAAAGAGAAAAAAAAACACATAAAACGAGTCCAATCCCTTGAGGGTGTCCCCCAGTTGAAAGCAACCCTCGATAGAAAATAAAGCGAACACTTTTGCCCACTTTTCCATCGGTTAATGTTTCTCATTTTTCAGGCCAAATTGCCACCAGAGGCCACCTGTTCCGTTGGAGATGAGCCAGATCGCGATGAGCTCATTTATCGTCCTGGTCAGATTAGCGAGCGAACAGAACAGAAATACATCAAGTTGGCTCGGAGTTTTCGAATGTTTGCAATGTTTGATCAGAAGCCGCCATCAGTTGAGAAAAATGCTAGGGTACGTTTTCGGGACTGCTCGGTGCAAATATTGACAATTTCACGCATTGGGAGGGCTAGTCTCTTATGAAAAAAAACTACCTTTTCCGGAGGATTTTGGAGCGAAATTCGCTTATTTTATGCGGGAATATTGGCAAAAAGCCCGGGAGTTCGAATTCGCCATTTTCCGCATAAAAATTTGGCAAAATTTAAAAAAAAAAGCGCTAATTTTTGTTATTTTCAGGTAAGCGACTTGCTCTTTGATGACTGCATCGGGACACTTCACCGATGTGGCTACAAATATGACGAGGCGCTTAAGGAGATGAACGCCAATGATAAGCTACTGGCCTGTGATACGAATTTTATGACTCCTGATGATGCGAAGAAATTCCATAAAGGGATAAAAACTTTCGGGAAAAATTTCTTGAAAATCAGCCGAGAACTTCTCCCTCTTCACAGCCGGGTAAATCCAAGATTTTTGCTGATTTAATTGGATTTTTAGGATCAGCTAGTCGCTTATTATTATCTCTGGAAAAAGACTGCCGATGCAACAAAACCGAAACCATTGAGTAGGCCGCGAAATCAAGTGACCGCTGTGAAGAAGGCCAAAAATGGCAATAATAAGGCGTCAAGGCCGGCCTCTACCGAATATAATGACTATGCATCAGCTAGCGAAAGCGATGTTGAAGAGGGAAAAGGACAACATTATGCCTGTCATCATTGCTATTCTTCTGGTAGGTTTTTATCCATTTTATTGGGTGAAATCCGTTGTAAATTAAAAGTTTTACCCGGGAAAACTGAAATAATCAAAAATCCCATGAATACTTTAGCGCCAGATGCATTTTCTTCCAAAATCAAAGGAAATTACCACCAGCTGTTTTGTTCCCGCGCCGCGCCGTCTGACCTTGTCACATCCATCACCACCAATCCGCTCGGTACCCTCTAATCTCCCCCAAGAGAGGATATTCTTAACCCGCGAATACCGGCTATTATAAGCTCTCTTTTGTGCCTCCTAATCCTCCCCCCTGCCTGCCATTAAAAGGGCAGGTGTCAGGCGGCGCCTTTCGTCCTCCCCGTTGGTTCCCAGCGTACACACTCGGAGTTGTGTTTGATTACAATCTAATCGCAATGACATCTCGCGTAAAAACTAGAAATTGACTAAATTGTTTAATTTTTCAGATAGTAAAGATTGGCATCATGCTGGAAGGGATTCTATGCTCCTCTGTACTGATTGTCGCGTCTTTTTCAAGAAATATGGCCAGCTGAGGCCAGTCGATCGACCATCCACCGTACCTCCGACCCTCTTTAAAAGAAGTCCAAGCACGGAACAAGAAGAAGATTCTGGCGTGAGGACAAGAGCTGGTAAAAATGGCAGAAGGAGAACACCAAGCATGGGAGATGATCGTCGAAGCCCAAGCCAAGCCCAATCCATTCATGAATTTGACATGGAAAAGACGAAATGTAAAAATGGAAAGAGGAAGAAGAGTCATCAACATGGATCGGCAAAGAAGAAGAAGACTGATGAGAAGGATCAAACCCCAGAAAAAGAGGCAAAATCACCTCAAAGCATCAAAGAAGAACTGATGGAAAGGAATCCAAGCAGCTCGACACCGCCCGAAGATCCGATCCAAAATGGTTGTCAAATGGATGACGAGGACAGTAAAGAATCAATCAAGGAAGAATGTAACGGAATTGAAGAAATGAAAATAAAAGTTGAGGTTAGTTTCAGGTTTCTTTTCCGTGAGAATAATGACATAATTATAGCCGGTTGTTGTCGCGGTTGAGCCATCCACATCCAAGGATCAGGTTCCAATTTGTCGAAACAAAGACGACGAAATAGATGATGGGGAAGGATATTATGATCCAGATGAGGATAATAGTTGGGAAAGTGGAAAAGGAGAGGTGAGTAACTGTGCTCTAGAGCTAAAATTTGGGGAAAATTAGCTGAAAATTCCCGTAATCAGCCGTCTTTTGGCCCTCCATTGATAATTTGATTAAAAATTACGTTTTCCAGGTAGCCTTTGAAACGAACAATGCCATCTTTGTCCGCGGTTTGGAACGAAAAGTCGGCCATCGATGTTCGAGGACTGATCTCTATTATCGGCTAAAACCTGGAGGAGCATGGGACAAAGCGTTGAAAAACGAGAAAAAGCCCGAAAAAGTCAACGCTCCTGTTGCTCCCGTGGTACAACCTGTCCAGCCCACTTTACCTGTAAAAAAGGTGAGTATCTTGTGTGACGATCTCCGAATATTCCTCCTTTTTTAGCCAGAAGTCAATGGTCTCAGTCTGGATCCTCGACTGGCGATTGGCGGACAGATGGATCCGATGATGCACAGTCTCCTCTTGGCAATGCAAACTCAAGCCCAAATGCAAGCTGCTGCTCAACAACAAGCTCATCAACAGGCCCTCTTACAAGAACAACAACAACAAATGATGAAGTTGGAAATGCAACGACAACAGGCAGCACAAGCCGCCCAAGCTCAACAAGCAGCCCAAATGCAGCAGATGATGCAGCGGGAAGCACAAAGAATGGGCAATATGTCGGGACCTTTTATGGATCAAAGACTGGCGGCTATGATGGGAATGGCACCACAAGCGACTCCCGATCCAAGAATGATGGAACTTCTGGCTCAAGCACACATGCAACAGCAGGTTTGTTAAAATTTCGAATATTTTTGGGCTAATTCTGAGTTTTTGTAGATTTTATGGTTCAAAATTGCGCTCTCAAGCTAAAAATCCCCATTTTCCGATATTTTTGACCACTTACGGTATTATAAGAATAAAATTTGAGAATTTTCCATAAAAACTTGATTAATTTACCCCAGAAGCTTTTTTAAATATAAAATTTTCAGATGCATATGGCTGCCGCAGCTTCTGTTGCCTCTGCTGCCCCAGCTATGATGAATACCGACATGCAGAATCTGATGATGAATCCTCAAATGTTCCAACAAATGCTTCAACAACATCAGCTGGTTGCTGCGATGAATGGCGCCATGCCCAACATGCATCAAATGCCCATCGGTGCTGGCTCGGATATGATGCGCCGTCTGCAACAGGAAGGTCATCGTGCTTTCCAGCCCTAAATTCTCCCCGTTTTCTTTCTTCTTGTTAATTTTTTACGGGTTATTCCGGTTCCTCTCGGCCCAAGTCTTTCCAATTCACTACCGTCTAAACTTGTGTATATATTGTCGCTCATTAAAATTAGTCAAAAATCCCTCAAATTCTCAGGTTTTTGTGCCTTTTTCCTATAATTTTGCTTGCAATCTGTGCATTTTGTGTATATTTTTTATAAGTCTCAAAGCCGGTAACGTACTTTCCTCTCCGCTGTCTCTCTCTCCTTCTCTCTCCCCTTCTACACTCAAAAAAGACGATGATGTGATAATCTGTGCTTGAAATACTACGTAATATCTACATATATAGACAAATTTTGCTTTCTTCGGTTATATGTGCACACGAGGTCTTTATATACTTCAATTTTCTGGCCCTTGTTTGTTTTTTAATAATAGTAAAAAAAAGAAGTACAAAAAAATAATAAAAATTTATATTTATTCATGTCTTTTTATGGGAAAATGGCACACTAAATGACACTTGTAAAAATCGGACACTACAAATTGATTTTTTCCGGGAATTTAAAGCTTGCCCACTGATTTTCATCTCGTTTGACCGTGACCTGTCCTAGTTTCGTCCCAGCTGGCAGTTGGAACCAGCTGAGACGCGTCGCCGGCTGGTCGGAACTGTCGGATGTTTTCTCACGCCCGATCGCACCCATACAGCCTTGGCAAACGGTGAAAGATAAATAGCAGGATGAAATATCGAACGCCAAGCTGGGAACATCTTCTCCACCTGTAATTGCCTCTGGTTTTTCATGTAATTTGCCCCCTGAAATCTTCTTGGAATTTATTGGGAATTGAACTCAGAGCCTTTGGTCCAAAAATCCAAAAATTTCAAGTAGTTGCCCATATTCCCGCAAAAACTAAAAAGTAGCCTAAATGTGTCCATTTTTCGGAGGTTTTCGGAAGACGCAAAGATAGCGCGCAATCCTCTCCGGCTTATTCGGGCGATTATCGCTGATTAGCCGGCGCGTTTTCGAAAAAACCTCATCATAATACGATCAGGAGGTGGAGGGCACACCGATTACGCTTTGAACATCTCCATCTCCCTTTATCTGGAAGCTCTTTCTACAGGGTTTTAGTTATCTGGCCGGGGGTGATGACTAGACCAATTTTAGAATTCCCAGGTGATTCTTCAATGTTTTTTGATAAGATAACAGACTGGGAAAAACAAGAAAATGGGGAGCTTTTAGTTTGTTCAGGGACAGAAAATAGCAATTTTCAGGGCGAAAATTACAATTTTCGGTATTTTTGGATATTTTGAGTATTCTCTGGACTTTTCCCGCCTTGTGACAGGCTATATTTTGTCCATTTGCTGTTGGTATATTGACACGGAACGGGTTCGAAAGGTTCTGTTTGTGTAGCGCAACCTTATGAGTGGGCTCTCTCACTCAACAAAAGAAAGGTTTTAGTCTTCAGAAAAAAAAAGTTCAAGTGATCCAGGGACTTTTAATTTTGGGTCTTGAAGCAACTAATTTCTACCTGAAACCTTCAAAACTGAAAAATATCAAAAATTGGATTCCCCGCTAAGCGGTTCAAAAGCCCAACTTCGTTTAAAAACTCTCCAAATGTATGTTTCCCTTAACAGAAATGTCTCCTCCCGTTATACTGTCTCTCCCCGTCGAAAATGTCACATTGCTCCTTGTGCCATCTCCCATTAGTCACCCGCCATCGGCACCCTTTTGTCTGATGTTTTGTATAAAAATGACCGGGGAGAAAAAACTGCGAGGGAAATGAACAGGAACACGAGGCATTGTGTATTGGATCAGTCACGCTCTGATGGACAGCCTCTTATATGGGAGCGGCGATCCTATTACTGGCTACTTGACCGAATAGACAGATGCTTTAAAGGAAGGCACTTTCCTCTAAAAAGAGAAGAGTCTAGCGATCAGATTAAGTGAAAAAAAAACCACGGAAAGTCTTGAAGGACTTGGAAGATTTTAATCGAAGAAGATAAGAATCGAGATGGGTCAGCCAGACTAACAGAAAAAAGTTCGACCAAGCCTTTTATTATGCCCTGGAACATAAATTTTATTTGCGAAACACAAAATATCCTAAACTCGAAGCTCTACACCGACAAAAATTCAACTTTCCTTAGCGTTCTGAGCACAAAAGAACCTGTCGAAGGCTGTATTACCCGGATACAATACTCAGTTCCCAGTTGGATGACATCAACCGTCAAATAATCGGCTTATCCCCGTGGCCGTCATTGTTTACCTCTGCTGCCGGCGGCGCACAGATACAGGTCAGAACATCTGGGACTTTGAAACTAAAACGTATTCATTATCGAGAAGTACACAATACAGAAAACATCAAGCAAATATATTCTTTCTCTTTTTCTGTCTTCTAAAATATCAAAAAATAAATAAGAGAAGCAAGTGAGACACTGGGAGGAATGGCCTGTACAATTGGGGGAGAATCTTTAAAAAGAAAATTGAGAGAAAATAGCCAAAAATAGTTGGCACACGTCTACTTTTTGGGTTCTTCTTTCTTGTCGCCGTCATCTTCGACGGGCCCAAGGGTATGCCATTGGGCAATTGGGCGACGGGGAGATGCCAACATGTCCATCCAGTGCCTGAAAATTGAGTAGTTTTCTGTCTTGTTGTCTCTGTTCAGCCGGATTCTATTGTACTCTGTGTGTCCACACGTATAGTCCACAGTTTTTTGGCGTTTTTTTCTGTCTGTCGGTGGTCTTCAGAGGAAGGGAGAGTGAAAAGGCTAGGCAAACACTCATGGCCGCCCGGCAATCCCTTGTCACCTCCACTGAGAAAACGTTGTATTTGGCCAGCAATTGGGGGTGGGAAGAGACAGACAAGTGTACTCAATTCACATGAATCCCGCGCAATTTCTAATTGACAAGATGATTTCCCGTTTTGTTGATAATTATTCGACAACTATACAGAGACAATTTTATAAACATTGGCCTTTCAATATGATGAATTTCTATGCTGGCGGCACATTGAATCATAGGAATGAGCAGTATGCCACACAAATGTACAACATCTTTGATGGAAAAAAATGGGGGACTTGTGGATTTCTCTTTGGGAAAAAGGCCTTTTTTTGGTCTTTTTTTTTTGGGAAAAAGGCCTTTTTTTGGTCTTTTGATGCTCACCTCAATTCCGCACCAGTAGCATTACATCCCAGCAAACATCTTCCAATAGCATCATTGGATCCAAGTTTATCATAATCCATTACAGTAATCATTAGAGAAACTTTCTAAAATCATTAAATTTTAATTTAAATGCTATTTTTGAATTAAAACAAGCGGGAAAGTTAGTCAATTCGTACCTGAATCTGTTCAAATGGCACTTCGAATGAGAAACTCTCATTGTAATACGGATTCAGGGTGCATTTTTTAATTGATGTTTTCTTCTTTTTTAAGCGTTTTCCTCCTTGCATTAGTACAAGCTTGACGTAAGGATCTGCAACATGCGGGTTAATTAGAGGGAAGAGGAATTGTCAAGAAGGGTTGAAGCGTTAGGGCGGTGACAAATTTCGGGACAGCTCAAAATTGTCATAACTTTTGATAAAAAATGATCAATTTTAGTGTTTTTGGTATCATTGCGTAGAGCAGAAAAAGTGCTATACAGTGGCTGTAAATACGTGCAAGTTACTGCATTTAAGCATAATAAAAACTGCAGTCAATGGAAAAACCTGGTAAAAATTTGAATATTTCAGAAATTTTCTAAAAATTTCAGGGTTTTGCTGTCAAAAATCCAATTTCCACCGGATTTATAACAGAATTCTGGGAACTTTTGTATTTGTTAAACAGCATTTTTTCTGTTCTACAAATTGTTACCAAAACCAGTGAAAATGACCATTTCTGAGCAAAAGTTAAAAGTTCCATGTTTTCGGAGATCTCTAGAACTCCATGGATTATTTGTTGGGAGTTTACAGGTCTTGCAAAGCTAATTAATTTGATTTTTAGCAAAATTGAAGTATTAGTATTAGTTCGGAGAATCAAAATTAGTCGAGTACAGTCAGAACCTGTATCCTGGCCAAATATAATCCAGTAAAGGCGAATGACTCATTCCAATACGCGTTCAGGGTATTTCTTTTTATACAAGTTTTCTTTTTCTTGAAACGTTTCCCCTCCTCGAAGAGCTCAATTTTCACGTAGGGATCTAGACGATCAGCTTGGATTTGGATGAATTAGGGGAATCAGAAGCCCAAAATGGAAATAAAATCGAACCTGACAATCCACCGACATCCATTTTCTTTAAATTTTTAGCTTCCAAAATGACGACGGTGAGTTTTCCAGCGGTTGGAACATATCTCAGGGAGAAGCAAATATCTCCGAGGATTTTGTCCGCTTCGTTGTCATCTGGCGGTGGTGCAATATCTTTCCATTCTTCGATAACTTGTCCCAAGTCTATTTTACCCAAGGGAATAAGAACCTGGAGAAAGGGCTCGACTCAAATTGAATTGGCTACAATACCTGTCCGATTTGGTCGTGTTTTGAGAAGCGGTCAAAGTCATAAATGGCGAAAACGAGAGTCTTTGAGGTGATTTCGTTGAAGGCAACCTGAAAAAATAAAATTTGATCCGATTTTGACTCAAAAATTGGCCATGTCAAGGCGGCAAATAATGTGCGTAATTTTGTACTGACACTATTTTACGCAAAACCGTTTCCATTATCTTTTAGGGCAGAAAAATTCTGCTAAGTGGTACCAAATATGCCAGGATACGGGTCAATAAATTAATGATAGTCGCCGTATTTTGCAGAGCGCGCCCATCATTCTCACTTATTCGGATTGTACGTTTATTTTTGTGATTTTACCGTAATAATCGTAGGGTTATTATAAATTTATTAATACTATGTGATAACCCTTTTTCTGCTCTATAAGAAGCTCTTTTTAAATTTGTGCAATCCTGTCGTAATCTAAAGTTACAAGCATTTCTATGCGCGGTCTCGGATCCCACAGCATTCTTACCTTGAAGATGAATGTTTCATTGAAAACAGGATTGAGTGTTTTCCTGTGAACTTTAGTTTCGACTTTCTTTTTCTTCTCCGGCAACAAATACAATTTGACGTAAGGATCTGAGGTCCCAGACATGTCCATTCCTGGCAAATCTTCTGCTTGGATTACAGTGACAGTTAGCTGAAAACCCCGTCGTTTCTCGTCATTTTTTCAAAGTTTCACCTGATTCTGCTGGAAATCATAGTCCAATTTATATTGTATCCTTCCCAATTTGACTTCTTCTTTGACTTCGGCTTGCGCTTTTTCATTTTCTTCCATGTTTGCTTCTAGCGCGTCGAGATCTTGCTGAATTCCGGCTCCAATATCTTTTCCTGAGACGAGTTCTTCTCCTTTACCGAATAGACCCTAAAATTCGGAATCTAGAGAAGGAAAAGAAATTACCTTGAATCCTTTTTTATTCTTATCTCCGTGTCTTTTCTTTCCAAATAGCCGCCTGATTAGGAGGAAGCCGCAACCCAAGACGATTAATAGGGCGATGATACCGAGGAAGACGAAAGCCCATTCTGGCACTGAAAAATGGAGGAATTTGAGGGGAAACCTTGCTGTAAAAACCCTAGAAATCCTCTAATTTTCATTATTTTGGCGGCTTTTTATAGAAATTAGCACCAAATTACGCGATCGTTTTGAAAGACGATTTCTTTCTACATCGATTCCGCTAACTTTATGATTTTACTTCCATTAAATAGCATTTTTTCTGCTCTACAAAATGATAGTAATACGATGGAGAATAGCTACTTAATTCGAAACTTTCAGTGCTTTTTAAGTTATCCCGACGGAGCCCTTTGACTTTCCTTTGTCTTTCCCCCAGCCGTGCCCTGCGTCTTTCTTCCCATTCTTTTCTCCCACCATTATTCACAATCCACTCTTTTTTTTGTTCCCCCCACATCGATTCCCGGGAGTGGAACCACCACGCCAATCCCTAACGGCGTCTCGAGTTTCCTCCTCTTTCGGCGGCGGCCCTTCCCCTCCCGAGAGAATTCGTTTTACGCGGGGCCAAAAAGAAGCGATTAGAGATTGGAAAAAGACAACTTACTTCCAGTTTCTTTCATAACTTTTGCTTTGACGGTGTCTTTTACATCGATGACTTTATCCAAGACGGCATCTTTGACCTTTGTCGCCATGGATTCTTTTGTCGTTGTGGCGACAGTCGGTGCTGCTGTCGTTTGCATTGGCATCTCTTTTGGTGCAAATTCCTTATTCAAATCGAATTCTTCATCCGGTTCCGGTTCCTCCTGTTTGGGGAGGTTGTGAACTCGTACCATTTTAAAGAGCGGACAGGCTGAAAATTGGCAAATTTTTGACAAATTAAGAAGGGGAGGAGAAATGAATTCTCAGAAAGGGAACCCAGATGATGGGAGAAGAGAAGCCAAAGAGAATATTGGAAAACAAGGCACGGATGAGACGAGGAAATAAGGTCAAATTTCAGGGGAAGATTATAGTGGAGGGGTGCCAGGAGAAAAAAAATGAGATTTTAAGAGGATTTCTCCAAAAATCAGGGACTTTTAGGAATTTTTCAATCGACTTCTCGGGTGCTGGGAGTCTAACAACGCACGAATTCGACGTTTTTTAATAAAAATGTTAGAAGTTTGCCTGATTCTCACTACAAATGGATCATTTCCAAAAAAACTAATTCAAAAAATTGGAAAGACTGCGAAAAGTCCTCGGTTATCGGTTCAGACGCTAAAATCCAATATTTTAAGGATTAAAATAGTGCAAGGATGACGTTTTTAGTCTCTCGACGTGTACAATCTCAATTTTCCCACTGGCTGCGCCTCTTTCCTCCGGTTTACGAAACCGTCGAATAGAGTCACCCTGTGGGAATATTGCGGGGGAGGCCTTTTCTTCTTTTTCTTCCCTTTTACACACAATTGAGCCCCCATTTTCTGAGAATTTGTGTATTCATTTACAAAGCAGCTCATTAAATTTGAGAACATACGTCGAGTAGAAGTGTGGTGATGTGGAAACAGGACAAAATTCAGTTTACGAACGGAGGAAAATTTAATTTTACGTAAAGGTTACACGGGAAAATACCAAGAATACTGGGAATTTGCGGATATTTGGCGGGAACTGGGAGAATCGGTTGAAATTTGGTTAGAAACGGGGGCGACGTGGCCGGAATCTGATCAGATTTTTGCCTTTTTTAGCTCTAAAAATAGAAAAATTTGTCGATAATATTTAAAAAGTCTGCGATTTTGGCAGAAGACGAATTTTTGATGGATGGTGGGATTGAAGCAGCGGAGAAGAATAGAAATTGATCCCCAGAAATGGCGGGTAAATATTATTTTCCTCGTAAGAGAGAATAATATCAGCGTGGGGAGAAAATTGACGGATGAGTCAGAATTCAAATTTATTTGAAATGCGCCAAAGAAGCCGGACAATGGTTTCGAATGTTCAAATTATAGAGCAATTCCTCCATCTGTCGGCGTACACCTTCATGTTCCAGCCAAAAAATAACTGATTGACATGCCCAGCGTTCAACAAACATTGCTTCCGTCTCCCGAAGGAATAATTATCTCCGGCTTTCCTTCAGAAGCTGCATGCTTCGATGGTACTAAAGCAATTAAGAAATAGGCTGTCTAATTTTCTCTTCTGGATACGGTAACTTCTGAGAAATGAGAGGAACGCCTCATTATGGGAATGCGCCATTTTCCAGTTTTTTGAATTAAAAGCGGGCTCAAATTCGTTTTGGAGCTCTCAAAAGGAAAATAATAATTGGAAGGAAAATTAGAAAGATTGGAAGGATGGAAACGGTTGCAGAAATGAAATGAAACTGGTAGT
This sequence comes from Oscheius sp. DF5033, assembly GCA_964036215.1. NCBI lineage: Eukaryota > Metazoa > Nematoda > Chromadorea > Rhabditida > Rhabditidae > Oscheius > Oscheius sp. DF5033. The sequence continues at coordinate 2,938,630 of CAXIWN010000012.1, read as the reverse complement.
TCCGTGGGGAAATCTGGTCAAACATGGGAAAAGTAGTCGACGGTCGTCATTCGACCCATTTAGTATTTAATCAGCCGATGTCGAGACATTTTTTCTGTTGCAAATGTCAATTCCAAATTTTGGGGGTGGTTTTGAGGACTGGGAGGTCTAAAAACGAAGGATTTTTGGGTTTCAAAAGCGGGTTTGAGCTTTAGAGTTTCTCTAAAACAAAGAGCCCAACATTTCGTTATTCTAGCTTTAAAAAATTTGATTATGGTCTTCCACGGAAATTCTAAACCCTCGGGAGATTTAGGAACATGAATGTAAACAAGGAAATGTTCAACAGGATTGTCCAATAGCCAAAAATCTCTGTCTACCTCAAATTTCTGACTGTTTTCTCCCTTTTATAGTAGTTTTCGCAACACGAATTTATTAAATTTACAGAAATTTAATGGACTGTCAGGTGATTAAACGTGAGAAATCGTGAGGGGGAGATAATTAGGAGCGATTGTATTATCTCAACGTGACTATTTGTCCATGATGTGGGAGGATAATTTCTGAACCTTGACGTCTCTTTTTTTTAAATTTTTTTGAGGTGAAAACCACGTATTTTTTTAAAGACAGACTAAGGAGAAATTGTGGGATTCCATGGTACAAAGGGGGGTGGGCTACCCAGAGGGCAAGCCGTAGCAGCTCGGCAGCTTAAAATACCCCATTTTTTAAACATTTACACCCGGAAGCCTATTAAAAACTCTCCAAAAAAACAGTTTTCTTACTAGTTGACGCGATTTAAATGGGTCGTTACCACGATCGTTTGCCCAGGCTGGGCAGCCCAGCTGTTTCTGGCATGCAATCTACGCGCCTTTTCCGGGTTCATCCAAAAAAGGCGAAATGTCCAAAATGTTAAATAATTAACTGAGGATCTAATAATAATAGTTGGTAAAAAGAATTGTCCTGAAAGCCCTTATGAATGCTGGAGGCAATTAGCCAAGGGCAGGGAGCAGTTTTCCCAGGAGAGGTAGACGCTGTCAGCTCCGAAAACGGAGAGCCCGGGAAAGAGAGAGAGAGAGCTGCTAGAAACCTAACACACAAAAAGGAATCGATTTTGAGTCTCTCTCTACCTTTGGAGCTAGGCGCGCGGGGCCGAGTGAGCAATAAAACATTAGGACGAATGGATTTCTCTCTCTTTGGAGTGGCCGGGCGAAGGAAGAACTTAATTCCGGGGAGACGCCAAATAGGAAAAAGGGGGAAAATAATAGTACGAAAAATAAAAAAGAAAAAGAACAGCCGGGGGGGAACACAGCTTTAGAATAATAATTTAATTAGAGAATGGCATTTTCCTATTCTTTTTATGGGAGGACAGACGTTGTTCCTAAAGGGCTCAATGTTCGTATTTGAAGCTTTGAAATTGTGATATTTTTTTACTGTAAGAAATCTTTTAGAGAAGCTGGGAAAGTAATAGAAATGGGACTTTCAGAGCCCAAAAAATTAAAATCATTCAATGAGCCTGATGATTTTCAAGAAGATTTTAGAACTTCATTCAAAAATTTTATGGAGGTTTCAAAATCGACAACTGAATATCCAAAATGAAAAAAGCCATAAAATATGCGTGTTGCCGATGTTCACATTTACAATTTTCCAGCAAATCGCCAATTATCCGAATGGTGGGGCGATGTTTTGGCGGAAACATTAATGATTCCACAGACAGACTTCGAGATGTGACACAATGGACATCAACCCGGATACAGAATAAAAATTGGGGATAATTTGTCTCACATGAGCTTCTTATAAAAAGTTCGGCGTATGTCCTTATAGGACAACATCATCCGGCGGAAACAACGGAAATAATTAGAGAGACAGACAAACGTCATTTAAATGGAAAATAGTCCGAGTTTTTCTTGCGGATGTAAAGAAATTGTGGAGGTGGGAAAAACAAAGAAGAAAAAAGAGCAAATCGAGGGAATTTAAGAAATTGTTGCATCCGTAAAACCTAAGCAAGAAGAAAATTTCAAGTTGTAGCCGTTTAGTCAGGAAAAAATCATCGCAAACTCGACGCCAAAAAATTTTTAGAGCGAGAAGTGACATTCAATTATGGCTGGCCTTCCCCGGAGGGAATTCCCCCAATTTTATTGCCCCGTTCTCAAAAATACTCGAAATTTCCAGAATTTTTTCCATGGACGGTACTTTGCGCCAGGAAAAATACAGCTGTCCAGGCTGTTATAGCTAGAAATGGTGAGAATAACGATGAGATGCCCCCGCGTGACTATATGAACGATGTGTTGAATGTTTTTAAAGGCTGATTGAAAAATCTGTAGTTTTTTAATTCGAGATTTATTGAAAAAAAACAAGAGCGCGGAAGAAGCTGGGGCTTGAACCACCGGGATCAATAGAAAAGCCCCCGCGGTTTCCCCCGGCTATTCTGAAGGCAGTCGGGAGTCCCGCGCGCTGCTAACGCACACACCCAATACACATCGCGATTTTGAGATTACGAAGACGTGAAAAAGGAGGGGCAGGCTGTGATTAAGGTGAGCCGAAAAAGGATGGGGATGGGCATCGACGAGGGCAGAAAAACAACCACATGACTCTATAAACGGGGCAATTCGGGGGAGAAAGAGATCTGAATATCCAGTCAACATCAGGGCCGATAAAGAGATCTTTGCCATAGTTTCTTGTTTAAATTTGAGCAAGAGTGCGAATAAGCCTGCAATTTTAACTACTTTCTTTAGAAAATCCATTCTGCCCGCAATTTTTCCAGTTAGTCCGAAGTTTCTCCTAGTTTTTATGGAAATTACTGTATTAAAAATAAATTTTTGATCAGAGGGTCCCACCGCGAAGCATGGATGTATTCTGTAGTCAGTTAGAATATTTATTTGACCTTCGTGAGATAGAAATTTATACATTTTCCCACATCTGCTGCCAAAAAGTCTACCGACCCAAAAGTGCGTGCGACATGGGTATTTGCTTCCTTCATTATAAATTTATGAGACTATCTATACTTTCATGTGATCTCTTGGCTTCTTCCCCCACTCAGGCAACAAAAAGAATAAAACTGGCGGAACGATGAAGGCAATATGAGGCAGTTGTTTGGCAGAATTCCGAGACAACGAGGAACTGGAAAAGAATGGGGAAAATATTGTTTCAGGACAAAATTAATCTAATCAGGGTACTGTAGTCGAAGAAAGGCCCTTTAAATAGAGGACGAGGTCATCTTCTAAAAGGAGAATCCCTTGGGCAACTGGTAAACAGGAAATCCAAATCAGGAGACATCAATTAATTGGCCGTTTACTCCTGAAGTGCTCTTATGGTTCTTGGAACTGCGTGTCCTTCTCAAGAAAACGACAAGAAACGTAGACTGCCATATGAATTTTTCATTTGACACCAAATAACCTCCTTGGTCTGGAGAGAAAATGCCAAAAAAATACTAATTTTTGGAAGTTTTGTCGACATCTTTGGTACCAAAACGTAACACAGGAAATTGTCTACAAAATGACAGTAAAATATGAGGAACTTCTATTATCCAATTGGAAAAAAAACCAGCAGTAATCTGTTGTAATGTTTATTGGGTAGTCCAGAAAGGTTCCACCATGTCCATATACCTGTAAAATTGTCTATTACACCAGAAAAAACATCAGAAATTACGTTTTCTTCTCCCAACCAGTGATGGCATCCTTAATCCTGATTTTTACCTTTATCTGCTTTCTATTCTTCGTTATAAATTGATCCAACCATTTTGTTGTAAAACGAAAATAGTAAAATTGCTGTAATTCTAACTGGAAACGGAGAGAATATTTAATATAGGGAGGTACCTTCGATAAGATTTGAACAAGCAACTCGGCTGGAAGGAGCTGAAGAAGGTGGAAAGGCTCTGACAAGGAGGTCGACGCCATGTGTGACCAGGAGATTGAAAAACAAGCGATGGGTGGCTTTCCCGGTAAATAAGGTCAACATCGATTTTTACATGGTTTGCTGGATTGCCGGCTACTGGTATCTATTGACCTCAAAGGACAAATATCATGATCATGGCCCAATTTGCGATATTTTTCAATGAAAACTCGAAAAATTCGAATGACATTCAACCGGATCCAACAGCGCCTTGTTGCCTCCCAAAATAGGAAAAGTCAGCGTTTTGAAACAGCTCAGCGAAACAGTCTGTCTACGAAGCCCATAAAATTGCCTCGACATTATGAATTCACAAGAAATCCCAGCCTTGGTTTCCATTTGCTTTTCTACATGGCTACCTATACGTATTCCAACGATATCGCCAAGACCATCGCTGCAGCCGATGCTAGCCGTCAAGTTTTGCACGTGAATATGCGTGAAGAACATTTCTGCAGCCGTGGAGAATATGAAACTTTGATTAGGAAGGTGGGATACTTAAGAGGAGAATTTTAAGAGAATATTTAGCTCTACAGTCCAAATGCAGCTGTAACTATTCTTGATAGAGGAAGAAGCGCCGAGGCCACTGGGCATAATGAAATTATCGAAGTCATGAAAAAGATGAGACAAGGCAAAACTGTCAAAAGTGTTAGTTTCTGTCGGTTTTCGAATTTGGAGAAAACGAGGGCTTTGGGATCAGAGATGGGCCAACTCTGCGTTTTTTTGAAGTTGTACTCAAGTCAAGCTGGAATCCCGAAGAAATTTACGAGTCGGGTCGGGAAGGTCGACTTTAAAAAACTTAAGAGTTCGAATCGAAAACTCTAAGTAGGCTCCACGAACCTCCTTCTTCGTGCCCATAAAAATTCCGCTGGAATAACGAATCGAGTTGAAGTTAGCCAGGAAGATCTGGTTCAAAAACAGAGACGAGCCCAGCCTTTTACTCCGAGCCGATCTGGGGTCGAGCAATGTTCAGCTCGAAAATCCTCAAATTTATCGCCTTGAGGTCGCGCAGCGCCCGTTTCCCGACAGTTTGGAAGATTAATCTCAATACTTTTATTATTTAAGTGCAAGCTGGAATCGCTGGTGGTCGAAAATGATACAATTGTGGCTGATGTCCTCATCACCTTTTCTGACAATCTCGACGAGCTGAGCTACTATTTTTGCTATCAAATAATTCATAATGGAAAATTTTTACGTATTATTGGTAAACAAATGAAACCTTGAATTATTCGTCAACTCCTTTATTTCAATAAAAATATTACATAAACATATCCTGGAAAGATTTTAGGTAATCTCCTTCCACAATTAGTCTTCGTCGTTCTCTGGGAATCATGACACGGTGCAAAATGTTACCTTACTCTAATCGATTAAAAAAGGAACAAAAGCAATCGATGACCCTAAGAATGATTACAAGAAGTCGACTAACCTGTTTCTATATGGATAGGCTGAGCCTTCTAAAATTCCAAGCCCCACGTACCTCTTCGTTTGTGTCGAATGACTCGTGCTCTAGTCGGTCTGGCGTGATGATTTCCAAGTCGTGTCTGCCTGAAAAACCCCATAGAAACAGGCTGTCTGAAAAGCTACAATTCTCCCACGCCTTAGCAATTCGCCTAAGAATTGTCTACATTCTTCGAGATGTCTCGTCTAGTCGTCGTCGTCCTTCTCCTCGTTTCTACAGTCATGGCCATGAACCAAAACCCTCGGCAAGTTGTTGAACAGCTCAATCGGCGATATGCTGAGCTCCTAAATTCCCAACGAATTGAAAAGTTGGTCAATGAGGTGGGGATATTAACGGTACAGTACCCAATATTTAGCTCTTTGCTCCGGATGCCATAATCGCCAAGCAATCGCCAAGAGGTTTGAGAATCAAAGCCATCGGACATGACCAAATTTTGGAGGGCATGAAGGAACAGATTGGCAATATTGTGATCGACGTCAGTTTATTTCTGTTTTTTTCTTAAACTTTCAATTTAAGACTGAGATCGATGTCGAGTATGTGACTTCTGATGGTCGAATTATTGCTGGTGTAACCACGACAATTTTCCACTCGTATCAGATTCGTCGGGCTCAATACAAATACAAACAGTTCATTAATAATGGAAAAATTGTGTTCCTTGTTGTAGAGGATCCGAATGCTTAATTTCTATGACGAATAAAGAATTTCCATACTGTAGAAAGATATTGACGAAAATCCCCCCGTTTACAGTTCGGATTCAAACGATTGGCTTGTTGTTCGCGGCTTGACAGTCCCTTGCTTTGTCTGTCACTCAGTAACTGTGTGATATTTTCCTGAATAAAACACGGTCGAGTATTGAACTCAGAAAGTTCGTCTTGAATGCCCAGTCGTTTAGCCACAAGACTATCCTGTGATTTCCCTTTCCCAGGTCTTTGACAGGCTTCTACATTTGCAAAAACTGTCTGCAAAAATTCAAAGAAACAGTCTGTCTGCAAATCTGCAAAATCTCCCACGTCTGCAAGCCATTATGAACCCACAGACGGTCTGTATAAATAACACAGCTTGTGAATTGTCATCATTCATCAAGATGTCTCGTCTACTCGTCGTCGTTTTTCTCCTGGCTTCTACTGCCATGGCCATGTACAATTCGCCTCGCAGTGTAATTTCACAAATCAATCGTCGCTATGCTGAGCTCTCAATAAAGGAGATATTGTAACCTTGACCAAGGAAGTAGGCGCATGCTTGATGTCATGGCAATATTTAGCTCTTCGCCCCGGATGCTACAGTTGTCAAGCATTACACAGGATATCCAGGAAGCGATGACGATTCTCTTGAGCTCAAAGCCAAGGGACACCAGCAAATTTTGAAAGCCTTGGCAGAACAGATTGGTACAATTATTATCAATGTCGGTTTATTTCTACGTTTTAATTGTTAAAAGTTTATTTTAAGATTGAGATCAATGTCGTGGAGGATGCTAAAGGAATTATCGTTGCTGCCGTAACCACGACTCTTTTCCATCCGAGCGAATTCCGTCAGAGTCAATACCATAGCAAGCAGTTTGTTCGCGATGGAAAAATTGTTTATCTCATTGTAGAAGACTCTGTAGTCTGATCAGGAATAAACCTTTGCTCATTTCTTAATTGCAGCCCAGTGACATTGACAAAAATTTCCTGAATCGTCACTTTTAGCGGGAACTCGCACGTTTTCTAAATGTCGAGCCCTTGCCAGGAAGACACTGGAATAGTCTTACTTATATAGTAAAAGCTGATATGTTATTTTATTTTGTATCTCGGAATCACTTGTTATGCCGGTAGATGACAAGCCATTCTTCTTCGCTTTGTAAGCTGATATGTAACCTACACAAAATTTTGACTTTACCATATGTGTTATATGTCATTCGATTCAGCTAAGTGAGCTGAGTATTATTGTCTCACTTAGAAGTTGTGATACCTTCATTTAAAGGAGCTATGAGGGCGCGAAGTTCAAAAAATGGCCACACGTTTTTTTGACTTCAGCTAATAAAACCTATATCATTCGACTCAGCTCAGTGAGCTGAGTAAAACCCTCGAATAACTAAAGATTCCAATGTAAAATAAAAAAGTTATGACCGTTTTTAAGTCGATTTTTCCAAATTTCGGTTTTTGCAATTTTCGCTTCTGATATGCTAATGAGGCATATTATGGCTTATTTTGAAGCGCTTTCAAAACTGAATATGTAAGCAATGTTTCAGAGCAAACGGAAATGAAATAAACAAATGGCAAGCACCTCAAGTTATGAAAAATGCCTAATGCTAAAGTCGAGCACCAATCATTTTCAAATGTGTAAATATGCTAATTTCCTGTTTTCAAACAATTCAGCACCATCTTAGCTTCATTTTCATATGCTATTGACCTCATTACAGTTGAAATTCAAAGAGCTATAAAGCAGAGTAGTGTGCAAAGTCGAAAAATTGCACTTGAAAATACTTTTCAATAGTTGCAAGAAAAACGAAAGTTTACTTATTATAATGAATAGTTACCAAAAAAAGGAATAAATGAGACAAATATTATAAAGTTTGAGTAAGGTTGCGTTGTTAGCTTACTGTCTGCTAACACGCGCGCGTCCGGCCGACCATAGGGAGGCCGGGCGCGAAAGGTCGTCCTCATGTCCTGGAAACATTTCCAATTTTGCAATTGGAAAGTTAAAGATTGTGCTAATTTTGACGGTGGAGCGAACTGATTGCAAATATTAGAGCAAGGGTATTCAGTAGAATAAGGCTATTTTAATTTTGACCGCAAGAAGACATAGCAGTCCAGCTGTAATTGCAACCGTTATCAACTGAGTTCTAATTTTACGGGAGCTCTTGTTAAATTTTTTTTGGTTTCTAAAGTCGGTTAACCGTTGGCTACTACGCGCACGTCCGGAAAAGTAAAATTGTGCCAATTTCGTCGAGCGAATGCACTGATTACAAACTTTAGAGCGTTATTCAGTGTTCTAATTTTGCGGCATCTCTTGTAAGATGGTTCGTTCTAATTTTACGGGAGCTCAAGTAGTACTTTGTTGATTTCGCGTTTTGCGCCACATGTTTCTAAAATGTACAAAAAAATGATTTAGTTTGTCATCAACAATAATTTTTTCTAACCGTTTGCTAAAGACAGGGGCGTCCGGCCGGCCGCCGGCCGGCCTGGCGCCGAAAGTTTCTAGTCCAAATCTCCATTTCAATTTGCGCATCGTTGAATGCCCGACGGTTTGCGTTTCTATCAATTGGAGCCGGATCAATTGCAGCGCAAAGATCATAAACTAACATAAAATTCTATAAAGAATAAATTTAATCAGCAAAAGAGATCAGAACAAAGAAACTTGCACAAACTATCACAGGATGAAATTATTCAGGAGGTGGATAATGCAGAACGTGGCCGGTGGTATGGAGAGCAGAATAGACGAAGAGATTACGCAGAGGAACTTGACCTTCGGAAAGAGCCTGAATATTTATGATTAAAAATACAAATTGAAAAAATACCTTGATAGCTTCTTGACCGACAATTCCACCAACAATTGCGGATACAGCAGAGAGTTGAGGCCCAGTAGCACTGAAAATACTCGCCAATTTAAAGAAAATAAGATAAATCCTTACAATTTAGCATTATCTTCAGTCCAATCAGGAATTACATCAGCTTGATGGACTTTTTCCCGTTCTTCACTAAATATTTTCGACATTTCTTCGCTGCAGATATCGATGTTCAGCTCATGGGCTCGAAGAATTGCTAAAATGTTCCTTTAAAAATAAAAAATAAGTGAAAACCTCTAAGATAAACATAACTAGGCGGAACAAGACGTTTAGCTTTACGAATATACTTCTTCATGGACCAATCAACATTTAGAGCAGAAACAAATGATGGATAAGTTAATTGTTCCTTCTTGAAAACATCTTCTTCAATTGTAGAAGCAGCTTGATCACTGACAGATGCAGTACCCTCATCAATATTCAATTCCTCGTGAGCTTTTGGTTGTTTCCTAAAAGAATTTGAATTTTAAAGCAGTAAAAAAGCACATACATAAGGAAAGAATGATTGTTAAAGTCGAAAAAGGCGTAACCAAACCATCCAAATACAGATCCAGCTATAAATCTGAAAATATCGCAATTTATCAAATTGAATGGAGCACTTACTTAATATTATTTGTACGGCAAAATTCATTGTATCCAATAATTGAATCAAATGGTTGATCTATTAGAATTATAAGATCGTAATTCTTGAGATCATCATCAGCAAAATCAGTTATGCCTTTTTCTACAACTTTGAAATCCACCATAGGATTTAAAGACTTTGCTTTCACACTACAAGCAGTAGCTCTCTGAAACGAGGACATAAATATTCATTTAAAAAGGTTTTACGTTGATTTTAGCGTCATCTTGCAATAAGAAATTTGAGATCACATCAAAATCATCGACATCTTTGCTATCAGCGATGGTTAAAGCCTAAAATTTCGAAATATTACGTAAATGAAGATAAAATAACCTTGAGACCACATAACATCAGGTTTTTAGTGACTTCAGCACCTAATGGCGAAAGACCAACAATTAATACTGACGAATTTCGAAGCCTAAATGGAAAAAAACTAAATAAACAAGAAAATAAACTAACATATTCTGTGCTTCCAGGCCCCAAAGCCGAATCTGTCTGTCGTAGACGTCTACCTCATCCTTTGTTATCCCATTGGTTTGTGAAAGAACCGGTTCAGCATCGGCTGTCATTCTGAAAAGAAAAATATGTAAAAGTTGGAAATAGATCGCCAAGAAAAAAAGAAATACGAAAATGGTTGCAGGCGTCTACTTGAAAATATAATTTTTTTGTCAAACGAACGGTTCTTCAATTGTAAAATTAGCTGAATTCAATCAAAATCATGTAAAAATAAGCATAAATCGTAGAAATACGAAGCAAAATGAAGACACGTGTGTCTAGGCTTGGACCCCCCTTTCAGCGTAAAACGGGGGGGCCGAACTACATACCCGGAACTCCTTTACATCAGGTCCCCCCCCCCTAACTTTACTTTCACCCCCCGTCTTTTACTTTGGCCCCCCATTTCCAATTAGCTCAGCCTGTGTTAGAACAACCCCCCACTCGGTTTTACTTGATTCCCCCACCATGTTTTACTTAATTCCCCCACTATGTTTTACTTAGCGCCCTCATTAGTAAAATTTTGGTAAAATTTTACAATAACTGATGAGCCACCGACGACTGATCAGCTACATCACTAACTGACGGCCCATCAGTTAGTGCAACGCCTGTATAACCGAAGAGTCGTCAGTTAGTGATATAACTGACGAGCGGTCAGTTATCTTGGTAATGCTATAACTGATCGCTCGTCAGTTGTAGGTATCGAAAACAAAACCAAATATCATAACAAAAAAGACTCACACATTACCACGGCCTAGGTCAGATAATAGCGCATACCACAAAGAATAGCTTGAAAGAAGTTAGCTTGCTCATTCTCATTCTCTTCTAAAAAATGAATATACCAAAACATAAAGAGGTGGGGGGTCAAAGTAACACGGTGGGGGGCACATGTAAAACAATAAGAGGGTAACCACAAAGAAAATGAAAAAAAGAAAACATTCTTAGGCTCAAAACCTTCAATATACCGTACTCTAAACTTTTTCCAGTCGAAACCAGTCAAAAAAAATTGATCAATTTCCTTGAGCCACCCACCTATTTTTCCCCGGTGGGTGGCTATATTTCACATTGGTGGGGGGTTCATTTCGTGTTATCCGTGGGGGCTCTAACCACATACCGGGGGGGGGGGGGGGGGGGGGGGGTCCTCAAGTAAAATTAAGCCGAGAAAACATTTAACCGGATTACAAAAATGAGGTTAAACTTTAACAAACTGAAGAGATCTGAAATAAATAATCTAGTCGAGAACGAAGAATACACAAAATTGACTGAGCAAATGTTCCGATTTTACAAGAAAACCTTGAACATCGATATTGAATGTTTTATTTCCGAGGTTAAATTCTGGCTGAAGTTACTGCTGGAATTGCAATTTACAGCTATGGATATCCTGTTCTCATCAAATCCAAGCAATTCGTTAAGAATGGAAAGCTTGACTTGGAATTTTCAATCTTCCTTATACTCCATTTGGTTAAAATAAATAAATGGTTCATTTGCATACAGTAAAAATATTGGCAGAAATCCTCTAAGGGACACGGGGATCTGATCCAGGGCTGGGCGAGATTCCGAATCATCTTTCATATTCCCTGACATAGTCGGCCAGACGACCGTCAAAAGTGGGCTTTGATCACCAACACGTCTAACAGCTCAATGAAACAGCCTGTCTAGAAAGTTATAAAATCTCTCACGATTGTTTATCATTCTCGACCATAAAAATATTCCATCCTACAAGCTGTCACCACTCGTCGCAATGATTCGTTTACTCCTCGTCGTCATATTCCTGTCCTCTGCCATGACCATGCCACCGCCGCCCGAAGGCTTTCCTGCTGATTTTTATCTCCGTTTCGTCCACCTCTTTAATACTCGACAATATGAAACTTTAGTCAAAGAGGTAAGGTCATTTAAAGGAGTACAATAATCTAATATTCAGTCGTACTCGTCGAATGCTCTTGTCTACATCGTCGGAAAAAAATTCCAAGTTCGCGGTCACGATGCACTCCTGGCGGAATTCAAAAAGCATAACGTGGAGTATATGCACAATGTGATTAATTTTCCTCCTGAGATTATTTCAATTAAGATCGCCGTTAAGAAGATTCTACATGTCGATGATAGATTCTTCTACGTCGAGGTAGTCACGAGCTCCAGTCTTACTTCTGGTCGAACGGTTCAATATGTCTCTCATCATCTTTTCCGCGATAGAAAACTTCTTCTTGTCGCTATCCAATATCCCAAATAATTGTTCAATAAATCTTGGAAATTGAAGGAGACTGTCAGTTAAATCACAGCATAGTTGAAATTTATTAACAATAAAAAGGGAGATTAGTAGTGGCAGTCACCAATGGAGAAGAGGATCAGTTTCAAAAATGTTGTCGTCACTGTCAAATTCATCTTCTGAAGATCTCGGGGATTTTTCTTCAACTTGCCCGATGTCTCCTTTGCGAGGCGTCTTGCCAACTTGATCAACTTTTTGACGATACTCGTGAGCCATTCGCCATGCACATGCTTGGCTAAACCAGTGACCGTGAAAGAATGAGATCCAGCTGAATTGGCGGAAGAAACATTCGATGTTCTTTCTATTTAAAAAAAACTGCGAACTTCCAAATTTATTGAATTATTCAAAAGAATGGAGTAAATGTGGGGGTGAATTTGAATGGAAGAAGTATCTAAGGCTTGCAGATACCGACGGCCCATCCTGGTTCTTTGTGGCAGTTCTTTGACTGAAAAAGGGAGAGATTTCTTAATAGAAAACGATAGACATACCCCTTCACAGATGCCCATGCTACCATCGGGCTGGCAGGGTGACCAATATGGAATGGCAGAAGACATGGCGAGAAGAGCAGCGAAGACGAAGAGCAATTGAAGGAGGAACTTGAACATTGTCAGCTGATGGAGGAAGATCGAAGGAGAACGGTATTTATACCGGGAAAAAGGGGAGGAGACGACGTGAAATGGTCAGAAAATGGTCGCCGTCGAGTATGTTTCCTGTTGCGCACTAAAACAAATAGTGACGTGAGGAAAGTATTTTAGTTTTGTGAGTAGCATAGTATCCAGGCATACAGTAGTGTGGGCAAAGAATGAGTCACTTTGTATGTCTAGCGGACCATCCAGAAACTCTCGGAGCAGACTAGAGACAGCAGCCTACCGTATACTGCTAATGGATCGTATAATTTATTAAAGCGGGCCGATATACAGCTTTTGCATTTGTAGATAAATATCGTGGCTTCTTTTTGCTTCTTTCAGGCTATTTCCTATTGCAAAGTAGAGTCGGCCACCGGACGATTGGAAGCTGTGTGGCCTCCGGGAGAGACTTCGTAGTGACCATTTCTTGCACTCATGACGCATTCTTCTGTAGTAGAAGGAGTATATAAGAACTACTATGTTCCTATCTTCCTTACCTACAAAACATGGTTCGTCAACTCCTCGTCCTCCTTGTTGTCGTCGTCGCTGCGTCAGCCGACTGTCTCCAACAAATGTGCCAAGTCGAGTCAAACTGCAAAAATGTGCCATGTAAATGGGACGACGATGCTGTCTCATGTGGATTTTATCAGGTATCGACTCTTTTTTATCGAGAAATTGTACAAATTCCAGTTGAAATTGGTTTATTACAAGGATTGCGGAATGCCGGAGAAAAAGTCGGGCGAATCGGATGAAGCCGCCTGGAAAAGATGTTCCCTGAGCAAATCCTGTTCGGAAACGTGTATCCGAAATTATGTCAATCGCTACAAATCCAAATGTCCTGGAAGAAGCCAATGCGAAACGATGGCTAGACTTCACAATGGCGGACCAAGTGGCTGTACTGACGCTTATCGCGGAAAGACTGACGGCTACTGGCAGAGAGTACAAGCCGCCGGATAATTAACAATTCTTATTAAATAAATTATTCGACCATTAATAATATTAATATTACACTGGGATGGAAGGGAAGAATCCACACTGTGGATTCCATAGCAGACCAGAACCTTTTCACCGATGGCCAAGTATTGCCCTTTATCTTCGGCAGATTGAGGGTCAACAGCAAGTCGACGGCACACCGAAAGCCTCGTTGACATCTCCGCCCTTTGGAAACTCCCTTTAATTTATCCAATTCATTATTCCATTCAATCGACATAGACAATCAGCATATTCTGGACATTCTACAGCCGAACATGATGAGCCATTCCGTGTAGGGTCGGAAACGGTTCGGGTTTCGGGCACCCGCACCCGAAACCGTTCGGGTGCGGGTCCAAACGGGTCGGGTTCAAACGGGTGCGGGTCCAAACGGGTCGGGTCCAAACGGTTTCGGGTCGGTTCGGGTTCAAACCCGTTTTTCCAGCGTCGGCGCCAATTTGAATTTCAATTCCTTTCAACAGCTTGTAAGAATTTGGAAAACGATGTAGATTTGCTTATTCTTTTATTTTCTACATGATTTCTGCTATTATTTTTTATAGTTGAGTGATCTAACATATATACGATCGAGAATTAGCACTTGTAGTTCCATTAGCGTAAGATATATCGCATTGAAACTACTTTATTCCTTCTTTTCTTTATTTTTTTCCATTGTAATCGCTCTCTTATTGTTCTATTGTTGTTTCTATGCTTTCTATTGATTGTAATTGAATATACATTGCTTATAGACGCTCTACTTCTAATATTTCCTCGCATATCACACATATATATGCACGCATATCATTAATATTCAATTTACAAGTTATATGTTTATTTCCTTTTGTTTTTTTCCATCGTTTTTGCTGTATAAAGTTTCTTATAGGATAAGAAACAGTTTCTGCTAGGTAAGATACAAAAATTTGCAAGAAAAGAAGATTCAGATAGCTTATATAGTGCTGGATTCACAAACTTTATTATTTGCAACTCATCGGTGAAAATCTTCATTTTTTTTCTGCATAATAACTTTCGCCGTAGGCAATTCCACCAAGAAATGTATTTTTCCAGAAAACAAAACGAGGAAAACAAAAAAACCGAGCCAAAAATGGATCAGGAAGAATGCAAAAATCTTTAGACACCGCCGGGGATCGAACTCGGACCCTTTGCATCTCATTTTGCTGTTGAATTTCAACTTGAAAGGAATTGAAATTCAAATTGGCGCCGACGCTGGAAAAACGGGTTTGAACCCGAACCGACCCGGAACCGTTTGGACCCGACCCGTTTGGACCCGCACCCGTTTGAACCCGACCCGTTTGGACCCGCACCCGTTTGAACCCGACCCGTTCGGGTTTTCAGAACCCGTTCGGGCGCCCGTTTTGGCCAAACCAGCACCGACCCGAAACCGTTTCCGACCCTATTCCGTGAGCTGATTTTCTTTTCCTTGTCAAATACTCCGCCCCATGAAAATAACCTTTGACAATGAAAATGAAACAAATTTCGAGTATAATTCATTTGATTTGGGATATCAGAGGTTTTAAATGGGTTTCATTCTGCAATCTCCTGCATCCTGTCCAACTTGGCGATAGCAGTATCCGGTCTGGAAATGGCGGATAATTAAAAGAAGAAGAAATTAAGACTTACACAGCACCATCCCATACTTCCACTTTCATGGCAAGCAGCCCCATCAGCTAAACAATCATCCGCAGCCGAAGCCATGGCGAGAATGACAGCGAAGACGAAGAGGAATTGAAGGAAGAACTTGAACATTGTTAGTTGATGGAGGAATCTAACAAGACCGATATTTATACCTAGGGAACGGGAGGTGGAGAATGGTTACTCGTCATCCTCCAAGGAGTACACAAAGCTGAAAACAAAGATAAATATCCTTGGAACGGACATGACGTTTTTGCTCGCCGCCTACAGTTTGACCCCGTCAAATATTGTCGAACAAACATAGACAAACATTTGGAACGGCAGTCCTCGTTTGCAAAAATTGCGGGGGGAACACGCGTAGGTGTCGCTTTCTTACTGAGGTAACCTGTACAAGGTTCGTTCGGTAATATTGGAGGTCGACAGCAGATAAATCCAAATTAGAGTCATACTGTGTCCTTCACGCCGTGTGATTCACTACCCCGGGATCACGGTATTTTAAATTTGAATATCTTGAGTAATCAAGGCGGAGTTGTGACGTGTGGCTACTGGCCAAGAACATTTGGGACTGGCATACGGTAGCCTACAGTCTCTAGTCTCCTCAGAGTCTTTGGGTGATCCAGAAAATATACAAAATGACTCAATCTTTACACCGGAAATTTCCGGAGAATATTCCAGTTAAGTTGACCAAAAGAATAAACCGCCAACTCGGCGAATATGAACCAGGCGATGTAGTTG
Source organism: Oscheius sp. DF5033 (assembly GCA_964036215.1). NCBI lineage: Eukaryota > Metazoa > Nematoda > Chromadorea > Rhabditida > Rhabditidae > Oscheius > Oscheius sp. DF5033. The sequence goes on along the minus strand of CAXIWN010000012.1, from coordinate 2,922,424 downwards.
AACTACGGACAGGAAGAGTACTTCCAGGGCCAATAAGATTAGTCCCCGGCCCCCCGAGGCCTGCGGAAGACGCGTATCTTCCATAGTAATCGTTTGATTTTCTGTAATTTGCAGTTGTTTCTTTATTTTCATAATAAACTTTTCAGTTATTATTTGCAGAGTTATTGAGATTACCATGATTATTTATTTCATAATTTTATGCCATTATTAGGGGTTGAATATTATAATTTTCTTTTAGATAAAATGACGTCGTCAACAAAAGAGAATTCAACTATCATCGATCAGAAACCGGCTCCAATAATTTTTGGAGAAAAATCTTTATCGGATGTAACACTTGTTGTTGGTAACCAAGACTTTGTAGCCCATAAACTGATTCTTGCTTGTCGCTCAGACGTCTTCAAAGCTATGTTTTTTGGAGAATTCAAAGAAGTTCGATTTCTAATTGCGTTTATTTTAATATTTATCATTTTAGAGTAAAGAAGAACGAGTCGAGATCAAGGATGTATCAGTGGATAATTTTAGAAGATTGCTTGAATTTATTTATATTGGAAAACCTAGCGATTCGAGCAAATCTTTAGAGTTTCCGCATCCGACTTTCCGCAATGAAGTAAGTGTCAGAGATTTCGGAAAATCTGTATTATACTGTAAGACAATTTTCATACTGAACTTTTATATTTTGTTTTCAGATTTCTGGAATGATGCAACTGAAATTTTAAATATTGCCGATCGTTTCAATATGACGCCCATGGTCAAGGATTATTTTGAACCTCTCATTACCATATCCATGTTCAGCTGTGCTGAAACAAACTGCCATGCATGCTTCAATTATTTTATCTTCGCCATAGTCAATGGAATAGATGTATCGATATCTAAGGTTAGCATTGTACATATTAGTTTATTAGACTTTCTTTAAATATTTATCTTTGCAATTTTAGAAAAGGTTTCTGAGATCTATTTACTGGCAATGGGTAGATTATGCCAGCGAAGAACCATTTCCCGATATTTCGAAGAAAGCAATAAAAATCTTATCTAAGCATCTTCAATAGTAATCTTTTGTTATTTTGTAATTTGCATTTATGTCTTTATTTTCATAATAAACTTTTCAGTTATCGTTTTTCTCTAATAATAATTGTATTCTCATTTTTTTACCACTTTTGGATATTTGATTTATTAGATTTTTTTTAGGTAAAATGACGTCTTCAACAGAAAATGAAGAAGAAAAGCCGGCTCCCATTATTTTTGGTGATGAAAGTTTCTGCGATGTTATTCTTGTTGTGGAAAATCAAGACTTCAAAGCGAATAAAATGATTCTCGCTAATCATTCTGATGTCTTCAAGATTATGTTCTTCGGAAATTTCAAAGAAGTTTGATTTTTTCTTGATAATTTTATTATTTATAATTTCAGAGTAAAGAAGATCGAGTCGAGATCAATGATGTACCAGTGGATAATTTCAGAAGATTTTTAGAAATTATTTATACTGGAAAAGTTAGTGATCCGAGTAAATTTTTAGAATTTCGGTTTCTTGTAAGTTATAATTTAGCATTTTACGATATATTTTAGAATAACAAACATCTTGCCGTAGAAATTAAACCAGAAGAAGCTGAGCCGCGTGAAGGTGTTTCTCATTACTATACTTGTTCTTACAAAAAACTTTTCCACGGTAAAGCAATTATTCAGATTAATTTCTTACATTTTTAGATTTTTGGAAAGATACAACTGAAATTTTAAATATTGCTGATCGGTTCAATACGACTTCCATAATCAAGAATTATCTTGGATTTGTTACTGCCGCCGCTCTTTATCGCTGTAGGAAGGAGAATTGTTCTATATGCTTCAATACGTTGATGTTTGCATTAGTCAGTGGAAATGATGTATCGGAATGCGAGGTGATTCTTTTGATGAAGTTACAGTAATTAAAAATTTAGAAACAGTATCCAATATCTTTCTACAAAGAATGGGTTTTTTACGCCAATGAAGAGCCATTTCCTGATATTCACAAGAAGGCAATGGAAAATTTGTTTCATTACCATATTTCTTGATTTGATGTTTGTGTTTATTTCTTTATTTTCATTATAAACTTTTCAGTTATTCTTTATTTCTTACCGATCAGTTTTCCTTATTTTTTTACACAACGAAAACAATAATTTCGGAAAGTGTTTATTAGCAAGAATTTAGCAGAATTGAATGGTGTAGACTGGGCTTTTTGTCCCTTTTCCTTTGCAAGTGAAAGTGCTCTTGTGATCATCGTATGCGTAACTGTAAGCAGTTGGACAGGCTCCCTAAAACAAGTAACTTTTCCTGATCTGAACTGCAAACCTTGAAAATAGCCGGATAATTTTTCGGCCAATGGGAGCTTTTGCATGTCTCCGGTTGACCAAATCGACCACGGCAACAATATTCATCGGTGTTCATTGCGAGGCAAGCACTCTTACAGCCGACTGTTTTCCCATTTACAACTTTTTTCAATTCTTGAGGGCATATCTCATTCATATTCTTATTACAATTCCCAGCTCGTTTACAGTAATATTCGCCTAAAATTGGGAGAATCTCTGGGGTTTCGGGAGTCAAACCTGCGCCATTTTCGTATGTTCCCTCGACGGGATAAATTGCCACGGGAATATTGAATCCATCAACCAGGGAAATATCATAATAATCTTGATTTCCGTGCCCATTTAGAGTAAATTCAGCCAAAGAAGCTGGCGGTTCTCCCGTCCGTCGATTACAATTCTCCTCAGGGCCACATCCTCCCGTCTCACAGTTGAATTTACCATCACAGCCTGTACGCGCCCAAATTCTACCAGCTACCCAGCCATCCGGCACAAAGATATCTCTACTCTCACCTGGAAAACTAATTCATTTGATGGCAAAAAAAGCACCAGAATTTAATTTAAAACCACTTGGACTGGGAGTATGTTGCTGGCCAAAAATGCCCGGCCAAATGGGAAAGGAACATTTGTTGACAATCTGGAAAAGTATTTCGGTCATCTGACGGCGACTTGCCTCCATGCAAACTTGTCCATTTCGGCTGTCACAGGCGAGGACGAGGCCGAAGAATGGCAGGAAGAGAATCAGTCTCATAGCGAGGAAACTAGGCAACCAGATGAAGAAAACTGTATTTATAGGATGGAGGGAGTACATCGAAGGGTCAACAGTGACTGGAAGGCGTATGACCGAGGTCAATTGGAAAACAAGATGACTCATTACACCGAGGAGAAATTGGATAATTCTTCGCTTGCTCGTGAACTTAGCAGAAACATTTTTGAAACAAATTAGCAGAGTAAAGTCCCATCATTCGCCCAATATCTCTAGGTTGCTCACAGGTTGGCAAACATCGAACTTTTTGAAGAACACAGGTATGTCCGCTGAGGGGGCGCGAAACGCCTGACATCATTTTACCGTTGCTAATATTGGCACTTATTATAGACCACGAATTGTACTCGACAGCGACCATTTGCTGACCATTCCACGTGGTCTCCTCCCCTTTTTCCCGGTATAAATGCCGTTCTCCTTCGATCTTCCTCCATCAACTGACAATGTTCAAGTTCCTCCTTCAATTGCTTTTCGTCTTCGCTGCTCTTCTCGCCATGTCTTCTGCCATTCCATATTGGTCACCCTGCCAGCCCGATGGTAGCATGGGCATCTGTGAAGGGGTATGTCTATCGTTTTCTATTAAGAAATCTCTCCCTTTTTCAGTCAAAGAACTGCCACAAAGAACCAGGATGGGCCGTCGGTATCTGCAAGCCTTAGATTCTTCTTCCATTCAAATTCACCCCCACATTTACTCCATTCTTTTGAATAATTCAATAAATTTGGGAATTCGCAATTTTTTATATCAGCATGGCCTTTTTTTGCTGAAGATTTTATTCCGACATCTTCTGTCGTCTTTCCATGTCAAATCGGGTAATCGAACAATGCTGAACTTTCTGGTTATCATCTACTTTATTTCATCCATGCAGCCGGCTGTCTTCAGGTGAGCTGCTTGAATTTGGCGGAAATGAGTCAGAAGATTTTGTTTGCCCAAGAAGGTCAAATAGACGCCAGCTAGTCGAATGTTTCAGCATGGTAGAAGGGCCGCCACAGCTCGTCGTGCTTTTTTTCTTTTTGTCCACTTTCCTGCTTCTGGCCGCTTGGACTTACAAGAAGACGAAGAGAAGGAGACAAATTCTCTGGGGCGGCTACGTGAATCCATCTTTTGAGAAAGTCAAAGACGTCTTCTTGTCAGTTTTTCGTTTTTTTTAACAATTTCAAATATTTAGAGACAATTTAATGAGATCATGGGAACGGGATGGCGCGGCTCTCTGCATCTACTACAAGGTGTGGCCGTCGGCTCACAAATATTGTCAATTTCAGGGCGAATGCGTAGCCGACTTGTGGGGTGGCATGGCCGACCGGGACTGTCTCCGGGAATACCAGGAAAACACGTTGCAAATCGTCTTCAGCACTTCCAAGGCCCTTGGAGCCGCGTGTATTGCCAAGCTGGTTGATGCCAAGAAACTCCGATACACGGATACGGTAGCCTCTTTTTGGCCAGAATTTGGTCAAAATGGCAAACAGGACATCACCGTGGACATGATACTGAGTCACACGGCTGGACTCGCTCATCTTGACCAGCAAATTACTCGGGAAGATGCCCTCGACCATCGGAGAATGGCTGGTATTCTGGAGAGACAGGTCAGTCGACGAGAGATATCGACTGGTGATTTCAGAGACCGAACTGGCTGCCGGGAGAGGCCATCGGCTACCACGCAATGTCCTATGGCTGGCTGGTCGACCAAATCATCCGACACGTCGACGGTCGCGGAGTCGGACAGTTCTTCAAAGAGGAAATTGCCCAAGTACACGGCTTAGAGATTCACATTGGTCTGCCATTGGATCAAGCCTGGCGAGTGGCCAGGATTACTCGTCCCTCTGTCTGGAATCGTGTCGACGAGTTTCTCACCGATCCAGAAAATGTCAATTATTTGTTTATGTTGAAGCAATATCTGACAAAGGGAATGAGCCATAAAGTCGCCCACAATCCACCCTGGTTGCAGACCATTTTTGTATGTTTCTAGTTGTTTCTTTTTATTTATTTTTTTATTTAGAATTGCTATTTAAATAATCCAGATGTCTATCCGCTGGAACAAACTGCCCTTTTGGCCATCAGCAGTGCCCGTGAAATGGCCCGCTTTGCCCATCTTTTACAATCGGGAAAGATTATCAGCAAAGAAACTCTGGAAACAATGGAAGAAATTATTACCATTGGAAAGGATATGATCTCAGGCACGAATACTTTCCGTGGACGAGGAGTGACAGCCGTCGAATATAAGAAGAATGATCTCTGTGTAAAAATGATTGGACATGCCGGATTAGGAGGACAGAATCTGCGATGGGATCGAAATAATGAGATAGCTTATTGTTATCTGAGCAATGGCCTCAAAGGCGGTCTCGGTGACAGGGCACGATCCTATGTGCGGGTAGTTGACGCCTTTTTCGAAAGTCTTTCTAATGAAAATAATAATGAAGTCGTGGTGAAGCCTCTCCTCAGTTGACTGGCTACGAAAGCGGAAACTACATCTGGTTTATTCAATAAAATAAATTATTGGATATATAAAAATTTTATTGTAAAAATGCTTATCTACTAGTTTTTAGTTGAGGCTGACTGAAGCCAGCTCATCGTAGTAATTCTCATTTTCACCGCTGTTCATCTTGCAAATTGATATTCTGTCCAAAATGACAGTTCCAAAATTGTAATCTTTGTATTGTTTCAGTATATCGAAAGCATCAAACGCTTCACGTTTTCCACCAGCTTTCTGAAAATAAGAAATAAACAACGTTTAAAAATATTGATATAGAATTTTTCATTTCTAAAGCAAAATTATTGTGCTATGTTTTGAAATTATTCTAAAAAAATAGCAAAAAGCTAGCCAAAGTAAAAAAAAATTATTTACCTCTGCTTTTTTCCTGCTATTAATCAGAGTCATATGCAATTTTACAGGACTTGCAGTAGTAGACACACTTAAATCCACTTTAGGTGATAATCCAGCAGCTACCATGTGTTCATAGATAATGTTTGAACATTCTTGAACTCTGGAATTTTAAATGTAATTACTGAATATGGATAATTCGACTTGTCTCCAGTAATATTTGCATACAAAACATCAACATTGTATGGATCATCATTCATTATGGACAATCCTTTTATTGTAGCCATTATCTTTTCATTGCCAAGTTTCTTTCTAAATAAATTGATACCGGTAAATATGAAAAAAAACCTGATCGCTTCACCAGCAGCTTCTAATGTTAAATTAGCCTTTAGTTCATCAGACATATCAAAAATCCAAAGCATTGTTAAAGTAAGATGAAGACGATTTGGTCGAACAAATAATGATTCATGTTTTACCGACTCCTGCAAAAATAAAATATTATTTACATAAAAACACTTACCGAAATTGTTTCCGATGAAAGAATGGAATCTCGAAAAGTTTCAAACGCTTCACGAACTTCCTTATGATTACAAGGAAATGCTGTGAAATGGGTAAAGCGAGCATTTTCTTTTCCCTTTTTCACGATGACATCTATCTGTTCCAGGCAACGTTGAACATTTTCAATACCAACTGTTGATTTTATTTCTTAAATGACATTTTTATGATTAAATAATATTAGCATCATTTACCGACAGGTCCTTTTTGTCCTCTTCTGGGTATTTTTACTCTGCACGTTGTGCTGTCCTCCAGTTGACGAAGTGTTTTACCCTGCATACCAATAAGTTTTCCATAAAGAAATGCAGGAACTTCAATTCTGAAAAAATATAAAATGAAAAGGCAAAAAATATACTTGGATATCCAAAAATTATCTTCCACAGTTATTCGAGAATCGTTGATAGTTACAGCTTCTTCAATTTCTTGTGGAAGCAATTCAGCTTCCCTTTCACTTACTGTTCCTTCTACAATAAATTGAAATAAAACAAAAAAAAATCAGCGAACCTGCCATAATTGCGCAAGACGGTCCATCATCAGCTTCATCTTCTTCTGGATACAAATCTGGTGTATCTCCTACATCATAATCCATTTTGTCACTAACAGCAGGCTAAAACATAAATTAAATATAATATTTGTTCAAAACTTACTTTATATGGATTTCGTCGATAGCACCTGGTTCCAATAGTGTACGTATCGGTATAAAGGGGATATGCCATCTCTAAATTTAGTTTATAATAAAATTTTTATGATGAAATTGTTAGTAAAAAAAACGAACAGTGGAAATGATGCGAAAGTTTTCTCAAAAAGGAAAAAGTGTCAGGTGTCTTTGGCGCGCATTTGAAGCCTCGTCAATTTTTTTTTTATAAAAAACGGATAGAAGAACAATAATTTTTTTATGCTGAGCACAGGATAGTACAAATGAAACTAGTTCCAAGTAATCAGATCCTCAGAAGACAGGCAAAATAAATCTTGCATAACTAACATTCAGCAGCCGAATAGAAATTGTCAGGAAGTACAAAATCTCCAAAATCTTATTGAGTTTCTTCGACTTTCTCTTTAATTTCGTCTACCGTTGGTTACAGCAAGTTTTTTTAGGAGTATCAGCTTACTTATTGATATGTTTTAGTTGTTCGAACATAAAAGCAAAATATATTTATTTTATTTTATTTAGTAGGGAGTACAGTAAAATTACAATGGATGTCGTCGTCGGAACTGCAATGCAAGCCGGTCGGCCAGCGGAGATTCACCCGTTCTTATCGACGCCCTCTCCTCGAGTACCGTCCTATAAATCTAATTAAAATAAAGGCGTCCAACTCACGGTGTCATTCGCCAATGTTCTTCTTTTTCTGATAGACTGCAAGAGTGGATAAGAGCTTGTGTGAAGACATCTCTTTGAGCATGTGATCCTCCGATTCTATAGACATCATGTCGTACGGCGAGCATCTTCTCCGCCGCCTGGTCATATTTCTCATTCATGTAGTCCACCATCCCTTCATACAATTGCAATCCGACAATTTGATTGACTTTTGCTGTATCATTCACACCACTTCTGAATTAATCTCTCGTTTTTGATAATTATTTTGTTGTTACTTTGTGAAATTTACCAATGAATCGTGCATTTTTCTTTCGACTTCATAATCTCCACGAGAAATGAAAAGGGGAGCCATGTGCACATCATTGAAGGCGGTCACGTGGTCTTGCCAATGATTACTAATATCCGGCAGTTTTTTCCACCTGAAAGTTCTTTCCTTTCTTTTACAAAATTTACCTGTCACCGACGTCGACTCCTTCCATTTCCAGCCTCAAGAGGAGAGCCGTCGCGTCAACCATATCCAATACGGCGCTGCGCTTGGCAGCTCGACGGGAAACCTCCCTAGATAAAGAATTGACAGAAAGTCAAAGGCAACCTACAAGTCGTAGATACTGACGGCCTCTTCATATTCGGCTTTTTCGATGTGGAAGACGGCCTTGTGCCAGAAGTTGTGAGTGGCGATGATCCAGCCGGGCTGTAATCAACATATTTTATAAAAAGCAACTGATTCCTACCGTCCAATCATCTACAGTATCTTGAAGGAAAGAGATGCCTTCATTGTATCGTCCATTCATCTCAAAACAATGAGCTCGAGCATGAGTTGCCCAACAATCGTATCTGTTCAAGGAGAGAGCCTATAGATTGACTGCCACAGTCGATGTCATCCTTACCGTGACAGCCTCTTTCTCAGCCTCTCTGTATTGACCACATTCTTCCAGTCCAAAAGCATACATTCCATGAAGATAACTGTAACAGGGCATGTCCCTCCTCCAATAGGGCATAACCCTCTTCATCGAATCCCGTTTATTCTTGCAATCGCCCATGAAGAAGTACGCCTCGTGTGCCATTTTTAAAGCAAGAAGGTCAGTCGGATGTTCTTTTAGGATTTCTTCCCAGGTGGCGGCCGCGTCGGCAAAGTGCCCGTATCCCCATTGTTTTGTCGCTTTGACGTGAGCCTTCTCCCAGTCAGTACCTCTCATGGCCGCGTCCTTCTGGAAATTGTCTTATTTTCTTTTTTTTGCCACCACGCGGGAACACTCGCCGATAAGAAATGTGTCGATACGTGCCATTTGCAATAGAAAAACTCACCTCAAGTTGCAGAATTTTCTTCTCAAGACAGCCATTTACTCGAGACGATGTGCCTGTGCCCATCAATTCTAGGACATATTTAAATGCACGGGTAAGAATTGCATCGGGATCGGCTAGTAGCATATTCGCCGCTGTTTGAGCGAGTCCGCCGAGCTGCTCACAGTCCGACCACGAGACTAACTGCCGCAGGAGACCATCGAAATTCTTTGTCGCTTCATCGGATGTTGTTGAGAAATGCAATCCTTCGGCGCGCCAGTCAGCAACGCCTCGTAAATTGGTGGCACACCATTCGGCCATCTGAATTCCCATTTTTGAAAGAAAGAATATGCGAAAGAAAGAGGTATTGATGTCGTAGAAGAAAGGAAGACTGAAAGATGTCTCGAAAATAGGAGGGCGTTTGTTTTGAGAAATGGTAGATGGACACTTTGATACGAAAGATTTAAAAATAGAAAAAGAAGATAAATAAAGTATACGGAAAGTAGAGAAAAGGGGATTAGGCCAGTTGGAAGCAAAGCTGAAAGGGCCCCCCACTGCTGTTTTTGAGAGATTTCTCATAATTGGACACAACAACAAGAAGCACGTGGCTCTGACGGATAAACACTCAATGGCAGAACCGGGTCTGGGTCAAACCTGATCTGTTCAGGCGACAAGGTCAGAAACTGACACGGTCATTTCTCCCTTTTCTTTTCGTCTACCTATGACTAACTCCATGTATTGCTTCTTGTCATGTCTTTTGTGCCATTGGTTCAAGGTGATTTGTCTCCCAGATATGTCAAATTAAACGCCGTTCCCGTCGGGAGGAGAGTTAGCCGCAGCAGGTTACTGTCTTCTTCCTTACAGAGGAAGGCGGGGCCGACGCAACATCATTCACCGCCATGCAATTTGCGTTCCTCCTATCCGCGCTTCCTGTACTCTTTTCGCTTATTCAAACTGTCAGGTAGTTATTTTAATCTTTACTAGGGAAGAGTACACTCTATTTTCGACCCAGAGAGAGTGTCGACTGGTCGAGTCATCTCGGGCAATGACGCACCGACCTAGGTTCCATTGAGATCAAACGCGACCTCTTTTCGCAACAAATGTTCAAAAAAGGGTCAAATTGTCTCGTCGTACCTCTTGAGACAAGGCTCCCGTATAGCCGCCGTCGCGACCTTCTCCCTCAATGTGGCAATTGTGCCCGATTGAGAGACAACAGGTTCGTCTCTTCCTCATAACCTTCATCGCTTTTGCATAGCCTTTTTTGCGTTTTAAAAGGGAAACTAGTTTTCCTAGAGAGGAAGAGAAACGGCACAGTTAAAGAGGCGCTCAAAACATCTCAAAGCTATGATTTTTCGGGGCAGAATGTCTGTCAAAAAAAAGAACCAAGAGTTTAGGACAACATGCACCGTGCTCGACCATCAGGCGTGTGACGAGCTGTGCAAAGTGGACAATTTTTGGTATGGACATTGTACGGCATGGGATGGAAAAGACTTCAGGTAAGCGGGGATACAATGGAGACAGTGACGTCTGGTTATCGGGGAACATGGTCTCCTACGAAAAAGAAGCGACTGATAAGGAGGAGATTAACAGGGGCCAAATGAACCCTTTTCCAGCTGCAAATGTTTTGACTATTCGCCACCGCTGGACGGCAAAAGATGCGTCGGACGACAGGAGCACTGCTCACGAAAATGCCAGCAAGCGGTGAGTTCTGACAGAGGCAGATAAGACAAAACGGATCTGATAACACCACAGAAAATTATCATATTTCCTCACGTCGACGAGACTATTTATAGGGCTCAGAAGGCGGATTCTGTTATCCACAGAGGAATCCAGCAGGCGAAAGTACACGAACCGGCTGCGAATGTTTCAAAGTGAGCCATTTCATTTATTTTCTTGACTCGTGTTTCAGGAACTGCCAGCTCTTTTGAAACGGAGACGACGTGATGTCAACTACATAAGGGTACTATAAATAAATGATATTCATTTTTGGTCGAAAAGGGCGAAAGACAAGGACATCATGGGGAAAAAGAGGGAGAGGTTGGCACGGGGAAGGGGGAGATATGGTCAGATGGAGAACAAAAGAAGGACAACGAGGAGCAGACCACGTGGGACACCGGAAGAGGAATTACATCTGAATGGGAGAAAGTACAAAATTTGGAAAGAGAGACACTCACCGGTCACCAAGACAACTGCAGACACGAATCCGTTGAGAGTCAGACTTGTCATGGCGGAAGAGATCGGCTGCCGACATCTCGCTAAAATTGTCTGTCAAACAATAAAGTCTCCTCACCGACAAATGTCGTATCTGTCGAACATCGAAAGAGTATGATTATTGAGGCCTCTCTTCGACAGAGTCAAGGCGCATCCCCGCATTGTCAGACGTCGCCCCGTCGGCTGACCTAAACTTTTCTCTGCTACAATTTGTCCGTCGACCAAACCCAGTATGTATAAGTCCTGCTGGACTGTGAGACAAATGGTTCGACATGAGGTCACCTGCATTTCTCTTGGATCCATAGGCTCATCACATTGATGGGTAAAGTTCTTTGGAGTCGAGAAATATCTGGAACTTTTGCACTTTCGCATTGTTTTTGTCCGGTTACAACGCAGACCGCACGTGGCCATTTACGATTTTACCTTCTTCCGCTTTTGATAAGAGCCAGCCGGACACGGCCAGACCATTGCAAAGCAGTAAAATTGACGGGGGACATACCTGTCGAGTCCTTTGTCGAAATATTCCTCATAGCCGGGTGACATACAACTGTAGCAGTGATTTTGACGCAGAGAAACTGAAAATAATATGAATTTAAGCGGTGCAAGTGCCCAAATGAAAGGGATTACAATGTCTCGGAGGTCGAGAAGACGGTTGCCGTCGATGCTTGGGATAGGGAATTGGGATAAATTCGGTTGAATATTCGTGCACTATCACTGGATTGACTCTCTGTTTTAACCAAAGGGAGATGACCAACCTGCCCCGATAACATCGACTAACGAGGCGATGACCAGCCACAGGCGCATCTATTTATCATTATCCACCGAGACCAATAACCTGGAATAGAGTCGATCATTTGATAAGAGACGGATTTCACATAAAAATGATTAGAGCTCTTTTTATGGGAGAAAATGTCCGGATTGGAGGAGAGAGAGAGAAAGTACACAATTATGACATGGAGGGACTGGGAAAAAACGAAGAAGAAACCTGGGTAACCAAGAGGATTTGATGGGAGCATGTCCAAGAGGCCGAGTATCAGATGTCCCGCGATGTTCGCATCAGCCCGGATCGGGTGACGGGACCCCCCTTCTAACAGCGATTTTTCACGAAAGGAGTCACTTTAGCCTCGTCGTGTCTCTCTCAAAACATTCCATTATAACTGCCAAAAGGGAAAACAAGAGAAAAGTGAGACAAATCGAAACTCTGAAACTGAATATGGTGAAAATGGGCGAAAGGCCACTAATTAAGGACATGGAAGTGAAGGCATCCGGCTCGAGTCGCGCTCTTTGAATGGACAGCAATGAGATTGTCGTCTTTATGGCTCGTAAAGGTCTCATTTGGTTAGCATGACGTTTACCTAAAAATTAAAGAAGAAGAAGAGGAAGACTACAGTTTGTCTCTAATTGCTCGTTATGAGAACGACACGTGAGCTGTCGCCCGATGAAATGTGACAATCGCAGGAGATTCGAGCCCGTCTTAATTAGCAGATAGAAAGGGTTGGACTTTTATATTTTCAATGAAACGGGGTGCTTTCTTATTTTTCCGTCTACAGTAATCTCTAAAGAATTCTTGGAGAAGAGTCATCTGATTGCGACCACTTGACCCGGCGACGACGAGAGGCGGAAGTCGAAAAAGGAGAGCTCGTACTAAATGAGAAGTGACACTTTTTGCAGACATCATATATCCTGAGACACGTGTTGCCTGGGATCTAAATCAATTTTGGCCACGGGTAACCTACAAGAGGGGAGAGAGACACTATATACACGGGAGGGTGGCAATCAGGGAAATGAGGTCTTTAGGGCCATTTTTAATCAAAGAAGGCTGTGGTAACCAATTAAACAGACGTGATTGTGAAGGGAATTGGCGGTAAGTCCATTGGATTCGAAAAGGCGATTACACGACGAGAGAATACTGATGGCCCCTAATGAAATAAGAGACCCATATGGGAGAATATTAACAACTGACAAAAGAATTGTAGCCAGCAAGTCGACGACGATAATATGTTTTGGAGAGAGATATCTAGACACGCATTTCCGGTGTCGGATGTGTCGATGAGAAGACAAGAAAAATCCGGCGCTAATTAATTCGGGTCGTCTGTCTTCGGGCGTGTCAATTTCTCGTTAAATATCGAGTAAACACAGCTAGTTTTATGGAACTTCCGTATTATGACTTTTGAGCACTTTCTCATGGAACAACATGTACTTTGTCTGATAATATTTTGTGATGGGAGACAACGAGAGAAAGAAGGCGAGAGAAGTCACACCGGACAATTATCCGGCCGTCAATGGCTCACAAATTACAGGTTTCGTCTCTGAAAATTGCCTCGGTTGAAGTCGCAGGTAAATCATCTCCCCCGGGGTGCTAAATGCTCTCGACTGCCAGCTGTAGCCAAGGGAAACGAGACAGATATTTATTTGTGAAATCTAACACAGAAAAGTCTTGGCTTCTTTAGATTGGAGTTCGAGTCATGCTGCGCCCGCCATCTGCAAATTCACTCATTAGTCCAAAACTCAAATTGAGGTCATCCAAAAATAGTTCAAAAATATACCGATAATTATGCATTGCCCTATGATGTAGTCAGACTTTTTCGTGTCTGCCAAGAACATGATAAGTTCGCCAATCTCCCGGGGTTGGGCAGCTCTTCCAGCTGGGATTTTTGTTCGATCTTTTGCCAGCTCGCAGTACTGAAAAGAAAAATATCAGAGAGAGAAAGGAACTAACCTTGGCAGCATCTTCATCAGTTAGCCCTTGCTTGTTCATCAGAGTTGTGTGCACCAATCCGGGACTGAAATATTCTTTTTTAAGAATTGAATGATCTCTTACTTGACAGCGTTGACTCGAACTCCTTTCTCGATGTAATTCATGGCCATGCAGCGAGTCATATGGTCGATACCGGCTTTTGCCATACAGTAATAAGGGAACAAAGCATGCTGAAGAATTATAAGCACATAAACGATGTAAACTGACAGTATTGGTCGAACCGATACTGGATACATTGACAATATTTCCTTTGGATTTGATCAAATGAGGAAGAGCCAATTTTGAGAGTTTGACAACTCTGAAACGGGAAAAAAGTCGACGAGTGTGAGGGAGAAACTGACGATCGGAGATTGAGATCCATGGTAAAATCGTAATCCTCGATTGGGGCATCAAATCCATGGACTTTGCTATTGTCAGGAGCCAGACTGCCAGCATTGTTGACCTAAAAGAAATGAACCAGGAAATGGGCAAAACTCACCAAAACGTCAAGTTTTCCAAATTTGGCAACGGTTTCGTCGACGAGTTTCTTTTGTGTCTCATCGTCGATAAGATTTCCCTGGATGACCAAGACATTTCCCTCGCCGATTCCAGTGGCAACTACGGCTTTTCGGGCATTTTCCAAGGCTTCGGCATTTCTGCCAGTTATCGTCACTTTGGCTCCATTTTCGGCAAACAAAATGGCGGTTTCACGGCCGATTCCATTACTTGAACCAGTAACCAGGACAACTTTTCCGTCGAAAGCTTTGGTCATGTTGATTGAGCTAGAAAAGAGAATATTCAGGTTAAAGGGAGGAAGAGCGGGAAAAGCGAGCGAAATGTTGAACTGTCAACAGAAATGTTGGTTTTATACGCGGGAACTGGCGAAGGATGCTTACATTGTTACCAATGATCGCTGGAAAATAGAATCTCGTCAGCATCTTTGTGCTCTTGAGAGAGAAAACTGAACTGATAAGAGGATGAGCCCCGTTGCCAAATGATGGATTAAAATTCGACTAGAGTGCTCTTGAAAGATCATTCCGGTCACATTGTGTTGATTCTTGGTTACAATCTTCGTGATATTTATTTCCATTAGTATTTGATGAGCATTAATTGAACTTTTAACGGGGTCAAAGAACCAGCGATGAGACCAAGTTTGATTTGGTCTCAATATTTACTTTCGGCGGTAAGCAAAGATCACACTCAGAGTAAAAGTTGAAGAACAAATTTATTAGGAAGTAAAAAATATACAAAAAATAACAATTTAAACAATTTCTACATCCATTCCAAGTAATTCGGAAAGTATTTTATTAGCTTGCAATTCGGTAATCTAAAATCATTAAAAATTATTTCTAATCATCAAACTTACTACAATTGGTTCGGTCATAACCGACTTATTATTCTGTTTTAAATTTTTGAAATTTATAGCTTGGCTTTTATTTCTGAGATTATTTATATGACCTAAATAAAATATTGACCGAATATCTTGTCTTGAATAAAAATCCTCACATCTACTTTTTCTCCGCGCTCCAGTATCCTCTAATGTGGCTAAAAAATTAGAAGTAATACTAGACAGTGGTCGTCTGTATGATCACAGTAATTACGAAATCTTCTAAAAACAAACCTGGGTGGGCAAAAGGCAAAAGAATCATCACAAGAGGTACCGTAACCACGATCTTCAGCACTCGATGAATTTAGGCTGCCTAACCATTCATCTTCTAGGCTTATTATTGTTGAAAAATACCAAATTACCTTTCAAAAAAGGTTTCCGTGGTGCCCTGTTATAATATTTAGTTCGATAATTTTTCCGATTAACCCTAAAATAATTGTAAAAAACTGATAAAGACTTACGTGGCATTTGGTGGTAGTAACATATGCGGATAACGAAACATTCGTGAAGATTTACCATTGATTGTAAGCTTCTCCATTTGCTCAAAAGATTCAACATCCACCAAAAAAGGGTTCTAAAATAGTTACAATGAGAAAGATTATTCCGAAACTTACCAAACCAGCGCAAATATCCTTCCATTCACCAAAGCTATGCAAATTTTGATCAGTAATCGGTCTAATAAGTGTATCATTTTTTAGCTCTCCTCTATTAGCCATTTTCAACATATTCTCAGCGGAAGTTTCTAAAAATTATCATTTATAATTAAAAATAAATCACTTATAAAATCATCTTACTATGTAAGCCAAATACTTCATTTTTAGTGCCTATGTAAAGCCATGTGATATCATCTTTTGGATTCACTTCAAACATCTTCGTTTCCTGAAAAAAAAATTTACATAACATGTAAGAAAACAGATTAAACAAGTGAAAAGTGAAAACGCTGAAAGCAATCATTTCTACTCGGCTGTTGATGTGGGTAGGCTCTATGGCAGAGAAGGACGACAAAAAGAAGAAGCAAAAGAAGAAAAAGTCAAAGTCTAAATCGAAGACCAGAAAATTCCCATGCCCGCCGAAGAAGAAGAAAAGTGCCGCCAAAAATAAAAAGGATAAAAAGAAATCTGGCGATCCATCAACAAAAACTCGATCATCTGCATCGACGGCAATGAAAAAGAAAGATAAAAAGAAAAGAAAAAGCAGCCTGTGCTCCAGATTATTTAGCTGCAAGACAAAGGAGTCAAAGAAGAAAATATCCAAGCAGAAGACACTTGCCAAAAAACGTGAAAAAGATGAAAAAAGTCGATCCCAAGCCTTGGTAAAGAAGCAGCGAATATTAGCCAGACAAAAGAAGAAGAGTACTACTACAGAAACTACGCGAAAAATCAAAAAGCAGCCAAGATTGAGAGCCAGAGTAAAAGAGGATACGCCGCAACAAAAGAATATTCTAAAGCCGCTGCCCCGACGGATGCCAGTACAGCAAATGTTTGTACCGACACCGCCAATACCGGTACCTCAACTTTCTACTCCGCGACAACAGGTACGCTAAAAATTGAGGGTTTTACAAAACAACTATAGTTTTAAATCAAAATTATAATATTTCAGCCATTGCCATCTCCAGTTCCGCCGCCAGTCGTCGAGAATATTCAACCAGTAGTGGAACCTCATAATTCTGAGAGAAATGTCACAATGTCGGGTCGCAGTCCGAAAAAGGAGAAGAGTCTTTCCCTGGAAGAAGAAGAACAAGAAGAAGAAGAGAAGCTGGACATCGACTTGAGTCCTCCTTCACAGAGTCTGCTAGTCAAACGTTTTACTGTCGATGGATTACCGGCTAGCAGATGGATCTACGAAGATTCTCGTCCGAATAGCGCCTTTGCCGAACGACCAAAGATGGAGAATATCCTGAAGCACATCACAGGAAAACATCCGGCGACGGTGGCCGACTTCGACGATAAAGAAGCTCCCTGCGTCTGTTGGAAATGTCGCATTCAGAAGAGTATGGCCACTTTATCGTCTTGCTGATCTACTCGACATAGACTGAATAAACAATGAGCACGAGACACAGTTCTAAAGATGTAGACATTCCCAATCCGAATGCGTCAGTCCGTGTCATTTGAGCCGTCGACTCTCGTCGAAAAAGACACTTCCTTCTGTTCCGACCAGAAGAGGAATGACCTCTCATTCATCATCCGTCGCCTGTTCTTCCTTCTTCTCTCGACGCGTCGTTTTGTTTGACTATTACCTCATCTGGTGGGCGAGAAATATTTGTCTCTCGTCTGAAATTACATGGGATGACCTGAAAATGAAGTGAAGTTGGCTGGTGAAATCAGAATCTCTCCTCTCCCCGGGTCTTGTCAAGAGATCTTTTTAATTTTCTCCTTCAAAAACAACAACTCTTTCCCCGGGGCAATTGTGTTAGCCTCTCTTTCTGTTTGTTGCCCATCTGTGATCACTTGAGTCGTCCGAGTGTGAAAGGTATTCCTGAACTTTAGGTCTTCCCTTTGTGACGAGTCTGGCCATCTCTGATCTCTCGTCGTCGTTCCCAACCATCTGGCTACTTTTCCCAAAATATCTTTCATTACAGTAGCCTTGCTTCCCGATTAACTGATTATTGTCTGGTCAACTAGAGGGTCAATTCGATTATCAGCCGTGTCCCGTCATGGATTAGCCGAGTTGCATTCTTGGTAAAAGTGAGGTGGGGGTGGCCAGGCGCAGAGGACTCGTTGACGTGAGTCCCTTTATGATCCTTTTTGTGGTATAATCCGAGTATTATTAGGCCCGAAGGAAACCCCACAAAGCCAATTACTTTTGAGGGAATGAATTTGGCCGGTTCTATTTTTCGCGACTCCCGTAGAAACCAATCACCCCAAAAGGGGTACCTCGCGTATTCATTGCCTTTTTTTGGTCGGGCGGGTCTTGTCCATTTTTCACCTGGTTCATGGACATTCCTAGGAAGTCATTAGGAGGTGTCTCTCTCCACGGAAGCTCATAAATAAGAAAGAGCCACTTGAGAGGCCGCCCTCCTTGAATTTTTAATGTTAAACACCCACTTGGCATTGCCTTTTTTTGTTGGCCACCTGTCTATTCTGCACCTGTTCTTCTCTAAAAGTAAAATATTACCAGAGTCTATGTTTAGCTGGCAGCCACTCCATCTTCTTCCTCTCACGTTTCCTCTCACGTCATTAACATAGAAGGGGTTCCCCGGCTAAGACCATTTGATCTTGCGATCTGCGGAGATAATTCCGAGGGCCTCCCCTGCCCAAAATGAGCGTCTGAGCATTCATCACTTGGAAGAGTGCAATCCTGGACGACGAGTGCCTTACCTTGCTCCGCCCTTTTTCCTCCTGCAGCTTTTGCTCTGGCCGTTCAACAGGAAACAAGTATTTCCCCTCGAGCTCTCTCGATGGTGTCTACTCTTTGGCCACAAGGTGTTTTCATCTTGTCCAAAGTGTCACTTTCAGGAGAAGCTCGATTAGTGCCATCTTTCTTTCGCTCTCAAACATCTCCTTTGCCATATCACGGGAATGCAAAAACTGTATTCCTCGGGGAGAAAACGCCCTTCGATCAACAATTATCCGTGGCAGATTCCCGAAAAGCACAAAGGATACTCGTCCTTTTAGGAATTAATAAAGGCAAAACACTCGACTCCTCTCTCTTTCCCCCTTCTAACTTCATTTGTCTCCGAGTTAATTGACTTCAAAACGGTAATATTAGTCGAGTTTTGCTGTGTTTAATCTGCGTTCGCCGATGATGAAGTGCCTCCTGTCTCCTGGGACGACTTCCAAACGTCACCTCCAGCAACCTGGAGTCTCGCCTTTTCTCTTCTCTTTGTTTTTCTAACTCCCTCTTTCTCTATTTATGGAAATAGGCTCATTGCAGAATGACTAACCTGACCGACGTGCCCCTCATCCGATGTGTCGTGCTAGGCGACGACGACCGACTTGATGTCCTCCGCCGATATGCCGATCTGTCGGGTCTGCCTTTCGACGACGAGGTATTGAAAGAAGTTGAAAAGACGAAGATTCTTTATAGATCGGAGAGGTCATAACTGCCTTCAATGGACAGAAATGCCAATTTCTCGATGCGACGAGCTTCGGCGAGATGGGACTCTACCATGGGGAGATCCATGCCATTTTGATGTGTGTCTCCGTGGCGAGGAAGGCCACCGTCGAAGACACAGTTCGCATGGTCAGTTTGAGGCCCAGAGAACAACTATTTTCGTTAAAGACATTAGTCCGATTTCCGATGTGGGCTTCCTTTTCCCCGTAGTTCCGTGATATCATTACTCTTGCCGCATCTCATTTTGCCCTGGTTGCCTATGCAAAATGGGGCTGTGACCTGAAATTTCAGAAACGTGTGAGGGACAAAGAGGGTGACGTGTTGTCTGTGATTTTTCAATTGAAACCAATTGAACCCCGGAAATTGAGGTGCAGAAATGCGGGGGTTCGAATTTTTGGAGACAAAAAGAAGATTTCAGGTTATGGAGACTATCCTGTCCATTGGCTCGATTCCATTCGTCTTGGTTGGAACAGAAATCGATCGAAGGACCAAGATACTCAATGGCGAAAATGCCGATGTTGTGCCGATGTCTCTCAGCCAAGCGGAGACTTTTGCCAAAAGGATAGGCGCTTCAAAATATCTCGAATGCTCTGCTGCCACTGGGGTATGAATTGTACAGAAAATTAGAAATAACATCATCTTTAGGAAGGATTAGACGAAGTTTTTGAAGATGCCTGTGAGGTTGGGAAGAAATTCGCCGTGGAACAGCTTCGAATAGTCCAGAGGAAGAAGTCCGGGATCTACGAGGCGAACAGCCGAAAGCAAAGCTGTATCCAACAGTAAAATTGGATTATGTTCTTCCATTAAATTAATGGCAATTCGAATCGAATAACTTTCAAATATTGAAATAAATCATGTAGTTCTCTCGATCTTTGTTGTCGTCGAGTTACGAAAAGTTTCGAAATCGATCCAAGAGCCGGTTCCACTCTCCCTGGGCAGTCTTCTTGTCCGCCCTCATTCTCTATTGATAGTCTACTTTATTTATTCTATTTTCCAACGAAATGCCCATTCTTTAGTCATTTAGATCTCTTCTTTAAATGGCGTGTTAAAGGACTGCCGGATGGGGGTCCAGGTCTCGTGACGATTGCCCTCGACGTGCGGTCTCCACAGCCATGTTCTCGATTTACTTTATATTTTTATTGTTTATTATCCAAATTATAGACAATAGTTTTCGATGAAAAACAGTATCATAGAGCAGTCTGATTGACTGACATTGCTCTGGACTACAACAGCTTGAGGTGTTTGATATTGCGAAAATGTTATCAATCGAGTCAACTTGCTCCCGCTTTCAAATAATCAAATAGCCATTATTTTATTATTTTTGTTGTTTGCGATATGTCGAAAGCGAGAAATGATCGAAGCAACGCCAAATCGGATGACAAAAATCGCGTGACTTTGCAAGCTCCTCGCTCTCGATCACTCGTCGCTCATTTCATTTCGTCCACCTTTTCTACGCTTCTCATTTTCTGTCTATTGCCGAAAAAATAATATTATTTTAGGAAATATAAAAAGAGGCCTAATCGATGGCCGAAAATGATGACGATCTCATGTTTGGTAAGGGTATTCCCTTTATTTTTGTTAGAAAACATCATTTTAGGAGAAATACCAGAAGATGACGACTTGAATGGACTCGGAGATGAGTCCGAAATTGATGCCAATAATGACGAGACATTTGGAGGGCCGCTCCCCAGTACAAATACATTCGATGACTTGGGAGACTACTCCGCACAGGTACTCTTTTCCTTTTATTCCTTTCGACAATTTGATCAATAGACGGCCGATCTCAACCTGGATGACATCTGGGACACTCCCAGTTGTTCCGCGGCTGCTCCACCAGCTTCAGAACTTCCGATGCCTTCTTTCGACTTTACCAACTTCGGATCGAGCTCTTTTGACATCTTCGGCAGTGATAATGTGAAGGTATGACTCCTCCAGTATACGACAATAAAAATGGATTCAGAAGATTTGGGGGCAGAGTAAATCGGACAGTTTCTGGCCGGAAATCTCTTCATTGTCTAGTTCCTATGAGAAGGCGGATCTGACGACTCCTACAATACCGAGTGTCCAACAAGCGGCTTTGTTTCAACAGGCTCCGACACCGCCAGTGATTCCCACAATGCCGAAGGCCCCTACATTGGAGGAGATCGAAAAAATGCACGCAGAAGCCAGTAGACCTCACATTCCGACAATCCCGTCGACGGCCATGTCAGCTGAAGAATTGGAAAAGAAGATGCTTCAAGAGAACAGAGCCAGAAATCAAGCAAATGGAACACCGCCAGTAATGCCACCAGGCGTTATTCCACCTCTTATGGTAAGATTTCTCTCCCGATCGTTGAAATCTCTCCTTTCCAGGGAAATATCCCCCACAACCCGGTGGCCCTCGGATTATGTCCCCCAATTCCACCCATTTTTGTTCCTTGCTTTGGTCCTTGGCTTGATCTTTTAATAAGAAGAACGCAGTCTCTTCCTCCTGGCTGTCCTCCGCCTCCTCCTTTCGTATTGGGCCTGATGAATCGATTTGGAGTAAGTTGTGTCATTTTTATTTATTAGGATTAATTTAGAATCCTGCTATGGTCATGAACATCATGCGCTCAGCTGTGACACCACCGGGTATGCCTCCGACCTTCGTTCCTCCGCCAATGTCCCACATGGCGTCTCCGGCTCCTTCTCAGGTAATTTGGTATCTTTTCTGACTTTTATTCACATCTTCAGCATGGCTATCATCAAGGCTACCACAGGAAACCGCCTGGAATGCCTTCAGCCAAAACAATCGAGGACTTGGCCTTCGACCAGTTCGCTGGTTACATGTCCATCAAGGAGCGACAATGGCTGGTAAAGATACAGATCCTACAGTGTCAGGGGACAAATAACCCGTACGAGGACGACTACTATTACTTGTGTTGGAGACAGAAGAAGATTGCTGAAGGAATGCAACCAAAGGAAACAAAGGAATCGGAGAAGAGCGAGACCAAGGAAATCATCAATGGATCGAGACAAGCCAGGCGCAATCGGGAAAGGAAAGAGTCGACATCGGAGCCGCCCGTCGACCGAGTAACCACCTTGGCCACACGTTTCGCCGGCAGTCTTGGTATCCCCACCAAAGCCAGTACCCACAATCCACGACATGTAAGTATTCCTGGCAATTTATTGATAAAGAAAATATTTCAGTCGATTCGTGTACAACATAATGAGCCGGTTGACGAGGATCAGGAGAGGCGGGCTGCCGGTTCCCAGAAGAAATTGCGTACGCTTCTGATGAAGATCGAAGGAGCCACCTCCCTTCTGATCGAATGTCAAGACCGTCGAGTCGCTTTCCAAAATGCCACTAGCCAAGCCAACAAGGAAGCCTTGACTCAGGAGATCAGCGAACGTGTCTCGACTGTCATGAAGGAGACATTCCAGGAGGAATTCCCCCGTGTCATGCAGGTATAACCTTTTTCTTATTTTCACTTATTTTTTAGGTCTCAAAGGGAAGAAGCCTAATCGGCCGTGTTGTCCGGGTAGCCATGCCACTCGACGTCTGTCGGATGATTCGACTGCTTGTTGCCCAATCTCGTGTCACCCAAAATGCCAAATATCTGGCTGATATCGAGGAGGACGTCTTCCCTGCCATTTATCGTGGTCTTATGACTTTTCAACGAGAGGGAATTGTTGCCATTTTGTCTTATTTAAAAATCGACGACCTCCTGATTGCATTGAATGAAAAGAATACGGTAAGTAGAAGAGAATCCTGTCATATGGAGGCTGTTTCAGTTCGCTCGAGATCTTCTCCTGATTGTTTTGCTGGTTTGTTCGGCTAAAAAAGCGGCTCCATCATGTCCTCTCTTCGATTGGGTTCGTTCGACGGCTTCTTTCGATCTTTCTTCTGGATGGTAAGTCTTTCTGCTCTTCCTTTTCATTTCCCATTTCTCAGGTCGTCGTCCGAGTCCGCCTTATGGAGTCTCCTTTCCGTCAGTTCAGACGATGTCTCGAATTTGGCTTCGTGGATGTGCCTCCTTGTCTCCGAGAATTCTCACGGTACCATTGCTTCTCAAATTGCCCATCGACTCAACATCAATTGATTCTGTCCTTCCAATATTCTACGTGTCGTTTTAATTTTCTTTCTGGTCATTATTGGCTGCATTTGATGCATTTCTTGCCCAATCAGGCGAGTACATGGGTATTGTTTCTCCAATTTGGTCACGTTGTACTTACTTTCCATTCCCATTGTTTTGTTATATATTGAAAATATTCTACACTAAGCTACACTTATGAACAAATTATACCCAAAAAGTGCTTATTATTAAAGAAAAATGTCCTGTTTTCACTTATTTTCACTGAAAATCCGGTCAATTTCCGTGATAGATATCAACTTTATTTTGTTGTTTTCTAAATTTATAGAAAATCTAGAATGGCCGACGCTGCCCGTGGACTCTGGCAATCCATCGTCAACACCAAGAGGGCCTACCTCAATCCCCACGAGCATTTCGGACGGGCTAACATTTGCCGTGCTGCTCTGGCCAGTTACGTAGGAATCTATTTCCTTTTCAAGTGGAACTCCACCCGAAAGGTAAACCAATTCCCCTTGATAAAATAAGTTTGATTATTTTCAGGCTAAAGCTCTTCAGGCCGAGAAACTTTCTCAGAAGAAAAACGTCGTAAATGATGCTCTTCTTCGTGCTGGATTGTAGACCTCGGACTAGTGGCTAGACAACTAGTAATTTCCTCAAAATAAAGATGTTTTAAATGATTTGTTCGAAGAAAACCGAGTTTATTGATAATGTGCTCTTCTCTGTTTCCTGTTGGCGAATTTGCTCAAATACAAATTCAAATTTTGCGGCAACCAAGTATGCAGCGTTCTCCGATTGAGGCAAATTTCATTTTTTTTCTTTTTCATTTGTCCTGAACGTTGCTTGTTTCTCTTCTAGGCTATCAAAGAATTATTATTTCTACTACTTTTCATTGTGTGCAATTCGATTTTTGGGTAGTACTGCAACTGGCAACACCATTCGCGCGGTGTTTACAATCTCGTTGGATTTTATTCATTTTTACGCATTTTTCGTTTCTTTTCTCATTTTTATTGTTTCTTTGTTATTTCGAAGCGTTTTACAGCTTGCTAACTCTCTTTTTCGATTATTTTTTATATAATCCTTGGCTTATTTCTTTTATGAATTTAGAATGTCAAGGGTGGATCCATCATTATTGGCATTATATGAGTCAATAAAGACTCCTGAGTTGTTGACTGCCACTTTACGTGAATATAAATTACTGCACGAGCCACGTCCTCTCAGCCGCACCCGTAAGGGGCAAGAGTTTTATGCTCTGTGTTCCTCGAAGCCATTTAATGCTTCGAAACCTCTTTGCACCGGGGTTATAGTTAACTTCGTACTACCATAAGCCAACGAGATTGTAAACACCGCGCGAATGGTGTTGCCAGTTGCAGTACTACCGATTTTTGTATTCATATTGAAATCTACGACTTTTAGATTGCAAAAAATCCAAAATTTATCGTTTTTATTTTCAGAATAGAGACATGGCAGAAATGATCCGTGGCTTTTGGCAATCTATCCTAAACACCAAGAGGGCTTATCTCAATCCTCATGAACACTTCGGCAGAGCTAATATCACCCGTGCCGCCCTCGCCAGCTATGTTGCCATCTATTATCTTTTCAAATGGAATTCTGCTAGAAAGGTTTTGCCATACATTTTTATCTGTGATATTCTTTATATTTAGGCCAAGGCACTCAAAGCAGAGAAGAAGAAAAGCGCTCTTATTCACCATGATCTCCCCCATCACGCCTAGATGATAGTATACATTATATTTTTGCTCAACTAGTATAGATGTCAATATAAAAATTTTCTAGAGATCAGGCGACTTTATAATTTGATGCATTTGCAAATGTTCTAACATTTTCTACCTACTATCTATCATGGTTCTGTCTTTTTTTGCCCGCGTTAAAGGGCGCAGTGAGACTGCGTCTTATCGCGACGTGCAACATCTCATATTTTTCCTGTTGAAATTCTAAATTCACATTGCATGGTTACTACATTACATACCTTTTTATTCATATTCTTATTTTTCCTCTATGTGTATATTTACATTTACAGGATTAAAAGCATCACTTGGAAACAACATGGTTGACGGTAACGTCAATAAAGAAAACGAAGAAGAGCCTTCATTTTCCGATCCTGAAGATTTTGAAGATAAAATTAGCGATGAGGGTGCTTAATCAATTTTTTATGCGTGTATATAAGAAGTTTAGAACTCGTTCCCGATGTGTTGCGTCAAAGACCTCAAATAGATCAATACGAAGAATGTTGCAACATCTTTTTTGGAATACCAGTAGTTGGCCCTGAGCGGTTGCCTAAACTAGAAGGTGTTATTTCTAAAATTATGGCTAAGCTCGCACCTGTGGAAAAACCTGAAGATGGAGCGCCATATAAGTTATTCATCCCCAAAACCCCCGAAGGCGGTAGCAAGGTAATATATTTAAATCACATTTAGTTTCTTGCAGGGATGTATGTTTGTGGAATGGAAGGATAAAGCAAAAGCTGAGTATTGTAAGACCATTATGAATGGATATGGATTGGATAAAAACCATACTTTCACCGTTTTGTTGTTCGATGACATGAGACGTATTGAAGAGCCTCCTCAGGATTGGGAAGAACCGAAACCAACACCTTATGCTGATGTGGTAAGTAATTTTGTAAAGCCCTAGTAGTCAGGCAAAAATAACTCCATTATAATTATCTAGCAAACTATACTAATGCATAGTTTGCTTTCACAAATGGAAATATCATTAAGTATTCGGATAAGGCTTGTGCTTGCATTATAGAGTATAGGTCTGATTACGTCTACAACACTCCTTTTTTACATTCTAAAACGTAGGAATATAAGTTTTTCAGGGAGATATATGGTGGTGGATGCAAAATCAGCGATGCCGAGATCAATTCTGCGTGCAATTTGAAAGAAACGGAGTTCCTACTGTCGGTGTCTACACTCATATCAAAGGTCACGAGCCGGAAATTGGTGGCGATGATCCTAAAACAGCTGAAAGACCGGTAGGTCTATGACTTTATGCAATATATTTACGTTTCCTTAGGGTTGGACTGAAACGGTATTCAAATGGTCGCCTCATGGATCTTATCTACTTACCATTCATGCGCAAGGAGCCATTCTATGGGCTGGTCCTCAATATACACGTTTTCAACGGTTTCCTCATGTGAACGTGCAATATGTGGATTTTTCACCAAGGGAAAAGTAAGTTGAATTGTGATTTATCGCTTCTTATTCCGATGTTTCGGTGTCTAGACTATACACGCGTTATTTCAGCTTTATTGTGACATTTGCTGCACCTTCTGAAAGGATGCACTGGGGTGAAGATGAGGATTGTATACGTATATGGGATGTTCGCACTGGTGAAATGAAGAAAGGCTTTTCATTATATGCGTTAACAAGCAGAAATGAGCTTACCACATGGCCCATCTTCAAATGGTCTCATGATGAGAAATTCTTTGCTTGTCTAAAAGCACCTGGACGAGACAAATTGGAAAAAGAAACTAGAGTATATTTTATATTATTTTAAACTGTCAGAATTATTTTGTAGATCAATGGAATATCTATATATGACACTAGCAATTTTGAGCTTGTCGGAAAAGACCACGTAACTATCGAAAACATTAATACATTTGAGTGGAGTCCTGCTGATAACATCATTGCATACTATTCTGAGGTTTATATTTAATTTGCTTGTTTTAGCAACGTTTCTTTTAGTGCACCGACAATTCACCAGCTGAATTTGGTCTTATGTCGGTTCCTACCAATCAAAAATTACGTAGTGGGCGGATTTATAATGTAGCTGAAGCTTTGATGTGGTGGCAGCCTGGTGGTAAACGGTTAGCGGTCTATACCAAACGTTATTCCAAGAAACAAACCAAAGCAGATACGGGAGAAATAAAATACATTGTAAGTGTGCTCTTTTAAATTTTCATTATTTTTAGGGTGGATGCACATATCATCTGGAAATTTTCGAGATAGATAAGAAAGACGTTTCTCTAATGAATTTACCACTTCCCGAACCATTTATCAACTTTGCTTGGGAGCCTAATGGTTTGTTTAACTGGTTCAGTGACAACTGCTTCAGGTGACAAGTTTGCGGTACTTACTGGAAATCAAAATAAAGCAACACCTAATGTGTACAAAATTGACTCCAACAGCCCTAATCCATTAAAATTGGTCAGTAAACTGGACGCTGGTGTACAATTCAACGAGGTTTGTCCTCTTTGTATGTATTACATTATTGTTGCAGTTGCAATGGGCTCCATCAGGACAATGGCTTGCAGTACTCGCTAAACTTTCTGCTGGTGGAAATGTTATGTTTGTTGACACTACATTGCAAGAAGCCAAAAGAACTAATGTTATTGAGCATCCTGGCTTCAATAAGGCTTATTGGGATCCTACTGGCAGATATTTTGTTACTTGCACTACTGTGGGTGGCCGTGTTGGTGCCGATTTAGGTTATCGAATTTTCACTTTCCAAGTAAGCTTCACTTTGTGTATCTGTTCACCCCAAATTTAGGGTCGTGAATTATTCAGGAAAAATCTTGAGCGCTTATCGCAGTTCCAGTGGAGACCAAGACCTCCAGTTAAACTGAACGAGCAAAAATTGAAAGAAATCAAGAAGAATCTCAAGAAGACAGCTACAAGATTTGACCGCGAAGACAACGAAGAAAAGCACCGTGCTAGCCAAGAAGTTGTTGAGAAACGCCGAAAGATTATGGCTGCATTTAACGTTGTCCGAGAAAAGAATCTTAAAGATTTGGCTTCAAGGAAAGGAGACAAATTGTCTCTCCGTAAAGGTTAATAATAATTTTTAATTCTTAATCATATTTAAATTTAGGTATTGATACTGATAATAAGGAATTGGCCACGGAGGATCTGGTAGAAGAACAAATTATGGTTGCCCTTAGCACTGAAAAGACTCCCGCTCCTATTGCGGATGAAGAAGAGTGGAAATAGTCCGGATGATCTGTCTTACGTCTTTTTGTGCTGATTTACCAAATTTAGCTCTACTTGTTGGGAGATATAATTTTTTAATGCCTTTGTGGCGTAGGAAACGTATTTTATTGTTGTTTCCTAAGTATTCAGTGGTTTCTGTTGAAATATTTGTTAAAATAAATTTTATTTGTTGCAATTATTTTTAATAACTTGGGTTTTGTAGATGACTGGGCTGAGAGACGCAAAAACTAATGCGAGTAGCTGATAGTTCCCTTTTACCGCGTATGTTGTAAGAATTGACTGAAATCACATCGCCCTTGATTCTGTAAGAGTTGTTGAAGGCCGTTCAAATGTCTAAAGATCCCCTGTGTTCACGTTGATAGGTTATTTCGGCGTTTCTGACCAGATACTAGAGATAAGCTTCTTTCCGCAAGTCGGCGAAATGGTTTAACGTGGTAAACAATGGAACCAAGCGGTTGCCCTTTTGCCCAAAAAAATCAAGTGCAATTACTTTCGATAAGATTGGAAGCTGGAACATTATTTGTACTATTTTCAGGAAGAAACAGTCGACTGTTCCGATACAGAAACCTGTAAATTACAGCGAGAATGGCGTATAAACATATTCTTCATTCTGAGACATATTGCAAGAGTGAAACAGAACTGGAAATGAAATAATCTTTATACTTCTGCCATTTATATACAATTTATTCTAAATTTACTGTGAAATGATGACTGTTCATGGAATTTTTGACTGTTTTCAATTAAAAATTGAAAATGTAAGCAAAAATTTATCAGCTCGATGACTTTTCGTCGATAAGATTTCCGATCGCCACCCATCTTTCTTCGGAAAACTCTCTCTCGTTTGTAACAAATTGACGATGGTTCGTAAACATAGATCAGGATGTTTTTCGATAGACTATGCGCTTGTGACGTCGAGATCGCCTCAAGGTCTATCGAGGCGAAAGACAATGAAACAATACAATGACTCGATCACATCTTTTTCAGGGGGAAACTCCCCTTCTCTCTTTCTTTTGCACTTGTTCATGACTGTCAAACCCTCGTCAACGGCAGTGCAATGGACTAATGACAGGCAGCTGCTTCTTCGTGCAATCCACGTGTTCTTTTTATTGTTCAATTTCTTGTTCAAAAGAGAACATTGTATTACAGTTTGATAAGTGTACCGTTCCGAGGAAGTGTCAACTGGGTCTACTTCCTTTTCTTTTTGCTACTGTTCAATTGCGTCAGGTGTTTCACATGCAGCTGCGGGTCGGAGTCCATTTGTGCACGTGCCGGTCACGATGCCTGAGGGCGTGAAGAATCGCTTTGTACGAGTCATTTCATCGTGTTTTGCACCTATTGGCCCGGAGAACTGTACTCGCAACGGGGAGAGGACATCGACTGGTCCCCCACGGCCATTTTCAATCAAAGCAGAAGATTACATCAGACTCAGTCAGCCATTTTGATAGAGAGCTTTGGCTAAAAATATCATTTCCGCTAGGAGGAGACGACAGTCTAATGAGGTTGTCACAAAATGACGAGGAGTCGACCACCACGTGGAGACAATTTCAAAATAGGAGACAAGCATCGGTTATCAGAAGACAGAGAATATGTTGGGGGAATCCCCGAACAACAGAGAACAGACAGAGTCCGCAACCTACAGAGAATAACCGTCGACGGGTCTGTGAATTTGTTTTTGTTTTTAATTTGTCTTTTGACGTCGTCGACTCCTCTCCGAACTTCCCTTTGATATCTGATGTTTCATGTGGGATATGAAGCCCCTTCAGAAAGTACGACGCTGTCCATTTGATCTGTACCAGCTGAGTACAAAGTGTACTGGTCCCGTCGTCGACACAATAATCTTTGTCCCTCATAATTGGAGGTCAACCCCGATTAGACATCTCGGATCACGTGAAGAATAGTAAGCTGGACGGGGAATTACCACAGAAAGGGCAAAGTCTAACCGTCTGGTCGAGTCCAATTTTTAATTGTAACAGGTTCCAATGATCTTCAGCTATTTCTATCCATTTTCAAAGTACGAAAAGGAAATGAGGAAGACAACAGGGTCTGTCATTTTCACGTGTCCCCTTACAATAAAACCTGGGAAGGTCAGTGATGTCCGAACAAAAGACACCCCGAGGCTTTTGTTGACAAAATGCTGAAAATATACAAAGATAGTAACAAGCTGGAAGCAGATAACGACACCCTCTCCCTTGCCCGTGACCTCCGCCTATCGGGACGAGTAGCACCCAAAGTACTCGAAGGAAGAAGCCAACTGTCGGTGCAAAAAAGACTTTTCACGAAATGATGCAATCTTTTCGTCGCACGACAAGCCCGGGGAACTCCCCTTTTTTGCAAGGAAATTTCGAGAAATTCAACGTCTTGTGACACTGAAACATGTCAACAGGCATTTGTACCATTTACAGGGAGACGATGAACCTTGCTCGGTACAACTTCCTGAGGTGGGGGAGGTGGCTAATCAGTGTTCAGCAGCGACTCCCAGCCACAGAGTTCGATCAGACCCCGCCCATCCCCCGGCAACTATAAAGGCACGGCCATCGTGCACCGCAGCAGAGACCTTCGAGTCGTGACGATCACGTGAATATGACTGACAACCTGCCCCCTTTGCTATTCCACGTCCATAACAAACACGAGGTTCGTTCTATCCTTCTGAATTGCCGTTCGTCCGTTCCCCTCTGACTCGTCTTATTTTCTTCTTTTATAGATGTCCAAAAATGACCTGCGACAGGTCGTGGCCATCGCTGTCATCTCTCGCCTTCAAGAATGGTTCGTTTTCTATTTCTATTTTTTTTTTTTTATTTTTCTTCTTCTTTGTTCTTGTCTATTTTCTTGTTTATAGGTGTATCCAATTGCTGAGAATAACGATTCTTTGTGTTATTGGAGTTTGTGGAGAAGAGTTGGCGGAAACCAAGTCGACTTCCCCTTCTGCTTCCAGTTCAAAACGAACAAATTTAGCAGAAATCGAGATGAAGGTAATTGCCATTTCTCTATGATAATAATGGCTGGATTCAGGTTTTACGACATCTGACCTCGCCCCAGCTTATTCCCCGAACGACGAGGCAACGACGACAGAAGCGACGACCGGCGTCGCGACCTCCTTCTCCTCAGCTTTTCGACATTGCTGAAGAGGAATAGACGCCATCGTAGAAATTAGGCAAATATTCGATCTCCCTCGCTAGGAAATGATTTTCTCTATCAAATTACGAGTAACGCGGCCGGTTCTCTGTGAGACCCGGTCCATCAGAGCTTTATCTTAATAAATTTTTATTATTTTGTGATGTTTGTCAATCGATGGGGACATTGGCTCGCTTATCAGAACGGCGATTTCTATTGGTCGGAGGGGGCCGAAAACTCTTCGGTCAATAACAAAAACAGAAAGTTGCAAGGGTCATTGCCAACTGGTCTTCACTCTCCGAGGGGCGGATTGATGGTGATAAAGCTCTTTCGCTGCTGTTGCTGATGTTCTAAATTGAAAATAACAAACAAGATAGGGCGTGTGTTCTGATCTTGAACCCTCTTGCAGAAAATTTCAAATCACAATTCTATCACTACTCTTCTCGATCGGAAGTTACGAAGTAAACCGGAATTTTCGACCAAAGATATTTATCTTGTTTACAATGAAAAGGGGGGACCAGTTGATAGAAATATCTTCCTTTCTCTGATTAGATTTTCTAGAAACAAGTGTTTCTGCTGAACCAGCGGAATTTGACTCTTCTTGGAAGCTCATTTGAGATAAGACTACACATTTGGAAAATATCACAATCATTTTATGTGGAAAAGATCAGCACAAATGTCGAAGAAGTCGACGCTAAGCAGAAAGGATCCCGAAAGGAGTCAAGAGTTGTGGACAGAATTGTCGAGTATCAGAGAAAGCAGATGGAAATCTTAAATGGAACACATTGCCAATCAGCATCAGCTTTCGACGACTGATGTCGACTCGACCTCAGATTCCATCGACCTGCCCAAGGAAATGCACGAATACATGGGTACCTAACTAAAAAGATTAAAAATATTATGCCAGGAGGGTATTTGTGAGCTTATACGGAAAGGAAATGTCGACTGGAAGACGGTCAGCGGTTCCCTTGGTGGTCAGATGGCCGGAGTTGACGATGCCTCGTAACCGCCAATCGCTTGCAGATCTCGATTCTATTTTTTTTGTAGTTTATTAACCCAATAATCATTTTTCTTGAAAAAAATGTCATCCGGATTGAGGAGAGGCATCAGATGGCAAAGCAAGTCGATGAGTTGGACAAAGAAGAAACCATCGCGGAGAAATAAACACAGATGCACTGAAAAACTTGGCTTTTACCTCTTTCCCTGCGTTTTATTGTTTGCTTCCTAGTTTTTACAATATTTCTGATACTTGAAACTTAATATTTGCCTATTTTTTATGGACGAAGAAGATTGTCGAAGCGTCGACGATGAATGGTCGACATCGTCGATCAATGAAGACAACCTCGGTCATTTTTTCTGGAAATGGGCAGACGAGACTCTCTCACAAATATTTTGGAAGAAGCCAGCGTTATCATGAATGTGAATAGTTTGGATTTGTGCTGAGTGCGATCGGATATCCTCTGGCGACATCGGCGACGGTATTGTCTTTCGCCGGAAACGGCCTCCTCGTATAGGTCACCAGGTTTTGAACACAGTGTTCCCCCATCCGAGAACAGGATGGTCATTTTGTTTGCTCTCTCTACTGCCTACATCTGCTTTCGCTGCTGGCGATATTACGAGTAGCGCCCTTCCGGCTGACCTGTTCCTCCTCACTTTCCCTATCATCTCAAATTTTCTCTATTCTTCTTTTTTTCCAGACAATTGCCCGTTTTCACGCCTACGGTCCACTTGATTCTCTTTCATTCGCCTGGCCATGATTCTTGCCCCTCCACCCTCAATTAACCTAGCCGTTGGCCATACAATTCTCGAGAGATCTTTCTTTTATTATCACTGAGTTCTTTTCTTGTTTCTATATCCCTGGAGATGTGTCATCCATCCCTCCCCCATCGTCCTTGGTCGTAAACTGTCACCCCATTTGCATCCGTCTCTCCCTCCTCGGTAGCTTTCGTCCCTTCTCATCTGTCGTTTTGTGTTGATGCTATTGTGTCATTTTCTTTTCTCGTCCCGACTATTAGCAACTTGCGCAATGTGGCGATGTGCCGAGAAAAGGGAGGGGTGAATCCAGTCCGTCACGTTCCTCGCCCATTCTTCCGCTCTTGGCCACATAATCAGACAAGGGGAGACAGCCTGATTATTTGTCTCGCCAATTCTCTCTATATCTGGATGTCTTCCTCTCAGCTTTTGAGCCAATTCCATTAAAGTGGATGGATTAACAGTCATAATGCGCGTCTCCCAGCAACCCTCCATGTCGTCGACCACCTAATAAGGCGAACTTTATATTGTGGTGTTCTTTTCTTTCTCTTTCCTTCTCAAGCTCTTTGAAGGTCGATTCTTTTCATTCTGTTGTTCTGTTGACATCTCTAACGACCATTTTACCGATCTTTATGGAAATGTCCTCTGCTGTTCTTTTTTATTCTCACTATATTCCCCTACCCAAAGAACAGTGAAGAAAGTGGCTCTCGCTTTTGTTTTTCAGGATGAATAATTCCCTCTTGGTCACTATGAAGCACAACATTCGCTCTTTTTTCTTCAAACAATTATCCACTTCTCCATGTTCATTCCCTTTTCCAGAGCCTCGATCCCGGGATGATCCTACGATTAGTTCTTCTGCTAGCCTTGTTACCCTCTTCAGAATCGAAAGATGGCCCAAGTTTGTCCACAAATTATCTTATAAAAAAGCAATTGAATAGACTGTAAAACGAGGATAGATATCCTGGATGGAGCAGAGCTAACTACAGGATTGTCGACTCTTTTCAATGAGCGAGTCAATGCCATGAGTCCCCAGGATTGTGCTTTGACTTGTTTCCATATGAAATGTGATGTGAGTAAATTGATATTAGCAGCCAAGACACATTTCAGGTGGCTTATTTTCATTCGACCGCCAGGACATGTCAATTCACACGAGATTCTTCCTCTGTCGTCTCTTCTTTCGCCTGTCATAGATTTATAGCCGTGCCTACGGCAACTGACAATGGAGATGCCGATCGTGTGTCGAGATTTTGTATAACATGCTCAGGTGACAGAACACGGAAATTAGACGCTATCATTACAGAGACGCCGCCGACATCCATGAAGCCTGTTGTCATTCAAAGAGGAAAGTCAAAAAGTCATCTGATAAAAAGGGTGACTATTCCCTTGAGGGTATGTTGGCTGTCATCTCCTAACAATAAACTTTTAGCCGACAGCGAACACTCCCGTCCACAGATACGCTGGCACATGGAAGACGACGACCAGAAGAACACGTCAGTTATCCCATCCAGTCGACTATTAAATATTCAGACATTCCGAAACGACCGACGTCGATGCAACGATTTGTAGTCCGAGGTCCGGCTGGAAACTTTACGGTAAGTCAACAGAAATGTTGACCGATTTGTACAGATATCACGGCAGCCAATGCGGTTGAAATTCGGGGGTCCTCGTCTAGGAGGCCACAGCCATCGAAAATATCCAGCACGGTCTGCCTTCCTCTTTTATTTGTCAAAATGTCTGTTTAGATACTTTCACACGACATCAGAACCAATTCGAATTGAAGCTCATAAATTAAAAAGGAAAAGCAATGGAATTGCCAAGAGAAAGAGATGACTTCTTGTCGAATTCTCCATTGTTCTGCACTTTCTCAGGTCTCAATTTTCCCCTGACATTCCCCCGGTTGACGCTCAATTTTTTGTTGTTGAAAATATAATAAATATTAATGAAGCGGAGGGGAGGAGAAGGGGGGACGAAGAGACTAGGAATTGGGGGACAGAGAGATGGTAGGTTACAGAGACGAGGGGCAGTCAACCGTGGACATCGAGCCAAGGA
Source organism: Oscheius sp. DF5033 (assembly GCA_964036215.1). NCBI lineage: Eukaryota > Metazoa > Nematoda > Chromadorea > Rhabditida > Rhabditidae > Oscheius > Oscheius sp. DF5033. Next base: position 2,887,068 of record CAXIWN010000012.1, on the reverse strand, counting down.
GGAGTACGCTAGAATTGTAACCTTGAAAAGACGACAATTAGCAGGAAAATATACTCAGATCAGGGGTAAAGGCGAGAAAAATGTGAATTGACCTAAGGCGGAGAATAGGGATAGAGAGCAGCTGCTCGACGTCGACGTAGAGTCTTCTTCTTGAATCAGTCCTCCTGTGAGGCCAGGACATCTCTTCAAGTATCCCATTCCCTGGAAGGCTTCCTTCTTTAACGGTGTAAGTGGCCAATTTGTAGGTATACAGTTGCAAAACAAAGAATGTTGCCGTTCGCTGTGGCTATCATAAAATCCAGTTTGCAGCCTTTCTTCGGAGGTCATCCCTGCCATCGACTGTTAGTCGTCGACTATTTGTTTCTTTTGATAAAATCGCCGCTTTTCGATTTCATCTCCTTTTACTCGTATAAGTTTAGCCAAATGCCGTCTTCTTTTTCTTCTTTCTCCCTTTTTAAAATTGGTAGCCTATCCGCCGCCTGCAACTTATCATTCTTGTCACCGTCGACGTCGACTCTCCTGCCGTCTGCAGCTCCAGAACTGGTTTATCTCTCAAAAATCTGATTGCGGAACTTTCGCTGATTTTCCGGTTCGGGAAGAAAATAGCGGAGGGCCGCTGTTCATTGTTCAAACGATAGCATTTATTTTTAATTAGATCGCTCGCTACAGGCGGCCACTAGCGCGCATTCTTGGAGCTTCTTCTTGTCCTCTTTCACTCAGCTTTTAAAACTTTACTTGCAGTTTTGCCTGAAAATTAGGGACTGGGACTGATCTCTGACATTCTTGTGCCCTCTGACAGTTTCTAAAGATGGTGTCTGACCAGCTATCACTTCCTCTTTTCTGTTGTAACAAGAAAAAGAGAAAAGCGTTAATGATGTCGCCCGGCTGCTTTCTCCCTAATCTACAGTACTCCTCCTTCACTTCTCTTCCCTTTTTTCTTCCCGTTGGTTTTTCTCCACCTGTCCATCGTGGCTCGATGACTGTCATTAATAGCGTGTGTTTAACTATCCCCGTGGTCATCCTAACCCGCTGAACCAGTCAGCGAAAAAAGTCGTCGTGACCCTCGGCTATCACTTTCCATCATCGTTGTCTATTGTTTCCGACGACTTTCAATCCTACTCCGACTTTCTCCGCGTCTTGCTCTGCCTCCCTAGACGGAAAATCCGCCATTTGCCAGTCTTGATCACCAATGGCTGGCAGAATCTCCTTTTCTCGGGGCTGTTTCTTCAGCTAACACGATCCGCGTAAAACTCGAAGATGACCATCGCGCTCAACCGTTTGTTCCTAATCTAATCAGCGGGTTCTTTTCGCCCAATCCCCCCGTATACATATCACAAAGGGAGGAGTTCAAAGCGTGTCCAAAAAAGCCGACAGGTGGAGGGTCTAATGGCCGATTAGCCCCGAGGGGGGAAATCTTCGACCAGAAACAGCTCTCTTGACAGTCGAGTGTCTTTCGCCTTCATTGGATCGCTTTCTTAGACGGATGTCTCTTTCTGGCTAGTCGACTCTTCGGCCTTAGGCTCTCTCCTACTCCAAATCGGTCATTTTCCCGCTATCCTCCAGTTCCCACCATTGTGAAAAGCGGCTTGAAATCACATTCTCCGCGCCTCCTACCGTTTTGCATACACAAATCTCATCTTTTCTTTCCCTTTTCATCGTTTAAAATCAAATTAGCTTAATTTTCGACGGGCAAGCGGCTTTCGCCTGCCGTTCGACAAAAACCCAAACATTTCATCCGTAGATGTTTTCGGTAGATAGATTGGCAAGAACGAGAATTACGGAATGTTGGCCTCTTTAGTCAGCCTGTCCAATTGGCGAATTGTCCTTTCTCTTTTGGCTTTTACTTGTTCTCCCTTTTTCTCTGACCAGCTAATCGCCAATGTGCCAAACGGGCAATGTAAAGCACTTCTGACGAGCTTTCGCCTGTCTTGGATAAACACCTTCATGTTTGAAACCGGCCGTCAGTGTCCACGCTTCGTCCGAGAGAAAAAGCCCGTCAAAATGGTCGTCGTCGTCGGCTGCCATCGGGTGTGTCCAGCTGGTGGGCTCCTCACTCCTTGGTTCCACTTTCAGCACTTACTCTCTCCTCTTGTCTCTTTGATACCGTAATCACTTCCTCTTAGCCACGGGGAATAAATCAAAGAGGCGATAGCGATCTCGTCACATTATGGCGGTCGACCGATTTCTTCATATTCTTTTCAGCGATTTTATCTCTTTGAAACGGGCGGTTCTTCTCATAACAAACAGTAGAATTTCCGGCCATTTGTCCCCTAGAAGATGGGATGGACAGGTAGCTGTGGAATAGGATACGGTCTCGAGATTGAATAGCTTCTGGGCCCCGCTAAATGGTCGTCCCATTGAAGTGTCACTCTCATTTCCATAAAATGACTCTCCTCTCTTCTACGAATCTCCTTTATTTGTCCGGCTACTTCTAGAGAAAAGAAGGAAGCGGCTTGTTCTGTATTTGTTTGGATGACCACAGGTTTCACCCAAGGCGGAACACAGTCCGAAAAAAAACTATCAATTCCGGTTAAGAGGAAAAGCTATCGGGTGAGAGAGAGAGAGAAATCTGTGATAATAAAGGAGGCGTTACCCAGTTGAGAGTGACTCTTTCTTTTTGCTACTTCCCAAGGGCACTGTTAATTATCTGTTTTCCCATTCCCGGTCCCTTATTCTCTCGACTTTTTTCTTCTCCTAACCGTAAAGCTTTTGCCCGCCTCTTCGCTTACTCTTCCCTTCGTCGACCTTGTCAACTAGTCCTCACCGGTAGCCATCCGGAGACCGCGTTTAATGCCCATTAGGATCGGGGGTGCCGATGTCGCCATAATGACCAGCCGAATCTTTCGGCAGCCGACTGGATTCATTGCCACTTTTTCATTTCGTTTCACTTTTATTTTTCTTTCCTTTTATGGGCAAATTAGTTCAGGTGAGCAATGGCCGCCATCCGGTGGCTTCTGGCTTTCTGCCTTGTGGCGACAGCTTTCTCCCAGGAAGATTCAAAGTAATTCTGGCGTATAGTCTCTTGTATCCCTTTTTAGTATTGAAACACGTGCAATCGATTCCGGAGACAATCAGAACAGTGACGGCAAATTTAAAATCTGTAAGTTTTAATTCAAACACAGATGATCTCTGCTCAGATGTCGGTACAATAGACGGCGTCAGGAGAGAGATTTTCAATGAAGTCGAAGGAGGCGACGACGTCGTCCCAAGTGCCCAGAATGAAGTGAACCCAGCCGATCCTTTCAGTGCTTATGACGACAACAATATAATTTCCACAGAAAATGGTTAGACTTTTTTGACCGGAAGTGTACACCTCGCCACTTCCAGAGAAGAATCTCTTTGTCCCCAAGCCATACAGACCAGACAAGCCAAAAGAGGAAAAGAAACCGACGACGACAACCACAGCCCGTCCTTCGACTATCCGCACCCTTCCTCCTCCTCCCGCAACCAGGCCACCTCCTCCACAGCCCATTGCGTATGTTCTTTTCCGTACTCGACGGTAACTTTTTCTACAGTCCTATACAGCCGCAGCAACCATTCCGCCCGGTACAACAGCAGACTCTTCCTCCTCCACCGGCGCCTACAGCTCCTGCCAGGGTAGGGAAATCCACTGGAGAGATGATAAAATATTTATTTTAGATTGTCACTCAGCCACAGTTCACTCAACGTCCCTTCCAGCCGCAGATTACTCGGGCTCCTTTCCAACCTCAACAGCCACAATTCACTCGTCCTCCATTCCAGCAGCCCACAGCGTATGTCTATCATCTCCTGCTTTCACAGGGGCATTTAGAGCTCCTTTCCGTCCACAGCCTCTTCCGGAAGTTGCTCGTCCTGTTCAACCTACCTTCAACCGTCCTCAATTCACTCGTCCTGCTCCCTTCCAGCCTCCTACTCCTGCTCCAACCACTCCTGCTCCCAAGTTGCCTTTCGCTAACACTCAAAATCTCAGAACTGGAGGTTGTTTCTTCTTTGTATCGACTAAAATAGTCAAATTTCAGTATGTCCCGCTTCAATCTTCTACATCTCGACCCCGATCACTGGGCCAACCCGTCTTTCTTTCACTCACTTTGCCATTGCTGTCACAGTCGACCAATGTGCTCGTACTTGCCATGAGTTCAATTGCGCCGTAAGTTCTATTTATTCCTCTCGATAAGTATTTCAGATCGCCCATTACAATCCATCAAATGGACACTGTGAATTCAATCCCTCGACAGCTTTTGCCATCCGAAATGGACAATGCCCGGCATGGCCTTCTCTTCATTATAGGTAGACAATTTCTCTTATATTTGCATATTTGTAGGAATAATGTGGTTGCTAACGAGCCGGTAAGAATATTCTGTGTACAATGTCAGAGGCCGAGGAGGAGACAGAACAGACTCAGAAATGGACTTGGCAGGTATTGTCGTCACGTCGACTGGCAGTTATTCTTGTAGAAATAGGGCCTTCGACCAAAGACGACAACGATTCCGCAACGGACAAAGACAAGGAAAAAGATCCTCCTCTGACCATCCAATAATCCATGGGATGTTGGTCAGTCAGCCACGTGCTGTGGCCCTCGGAGTCACCCAACAGCATTTCTTGTCTGCCATCCAGCCAACCAACAATGGGCTTGGTTCCATTGCTGTAAATGTTTCTCCAGTCGAAGTGGAGGAGAATCATGACGTCAGCTTGGAACATGGATTCAGGAGAAAAGTGGGTTTTTGGGGGAAGAGAGAGATGGCGCAAGCGACATTCCGCTAAAACGTGTTTCGGAAGTGATAGGCTCGGTTTAGGTCCAGGGAGTGAAGCAGTTCAATCGAGAAGAACAAATGACAGCATTGAGAGAGCTTGACGACCTCCATCTCTAATCTATTTCTCTTAGTTTTTACGCGTAGCCAAAGTTTGATTTCCACGACCCTCAGACACCCGCTGATAATTCTCCCCTTGCAATCTGCTCAAAAACATATTATCTCGTTGTTTTTTATTTTTTTGTGACTTCTTAATTTTATATAATAAACAAAAATGATTTATTGATAGAATCTGAGGGCAAGAATGCACAAAAGCGGATATTTTAGCAAGAGCAAGTGGGAAAGGAAGAAGAGACCATGAAAAGGCACGAGGTCGGCTAAGGCACGAGAAAAACCCTGGGAAGACAATGACAGAGATCAAGAAATAAATGAGATAGATCGACTTCTAAGCCCAGAAATGATGACGGAAGGAGCTTTGAGCTTCGTCCGACTTTCTCGAATAATACGCCTCCGGTGTCTCGTCTGCACGGATGTCGAAACGACTATGAGCTTCGACATATCTTCCGCCTCCTTGATGTTCTGCCCAGATCATCCTGAAATGAATTGTCTCTTGCTGACGGCGAATAACTCACTGATCTGTTTTAAAATGATTAGCTCCTCTCTTGGCCAGTTCATTGGCAGCGTAGAGGACGGCGGGTTTGGAGGTCGGCATGGAGCAAACTTGATGGGCGAACGCCAGCCAATGAGTAATCTTCTCGAGATCCAGCAAGGGAACGTTCGGATCATTGGCAAGAATGAGAACTCGGAGCATGTGACTGGTTCCCTGAAAATGGGAGAGTTAAAATAGGGAGAGACGGAGCAAACTAACAATGTTCGATTCCTGAGATTTGATGAAAAATTCAGGAACACCAGTCTTCTCGATTCCAGTGTCGAGAACGGTGCCCGACTGGACATTGACATCCCGGGCTTTGACTCGTTGATGAGCTGGAGGCAAATTGGTCGGGAGAAGTCTAAACATTTCACGGTACAAAATGACAGAGAGATGGGACTTACGTCGTGCCACTGTGGGAAATACACAAGACAAAAACGAGTTGAATTTGGGCATTCATCCTCCTGACTGCGTCACGGATGCAGGCGATCTCCTCATCCATCTAGATTGTCATTTTGATTACTGTATCATGTAAGAGAGTACCTCTTTCCTTTCGCCTTCACTGGATCCATGTCGGTAGATCCACAATTGACGGGGCATCTTCTTCGACGTGTCCATGTGAGTTTTCAGAGCATTGAAGATGTACCTCTCCAGATTTCTAAAAAGGAAAGTAATAAAAATTGGAAACTTCTTACTGGATCGTAGTCAGCCTGGGATTTTGGAACCAGAAAGTTCCACTCAATTTCTCGATTCGATCCAAGGAATAGGCCATTCCGACGACTGTTGGTGTCGAGACTTCTGATCCGGCTTCTCGGTCGAAGAGAGTCTGGGCGGCTGGATGGGACAATTCAAGCCCAATGAACATCTTCTCATTGAGGAGATCTTTATTCCTAAAGGAGGATATTCATTTTGAATTTCCTTTATTACTTACTGGGCGAATTCCTGTCTGTTCGGCTGCAGAGTGTCATTGACACCTCCCAGCTTGGGGTTCATCTTTCTGAGGACATTTTCAATTGTCTAAAAAAGCGTCATTATCCGTTTGTTCTTAGAATTCGACTCACCACAATTCCTCCTTGCGTAGCACAGACTTTATTGATCGTATCCACACACAAGTGTTGGGTTTGAATGCCGCATCTGTCCTCGTAATATTTAAAGACATCTGAATATAATTAAATGAGAAATAGGCAATTTCTTACGGTGGAGTTCATCCCTTTTATCTTTTGTGATAAAAACGGCCAGGGCAGGAGATTTCTCCTTGTTGAGCTGCCAATCCGTGAACATTTTCTCTATTTCTGAGATGATTCCACTTTGATCAAGGATTTCAGCAGATCTCGGAAGGCGCATTCCTTTTTTGGATCCATTATCTTGCATCTTTCTCCAGAATTCTTCTGCTTGTCGCGTGGAGATGCATCTGTCCACGATGACAACGACGGCAAGTCGATTGGAAATGTCGGCTCCACTGGCAAAGATCAAATTCCTCCCTGATCTAAAAACAAAGCTAATAACACAAAAATTTAGAAATCTTACGTATTTCGAGCTCCGATGCGCTCGGGGGCAGCCATGACGCGAGCCATTGTCCGAACAAAATCGGACTCAATTGAAATGCCAAAGGCGCGAAGGTACGGATTGTCCGAATGGAGCAGTCTGATCTTCTCAAGTTCCCTCTCGACGTTGGCTTTCTGCTCATGGGGCATGGACCTGGCCTGCTTGTGGACTTCTTCCGCCAAATTGCCAAGTCTTCCCGTGCCGACCCTCTGTCCAATGGCGACTTCCAGCAATTCTAACGGATGTAGGGACGTCTTGTCAGTGTATACTTCAGCAGCCAGCGGGGCATCTGGATATCTGAATTTGGATTTCTTTATCAAAGCCAAGAAATCTACTTTAACTCGATGTTATATGTGGCGGCGATGTATTCCTTGACGGAGACCTTGTCTCCATTTTTATTGTTGACGAATTTATACCTAAACCTTATTATTGTTAGCAGGATCTAAAGAAATCTTACTCGTTTGCGGACATTTTATTCAGTCCTTTGATCGAGAAATAGCGGGCTTTTCCCGGAAGATGCGTCGTTTTGACGAACATATCTAAAATGGCTATCAGTGACGACGAGGCAATGGGGCTTACTCCGCAATTCCGCATTTATCTTTTCCATGGCCCTTTTATCCTGGTTCAAATATCTCACAGCCTTGTGTGGATCTCTCATGTCCAGGATATCACAAATAAATTCCATCATGTTGATCGACTTCTGGAAAGCGGAGGCTCTGCCTAAATAAATTTATATTTGCAAGAGGCAAGTAAATCGACTAACTCGACACTTGGAGATGGATTTTGGCCTCGCCATTCTCCGTTCCAATGACTTTGGTACTCTTCTCCAGTCCTTTCTTGATGACTTTGCCATTGTGAATGTCCTTCTCATCTCTGCCGCCCTTCTGATAACATTTCTGTCCATAATTGAGGAAGTTGCCCTCCTTGGCATAGGCCGACAAGACGACATCAAAGAATTTGTTGGCCTCGCGGTTGGGATCAGTCGGGTCGCAGTCTCGGATTTTAATCTAAACGGACTCTTGTTTTGATTATATTTGATGACTTGCATTGCCGGTTTCCTTGATGGCGATCACAACTTTTACAAAAGCTCCAAGTCCATCAATTGCGGGCTTTGGGAAGCTCTTGAAGCTTTCCTTGGTGAAAACCCATTCATGTTCTCGTGGCATGTTGAAATTGCAGGTGTAGAGAGTCGGTCCTCCATCATAGGCAAAGTTATAGCGACTGGGCCCAAAGATCTCCGGGCTCTGCTCCATCAAATGATGCATTATTGCGAAGACACAGTTCTCCTTCAAGATAGCTGCCTGACTGAAAAGGAAACAGTTAAATTGGGCTGCTCGACTCACTCATTCTTTGGCGTCTTGGTGATGTCCTTCTCGGCGCCAGACTTCAGCGTTTTTACCATGGTCACATGGTATCTTCGCACCTTTTCACATTGGGTCTTGATGGCGAGAGCATTCATTTGCACTTCAATTTCTCCGACGGCATCTCGTCCCTGATTTCCTCTTTGGTATCCGCCTTGGTATCCTCGGTCTGATTGATATCCGCCCCTTCCCTGACCATATCCTCCACGTCCGCCATAACCTCCTCTGTGGCCAGAATCCTGCTCGAAGACCTTCCTTTCTCCTGAAAAAGCAACTATTTACCAGTTTCTGTCTTATATACCTTGATCTCCTCTAAAACCTTCAGGTTTCCTCTCCTGATATGGGCGGTCACGTCGGTCATCGCCTCCTCGGGAGTCCCTTCGGTCATAAGACTGTTGACGATATGAAGAGGATCCTTGTGATCCAGAGGATCCATACGAAGAGCTCTGTGGATACTGCTGTCCTCCTTGAGAAGCTGCCCGTCTAGCTTCAAAGGGGTTTACGTCGCCAAATCTTTGTCCTCCTGACTGAGGCGGCGGCGGAGGCTGCTGTTCTTGTCGACGGGGAAATGGACTCTTACCCCAATCTCTGGCAGTCTGAGGAGGAGGCTGGTACTTGAGCTCTTCGGATTTCACTTCCGGCCTAAAAATCTCCAATATAAATCGTGTTTCTCGAATATCTAACCTGGATGTTGATGGGCCTGCCTCGGTGGGTCTTCCTCTCTTCTTTCTGTCTTCTTCTTCATTTCTGGCCGGCCTCTTCTTGGAATAGGTCTTATTCATTTCGTCCATAACGTTGTCTAGGACACTCTAAACAAAGGTTATTATCTCCGCTTTGGATAGTTTAAAATATGATTGGGTTCCTTTGATTACTCATAAAAAAAGATGAATAAAGGCCTGACAACCACGACTGTGTACGAAAAAGAAAGCAATCTTCCTGCCGCCCCCGTCGTGGGAGAAAGATACACGTGTCGTATAGTCAGCCCAATGTCTCTCGTTGTATAATCGAAAAAGAGAAGAAATGCCAGGGGGTCTACTCCCTCCGGAAACCCCGAAAAATCAATAACTCTTACCATTTTTCTTCTTTCTGTTTTTGTTTTTTCTTGAGGAGGCGAACGGCTACAGACGCGGTTTAAGCAGAAAAGGCCTGAATAACAGTATCTACGGGGCGAAACTAGGTGACAGGAAGAAAAAAACTGACGGAAGACGGGGATGGGACAAGGTAGGAGGGCGGAAGATGATGAGAATACAAGCTGAGTTCTGCGTGTAAAATGGTAGCAAGGGAGGCAAAAAATCGATAGAGCGATCGCCTGCAATCTAAAGCGAAACAGGAGAAAGGATATTGTGAAAATGGCAAGGGAAGATCGAGGAGAATCAAAAGACAATCAGACAAAAGACAATCAGACAAGGTGTCGAGGGACAAACTGGCCAAGAAACGCTGATCCTCGAAAGGAAAGGGAAACCGGTTTTGATGGCTTATGAACTTTAGGGTGACACTGTGACCCCGTCAGTATTTTTGGCGGGAATAGCCGATGGATAGCGTCTGTATCAATCACCGCTCAACATTCTCACAGATTATAGGCTATACGTCTGTGGAATGCTTGGCTATTCGTCTCTATTCAAATTGAGACGGAATCTATTGGAGAAATCAATAGGGAGGATAGAGAAGAGGTTGCAGACTAGAAAGAAGGGGGGAAATAGGGTACGAGATCATATTTGGACAGACGAATTGCCAAAAAACAACACGGCTGCCATTCTATGACTTCTGTTATCTTAGTTTGTTTCGCTATCAATCCGTTCGTCGTGATTCTGAACGAAGAGGCAAGAAAATAGGAGAAGAGACTACTGCCAAAAGCGAAATGGAAAGAAGACGTCGAGGAGAGGCATCTCCCCGCCCCTGAGGTCACGGGTCGCGACAAGCCTGGCCAAAATGCGCATCAACATGGGGACAAAGAAATATAGAAATATATTTATGTTCTTATTTTTGGCAGGAAAAAGGATAAAGACAAATTGTTTATGCGAGGAAAGGTCAACCGCGCGACATCGACCATATGTGCCGATTTTCAGTTCCTTTGTGTCTGTGAGATAAGGAAAGACGATATCCACTGGACAAGCCAGAACCTCACTGATCCGGAAGACGTTTATTTTTGGAATAGTAGCATGTTGGCTATAGAAATAATCCCGTGTTATCGGCACATCTCAGCAAGTGACGATTTAATGAGAGAAGATGTCAGACTGATCACATGGAGAAGGAATTATATCAGAGATTTGGATAGGGGAAATAACGAAGGAGCAAGATTGGCAATTATACGAAGGAGAAACCGACAGAAGCGCATCTTTTGCCTGCGTCGCATTGTTGACTGGATCCCTCTCCGATTTTGGGCGCGTTTACGCCATTACGGAAAAATATTTAAATCATTTTTCTCTTTGTGGAACAATTAATATTGAGAATCCACAGAGAAGCCGAATGGACATTATCGTAGAGAAAATAATTTCATAAATATCGTTGGCAAAAAACTAACAGTTACAAATTTTGCAATATTTATGATTGTATCATTTTTTTTATTTTGATTATCGCGCATGAAAATAAAGGAATCAAAGAATTTTTAAAAAAATTATTGGTCGTTAGTAGGGAATCTAATCAGCTCCCGGTGATAATCCACTTCATCCCGCTTTTCCAGACAATTTCTTTTTTTTCCTGGCCCAGCACTCCTTCTCGGATTCAAATTCCCGTACAAAACAGAAACATTTAAGTAAAATATATATTTTATTTCGAACAAGTACAAATGCGCTTTTAAAAGCGGAAACAACATGCATAATACGAACAAAACGAGATACAAAAATTTGAATATAAAATTCAAAAACAACTAACAAATATGCAGCTCAAAATGATTTTCAGTGTCGACTTGTTTGCGTGCTCTAGTCGGTGATCTCAACGCGGTCGCCATCTATCATCACCCATGCTGGGAATCCATTGCGACCGAAGACTTCTTGTTGTTCTTCATCGTTATCCACAGCCAATTCGAAGTTTTGTTCTGCAGGAGCGGCAAATCCTGGAATGTCAAGAAAATCCCATCCACCACCGGTTCCATTATGTACATCACTCATATGCCCATAGATTTCAGATTGTTCATAGGACTGAAAAATTACTTATTTATGATTTACAGAAAATGAACCTTAAATTGACAAAGCCAACAGAAATGGATTTTGCAGAATCGGCATTGCATATGGTTACATCCTGCATTTTTCTCAATAATTCCTCCACAATCACCAGGACAACGCTGCACTTTCCCTTGGCTATTGGTCAAATAGTAATTAATCGATTTCTCCGATGATTCTAAAACCAAAGATCATAAAATTTACATAAAATAGATTCACCTCGAATGGCAGCTTCGACTTCGCAGCTAACACCGCTGTGTGGTGGATACAAGCATCTATTGCAAACTTTAGTACGGCATACATCGCATCTTGAAATACCAATGCCACCTTCTTTTTTAGACATCAAATCCATCTGAAAGATTTATGAAAAAAATATAAACTTAAGTTCCTACATTGAAAAGTCCGGTACAGCCAGGCTTCGAGCAGTGTCGATACAATCCGCGACTATTTTGAATGGCCCAATCAGTTGCTGCATTGACTAAGACATCGACTCTGTCTTTGAAGAAAAGCGGATATCTCTTGAAATTCTCGTCATACAGCAGATACTATAACTTATTAAAAATTATCGGCCACAAAAATACCACAATATCGGAAATAGCCATAAATTCTTGGCATTCGCTTTTGGATCCATCTTTGAGAAAGAGACATCGGATAGGGAAATCTTTCTGTTGAATGTGATAAACGATCTGAAAGGGTCACAATATGATAACCTGAAAGAAACTAACCATATTGCAAAGACATTCCATACAATATAAATGTCCGCAAACTGAGAGACGATAATTTGAATATCCGACTTTGTTCAAGCAAATGGGGCATTTACTTCTTCTCAGTGTTATTTCTTTGTTCCCCACATTTCTTGAGCCACTCTGCTCTTGATAATATTCCAGCACCTAAACACTATTAAAAACGCCAAGAATGTAGAATACCAATTGCTGTTGCTCATCTAACTTTTCTTGAAGTCGTTCATAGTCGAAAACCGATCCTTGAAAATTCAAGATATCGTCCTCCATATAGCAGAGTGGAGAGTTTTTAATAAGACGTTGGAGATACTCGCCGAAACTGTGCAAGAAGCGTGGTTCATTAATACATATCTTCGCCTTAATTATGTATCTATGCCTAAACCATATCTAAATTATTAACATTTAATTTAACAAACCTATTTCTTGTAAAAAAATGCAATTCTTTTTTTATCTCTTCGCATTTATGAACATCTCCAATAATAACAACTTTTTTCTCAAGGCGATTCAATGAAATGACAGCTGACTTGTGATGTTTTTCTTGCAAGTAATTGAGAAAAGCTATCCCTGGCCTAAACATTATCGAATTAATGATGTAAATACAGGGAATTCACCAATGAAGGAGTTTCCCACAACCGTCTGGAGAGCTACAGTCCAGTGTGATACCTTTAAGACGCTTATCCAACTCTCCTGCAGCTTCTTGAACTCGTGCCATGGGCCATCCTTCAACGATCACTTGTTCTGCATGGCAGACATCGATAAATCGGCACCACTCATTCCCTCGACGATTCGACTGTGATCGCAGTTGAACATCATAATTCCTAAAAAGTTTACATGATGACTATAAATAGGCGTACTTGATAAATTCGTCAATGGCGTTACGAACAAAATGAGGAACATGGCGACGGATTCGATAAAAGGGATCAAATCTAACCTAAAATTTACAAGATTAAAAAATTGCACGGAAACGAACTCCTAATTTATCCCTATGTGAAATGGCAAAAGTATCCCATCTTGGAGATATAGGTAGCAGGTAGTTGAGGATGATATTGCCATAGTTCACATCCTTAAAATGGACTGTTGCTCTTCTCATTTTTCCTAGACGTGCGTCGCTTTTTTCGAGACGGCAGGGCAAAAATGCTACTCCAGGGAATTCACCAGCTGCACTATTTGCACGAGCTTCTTCAGCTGTTTTTTGCATTTTCATTCTGTCCTCCTCAAGTGGGTCTACATAATCATCTAATTCTATTTCCCACGGAAAATTGTGGTGGTGATGACTTATCTGAAATTGGTCAAATGTGATTATAACAGTAAGTTCTAACTTACATATTTACCCCATTCTTCATCATATCCAGGAACTCTACTAGTAGAGAAACTATCCCATAAATTAGTGCAAACAGCAGCTCTGCCCATGCGCTGGTGAATTTTAAAAATGATTCTTTCGCTTGACGGAGAAGGTCTTAAACATAGGTTTGCGAAAAAAATCATATGTATTGCTCACTCTGTGCATCTAACTAAATTAATCCTTTTATATTTTAAACCATTTCCGTCTAGAATTTTTTTCATTGCATACAAGAAAGCATCGTTGTCGTATGACATGGCTTCTGCAATGTTTTCTGGTACATTAAATTCCACCTAAACATTGTTTTAAAAATCTGAAACTAATAAACATACTAATGTATTGCCAGGATCGTATTTTTTAAAGCCTGGGGCTAGATGAAATCCATAGGAAAAAAGGATCCAATATGCAAAGCCAACATCATTCGGATCTTCGACCTGATGCAGATAATATGCAACACATGGGAATGAACTTACGATAATTTCAGCATCTGTTGTAGATGGATATGGATACCAGCTTAATACTGCACCAATTGTTTCATCTTCGTTAAGAACCAAATTTTCATCTGCCTCATATGGATAGTCAGTAATATTTCCTCTATGTTCTCTGAGGCATCTATTATAATCTTGGTCACTGCCAAATAGTAATTCAAGGGCTTGGTTTCCAAGAAGATTATTCCTGATTTTGCCCAAATAATTGTGATTGATAAAATTGCATTCAAAATTATTAAGTTGTCGCGCCTAAATTTAGCAAGTACCAGTTTGAAACTTTAAACTCACCCCAACAAGATTTTTGTAACTTTTGAGATGACTCATTGCGCAATCAAGCGTTTTATATGTGTTTCTAAATAGTACTCTTCGGCTAGTTGATCTGCCTTTGTAACGGAGATGTATACGTGGTTGAAATCCAGTATGAAGAGAAAGCTAAATTCTTGATTATACGATTGAAAGCTTCTTACGATATAATTGCAATTTACACCGCTAATTTTTACGAAGTCTACAAAAAATTCCTCTTTACTAGCCGAATGTATCCTAAATGGTAAGATACAAGAAAGATTCAATCATACTTTTGACATTTTTCTTCCTCCCTCTTATAATTGTCTTTATCAGGAACATATAAACGATAATCTCCAATGGGATCAGTATGCCAACTTCTATCTCTGAGGATAACATGGTCTCTCGTCTGAACGATGTTCAGTGCTCAACAAATACGCTAAATGTTCTTCACCTCTTTCATATGCATAGCTGCTGAATGGCTCACTTCAACGTTCTTACTTCCATGCCACACCTGAAAATGCACATTAAACAAAGTATCACAGAATAAGAACCTGTAAATCATCGTGTATAGCCTCTAAGTTAACATAGCGATAGCAGACTTTAGAAGAAAGTGTCTTGAATAGCGACGCTCTTGACTGCTCCATGTTCATATCATAAGCCGGCATTTCAATGGATCCACTATGTTCCATGCTTTTTTCCTTTTCATATACATCATTTATAAATTCGTAGTCAGCACGATCCATTGCTACTACGCGATGTACCATTGCATCCTTTTTCTGCAACACAAGCAAATTGCACAAATCCTCTAATCCACTTACAAAGTAAGGAGTAAAGCCGAGCTTTGACTCAAGTTTGTTCTCTTTCTTCACCTCTAGAAGATCTCTAGTATATCGTTGCACCGAATCAGGAATGGGATGCATTCTATTTTGAGTTTGATTCCACTACAACATCAAGTTTATATACGTCCAAATCATCAACGTACCTCTTGCTCTTTTTTATCTGATTCAGAGACAAAGGCCGTAGGGGCTGGATGGGTATAGGAGACCGTTGTTACAGTATTCACAGGCTGTAAAAAGACCATTAACAGTTAGAGAAAAGAACTAACATCTTCCTCGGTGAATGCCTCAATTTCTTCATACCATCCGCCTGTCTGATATACCGGCTGAAACATAGAAAATATAGCGTAATACCCATTTTAGATAGAACAAATGTATAGGATATCTTGTAACAAATTTTTGTTACAAAGATTGTCCTATCAAATAGCGGAAATATGCTCACCCCTGCATAGCTGCTGTTGTTTCTTCTCTCCTCTTTTTCACGCCTTCTTCTCTCTCTTATTTCTCGCCTTGACATGCTTTGACTTCTAAACAATAATGTGACTAGAAATATACAGAGAACTGTAAAATACAAACAAGCTCGGAGAGCACAACACAGAAAAGGTCTTTTTAGGAAACGGGCTTTCTTTTTTTTGCATTTCGTTTCCTTTGTTTGTAATCAGGCGGGCGTCTGTTGCGGCGGCATTTCAAACAGTTTATAATTTTTATTTAATATACAGTATGTTTTCCATATTTTCCATAAAGTTATATTTATTGCATATAATTATTGTCGTACAATAATTTAGCATTGTATAATGAATCAGTAACCTGTTCTTCCTAAAATCGTATCATCGAAGAAACTTTAGAATCAACCCGAATCGATTATTACACGGAACCGGCAACCTTATCTACCAAATGTTCTCATTCTTCCCTGCATCTTTTCTTTTTTCTAATTGTTTTGCTCTATATTCTACATCGCAATTAGTAAACAAAAATAACTACCGTAAAATCTGTATTATAAGCCCCCCCTTCAAAAGAAGCCCCGCTCTAATAGTAGCCCCGGGTAAAGGCCCCCATCGAGAAATAAAGACCCCCCCTCCAATAAAGGCCCCTCCCTAATATAAGCCCCTGCCCTTCAATAGTAACCCCTCTCGCGACGAATTTTGATTTCGCGCGGAAGTTTCCTGTCTGTTTCGCGTCATGCGTGACGTAACGTTGCTATTATTTTTTTGGGATTGGTTTTTGTCATTTGTGCTCTTTTCTTTGTTTGTTTTCGATTATATTATATTATTGCTTTATTTTCAGAAATGTCAGAAACTTCCTCAGAATCAGAAGTTGAATCAGAAATTGAAAACAACAATACGAATAGCAGAGCCTCAGGAAAACGAAAGAAGATAGACATCGTAAAAAAACTTCAAGCTATAGATGACGCTAAGAAAAACTCTATCCGATCAGTTGCTCGTAAATTTGGTGTTTATCCTAGAAACATTCGTGATTGGGTATCAAAAGAAAACCTCCTTCGAGAGAAAGCGTAAGTTTTATTGTATTTTATTTTTAACGCAATGTATTTTAGCTCAGAAGGTAAAGAAGCTAAACGACTGTCGGGAGGGGGCCGGAAACTGAAGGATGCTGACTTTGATAGAGCTCTCCACGAGTGGCTGATAGATCAACGTGAGAAAAAAGTGAAAATCAGCCGAAGAATGTTGCGAAACAAAGCTATTAGCCTCAGGGGTGATCCAGATTTTAAAGTTAGTATTTTTCTCGTTTATTTTTACGCTTGGTTATATTTAGGCTTCAAAAGGGTGGCAAGAATCCTTCCTCAGGCGCCATAATCTCGTCAATAGAAAAGTTACCTCAGTGTGTCAAAAGCTTCCGGAACAGTATGCCTCAGTCGTTGCTGAATATCTCTTTAATGTATCGAGGATCAGGAAGGATAAAGATTACACCTACATGTACGCTGCAGATGAAACGGGTGTTGTGATTGAAGGTTCCGATGGTATCACCGTTTCTTTATTATTTTAACTTATGATTTCTGTTTTAGGTCTCAGTCAGTGGAACAGGCTCTGAGAAGTTCCGTGTAACTGTCATGTTAACCGCTCGCCATGACGGAGTAAAGCTCAAGCCGTTCGTCTTGCTTCAGAGAAAACGTCCGGATCCGAGCATTGTCAAGAAATTTAGCGGAAAACTTGAACTCTATTGGTGCGGTTATTCTTGGATGGATAACAAGTCGACCTCAGTATATCTCGACAAGATTTTTGGAAGGAATCCCTTTGGCCTCAGGAGATGCTTGTTTTGGGATAAATTCTCTGCTCATCAGTCACAAGAAACTCAAGACAAATTGAAACAAATCAAGTTGGACTCAGTGACAATACCGCCGGGTTGTACCAAGTATCTCCAGGTTAGTTTCAGTTTTTTTGTAGCCTTAAATTTATTTTAGCCACCAGATACTGACTGGAACCGCCCTTTCAAGACTATCATCAGGCAAAAGTTCGAAGACTGGTGTGTGGATACAAGCAAACAAAAGCCTCAGACGAAAAGTGGAAAGCCTAAAGGTCCCCCGATGGAGGAATACCTTCAATGGATTGTCGATGCATGGGATCATCTGACTCAAGAGTTGATCGCCAAAAGCTTCTTCCACTGTGGTATTACCACTAATACTGACGGCAGTGAAGACTCCCAAATTCTTTGCATCAGAAAAGATATTCCCAAAGGTGAGATTTGCTCAAATTTATAATTTATTTTGCTTTCTTTAGCTTTGGAGCTATTGGAAGAACTGCGTTCCTCAGGCGTGCAGAAGCTAGCAAATCAAATAGATGATCTGGACATTGCTGATGAACAAGCACAAGAAGACATAGAAGAATGCCCCTCAGAAGCATCTCTAGATTCATTGAAGACTATTCCTTCACTTCGCTTCGATTAATTCTTTTTTGTAGCTTCAGGCTCTTCTTTTTTCTGTGATATTTTTTGTTGTTTCGCCTCAGGGCTCCCTTGTTGTTTTCTTCCAATAAATATTTATCGGAAAACGTGGGAATATTAATATAAGAGAGCGGAAGATTCGGGAAAACCCGGAAAAATGTAAGAATTTTTGAAAATTTTCGCAAAAAGCGCTTAGAAAAGTTACATTTTTCCCGTTGGCGCCGGCCCAAAATGGGGGTTGAAAAATAAACGCCCCCCCTCTAATAAAGGCCTCCTCTCTATTTGTAGCCCCGTCCAGAGGGGGGGTTGAGAAATAAACGCCCCGGGGCTTATAATACAGATTTTACGGTATTTGTAGATGTCCGACTGGATTTTGTGCAACCTTCGGGACATCGAAGCTTTCGATTCGGAAGGATTGCAATTATCATGTTCATCAAATGAGACAGCCAGAATGTTTGACGCTCTTTTACGTCAGTTAGTAGCTTGGTCAGACTGTTCCCAATTGGGTGGAATGGATGGAACATTGGACAAAATGTTTGCTGCTGATCCATCAGCTCTTCTGCCGCGTGCCTTCAAATGTGGCTTGGATGTAATGAGTACCGGAACATCTTTCCTCGTCAACAAAGAACTGGAACAGGAAATGCTCAAACTAGAAGTTTTACAATTTTTATTTAAAAAAGAACTTCGAATTTTAGAAAGATTCAGAAAAATATGGCACAGATTGGGAAAAGAAACATATTCAGGCCATTAAAAATTGGGGATATGGCCATTTCTTCAAAGCTCGCCTCATTTGGGAGGACATCTTGAAAGATCATCCGACGGACTTACTGGCTGTCAAAATGTCACACGATGCTAATTTCTTTCTTGGAGACTCGAAAGAAATCCGGGATTCCGTCGGAAGAGTACTCCCAAAATGGGAAAAACATTCGCCAGGATACAGGTAAGAGCATCTTCTTTTACGTGTAATCCTCTTCTAGTTATCTTCACGGGATGTATGCCTTTGGACTGGAGGAATGTGGCCAATATAGAGAGGCTGAGAAAGAGGCCCTCACGGTAAGGATGGCATCGACTGTCATAGTCAAAAGTGTAGGCTCTCTCCTTGAATAGATGCGATTGCTGGGCCACCCATGCACAGGCACATGTCCTGGAGATGACTGGTCGATACGGAGAGGGAATCCAGTTCATGGGGAACACTACCGGCGATTGGGTCGGCGGCGCCTATTTGGCTACTCACAATTATTGGCACAAGGCACTTTTTCACGTGGAAAGGGGCGAGTATGAGGCGGCATTGACTGTGTTCGACCGGTGACAATTTTTTTATTTTAGACTAAAGAAATTTAGAGAAGTCGGTCCGCGGACGACAGCCAGTTGTGCCATGTTGGATTGCGTCGACGCCAGTTCTCTTCTTTGTCGGCTCAAAATGGAAAATGTCCCGCTGGGAGACAGGTAGGAAATAGCTGATAAGTTCAGAAATATTCAGATGGAAGACATTGCCGAATTTATCTTCACATTGTCAGGATCACGTGACCGCCTTCAATGATGTCCACTTCGCCGTCCTTTTTGTCGGCAGAGAAGACTACGAGCTGGAAAGAAAAATGCACGATTCGCTGGTCAATTTCACAAAGTTCGTACTAATTTCTCTATAATAATTTCCATTAGACAAGAAAACAATGATAATGCAGCAATCAATCGACTCGTTGGACTACAACTGTACGAAGGGATGGTTGACTACATGAATGAGAAGTATGACCAGGCGGCGGAGAAAATGCTCCCTCTTCGGGAAGAAATCGTCCGGATTGGTGGCTCAAATGCCCAACGAGATCTCTTCTCACAAGCTCTTATTCATAGTTGTATCGAGTCGGACAAGCCGGAACATTGGCAGATGACATCACGTCTTCTGAAAGAGCGAGCCGCCATCCGACAAGGATCATCCCCATTGGCCGAGCGACTTCTCCTCCAATTTCAACAGAGACATCCCTTGTAAATAAACACGACAACATTATTATTCAGCGCAAGTGATCATGGGTTGGTCTGAATGGGCGGGGCGGCCTCATTGAGCTGTCCTATCTTTCCGTCGAAACACCTTTCCTCTTTTTTTTTTCTCCAGAAGAGGGAACATTTCCCCGCGTTTCTTTTGTTTGTTTTTCAAACGGAATGGCCACGTGGTGTGCAGAACATCTTCGTTCTATTGATGATTGGAGACGGGAAGGCTTTCTCTTTTCTACTCCTAGCGATGATTCCGTTAAAATGTATGATGCTCTGGTGCGACAATTGACCTCCCTCCGGGAATGTAGTCAACTCGGAGGATTTGAGGGCACTATGGTCAAAATGATTGAATCTGATCCCAAAGCAAGTGAGTCATTATTTCCCCTTATATTTTTATTATTTTCTAAAAAAACACTACTAATTTTAATGTATTTTTGAAAAAGAATCAGTAGAAAACAACAACAACAACGAGTGAGAAAGGCGAGAGTCAGAGAAACAGCGTCCGCCCCTACGAATCTGCCGCTTTTTGAACATTTCATTGCTGAAAATGAACTGTTTCAGTAATGCCCAGGGTTGCGAAATTTTCTCTTCAATCATTTCTATCTCCACCATCTTCCGAAGTATTGGAATCAATTGGCCAACTCGAACGAGACGCTGAAGAATATGGAACTGAGTGGGAAAAGGCCCATGTCAAAGCGGTTGTCCAATTGGGACAAAGGAATCTTGCCTCGTCTGTGGAAACGACGAATAAAATACTGGATGAATATCCAACTGATCTCTTGGCTGCCAAGCTGACCGCCGACGGGTATCTCTGGCTGGGAGATGGCAATGGAATTCGCGACACGCTGGAAAAGATTCTCCCCAAATGGAAGACATCTCTTCCCTGTTACAGGTAAGATTATCTACGTAATAACAGTAGGTTTTGTAGTTTCCTCCATGGGATGTATGCCTTCGGTTTGGAGGAGAGCGGAAATTATCCAGAGGCCGAGAAACAAGCCAAATTTGTGAGTTAAACCATCCTATTTCAGAAGTTGAGATAGACAATTTGAGGCCCTCGAAATGAATCGACAAGATGGCTGGGCTGTACATTCACAGGCACATGTTTTGGAGATGTGTCACCGATATACGGAGGGAATTGACTTTCTCGACAGGACGGCTGACGATTGGACTGTGAGTTTGTTATCAGTGGTGAGAGAGACATCAATTTAGGGTGGATTTCTATTGACCCATACCCTCTGGCATAAAGGATTGTTCTATGTTGAAAAAGGCGACTTCGAGACAGCTCTCTCCCTTTACGACACGTGGGTAACATGATCTGAAATGAAAAAGAAAGGTGTTCTAGGCAGATCTTCAAAAATACCAACGAGAGTAAGGCATTGTTGAGCGTAGTTGACGCGACGGCCCTGTTGCTTCGTCTGGAAATGGAAGGTATCGACATCGGCGATAGATGGCAGGCTCTACCGGACGTGTCGTCTCACGCGACGATGCACTCCCTCCCTTTCAGTGACTGCCATCTTCCCATTTTCTATTTAAAAAGAGGCGAAGTTGAAGTGGAGAGGAAGATGCACGATTCTCTCATAAATCTGGTCAAGTAAGCAATTCGAAATATTTATCAGTTTGTAGGAATGGATCGAATGAGCTGGCGAAAGTGCACGAAGTGGTCGGACTCCAACTGTACGAGGGAATGGCCGACTACACCAACGAGAAGTACGATGACGCTGTCGAGAAGATCTACCCGGTCAGGGACAAGATACATCGGATCGGTGGCTCACACGCGCAGAGAGACCTTTTCTGTCAGTTGCTGGTCGACGCTTGTGGCAAGTCCCAGAAAGAGGAACATTGGCGACTTATTCCGTAGGTTCTCTGAGATTTTACCTAGAATTGTGCATCTACTCGACTCGACAAGTTAAGTGTCGAATCGACTCTGACGCCGCTTTCTGGCGCGACGGAGAACTGTAGTCGACGCCGAATTCCAGTCGACTCGACACTCGACCCGACACGACTTGAGTCAAGTCAATGCACAATTCTACCTTTCACCAACTGACAAATATTATAGCGTATTGTTGGAAGAGAGAAGTAAGCTCCGACAGGGTAATTCGTGTGTCGCCGAACGACTGTCCCTGCGTTTTCAGGAGAAGCACCGACTGTGATCAATTTCAAATAAAAAAAAGATTTCTTTATGTAATCAGATCCAAAACGGAACATATTCTGGGGAATATTTGCCGTAGTCGGCGGCGAGTCGGTGTGTTTGTTGCCGGTGTATCTCGTTTCAGTCCGTTACCTTTCGAAGAGTCTTTTCAGTACTTTTGTATTGGAACAATGCCTGTTTTTTTCCTCTTTTCCTCGTCACACAAACAGTCATCCTTCTTCCTCTTTTGACGCATTATTGGTTATGCGATACTACGTAAAATGGAATTCCCGACAGCTTTGTTCAGCTTACTCACCTCCGAACCGGTTTTTCTTTAAATAAAAACTCTTTTTCTGCTTATCAGCTGGAGCCTAATTTCCAAGGAGTTTCAAAACATTTGGAAGAAAGTGTGCAAATAGAGAGAGAATAGGGTGGAAAGGCAGGTGATAGCGGGCACGGGCCTCTCACTATCGGCAGGAGAGGCGGGACATGGTTGCCAGGCACACGGCCGGCCGCCTCAAACAACCCCCGGATTCGCCTTTTTGTCTTTTGGCGCGCTTTTAAACGACAATTTGTTGAGAATAGCCGTCTCTCCGAGGGAAAGTTCGCTTTCCATTTCATTCCGCCAATAAAATTGTATCTTTCTCTAATTTTAGTCTCAATTCCTTCATTTTATATGGGCTAATTTAGTGTTTTCGACAAAAAATGCCTTGATGTTATCCCTGGACGATACGTTCGGTTATGCGGTGGCAGTACTCGGAGTGGCACCTCTTGCCTCCCAGGTTAGCTTCCTTGTTTCTCGCTACAACCTTGACAAGACCTATCGGAAGGTGTAATCCCATTTAACGTGTTCCTATCCACTTCTCTAAATTGTCGTTCCAGGTGGGACTTGCCCCGATCTCTTGGGTTCTTCTCTTCCCCGTGATCGCCTTGCCTCTTCTCTCCCTTCTGCTCTCCATCGGTCGCCTGTCCAATACCGGGCCCGTCCTTACTTACAAGAGAATAGCTCCCATTGCATCCGGTTTGTCCATTTCTCGACGTATGCCCCATATTGCAGCCAATTTCCCGTTGTTTTTCCTCTTTGATGCCAGGAAACATTGCTCATTTTAGGTATCGGATGGGCTTTGACGTGGTTCATTGGGGAGCGCCTCTACGTCGAAGGTCTTCGTGGAGCACAGAATCTTCTCTATCTGATATTCTCTCTCCGTTTTCGTCTATCATGGGCTGTCGAATGTGGCCATACCTACAATACGGATAGATGCGTCGATTTTCGAGAAGAGTTCAATGTGACCGACGGTCAAACATATCCGAGTAATTTCTGGCCAGCCGAGGAATTCAACAAGTGGGTTACTTCATAGATCGATAGGCGTGTTTGAATAAGCCGGGCCCTCTGCAAATACAAACAGGTCATAAAAAGACAGAATTTCCTTCTGATCTATTGATTACTCTAAATGAGAATATTCTAGATACGTCATTCGAGGCAATCCACCAGATAGAAATGTTTCCATTTGGGAGCCAAATGAGTGGTATTTGGGCAAGTCGACAGACGCCTTCTACTTGGCCTTTCCCAGTTTCGGTCTCCTCTTGGCTCATGTTTTCATCTGGTCTTCTATCTTTTTTGCTCTAGTCAAGTAAAAATATCTGCCGAGTTCTATAGCCAAAAAGTATTACAGATTAACCCGAGGAAGTCAAGAATGGTTCACCCGGGTCTTCGTCATAGTTCCTTTTGTTCTCTACGTCATTCTGATAATGGGTATGTCCATCAGCGGATTTCATTTCGGCTCAACCATTACATCCGAGATTTCTGAATCAGAAAGAGACAAGGATCCATTAGATTTCTACGCAGATATTAGAGTAGGTCCCATTTTTCTATGAACATTCCATTTTTAGGGTCTTTATCGTACCTCGCTGACTCTAGTCGATTACACGGGTGCATTCACGGGTATTCTTCTCTTTGCCACTAGTCGTGTCCGAATCGGTGCTCCTCCTTTGAGTGCCTTGATTCTCACTCCCTTGATGATGATTGTTCCTGTCCTTTTGACCATCCTCCGAGCCGGCTGTGAAGGCCACGTCGCTGACCAGCAGCCTCACTACAAAATCTACACAACTACTGGTACTTTTACCCCTTTTCTTCCAAATTAGTTGATTACAGACGAGACGGTCTCTTTCGATGTCCTCCCGGTATGTTTCGCCACAAGTACAGCCGGTCCCATTTGGGCTATTACTTATTACACGGCTCAACTTCTCTATACCTCCATTGGTCCTATGGTTAGTGTCTTCTCCTCTCGTTTTTTAATCTTTTTCAGACCATCTATGCTTATTTTATCTATCAGTCCTTTGTGGATGACATTCCCTCGATCCAAAATAAGCCATCCTTATTCTTTGCCGGATTGGTGGCTGTTTTTGCCGCGCCGTCCATTTTCCTCTACATGCCCGTAGGTGTATTCTCCGTTTTTATCTATACCTAATTTCAGCTGGGTACCAAGATTATTACTCTCTTCCGATACGTTTCGCAAGCTTCTATTGTACATATCCTCTGCTATGTGGTTATTTTCCTAATATATGGTAGGAATTCTCTTGTAAAAAGACAACCTTCTTTCAGGTTGGCAATCCATCGAGGCTGACATTCTCTCTATCTCGAATGAGTTGAGTGCAGTTCCCCTCACTCAATATCTCCTTCGACCAACTTCCCCCGTCTATACCATCTTACTCTTCACCGTCATTCCCATGCTACTTTGTGTAGGTCGATTTCTCTTTTCCATTTCATCTTTTTAGTCCAAATTTTCTGCTGTCTTCGATTTGCTCACCATCGGTAATGACATCATCAAGCACATCGACACAGGAGCACTTTTCATCCCAGCACCTTTGGCTATCAAGAGACTCATTGGTTATGGTAATAGTCGATCTGTTCTCTTCATCTTCATCTGTTCAGGAGTGATGTTCGCCCCTTTGCTAATCGCTGTTGGGATGGCCTCCTACGTACTTTTCTCCTTCATGGTCAGACATAAACTCGGTTTTGTGGAGGCTTTCAAATCATCTCCCGAATGGATGGCTCACTCTGTCGTGAACAACGTCAGTCTATTTATCCAATAAGTAGAAAGAGATAGTTTAGCCCAGGCCTCGGCCTCATTCTTTAGCTTATGGAGTCTATAACAGTCTCTTTTCCATGGATTATCAAGTGATGTTATTCGGTCTGTTTGTCACCGAATGTGTTGCCTTCGTTTTTCTTCTCACCATCTTTTCTGTAAATGCTCTAGCCGACAAGCTCTGTAAGTTGACCATGCCCATTCTAATCCAATTCCTTTCAGTGTCAGCTTCGGCCATGGCCAATGACTATCGTACCTTTATGTTGCTTATATTTTTACTACTCCACGCGTGGTCTTTAAAGGAATTGAGACATACAAAAGCGAATTGGGACAGTCCGAACCGAATGAGCATCTACATCGGAGTGGCCACAATGGAAACCGCGATGTTAAATGGCTATATGTGGATGTTCACGACCGATCATTCATGGGGAATAGACGCTGCCCCCTTGCTTGTCATTATCTGTAATACAAGTTAGTCGATGTCCGGGACGAGGAACAGCCCATTTCAGTCATTCGTGGCGCACTCATATCAGCTGCAATCGCGATAAGAGCTCACCTACGGGAGATCGCTCGTCCCACACGAACAAGAGATGCTACTGAAGTAATCAAAACAAAATAATCTGATAGTTGATAATTTCAGATCTATGACGTCGATACAGGCATCGAGGCGGAAGATGATTCGCCGGTGATATTTGACCTCGCACGCGCCTAATCATTCCAATCCTCGGTGCTTTAGATATCTGCTCTGTATATCACCTACGGGTATTTTTCTGTGTTTTTAATAAATATTTACTGGATTGAGTGCGAGAGACTGTTCCTGGCCGAAGTAGACCATGCGCTAATTAGTCGACCATCAATTCAATGACCTTGAGTGTACTTGGTGTGATTTCAGCCCGGACACACATTCCCTCGTCCGTTCTCTCTCCCTCCTTATCATTTATGGCTACCGTTTTTTATATTCTTCATTTATAAGGTGAAAGCGCCCCCGGTCCGAGGAAACAAGGTCAATCCCATTTGGCTGTCTATCGATTCCTTTTCTCCCGACAATGCAATGTATTCAGACAGAATGGATCCCAATTGCAATGTCTACAAGCCAACGTCGACGAGGAGAGTTCTTCCCATCTGGATAGAGTCCTGGCTGATTGCCTCTGGTGTCATCTGCCTTCTCGATGTCATGTACACCATGCTCCGTCCTTATACTCTACGAGGCGGTTTCCTTGGAGGAGTCTACTTTGCCTGTCAGTTGTTTTTTTCTTATTTAGTGCTTATTTTATAGGGAATTGGTATTCCGATGTGGACAAGCGATACGGCGATACCAAGGATATTGTCACCTGTGCGTCGGGAAGAGTTATGCTCGTGGAGATCGCCCTCGACTTTGTCGCCGTCTACTTGGTGATCCGTTTTTTCCTTTGTCTTTTATTTAATCTAGGCAAGAAAACGATCTCGCCACGCTTTGATGACAACTTTCATGACGACGGCATTTGTCTTCTGGAAGACTGTTTGGTTCCTGACCTTGTATATTCGCCCTCCCCCTGGAAATCCTTCCTTCTTCACCGAGAACCTCTCTCCCATCCACATATTTTTCATCTTTTGGGTTCCCAATGGTTAGAAATCAACAACGGTGCTCAATTTGTTTAGGTATTTGGGTAGTTGTGCCTTTCTTTGTGCTGATAGCTCTCTGGAATCGACTGGCTCTTCCTGTCGATGAAGAGAAGGACGAACTCTTTCTGGAGAAACCATAAATAACGGTGACAGTTCGAGGAGAACGATGTTCCCTTATCTGCTTTTTTGCCTCCATGGCTGCTGTATTGATAACATCGCCACCCAGTCTTTTCTCTAGTTTGTGATAAAATAAAAAATATGTCAGCGGTTCACGTGAAATTATGAGGCCAGTAGCTGTAAATTGAACAGTACTAAAATAGATAAAGAGGTATTACTGGGCCATTGAGCGGCAATCTGTCCGACAAATAGCCCGTCTTTCTTTGTCCGACTTTCCTTCCGTTATCCTTCCAAGATTCCCTTTTCACTCGATCATCTTCAGAATATCAAGTGCCCAAGAGGTTGTCTTGTATAAAAAACCCGCCAAAAAATAAATATTAAACATGAAAAAATTGTTAGAAAGGGATTAGGCTAGGAAAGGGGATCCGTTCATTTGCCTGGCGACTGCTGACCCCAATGGTTGGTCTGTTTTTCACAAATGTTGAAAAGTATTTAGATTTTTGTTTGGCTCATAGCCATCCTTGTCCTCGTTTTTGTTGGATTAGTTATCCTCGGATTCGCCTTGTGTTTATGGTGTCGACGGAAGGATAAGCAACAGCAGAAGAAAAATGCAACGGATATGTCGGATAAAATGAAGAATCAGCTCAAAATCGTCCTGCCCCTTCCGCCTCCGGATGGCGGTGACAGCGAAGTATCCATGGACCCGACCCAACACTCGAGCTTGGAGACCGGAAAGACAGAGAAAAGCACGGAGAAGAGTACCCTAAGGGAATCACCGGATGAGGTCAGATCGAGCAAAGAACAGACCACCCAGGCGCCGATGGAATATCATAAAGACGAGTCGCCTAACATCTGCGGTATTCAGACCCCGGCCACTGACTCCAACGTGTTGAAGAAGTCGGCGGAAACCGAGTCGTCTATGGTCAGCTTCACCCCGGTCAGCGTCACTGCCGTCATCAGTGCGCCCATTTCTGCTGGGGCGACTCCTCGTATTGCCAGAAAGATACCAGCCAAACCGCAGCAGCCGCAGCCTCCACCTCCTCTTGTAATTCTTCCTCCTCCAATTGTCCCTGCGACTCTTCCTGCACTTACTCCTGCACCTCCTACCAATCCGACGACCTCCCCGCTAATGAATGTCCCGATGGGAGGAGTTCGCACGGGCAGCGACATGACTGACGCCATCAGAAGCGAGAACTTGGGATCCATCTGCGATGAGGATGCCGGTCACACTCCTCTCGGCACACCTCTACGCAGTGTCACGACCGCCAATATGAGAACTGGGCTGCAGACTCCGTCGACAGCTGGCTCCTCTCGTCTGACGACCTTCACCCCAGCTTCCCAGAGCCATGGCGGATCCAGTAGCTATGGTGGCCGGCCTGTCTAGAGAGACAAGACATATTGATGCCGATTTTTCGCAAAAATAAATCTACAACTCTCGTCTTCTATTGTATTTAGACATTTCCCATGTGGTTCTCGTAGGCATGGATCCGGTCACCTGGCCAAATCCTTCCCACGTCCTTCGACATTGTTTCCCAAAACTCAATTATCTATGTACACATCGCTCTCGTTCCTAGTAAACACCACCAGGTCAAAGGTACTGCAAACCTGGCCACTTGAAAATCTCCGAACATCCAAGCCGACTGGTTTCAGACCACCAATCGGAGTGCTATTATTGGCCACCTTGTCCTCGATTGCCCTCTACAAGTCCTTTTTCTCTCCTAATGAGTGACGTGTCTGACCCTTTCACTCGCCTTCGTACTTCTGAAAGGAAGCTG
The DNA here is from genome assembly GCA_964036215.1 of Oscheius sp. DF5033. Classification (NCBI taxonomy): domain Eukaryota; kingdom Metazoa; phylum Nematoda; class Chromadorea; order Rhabditida; family Rhabditidae; genus Oscheius; species Oscheius sp. DF5033. Next base: position 2,858,351 of record CAXIWN010000012.1, on the reverse strand, counting down.
TTTCCTCAGAGTCAGCTGACTGACAGTCTTTGTTCTCTTGCCTCGATATTCTGTGAATAATGTGGATAATATGTAAAAAGGAGCAATCAGGACGAGCTCAATCTCACCCTCGTGTCTCCCAAGAAACGGGTGGATCATTGGACGTGTCATCTATGAGATGTCTCCTGTTGACATCGTCTTCCTTTTCTTACCTTTGGCCAGCTGTTCTCAAATTGGGCTCATTCGTCTGCTTCTCCCTCTCTCTAAATGTGATCAGTGCGTTTCATTGCCAGCGGCGGGGTGATATTGAGGGGAGGAGCTCCTCGCTTCCTCTCGACCCCTCTCTACCTTTCGTCGTCAAAACTGTCTCCTCCCGCCCCGAACATCCGATCTCACACATTTCCGAGTTGGGCTATTTAGACGACAGCCGTGTTTTTGCCTGCCTAAAAAGGGCCCCAATTAATCGAGCCTCTCCCGAGTCTGGCTAGTAGTAGCCATCGCCGCCGCCGTTGGTCTTTCTTATTTCTCCAGTCATCTGTATAATTCTATGATATCTCTTCCTCTATCAATACCCGCTAGCCTCCTTCCAATCCAATAATTCCCATGAATATAGCACTTGTTTTTAAAAACATTGGTGGTAATGGATGGAGGGACAGGTCCCCTTCCTGTCGATGAATTGTTTACAACGGGTGTGTGTCCCCTTCTGTCTCATCTTTAATTCACTCAAGAATATTTTTGCAGAGATGGACGGGTTATTGGCATATGCGGTGGCTGAACTCATCCTCTCGGTTCACATTGCTCTCTCCAATTTACTCGTTCTTTGGGTCTACGTTCGATGGAAACATGTCCGAACTGTCACCAATAGTTACATCTTCTCTCTGGCTTTGACCGATTTTCTCTCAGGTTAGTTCAAAAAGTGCCGCGTGCAATCCATCAGAACTTTTTTCTGCCTTAATTAAAGTGTGCTCTCTCTCTTCGAAATCTGCAGAATTTATTCAGCGGGCCACTTGTTTAGAAATTGGGTAGGATAGCTCGAGTTCTCACTGTCCATACGAGAGAGAGCACGTGGTCTGATTAGAAACAGATGCCGCTTCTTCTATTCAATTGGCCATGTCGTCGTCACTTCCTTCTTCTTATGAAATCAGAAGTCTTTTCAGGTGCTTTGGGTATCCCAGTTACAGTCATCTCCGTGTTGACAAGAAATCCCAATTCATTCTATGGATGTCTCTTTGTCCATTTGATTCTCTGCATTCTCTGTACCATTTCGACTTTCCATATGTTGGCCATCGCCCTCGACAAGTACGTGACCATTTGCTGCCGGGACCAGCTCTTCACTTCGAGGTACGTGTCGTCCTTCTAATCGAATTAATCCCGGGTCCAGTGTATTTCCCCCCTCGAAATTTGATCCACACGCGGGAAACTTTAGCCTCTCCTGTAACAAATTTCATGCTCTTGTCGTGACGACGACGAGATTTCCAAGAAGGTGAGGCGCTGGCCAATTAGCCAAGCCGCCTTGCAAGTGTAACTCGATGTCGCCGAGATGATTAATTGGCGACAAATAGCAACATCACAATTGATCTGCTAAGGCTCAAATTGCAGAAATTCGAGGGCAGTCGCTTTGATCACAGCATCATGGGTCTTCGGGACGGCCATTGCCATTTTGCCTCTCTTCAACACCTTCGGATTTGCTGAGTAAGTCATCTTAAAAACAATCAGCCGACGAACGAAGCTAATCTTGGCTCTGACGGGGGTCTCCATTTTTGGGCGAGAGAGAGAGAGAGAGAACATGGTCTGACCACGATAATTGGCGAGTAGCACCACGTGGCTCATCGGATCGAGTGCTTGGTAACGAGATTCTCGGTCGAGATCAGAAATTGAAATCGGCCAGTGGGATAATTGCCTCTATTGTCTGGGTATCATCAAACATCCAAAATGATTCAGGACAGAATGGAAATTCTATCTATCCAATGAAGAATGTCATTTCACTGATGTCGTCGACTATCGATATCTCGTCTATGTCATCTTCTTCGCCACAATTGTCGCTCCCACCGCTCTTATTGTCTTCTGCTACGTCAGTATCTACAGTAGGATACGAAAAGAAGAGAAACAGGTAGAGAATGACAGTCCTTGAATAGAAAGAAAACTTTTAAGGTGCAATGTCTGCTACGAAAAGCAGAAAGGGAGAAGAGACTGGCCGGCAGGAGACGACTAATCAAGATTTTGCTCATACTCGTCGTGTCTTACGGTATTTGTTGGTTAGTTTCTATTTTTCTTGAGGGTTCTGTCTATAAATAGGTTAGTATAGTGAAGAACATCTGGGCGACTTCCTCCCATTTCGCGAATCTTCTCTAACTCGATGACGCGTAATTCTAATCATCTTGGCTGCTTTCATTTCCGTTGTCTGAAGTTTTTGGTTACTTCCAAAAGTTCAAAGAATCCGCCGGGTTCGGGGTGATCCAATTGCGGCCAGCTTCTGTTTTTGCACGCATTCTTTCTTTTGCAGGTATCCTCTTTATATTATCAACACCATCGACTATTTCTGGCCACAGTTCTCCTTGGCTCGATATACCCTCTGGGCTGTCGTCCTCTCTCATCTTTCTTGTGCTCTCAATCCTCTTATTTATGCCTACGGTATGCCAGGATTCAAAAAGGTTTGTCTCTTCTCGCCATGACCCTACAGTCATTTTTAGGCTCTTCGACATTTCTTCAACATCCATGGGCCCAACACGACCATGTGCGCCGGCTATTCGTGTTATCTCCGGTCGACGACGGAGAGAAAAGCCCGTAGTCTCCTGGTCAAGCCTCAGCCTCATCCACACCATTCACAACATCATCATAGCCTGAAAACGAGAAAAATCAGTGCGCCATGTCAAAGTGCCCGGAAGCCGTCTCAACATCATAATAATAATTTAAAAAATGGACACATACGAAGACAGACCCTTGATATGATAAAAGTCTTACATGAAGACATCTAAATCAACCTCAAACAACGGGTTCAACTACTCCTCGAATTATTGATCTTCTAAACTGGTATATTATGATCTCGATGTAATATTATGCATATCTGTATGAGCCGATAATGAACAGTTTTCCATAAAATTTATTGAATTCAGTTAAACAAGAAAAACCATCGTTTGAATGTGCGCCCTAGTGTAAACGGCGCGAAGAGCAAATTTTGGAGAAGATCAAGTTTTGAAATTGTTTTCTCTGCAATTTACTACTCTTTTCGCACATTTTAATGAGCTTCGCTATATCCAGCACATATATTTATTTGCAGATGCATCTATCTCAATCGGCAAAGCGACCGGGGTCTTCGCAATCAAGAAATCCAAAACGTTTTAAACAAGATGAACCAGAAAAGGTATAGTATTTATTTTTTATTGTCTTCATGTTGAATTTTAGAGTTCATATGAGGTAGAATTAGAAAAACATGGTCATCAAACAGACCATCAGTCAAAATGGCCAAGACCTCCACTACCGTCAGATGTCAAGAATAGACCAATAGCCATCCAAGTGAGCACATTGCTAATTTTATAACTTCTATTTAGGTTTTTGATATTGAAACCTTCCACGAACCAGGAGGGGAATCATTTGATCGTACGAATGCACGTCTTTTTGGTGTTACTATGGATGGTAATTCTGTTTGTGCTACAGTAACTGATTACTTTCCTCATTTCTACTTTCAAGTAAGTTGAATTTATTTATTCTCTCAATCATCTTTCCAGGCCCCTCCAGGCTATTCGGCTGAATATCTTGATACAACGCAAAAAGCTTTGAATACTCTTGTAGCTAATGGAATGAAGAAAACTTCTACCACCGCCAATTTCTCAGAGAAGGTTTGTATAAAGAAATTACATATATTTAATTGCATTTAGGCTGCTCATAATTTTGTTCATGTGAAATTGGTCAAGGGAGATAGTATATATTATTACAAAGATGGCGATAGAAATTATCCTTTTATCAAAGTTACTGGAACTGTAAATGCATTAAACAAGCTAAAGGCTGAGTTAAAAAATATGATGCCAAACTTAATGGGTAAAGGACCAGTAAAGGTAACAGTTTTGTTGTACGTTTGAAAGGTTTTAGATTGACAATTTGTTTGAAGCGAATATTGATGCGGAAATCAAATTTATGGCTCATTCCGGTATTGTTGGTTGTGGCTGGGTAGAGATACCACCAGAAAAGGCCACTTTTTCAAAGCACATGGTTACAAGGTGTGGATATCTATCCTCACATATAAATTATGTTTACAGGTGCCAGCTTGAGTTGTCTGTCAGCATAAAAGATTTAATTGTGCATGAACCAGAGGGCCAATGGTCTAATGTAGCCCCCATTCGGACCCTTAGTTTTGATATAGAATGTATGGGCAGACGTGGTGTTTTTCCAGAGCCGGATAAAGATCCTGTTATTCAAATTGCTAATATGATCAAAGTAAGGTTCTTTTCCACATTTATTTATTTTTGTAATATTCAGGTAGAAGGGCAGAATGAACCGTTTATTCGTAACTGCTTTGTTCTCGGAACTTGTGCACCAGTCATTGGATCGCATATAATCCCGTGCGCTACTGAAGAAGAACTTTTGACAAAGTATGCTGCTCTGTTTTCATCTAACAATAATATTATAGATGGGCAGAATTTGTACGAGAAGTTGATCCTGATATTTTAACAGGCTACAATATCCTCAACTTTGATTTGCCTTTTATACTTGATAGGGCAAAGGTATTTTGCAATTGTTTCGTTTAATTAACATTGATATTTTAGACACTCAAACTCCCCACAGTTGCCCTGCTTGGTCGACTAAAAGATCGAGCTTCTACTGTCCGTGACGCCGCACTTGCCTCCAAACAAATGGGAAGCCGTGTTAACAAAAGTATCGATATCCATGGTCGAGTTATTTTTGACGTGCTACAAGTAGGATTTCAATATTTATTTAAGAAAGCTTTGCAGGTTGTTATTCGGGATTATAAACTGCGTAGTTATACCTTGAATAGTGTATCATTTCACTTTTTGTCGGAACAAAAGGAAGACGTAGAACATAATATTATTCCCGATCTCCAACAAGGTGACGAACAAACTCGCCGACGCCTGGCTATCTACTGTATGAAAGATGCGGCTCTACCTTTGCGTTTACTTGATAAGCTAATGTCAGTAATTAACTACATGGAAATGGCAAGAGTAACAGGTGTTCCAATTAATTATTTGTTAACCAGAGGACAACAAATAAAGGTAAAGATTTCTCTTATTTGTTTGATTTTCATATAGATCCTAAGCATGATGCTGCGTCGATGCAAAGTAGAGAATCTGTTTTTACCAGTTATTGAAAATCAAGGAAATTCTGGCGAAGGATATGAAGGAGCTACAGTTATTGACCCTCAACGTGGATTTTATAATGAACCTATTGCTACTCTTGATTTCGCCTCACTTTATCCTTCTATTATGATAGCACACAATTTGTGTTATACGACTTTGCTGAAAAAGCCAGAGGGAGAAGAAGGAAAAGTTAGTTTTCTCTTAATTTTTAATTGTGTACATAGGATTACGTAAAAACACCGTCTGGCAATTTATTTGTGACAAAGGAACGGCGACAAGGGCTGCTTCCTATTATTTTACAAGATCTTCTAGCTGCAAGAAAACGAGCAAAGAATGAAATGAAGCATGAAAAAGATGATTTTAAGAAAATGGTACTTAATGGAAGACAGCTTGCTTTAAAGGTGAAATTATTTAAGTTTTAAACAATCTTTACTTTTAAGATCTCTGCTAATTCAGTTTATGGATTTACTGGCGCGATAAATGGAAAACTTCCTTGTCTGGAGATATCCCAGTCAGTAACAGCTTTTGGTAGAGAAATGATTGACATGACCAAAAATGAAGTGGAGAAAAGATTCAAAAAGGGAGCAATGGATGGAAAATGTCCTGAAGATGCCAAAGTAATCCCAGTAAAAATCAAGTATATAAAATTTTAGGTAATATATGGCGATACTGATTCGGTAATGGTTAAATTTGGTGTGAAGACAGTCGCAGAAGCAATGGATATAGGCCTTTATGCTGCCACTGAAGTCAGTAAAATATTCATAGCTCCAATTAAACTAGAATTTGAAAAGGTGCGTATTTTTATGAACATAGTTTTATTATTTTCCAGGTTTATTTCCCTTACTTACTTATCAATAAAAAACGCTATGCTGGCCTTTATTTTACAAAACCCGAACAACATGATAAGATGGACTGCAAGGTCAGTTTTTGTCGGAATTTATTGAAATCTATTACAGGGTCTTGAAACTGTTCGTCGAGATAATTGTCCCTTAGTAGCTAAAGTGTTAGGAACGTGTTTAGAAACCTTACTAATAGACAGGGATGCAAATGCAGCATTAGACTATGCTAAAAGAATTATTGCCGATTTATTGTTTAACCGAATTGATATTTCGATGCTCATTATTAGCAAGGAATTAACGAGAGCGGGAGATGTATGTTCTGGTTTCCATTCGGTTTTATTTTTATTTTAACAGAAATATCAAGCCAAACAAGCTCATGTTGAGCTTGCCGCAAGAATGAGGAAAAGAGATCCAGGATCTGCTCCCCGTTTAGGTGATCGTGTGCCATATGTAATCAGTAAGACTACTGCATTATAATTATAATTGTAATATTAGTTACTGCTGCAAAGAACGTACCCGCTTATGAGAAAGCAGAAGACCCTATCTATGTACTTCAAAACAACATTCCAATTGATAATAAACATTATCTTACCAATCAGCTCGCGAAACCGCTTGCCAGAATTTTCGAGCCGATTTTGGGTGATAAAGCGGAAAAGGTGAGTTGAAAAAATAATATAACAATTTGATAATTTATAGATTCTTACAGAAGGAGAACATACTCGTGTTCAAAAAGTTGTTCAATCTAAAGTTGGAGGACTTGCTAAATTTACAAAACAGCAAGCAACATGTTTAGGGTTAGCGTTTTATGTTTAACATCAAATTTGTTTTATAGATGTAGAAGCGTATTAAAAGGTACTGATAAAGCAGTATGTCAACATTGCGCACCTAAACTCCCAAAGATATATAATGACAAGTAAGTAAAAAAAGTTTTGGTAAAATATCTTTGTTTAGAGTAAATTCATTGAATGAATTTGAAAACCAATTCGCTAGATTATGGACTGAATGCCAAAATTGCGCAAAAACCGTCCAGGAGAAGGTTTCTTTTATTTCTCTGATATTAATTTGAATGTATTCAGGTTAATTGTTCTGCTCGAGACTGTCCGATTTATTATATGCGTCAAAAAGTTCGCAATGATCTCACTGAGGCATATAGCGTGTTGAAGAGGTTTGGCGAGCCGACATGGGGTGAACCCGAAGAAGAATGGTAAACGTCTTGAATAGATTCTTAGATTGATCTCTTACATCTGTAAATTCGGGTAATGCTTGTTCTGTTTTATACTATACAAATAAAAAAATAATAATTTATATCTATCTCGTTTAAAGCTAAACAATAATAGTGCCAAGTCGGGCTAAGAAATACTACGTTACAGCAGATATGGGAATGTATACATCTTCATAGAGGACACATTGAGCAAAATAATATAAAGTCTAACAGACGGAATGAAAAGAGATCACGACCAGGACGCTTTGAGGGCGTTATTACGAGCTATCCTTTTAGACACAAAGGAACCCAAGAAAAGTCCAACCAGAACGAGAGAAATCAGCACATGATCAAAATCATCTTTTAGAATGTCAAAAGTGCCCGAAGGGTGAAGTCGTGTGAAGAAAAGATCGACACCATAAGCGAGCATAAGACTTGTTGATTCCAAACCAGAAGGGCTATAATATTTATAAATAAATAGAAAATAGAAAAAACTTACGAAGTTTTTATGCCTTTCACTTTGAATACCGTCTGATTGTAATTCACCATTTCTTCAGTTGCGATTGGAAGTTCTGGCATGTAAGGAATGTACCCTTCTTCCCTCATTTCTTGTGTCAACTCGTGAGGGCGATTTGCATCCAAGAGTTTTCGCGATACTTCATGGAGGCCTCCAAACGGCAATGCTAGAATTATCGATCTGGTTGTCAGCCCTTGCTCTGAAAAACAATTTTATATGATAATCAACCATCACTAACCTGTTTCGCTTACTGCCATAGCTTCGACGCCTTGGGCATAAACATAACTCTGAGTTGTAACTTCTGGAGCTTTTGAAGTGGGCAGCAAAGAGTCGAATTTTTCCGGATTGGATTGTGTATCTCCTTCGAATAATTCGATAATACCAATTTCTGTGCGGCGACTTTTTTCGGACCAGTAGGAATACTGAATAAAGGATAAATAAAATACATTTTCAACAAAACTTACAGCTACCCAATTCTCGCAATGAACCAAATGAATAGGGCCAGAAGCTCTTGGAAGTTTTGACGTGTGAACAATTAGACCGGAGACTGAGTCAATGAGATATATTGTTAAAACATAATTTGTTGAATCCAAAACCGCAATAGCCACCAGATTCGGATTGCTGTATTTATACTGGACATTGCGGTCAATCAATACTCGCCCTTGTGAATGTACTCGCTCTAAACAGTTACTGAATTTAGTAAAGAAAAGAAAACTAACGATGTACGGGTTTTCCCTTTACTGCTACTATTTTCTCTTCTGGGGTCAAATGAATATTAGCATTCCAAATAGTTTCCGCACGTCGAGTTTTGAAATTTACTCGTTTTCCGGCGAGTTGAGAGCTGGTGAAAGCAAGAATGAAGACGGGATGAGAATCATCAAAGTCTGCCGGTAACTCGGGGTAAAACATGACCTAAAATTTAATTAAAATATAATACTCAAATCACAGACCTTTTCGTTGGTATCGATAATCACAATGGAATGAATTTGATCTTTTCCCGCGAAAGGTAAGATATCTACACGGCTTACAACATAATCTAGAGATTTCCTTTCAATGGGAACGCCGGTAATAGGATCAAACACTAACAGTATACCACGGCCCGATACCTAAACACAAAATTATTCAAGGCAAATACGATTAACTTACTGAATCCTTAAATACAACAGCAGCTTGACCGCCAAGGTGATAATTAGAAGTGGACCGCTGGATGAAAAGCGGTATTTTGTCCTCGCCAAGATTGTTTTTAAGTGGAGCAAATTCTCTACCCAAATTGGTCCTCCAGAGAAGGGTTCCATCACTACTGTCTATTCCAAACAAAACTCCATCCAGGGAAGCAAGTACTACCATTTTACGCAGATTAAAATAGTCCCTTTCAAGTGGGCCGCTACTAAAAATACAACAAATATTAAATTATCCTTTGACAAACTTTGATGGGCGAGACGTTGCTTTCACAGAATTTAAAAGCTGTGAAAAAGATTCTTTAGAAGTCATCGATTCACTTATGCTAACGGCCTAAATCATTTATTTCAAAACGATGTTTTACTTACTTTATGGATACTGTGAATAACCCAGCGTTGCAGCTGAATTAACTGTGAAATTGTACGATGCAAAAAGGAGGAGAATATATTACCTGAAAAATATAAAATATTATATAGTGAAAATCCCAACCTCTTTTATCGTCAAATTCGTCTTCAATAAGTTGTTGAGATTCCGAAAGCGGAAGATCTACCATTTCTACAGAAGCAACTCGTGCAAGTCCTTCTTCTCTGGCCCACTCGACTTCCGAATTCTTTGACTGAAGATTTATAACTGTTAAATCCGTTCTGAAACCGTTTTAGAAAATATTGAATTAACCAAACCTGCAATCGCTGTAGACAGTGAACAATGTCAGAGAATCTTTGATTGAATTAGCAAATACATGAGTAGTAGTGGCAGACTTGCTATCATAAAGCGCTTTCTAAAATGTAATCTTAGAGAAACGTACGTATTCTTTCTTACAGAAAAAAGATTTTGTCCAGTAACAGCATCAAAAACCATTACAGAGCCATCAGCAATAGCAACGATATGTTTATCGGCAAGGGTAACCGTGTCAACATTTTTACTTATTTTGAACACCTGAAATTGATTGTGATTCAAATAAAGCAAAAGTGTACTTCTTTCAAAGGAGATAATTCCAGGATAATTGTAGCTGTTGGTGAACGGACAGCAACCATTGTAGAGTCCAAGACAACAATTTGCCTAAAACACCAATATTTAAAAATTATTTTAAAAAAATACCGAATATTCAATCCTGTTTTATGTGTATCTGAGCTCAATGCCGAGGTGGAAACGTCAACAGAAACAATTTCTTCACTGTGAAAACACACTACATGGCTGCCGGTAAAAGTGCACCTAAAAATTTGTGAAATTAGAATAGTAAGATTTGGCTCACTTTGAAGGGTTTCCTTTAACATCCAACGTTCGGGTATTAGCAACTTTGCCGTCAATCACAATTTTTACAGAAACTTTTCCATGCTCGAGCAGAATTACTCGTACTTCTTTGTTTGTTATTGCAAGCCGAGCCCATTCGGCTTTGCCAATGTATACTTTCCAGATTTCTTCTCCGGATGAAGAGATATAAAACAAATTCTCGCATGTATACACGTACACACCACTCGATCCTTCTTCTTGAGCAATTAATTCTGAGTTACTAAATAATAATTTTGATGAAAAAAAAGAGGAAGGAAAACCTCGAATCAGATGTACACAAAGTTTTTTGCCATAGAATAGCACCAGTATTCACGTTCCAGGATCTCAATGTCTTTCCTGCATCGGATACCGTATACATTCGTTTTGATCCTCCTTTCAAAAGTTGAACTGCTGATTTCGGATGGTCTTCTTGAATTCTTCTCCAATCTGTAACACGTAAACTTTTTATACATCAAAGAAATTACTAAGATCGCCATTTACAGTAGACAGTGAAGCAATAAGATTTTCTCTTGTTGAAACAATAATTTGCTCTCCTTTATCGCCTTTGTGAAAAAAAGCATGGCGAGGACAGCCAACAAATTGTTTTCGCCTAAAAATACATATGCAAAAAAAATAAATAACATGGATACCAATCAAATTTTCCTACTTGATCCTCATACAGGGCACAAGTGAATACCACAACACATAGTAGTAGCAGTAATAACCGCATCTGTAAGTGAAAATTAAATTTAAATTAAATACGTATACACAAATATAAGTAAAGATTGAAATAACAGAAGGGAAAATTAGTGTAAAGTACAAAAAAATACTTCATTTGTGAGAAATACACGCATGCAAATATAAATAGATCAAAACGTAGCAAACCCGTAAATAGAAACCGCAACACTAATATCGACTAATAAATGTTCTTTCTTTCTCGTTCACGTTCTTCTGCAGCCAATTGATTTTTGTCATGATAATTACCGCTTCTCATTTTTCTGTAAATAAAGCTTGATTATATTTTAAAAAATTGCAAAACACCTAAACTGTTCATAAGGATCCGATTTACTTCCCAGCCCACGGAACATGTCCATTTTATCACGAACTTCTCCGCCGGAGACGGGCTCAACGATACCCTAGAAAGGAGTTATCCAACAAAAATACAACAAACTGATTCTTTAGCTCCTAGACCTTTTCCTGTCCAACCCATTTTTGCCATTAACATTGCTCCTTTGTTTTCGCTGCTCGCCGTAGGAGTCGGCATAGAGAACGAAGGTCTTCCACTAAAAATAATAATCGGGATGCACAAAAAAGGCAAAATTACAATCCGACAGGAGATGGTGATCTTTCTCTTATGAAGGGTCGCTTTGGAGAAGAACTTCTCGATCTGGTTCTTGATCTAAAACAAAAACAATTATTTTTTTTAAATTAAAATGATACCTTCTAGGAGATCGAGAGTGGCTTCGTGATCGTCTTCTTGATTTATTACTTGCACTAGAGCGAGAACTTTTGCTACTAGAGCGAGACCTTGACCTGTCACTACTTCTTGATCTACTTCGACTTCTGCGTCGTTCATCCCGTTCTCTAGACTTAAACATTTTACTTTTAAAGTGGTACCTACTTCATTTCTTTTTTTAACCTAGAAATTAGTGCCTCGGAATCGGCTGCTTGTAATTTCACATCTTCAGCATTAGGTCGATTTGTGATTATATCTTCGAAAGTCTTATTTTCTGCCTATAAGAATACAATATAAAATTATGTTAACGAGCGTACTGTAAGTTTTTCCTCCATTATTTTTTTCAACCGTAATTTTCTATCATAAAAATCGGCTAATCCATTTTCTTCCCATCCTTGTGAATCTAAAGATGTAGGTCGAATATAAAATGCCTCTAGTGCATCTATTAGCCGTTGTGAAGGAGGAATAGGAGGAGGAAGACGCAGACTCTTCGGATCGATAGCTTGATACTACAAAAATATTTGAAGCATTTGAACAAAAATTACTGTCATATTTTCAAAAGGTATGTGAGGAACCATTATAGCGGCAGGTAAATTATAGTATGCATTCTAAATAATATAATAATATGCATAATAACTGATAACTTGCATTAGGTATCAAGCTCTCTTCATTATATGGATGACCATCAATGTCATCGCCGTCGTTGATTACTTCGGGTGTAGGTTCCTTCCATTTTTCGTCAATTGCCGAACTGCGTGGAAGCTGTGGGAAAAAGCGACCAAAATCACCAGAATCATGGCGTGTTTGTTGATCAAAACGCGATCTTCGCTGCGGTGGAGGAGCTTGTTGGAAGTTGCCCTGTGTACCTATATAATAATATTTCAAATTAACATTTCCATAGTTACCGTTATGAATTTGATGAAGCTGTCCTTCTAGTTGAGCAATCTGCTGTCCGTTATGGCGTACAAAATTAAGATGTTGCTGCTCATAGCCGGAAAACATTGCTTGAAATTGCATTTCTAATTTAGACATTATCTAAAAATTTCTATATACACCATTAGTATATAGAAACTAGACCGAAGCATATTCTGCCAACGTAGCGTTTTTTGCGGTATTGTAGATGTGGGTCGGATTTCGCAGTTGCTGAAACCATATTTAAATATCAGAATCAACTTACTTTAAAACATTGATCGCTAAAATATTTTGATCCTTCCCAAACACCTATCAATTTTTCCAACTTGGGCTGCAGTGCAGGATCTTTGGATGGCTCGACCGTAAAGGCATACATTTGGGGCACATATCGGGACAGCATTTGTGTAATAGAGTCCAACTTTTTTTTCTGACTATGAAACTACCATCAGGTGTATTTTGCTAAAATTACCAGTAATGTGCCCAATCATTGATAAGATATAATATGTTGAGTCGAAAGCAGTCATTAGAATGAATATCTTTTACTCTGTAAAAATTGTAAATAAACAAATGGTGACTTACTTGCTTAGTAAATACGTCAGAATAACTTCACGTTGTTGATCGGTAAGACAATGTTCTACTATCCATTTCTTACTGCTCTAAAATTCCAAGCATTATCGGAAGAATATACAATCATACGGCAATATTATCTTTGGAAGCTTTTGGATTATTTAAATGAGAAAGCATTTCAAAAAACGGGAGTACATCCAATTTCACATTAGCTAAGTAACCAGCAATTTTCTGCTCTTCAGCTATTGCCACTTGTTTTCCAAATTCTATCTGAATGCGTAACATCAACAAGATGAGTCAGAATCAGCGTACTTCTTTTTGCATAGGTATACTGTCTTCTTGGGCTTTCAAATTAATTTCACTCTCGGCTATTTCTCTTTTTAATTGTTCTAGTCGTGTTGTAATCTGTTGAACTTCTTCCATTTGCTGGGTATTCAAAAGAGGTGCTTGTGGAACACTTTGAGAAGGAATACCTAGAGGAAAATGCTTTAACACAATGTCATTCATACCTCTTTCCCAGTTCATGCGTAAACAATGTTGATAATAATCACTATGTCTTCCACCAAATAAAAATGAATATTGTGGATTGTTGTGATGCTCTGCTCTGGCTTTTTCTTCTGCTTCCGGTCCATATTGCGATACATATGCTGCCATTTGCTCTATAGAGTACTGCAACTCTCGATCTGAAAAAAATGTCTAATAATTGACGAGAACAAACCTGGAGGCGGCATCTGATGATCATAATGTTGTGACATTCTTTCTGAAAATAAGACGTTATATCTGCTAAGTAACAAGGCAAAATATCCACAGAAACACATGCAATTCATTGAGTAAGTATTGATGAAAATTCAAATGGAGCTATTATTGCTACGAGAAAAAGCTGCGACCGAGCGTAAACAGAAAGCATTGGTTGGCTAGTCGAGGGCTACGTTCGCAAAACGGCATAAATTTAGCAATTCAACGGCAGAACATCATCAAAATAAGCTGTAATCCCATTGAAAATATGCTGACATTATGGAAACTAGAAACATCCAGAAAGATTAGCGTTCTGTCTCCTGTTTCAAAGTTAATTCCTTCCCTCTTCAGCTGTAAACTCGTGGTTCATACACTTTTTCGTATTTTCTCTTTATTTCGATTTCTTTTCTTGTTTCTATTTTTTTTTGCTAGAAATATTCTTTCAGGACGTTTTATGACGAATTATGCGGAATGGGCAAAGAACTACCTTCTCTGAAGATAAAACAATAAAAGGTTACATTGTTTCCTTTCTTTATCGGCTTATTTTTAGATGTAATATTTAAATACGCTCAAGCTATACCTAAACAACTATTATCGACAAATTATGAACCAAATTCTGTTCCCGTAAGAAGTTTTCTTTTAGCATTAGAAAATTTGGTAAGTTTTACTTGTCAATTTAGCAGAGAGGTTGTAGATTTCCCAATTAAAACAGAGGCTGCCACCGACTCTGGAAAAACATTTTATAGCTGCTTCTTATAAATTCAGTGCGCCTCATAGACATCAGGTTTGTCGAGTATTTTCAATTGTCACTTTTTTCAGATATTTTGGCGTTATTTTCGACAATTGAAGTCACTGGTTTGTAAATATAATAACCTCGATTTGTTAAAATTGTTGAATGATTTACACAAGGTGAGTTATAACAAAAAATGTACACATTTCCAAGAAATTAAAAAAAGATTATTTTTTATTTTTTTAGAAAATGACATCTTCCATTGCTCAAGCTTATTATTACATGCCAACACATGAAACGCTGTGTTATATTGGAGCATCATATTTACATCAACTGTATACACTAGAAAAGGTTGGAAAAGTTCTATCATTTAATTATTTTCAGTTAAGAGAGAGTTGCATCAAAACGGCAGACACAATTCTAGGCTATTTGGATATTGGTCATTGGGTATTTTACTCAAAATATTTTCCCAACCACTTTATTTAGCAAAATCTTGGTTTATTTATTCTTGGATTATGTAGCGATGTCTTTAAAGCTGTCCCTATCCAAGCAGCTGCAATTTGTTCTGCATATAACAGCATATCCCAATTTATTCGGACAGCAGATAGCAAGTAAAATTATTTATTATTTCATTTAATTTTTTTCAGTTTTCCAATAAAATCGTCCGACATACCATTAATAGCTACTCTTCTCAAAGAAAACAAATCAACTTCGTCTGACCCGCAACGAGTGCTAAAATTACTAAAATTCACGGAATCACAGATGGATGATGCAGTTCTTCAAGTTGAATTAAATGAAGCCAGGTTACTTTATTTAGTAATTATGGTATACAGAATTATAGATTACATGCGGATAAATTGTTCAAAAATCTAGAAAACCCATTGGATTTAGGAGTTGAAATAAGAAGAGATACTATTGTGGAGGTAATAAAGAAAAATATTCATTAGCAAAATGTTATAGAACACTTCAAATTTGGAAAAAATAGAATTCTCTAAAATTACTACTAAAAAGAAGAAAATAAAAAAGCGATTATCCGAACCGGTTGCTTCTTCTACTCCTGTTCTAATTAAAAAGGTAATCGTTTTATTTTTATTTTTATCAGTATAATTTTAGAAAAAAAGAACTCAATTAAATTTATCAATAAGTAGTATAAACACCGATCATAACGACACACCGCTTCATGTAAAAAAGAAAAAGTTAAAAAAGATAAGAAATGTTGAACTGAATGTATCTACTGCATCAGGTTAGTTTATTTTTTTATTTACATCCACGATACTTAAAATTCTCCTGTTTACATTATTGTTCTATTTCAGTCGAGAATTCTACGATTACTTCGACAAAAACAATGAAGAAAAAGAAGAAACGAAAATCTTTAGAAAACCAAAAAGAATTTTTATAATTCAAATTGTTATTTTGTTAGAATAAAAGTTGTTTTTCTTATTATTTTGTATTCTGTCCAAGTGGTTACAACCAAAGCGATACTTGAAAAAGTCTGTTCCTTTGGAGCAAAGAATGATGTCCTCGAAAAAAGTGCCAAGCAGTGATTTCACGGCCGTTATCAGCGAACTTTGGACGAGCCAGTATCTCCCCATTCCCACAATGATTCACCCCACAAACTTCCTCAGCTTTTTCCTATTCTTTTTAAAGAAACTATTTCAGAATTTACCTGTAGCAGTAGACATAGAATTTTAAACAATGGCATGGGATTTAAACGTAAGAAAAAAAAAGGAGATATTATGCAAATTTTCTATTACAGTTATCTTTCTATCATCTAATTCTTATTCTTGCAACAGTCGTTATTTCCTGGTTTTATTTACAAAAACGAACAAGGAAGACGAAAAAACTTCAATTAACCGAAGAGGTAAGTGGAAGGACGACCATATTCAAGAAAAATAATAGGAAAAAGACGAACTTATCAAAGCATGGAAACCAGAACCATTAGTTCCTCCAACGAAAACAGACCATCCGGTTTTAAACCCAAAATATGTTGATGGGTAAGTCAAATTATTAGGAGAAATACGCAATTTTATAGAAAAATGACGAAAAAAGTCACAATTGAAGGAAAAGAATATCTGAATTTGTCGACGACAAATTATCTTTCATTTGTGGGCGATAAAAGAATCGAGGTTGGAGCTCTTCTCTTTTTTTTTCATTAATTTGCTATAGGAAGTGGCCAAAAAGACAATATTTAAATACGGAGTCGGTTCTTGTGGTCCCCGTGGATTCTATGGGACTGTCGACGTCCATCTCGATTTGGAAGCGGATATTGCCAAGTATGAGAATAGCCAGCCATTCACGGAGATTTAGATTCCTCGGCTGTGAAGAGTCCGTTTTGTATAGCTACGGATACGCGACAGTCGCCAGTGCCATCCCCGCCTACGCCAAGAAAGACGATGTCATTTTTGTAGACAAAGGTAAGAACTCCAAACGAAAGAAAAAAAAGAAGGCATTTAGGAGCCAATTATGCCATCCAAAAAGGATGCATAGCCTCACGAGCCCGGTTGGAGTGGTTTGAACACAATGATATGGACGACTTGGAACGACGTCTGGAAGAACAGGCGGCTAAAGACAAAAAGGTAGCGGAGATCCACTCCAGGCTGGAATTTCTCCCTTTAGAATCCGTCGGCAGCTGGCAAAATCCGTCGTTTTATAATTGTCGAAGGACTCTACGCCAATACGGGAAATATCTGCCCGCTGGCCAGAATTGTCGACTTCAAATGGAAATACAAGACTCGTATCTTCATTGACGAAAGCTATTCATTTGGAGTGCTGGGAAATACCGGGAAAGGTTAGTAAGGGAACCCGTAAGCAGAATAACAATAACAAAATACTATAAGGAGTTATAATATGAACAAAAGGGTTAGAAGAGCAGGGAGGACGGTGAGGGAGGTCGCTGCCCGAGTCACTTCATTCCTTCGAAATTGAGGAGGCACTGGCACGATTGGAGGCTGGGCGTCGGGAAATCTCAACCTCTCGCAGTAAGTCGACAACAAGTCCAAGATGACGCCGTTGCTCCAACCGAATCCCGCCTGATATCAAAACTTGTCGCCTGTCGAGAGACCCACCTGTGCCACGTATTCTCCTCCGAAGCCAATTCTCGGCTTACTTGAGACCACATTGTACTTCTCCCACATTGATTTGTGCCTCAGAAAGACGTCAAAATTCGAGAAAACCCATTTCTCAGCCAATTCGAATGCCCGCTGTTGCAATCTGGAGACGTCGACGGATTCAAAAGACGAACTTACTTTGGATTTCCCGACTTTCTCAGTCCTTCTATGATCATGTGATTCAATGGGCTCCATCCATTCGGGAAATCCCATTGTTGATGGCTCTCCTTGTATAAGCTGGTAGGAATTCCGCCGGTGAAATTAAAAGCACCCATCTCGTCCATTTTATCATAAACTTCCTCGAACATTTTCGTGTTCAGCGGATCGTAGCATTGGGCAAAGAGAGGCACCGCCATCGACGGATAGAAATCCATGTTGTGTTCCTTCGTCAGGATATTGTAATCATACCTACAGTCGGAATGGCCAGGAATCATGGGCAACTCACCATCCTTTTCCCTTCCGGACATAGAAAACTTTCTTAAACGTCTCCCGAAAGGAGAGATAGTCCGCCATCCATTTGAATTCTTTGTTGACATTGCCTACAAAGAGTTTTTGGTAGAAGGGGAGCAACTGACCCGACTCTGAGTGGAGATATGTAATGATTTGCATATTGTAGCAGAGGAAAGCGTTGAGGTCGACAGGCAAAATGTTCGACGTCTCGATGCTAGATAGATCCGTTTTCTCTTTCAGCCATCTGAAATGGCTTGTCATCTCATTACGCGCCATCGACTCACCTTGTGCTAAAATCCCAGCCAGATTCAGCGGCACTGGCTAAATTCTGGAAGAAATTCCTCTTTTGTTCAAGAGTCTCAAAACCGGCAGCCGTTGTCATGTCTTCCCTGTAGGATTCGGGTCTAAAAAGCAATGAATGACGATGGCGGACGGCTCACCTGGGTGCTCTCAAGGGTGTTCGATATTGGTATAGAGTGAGGTTTTCGTCGCCGATTTTCACCGTCACATTTCTATTCATTTTCCAGAAGAGGAATTCCTTTTCCAGGATGGGTAGCATTTCCCTCACAAAGTCTTTATCCCTCGTGTTTTGATAATATTCATAGACAGTCGGAGCCAAGAGCGGTGGCTGCGATCTCTATAAATTCGTCACGTTTGACTTTCCCAATCTTCTCACCTGTAGATAATAGATTCTCCCTCCATTGGGTACAAATCCGTATTCTTCTACCATTTGGGCGTAATTTCTGATCATTCCTTTGACTGTGTCCTTCATTCCCGAAACCAGTAGTCCTTTGACAATCCAATAGGCATCCCAGTAATAACTCTCACGGAATCGACCACCAGGAACAATGAAAGGATGAGTGACAGGGATGAGTGAGAAACGGTGAGTCTCCTCCGCCACAATTGGATCGACCTTTCGGCAGAGATCCCTCCAGATATTGTGCAGGTCGAGAGCAAACTGGCGGAGTGTTTTGTCGACGATTCCTCCGATGGCTGACGGTACCTCTTGCCAATCTTTTAGATCACATCTGTATTGTCTGCACTTTTGACGTTGTTCTCGACTTACTCTATAAGTTCTTGTCCTTCTGGTTCGAAATATTCTTCAAGGAACTTGACTACCTCCGCCTTTTCAATTTCTTCTAATTTCCCAGGGAATCTAAAGCCCGAATGTCAATCGTCTGTCTGTCAAACCTTCGTTCAAATTCAGCCAGGACAGCTTCACCGGTATGATTTCTGCGGATTGGTCGATCGACAAATGTCTTCGAATCGCGATAGACATGTGTCGCCATCACCGCGTGTAACAACTTTCCACTGCAGTAGATCATGTGCCTGTGAATGTGACTCTTCTCGGTTTTTTGATGTCTACCCTACCGTCCGGGTGCGTTGCTTTCGTCACAGGCCAAGGTGTTATTGACTTCTAAAGACTCGCTGTCTGCGAAGATGTCCCTCTTGGCTTCGATGTCTTTAGGCGACGGGAAATCCTCAATCGAATCCTAAATCTCATGCTCTTCGTCGCTGTAGTTGACTTACTTCCCGCTGGCCTTCTAGCGCCTCCTCGACCGATGGGCCATTCTCGATGCTCGGAAAAGGAAGAGCCCAGCTGGCGACAATCAATCCTAAGAGGAAAACCGTCCTCCTCATCTAAAATGATGGGAAATCGAGAGGAAAAAAACTGGTTACAATAAGGGAAATATCAACAAAACCACAAGATTAACTGGGTAATCTACAGAGAAGGGGCACCTGTCGATTAGAACAAAATCTTCTTTAAAGAACTGGTTTCAAATATTGCCAAATACTGGTAACGGATCATTTTGGGGGTGGATTACTCAGAAAGAGAATTCTGGCAAATAAGAAAAGAGAGGAAAGACCACAAAGTGGCAAAATCTAAAAAGAGGAGTCGTCTCCGTGACGAAGTTTACCAAACAGTAATAGTCGAGGTTCGAAAATACCCGTGTCATTAAATGACAAAAAAGTCGATTATTTGTCCCGGCTTCCCGGGTCAAAGTCATAATATTTTTTGATGGGGGAAGTTCCTGCCCACGTGGGTTGTCCTTTTATAAGATGGCAGATGATTGATGAGCTGCTGATGATTAGGATACCTGTCGGACGGACGTTCTTTGTTCGCTTGTTAGAAACAGTGAGTTCTACTGCCAGGGCGAAACCAAATGAAACCAGTTATCCACGAGAGTATAGTCTCCCATAAATCGGCTTACAAAATAACAAACAGAAAACATGGGAATAACGGATGCCGTCGACTTTTATACGCGAAAAATTTGTGGATAAACAACCTTCAAAAGTCATCCAAACTGTTTGCATTTGCCTTTTTTATGGGCTACGTAACAATGAGGCTTTTCAGGAGTTACGGAGCATTACGACATTCCAGTAGCTGACATCGATATGGTTATGGGATCTCTTGAACATTCGATCGCTTCAACTGGCGGATTTTGTGTCGGTCGATCTTATGTCGTCGGTCATCAACGACTGGCTGGTTCGTCTTGTTCTCCTTCTATTTCAACTGGCTCCTTATAGGTTTGGGATACTGTTTTTCGGCTTCGCTTCCTCCTCTTCTGGCTACAGCTGCCAATGAGGCTCTTCGAATTATGCAGGACGAGCCGGAACGCCTTTCTCGGACAAAGGAACTCGCATTGGCTGCTCATTCCGGGCTGGAAAAGGCCCTTGAAAGCACATCTTTTTATGTTTATGGCTTCAATGAAAATCCTATGAAACATATCGGCTACAAAGGACCAAAAGAAGATGCAGAAAAGAAACTTGACGCTTTAGTCGACAAGGTACTGATGATTCCTAAAATAAAAGAATAATTTCAGCTGTTTGATGAACATGAAGTGATGATAACTCGAGCCCGTTATTTAGAAGAAGATGAACTTTTCGACATCAATCCAAGGTATTTTGAGCCTGAGACAATTATCTACAACTATTTCCAGCGCCCGTTTCATCGTTCAATATGGGCTACTCGATTCTGAATTAGAAAGTGCCTTAGATGCTGTAAAAACTGTTGCACATCAGCTGTGATCCTCCTATTTCACTTATTTGTTGTCATTTTAGTCATGCGCCTAGTCATTGTGAATTTAGTTACAACCATACATAATCAACGAATGTTTTATCTGGCCTTAATTACAATAAGACAAAAATGAAATGAAACTTTACGAAAAATATACAAGATGAGTATCATTTTTTGTTCCGATCGTCCAAGCCATAGAGGAGCATCATTTCTTCGGGATAAAGTCCTTCCGGAGTCTCCAAAATAAAAGGGATTCCGTCCAATCTGCTGTCATTCATCAGTAATTCAAATCCTTTCTAAATTGACTCACTAATACTTTCTCAAATGAATTTTTGAAACCTTTCCTATTTTTCCTTTTCCAATATTTTCGTGTCGATCCAATTTACAACCAAGATCCCCTAAAATAATATAATTATGAATAAAATAAGCACAAACCTTTTGAATCATTCAAATGGAAAGCTTTGAGATATTTGAAGCCAATAACATCTTCGAATTCCTTCATCATTTTGTTGTATGTTGATTGTGTTCGGAAATCATAACCTATACCAATATTAATCCATATACTTCAGTGTAATTACCGGCTGCAAAGATGTGACAAGTGTCAATGCAGACACCCACACGACTTTTGTCGTCTACTTGATCAATGATGGAACGAATCTCGTGAAATTTTCCTCCAACAGTATGTCCCTGTCCAGCCATAGTTTCAATTACTAAAAATTAATTAATGATATTCAAAAGATAATAAAGTACCAAGTATAATTGAAGATGTCTTTTTAATTACATAGTTAATTGTTTCAGCAATAGTTTTGATACATTCTTCAACAGTGCAGTCACCAGTTGTAGAACCTGATCAAATTTACAACAAAAAAAGAGATATCACCTGGATGGAAGTTATAAAGTTTAATTCCAAGCTTTTCACACCGTTTGCACTCATCCAACATGGCTTCGCGAGATTTTCCAAGTTTTTCCAGATCTGGAGAGCCGGGGTTGAGTAAATAAGATCCATGTGGTACGATTTGTGAAAGATCATAATTGAATTCCTGAAATAACAGCAACAATAACGGAACAAAAGTCAATATCTACTTTGACTGCAGCGTTCCATTTGACGACTCTTTCCTCTTCCATGGGTTTATGATTCCAAGTTCGCTGATTCCGAATGAAAAGGGCAAATGCGCGACATCCTGTAGACATGGCATTGTAGACAGCTTGCTCTACGCCTCCAGCCATGCTAACATGATACCCAAGCATCTTTCCGCTGCTACCAACCGTATCCAATACTTCTTTACCGATGGTTTCTCGCAGTTGTTTCTGTTCGGCTGATTCTCCTTCTGCATTTTTCTTCCCGCGTGTCTTCTTTGGTTTTTCTTCGCCGTCTTCTATTTTTGGTTTCTTGGTAGCTCGTCCTTTCTTTGCTGTCGTTTTTTTTGGAGTCGGCTTTTTCTCATCTTCACTTGTTCCACTGTCTGCATCATTTGTTCTTTGCCGTTTCATCTTTGAACACAGATGTTCCCGTTCCTCTGTAAGGCAATATTGGATTAGAAATAGGGAAATTAAATTACCAACCTTTGACTTCCTTTTTAATTTCTTCAATATTGGCAATATCATCTTTAGGAGAATGAGTTTCTACTATGGTATTTTCTTCGTTTTCGGATGGTTCTTCTTTTACTTTCTTGGCAGATGAGACAAATTGTTCGATGGTCCCGAAATCTTTTTTCTTGGAGACTCGAGGCATTGTAAATGTTCGTTGAGGTTTGAAAACCTCTCTTCCAAACGTAACCAATACTCTCGCTGACGTGCGGAACAACGGCAAAATCTATAAACCAACGTTATTTCGAAATCTGTGACTATTTTGACGCGAAAAATTCTCTAGTGTTTAGCGCATATATGGTGTATTAAAACATCAGTAAAAATTGATAATTCGTATATACAAAAAAAAATCATTTATTTCAGGAAAATAAATCAATATACTTGAATAACCGGTATCCACAGAAAAAATTCCAATAAAACTTATACAGTGAAAGTCATCTCCACAATACACCGGGCAATGTTTTTACCAGCTTCGTTTATGACTGCATCTTTGAGTTTATTGACAATCGATGTAATATTTCGCTTCTTTGCTGTCTAAAAATAGCAAAAGATATCATTTTAAAGAACATAGAATTACCTGAATAACTTGTTTGTCACCCCACATCAAAGTAACAATAGCTTGAAGTAATCGAATCATAGCAACTTCATCTTTGTCTCCAAATGAATCAACAGTTTCCAATTTGGCTATGATAGCGCGAAGAACATCTTCTCTCGGTCCTAATTCGGCAACTTTCTCCGATTTTTTCAGAAGTAAAAAACTCCAATTAACGAGGGCTGAAGCTGCAGCAATCTTTAAAACAAATTTACAAGAAATAAAGCATAAAATTTACCTGAAGTTGTCTAGCAGCAGTTACGGTAGAACCAGTTAAAAAACATTCTATTACTTGTGACACTAATTGAGTAAAATTAGTATCGTATGTCACAATCATTTCTTGTCCGTCTGGATGAGCAAAAGCATTCGCAATGGCACGGCAAGTAAAGACTTTTACAGTGGATGGAGGATTGCTGACTAGTATGTCAAAAATTCTATTACGAGTAGAAGGACCTTGTCCCTGAAATTTTTTGTTAAAAAAATCCACGAAAAAAACAAATAATACCTTTGGCTCGCAGAAATATTTATTCAATTCAGCATGTAATAATCCGCAGCGCAACAAGTCGACTATAATACCGATGTCGCTGAAAGGCCACAGCAGTCCTATGTTTCATTTTTAAAATCCTCAACAAAATTATACCTAGTTCCAATGCCGATTTTTCTAATTCGCCAATTTTAGCTGAATCTGTCTGGCCACCGAGTAGATTTTCCATAGCAGTAAGCTAAAAGGGGTTCGAAGAAATACAAATTCAAACCTGCTCGGCATTTAATTTACATCCTTCCTGATGATCATTAGTTTCTTTTAATTTGGCTAAGGCTTTTGGATTAGCAGCTCCCTCCACGCGGAAGAAATAAAATTCAGTCAATGGTACAAGTTCACACCGTGGGCGAAGTTTATCAGCAGGTCTACATGCATTGGGAACAAGGTTTGATTCAGCTGTGCCAGGTATGTATCTGAAGAGAGAAAAGTGACTAGAAAAAAATGATAGAAAACCTTCCACCGCTAGTAAATGGATCTCCGCTACCTGTGGCAAAACTATTCGATGATGAACTAGGAATATAGCGTCCAGAACCGGTAAGCGGGTCTGCACCACCACCAGATGCATTAGACGAACCGGGAACATATCTACCACTACCTAAAAAAAATTTAAAATGAGAAAATAAAAAATTACCTGTGAAAGGATCATAAAAATCGGATGTAGAATTTTTAGTTACACCCTGCAATTCTTTTCTTACGAGTTCAGCAAACTGAAAGAGACGGTTTTCAGATATGAAACGACGCAAACCTGCGGAGCATATTTGACAGGCACGTTGTTCCGTTCACAAAATCTCCAAGCGACTACACTAGGATCTTCTCCAACGTTAAAAGGCATCTTTAGCGGTTTATTGTCTATTGTAACATCCATAGCGAAATCATAGAGCTCTCCATCAATTTTGAGTTTTTGGGTAGGTTGTTTTTGGTATTTTTTATTTTGTGCCTGTCTCGCTTCAGGGATATTAGCCACAATATAATCCGTAATTTCTGCTAAATATGATATAGGTAGATTATTGGCCTGAAAGACGTTGCATATGAGTGTGACGGTATGATGATTTTACCCTAATAAAATTTTCTGCTGCAATGGCTGGATCACTACCCTTTTTATAGCGAAGTTCTAATTGCGGATTACCGTCATCCAAGGCAACTTTGATGACAATCTCCTGATTTTCTTGCTGCTCTTTTCTTATCAGCTCAGTAACAGCTTTTTCAGACATCTAAAAATATGCTAATATAGAACAATGAAATCATACCATATCTTCTACTGTTTTCAAAACTTCGACAGAAGCATTTTTCTCCGGATCAGAAGAAAATAAGTAAACGACACCCTCACTAAAAAGAAATATTAGCGTCGCAAAATTCGTACTTCTACTTACTTTGTAGCGACGGCGAATTCATCCTGTGAGATGGGCACAACTGACCAATTTGTAACTGCAGGTGTCTTTAGTGATTGGTGATGTTTTAAACTAAAGTCAACTATTGCATATCATGTAAACATTATTACTTTTCACCAGAATCCGTTTTGTTAACTTTCCAAATCTCAATAAATCCTGTCTCTCCACAGGAGACCAAATAATTACCCATTAACGTAAGACTAAAAAAGATAATAATAAGAATGCAAATATTTTACCTAAATATAAAGTCCTCAAAATGTGATTGAATAACGTGAAGGGCTTCTGAAGATTCGATGTGCCACACCCGGTATGTAGAATCATTTGCTGCAGAAACAAATGTATCGTCTGACATCGTTTGTAAGCATCTGATTACGTCTTTATGTCCTGTGATATCTATTAACATGGACGAAAAAAAGCTCACCACTATATGTGCGCATACAATTATCATCTTGCCATAACTTGATAGTTTTATCTGCACTGGCAGATAGGGAAATTCCTGGTCTTCCTTTAAAAGTGGCTAATGCCCAGACTGACATAGTATGGCCCGTAAGTAATAATGCCTGTAACATTTTAGATGAAAAATTTTTCACGATATGGTTCACTTGAAATCTTTCGGTAAGTAGCTGCTCAATTGGCCATATGATCACATTATTGTCCCAAGATCCGGAGAGAAGTTTTTTGTGGGTTTCATCAGTATGCAAACAACAAACTAAAATGATGATCATCAGTTATACATTGCATTCGCGTAACCATTGGAAGAATGGTGCGTAAAAACGGCAACCTCCTCAAAATTATGATTGTAAATGGCTATCGAGCCATTTTTTCGGCCAGCAAATATCAGCCATCCGTCTTTCTCGCCAAAGTAAGCTAAGGAATTGATTTGCAATCCAGATGGTTGAGCAATCTCCTTATGTATAACATATTCTCCATCTCTGTAAATAAAAATAAACTGAGCAGCAATTATAAAAGCTGACCTTTTCGCAAAGAATTTTATCTTTTCTTCTCTTCCAGCAATAACAATATCGTTGGTGGAAGTTGCAACGATGTCTTTGATGTCCGTTTTGGAAGCTGGAAACAATCCACTCAAGTGGAAATTTTCTTCAGTGGCATCAGCCATGACAACATCTGTCATCTGAAACAACAAAACTCTTTTGGAACAAACAAAATCCTGAAAGAGAGAAAGAATATTTCGAAAAAGTGAATGACAATTCAAGTTTCTAACTGTTACGTAACATATTTGTGCTAACGCTGCAAGTCAACCGAGAGACAAGTTGAAAATGAAAAAGACTTTCAGCTTCCTAGATGAATATTCGTAAATTTCAAGCCGGCAGCGTTGAAATGAAATGCAGAGCATAGATATAATTAAATTGCAAAAAAATGGTATTTTCCACTACTGTGCAAACCGAATTTTGCTTATAGCTAAACGACATCTATATAACAGGAGAAGCAGAGTAGTGCGAAAAACAGAAGCTCGCATGTATACCGAAACCCCTCATCAGTGTTGGCAACGCAAGAGAACTTCGCCATTTTTTGGAAAACAGACGAAACAACTGACATCTTTGGATCGCCGACGCCATCTTCATTCATTGAGCGCGAAATTCAAAAGAAATTTCATATACACGGTTCTAGGTGAACTTCATGTTGCGCTGATTGTTTTCCATAATTTCCGTCTGCGAATGAGTTCTATGAGCATTTTTTGCTGTTTAGTTACCATAGTAATGTTGTTGTGTTTGATTCATTACTATTTCAGGTCATTCTACTGTCTTATTCACAGATCTCCAGGGATGCTACTCCCCTATTCATCTGGCTTATAATTCGATCTCATTCATCCGGAAGAATTGTGTGCCCTCATTACAGACTTTGCCGCTCTTCCTGCTCTTTTTGCTACAGCTCCACCTCGTTCACCAGCTGACTTTCGATTGCTGTGAAGGCAGGTGCACGACGCCATTTTCCGCCATGGGAACCGCCCCCATTCCCCGAGCCAGCTGCCACTGCTACCACTTATCTTTTATATATCACATGATTCACTACAGATACAGTTTTATTCTTCTTCTATTGCCTCTTTCTCAAAATTCCAATATTTCAGGCAATTTACAATGTATAAATAAAATGGGAGCTGTTCTGTGTCCTCCGAAAAAGAATAAAACATTAGGAGGGTCATCTTGGATTGGAAATGAGTCAGAGAATCCATTCGATGTCAATCTGACCAAAAAGGACAGAACCCTCCTTCGAGAGACTTTCCAAGTAAGAGTCTCCTTCTGCTTCAATCGTCACCCCCTGTTCTTGTTATTCGACGCGTTTAATTAAGTAAAATCAAAGTTTCGACCCCGAGAGTGTCCCTTCGTACTCGGGTCATGACGTCCAACCTTGTCTCATAATTTCAGATAAATTTGTTCGAAATTCCCATAAATCGCATTTTCACATAACCCGGAAACTGATAATTGAAATTGCAGAGAATCGACGAACCAAAAGAAGTCATTGGAATGATATTCGTCGAAATAGTCAACGACATCGAGCCGAATCTCAAGAAGGTCGGCTCAACTCCGTCGGGTTCCACTTTCTATTTCAGGTTTTTGGGGTCGAAAGGGCTCCGAAGGCCACAATGCAAAAGATGCCTAAATTTGGTGGTCATGTGGTTAGAGTAACCGACTTTTTAGACCAGGTCAGTCTGTCACATTCCCAACTTATTGCTACAGTTGACTTCTATGCTTGGTTTCACTGAAAATTTGACTGGAGCTTGGCAGCTGGTGAGGAAGACGGGAAGGAGTCATGTCCGTCAATCGTAGCCATCCTTCTGTCATCTGATGATTTCTGTTTCAGATTTCTTGAACAAAATTTGAATCAGTTAGAGAAGAATTACTTCGAGATAGTGCTGAATGTTTTTACAGAACGGCTGGTACCGTATCTCACTGGCGACAAGGTCTGTTGTCTCATTCCATAAAAGTGATCCAGTTTAGGAATTCTCAAAAGAAGATGGCGGTGAAAAGAAGAAAGTCCGTTTCGCCACGAATTATCCTTCTCAACAAGTGGCTGAAGTCTGGAAAAGGTCGGTTTCCCCCCTGCTGTACTCCCCAAGGCAGCGAAAACAGAAGAGCGTTCTCGCCGTACTAGATACAATTTTAACTTATTTACTGGATACAAAAATAAGAAATCCTGGGAAAAGAATCATAAGAGGTGGTCGACTTTGTAGCGGGGTACGGTGGGAACAAGGAAGTTCTTGGCCGAATAACAATTTATCTTCCAGATTTTTCTCAATTCTGATTGTCCAAATGACAGACGCCTTTGAATTGGAAAGATCGAAACAGAGAAATGCCCAATATCAGAAGACTTTGGCCCCGCATCAACAACACGAGAATAATGACATCCGAGAAAGGAAGATACAGGAAAGGGCGAGCAAAATCGAAAATGTGCCGGTGGTTGAACCGAAACAAGAAGAAATGTATGAGGACCCCTTCTGACAACAGAAAGTGCCCTTAGAAATTATTTATTGAATAAATCACTCTTGATGAATGTCGAGTAAACCAGGCGAGTAGGACAGACTCATCTCCAGATCGGCCCAACGGACGCCATTCACATCAAGAACTGAAAAGGGGATTGGTCAACTGAGGAGAATATTTACGGGGGATAAGAGTCGCCTCCTCGGGAGGAATCCTGGTCATCTCAAAAGAGGCCACTGCCAACTCTTCGCTGTCTATCCCAGCATCCGACACCAAACAGAATTCCATGTGATTCTGATTCTCGACGTATTGCTCCAAAAGGGCGACTTTTCTCTTCGAAAGGTGATACTCTAAAACAGGGAAATTTACTACTGACAGGAGGGAATAAAACCCTTGGTAAAATTGAAAACAATCGGTTCATTCCAAATGACAGGTAGGGGTTGTGACTCGATTACGCGACATTCCTCATCGCGGAAGTCCAAAAATTTCCTGGAAAAGAAAAGTCATTTCGCTGTCATTGGCAGGCCGTATACCAGTCGATAAAGAAGTGTACTCCCTCAAAACGTCTCTCCATCAATGGAGAATATGCCGTGTTTCTGACAGCTACAATATTAATGGTCACAACACCTTCATCCCCTTCATCCTCCGGCTCCTCCTAAACTATATCGTCGAGAAAGTGGCGGATGTCTACCTCCAGTCTGTCTATCGGCTTGATGGCACTTCTTCCGCCTTCTCGTGGCAAGGCCACCGGCGGCTTTTCCTTCCTTGGCGACGAGACCGAAGAGGTGTCGCTGGCTGCAATCAGAGTCTTTTGATGTTTTCAATAAACTTACGTGGGATGGACTGATGAAGGGGCGACGAGAAACCGACCAGGTGGTCTCGATTGTCTTCTTCATAATGACTACCAGAGTCCAGTGAGGTATGTGTCTAAATTATTCTGCTTTTTCTGGAAGAATTGCTCTAACCCTGGAGAGTCGTGGTCTCGCCACAGGAGGAAGACCCGGCAAGTCGTCTAGATAGCCTCGATCGTCTTCGTCATTGTTCTCCTCATCTTCCAAGCCAGTATCTCTTATTTCTTTTGTAAAAGTATCCGTCGACTCCTCAGAAGATGACTTCCGTCGTGGCGACATCTCTACTGGCGACTCCGGTTCCTCGACGACTGGCTGCTTCACAACCTCCCGGATGGTGTCATCTGTGTCGGCCTTGTCGGAAGAGACTATCGATTCAATACTGAGCATTTCCTGTTTTTTTTAAATTAAATAAAACGTACTCTTCTTCTTCATAGGTCTCTTCCGGAATATCCTCTGGAGAAACCTCAGCCACAGTTGGTTTGGGTGGGGAGATTGGTGTCGGAGGTGTCGATGGCGATGGCGGGATGAAAACATGCTCTGGCTTGGATGGCTTCTGCTCTTTTTTGGGAATAGGAGGCGGTTGGCCAGCCCATCTGATCTCTACTTCCAGCGAGACTCCCAAATCGGTTCCGTCCGCCTAAAGACAACGTAAGATATTCTCTAATCGAACTGCCTTTATCATTGGGAAATTGCCTTTGACCATTGAGTTGGCCAAAAGCGGAGTTAGAGGAAGGGACAGCATTCCCAGGACACCTTCCTCCGACCGTCCTTCACCACGATCCATTAGATAGAGATTGATCTCCTGATCGTGGAAATATTGCAAGGCTTCTTGAGGAAGAGGCCACTTTTTGTCGCTTCGGAAGTCGACAACTCCCGCCCCGATGACATTGTCGGTGGCGAAAGGCGAGAAGGCGAGCAGCTCATAGACCAGACATACCTCCATCGGTTCTACAAATTTTTATTTTCATGGACGTACGGTGACGAACCAGTCGACACATTGCCCAATCCCGTACATTTTCTCACGACCACTGACAGTTCATACCATCCGGATTCCAGCGTCTTCGTCTCGATGGGGAGCAGCTTCTGGGCTGCCTCCGCTCTCTGAATGCCCTGTTCTCGGCTGTCCGTTTCGCTCACTTTGTATGCACTTAGTGCTTCTCCCAGTTCTTTTGTTGTACTCAAATCATAGCTCAAAGTTGCCAACACGTGACCAGTTTCCATTTCTCGCAAAGGTAAATGCCCTCCAAGAATGGAATCTTCCTTCCTTCCCAAAAGTTCCGTCAGGGAGACTGTTCCCGCCGCCAGAAACTCGTAGGAATTACTCTTGGCCCGGTAAAGTTCGATAGTTATTCCATTCTAAAAAAAGTTGGAAAGGTCTAGGGCAAACGGTTACCGTTTGAAGATAATGGATAAGAAGATTGGACACGACGACATCGTAAGAAGTCGTGAAGTCGAGTGACTGGTCGACCGCCCGGAATACCGGCGTCGTCTGAAGCTCGAAGTCAAAGAACTCGAGTGACATGAAGACGGATGTCGCTCCTCGAGCATTCGAGAATTTGATATCAGTCAGCCTCAGTGACAAGCGAGTAGCTAGTTCCGGTTCCTTGACCTAGTGGTCATTTGTAAAGGGATACTTGACTTGACCTACAGTAATCTGCCTGAGGTCGACAGGTTTCTGTCCGGAATAGGCAATGTCGTGAATTTGCTGTTGGAGGATGTCGACCTGTCGCTGCTTTTCTTCTACTTTCCTTTTCAATTCGTCCAGCTTCTGTTCCCCGGCATCCTTCAGTCGATCGCATTCTTCATGAAGTAGTGCAATCTATGATATAGTGGATGACTGGCGGACATGTCCTACCTCGGTTGTTTGTTTCTGATTGATATTGTGTTGAAGGAGAAGCATGTTCCGGACCTTTTCCAGTTCCTCATACAGTTCCGAGTACATTTTTTGCCATCTAAACTTTTCTATATTCTCCTTGATATTAAATTACTTGGCCAACTTCTGTTTCTCGCTGAGGTCGAGAGAAATGACATCATCGACATCTCTAGCCTCGTGTGATTCCAATATACTGTTGACATCTTTGTACAACTTGTTCAACACCTCGTCGACTTCTTTATTCTAAAGACTCTCCTCCATTTCTTCATGAATATGTGTACCTTTCTATGTTTGGGCGCTGGTCGATAGTCTTCCTCTTCGGATAATTCCCTGACTACGACTGGTTTGCTGTAAATGTCATTTCTTCAAAAAGAATTCTTTGCTCACCTCTGGTCCGTAATGTTTCTTTTTTGTTCCCTTTCCCTCCAATTGTGAAGTTGTCGTCGTTCTTGTCGTGCTTTTCTCTCTGCCTCTCTCGCCCTCTTCTCTGTCATCTTCAATTTTTCCTCTAACTCGACAACATTTCTCTTCAATTCCACTATTTTCTCCTCATTCCCATCCATTTCATGACTCAAAGATTGTCGCACCAGTCGCTCATTGGCCGTGTTCAATAATCCCATCTCTTCTCTGGCTTGTGCCAGCTCTCTTCTCAGCATTTCGTTCTCCATCCAAGACTCTTTTCCTCCTTCTCCCTCCACTTTTTGTTCTAATATTTCTGCAAATTCTGTCGTTTTTCTGGCTAGCTCGTGGTTCAGTTCTTCTATTCTCTAAATATAAAACTGATAAGTAATTTCCGCTCGACCAACCGCTCTTGCAGTGTCCAATTCATATTGAAGACTAGACAATTGGACATTCTTCTCTCTCATCTGTCTGTTTAGTCGGATGACCATGGCCTTTTCTTGGTGAGTCGTTCCTCCTTCAACCATTCGGACACTTCCACCGCCTCCCAGTCGACCCTCATGATTATTTGGTCTTCCCCTAAAATGTCTGAATAATGAAGGAAGCGACCACTCACCTTAGACCATAGTCTGTCGTCGGGCGGATTGTTCTCCGTCCAGACTGTAGCTCATCAACAGAGGCGGAGCTGGGAGGGACTCGTCGAAAGGTCGATGGCGAACGGAATGTCGATCGACCCTTGAGGGAATGTGGACTGCGTAAAGATGACTTACCGTCATGGCGAGAGCAGTAGTCGGGCGAGCGGTCGGCGTCGTGTACGTCAACAGTTGATGTTTTACTGCTTTTAACTGTACTTTTCTTTATTTTCCGTCTACCATTGCTCACCTTCATCCCCAACAGCTGATTTTCATTCACCAACTGGTCATACTTGTCCCGTTCCACCGTTTCGCCTCCTTTCGGTCTCCTCTCCATAACAGCTCTTCGAAATCTGCTATTCAATCTGTAAACTCCATAAAATATCCTAATCTCTCGCCCTACTGTGTTATTTTCTTCTCGAGGTCATTGTTCTTCTTCTGATAGTTGCGCATCTGCTCCAAGACGGCATGGTAATTGTCTTCCAATTCGACGCGATTCCATTTTTCAATGGGTGGTCTGGTGACCATTTTTTTGATGTAAATAAGATAATTTTAATGGAAATTGAAGTGTGTGGATGGATAATCCATAAGAGGTGACCAGTGGCTACTCCGCGTTAGCAACCCGTTGCTATGGAAAGCGGCAATGATTCAACGATGATAAAGAGGTTGTCGGCATATCTTCATATTTCTTTCATGTGTTTTATCACTCATAAAATCCATTTTAGCTTAGAGTTTTGTTTTCTGCTCTCTTTTATTGAGAATTTCCAACATTTTTACCCAAGTTAATGCGTCTCAAAGAAAATTTGCGTATGTCTGCGTATTTTCACCATTTCCTTCAAAAACATCTTTTTCGAATGCTGCAATTTACTTTCCCTTGTCAATTGCATTAGTTTCTACAATATTTTTTGCTTTTTCTATCGCACAAATACTTATAATTCGTATAGCTTACACAGTGAATACATTCGAAGTAGCAGAACCAGTGAAAAATGATTATTTTGTTTGAGATGCTGCTTCCTTTTGCATATTGGAGAAATCAATGTTATTTTTTCTCTTATTTGGCTTTTAAATAATCTATTACTGAATAGCTAAATGGTTATTAAAATATATTATTTCAGAATCAAGGATGAATGACGATGATGAAGGCTATGAACAGTTTGAACTTAACCAAAGCGACCTCGAGTTTGCCCTTAACCCAGGACGGAGAAGATTCCAAAGCAAAGAACAAGCAACATACGGTGGGGTGAGATACATTTAATTCAGAAACAAGTGAAACAAAATTTTTTGATTTCGCAAATACTTGTGAACAAATATAATCTGCTTTTTAGGTATATGGGCAGATGAAGATAGCGATGATGATAACAGGAGGCCTTCATTTGGACAAAGGTAAACATTTTCAAGTTTTGCTAATATAATGAACTTTAGAAAAGCTAACTATAGTGCTCCCGTAAATTTTGTTAGTGGCGGTGTAAAAATAGGAGAGAAAGTAGTTAATGAAAAAGATGGAAATGAACAAAGTACATCGAAAGTATGTTTCATTTTTATGGTTTTAAGTTGATTCTAATTTAGTCCGTAACAATAGAAAGTTCATTTACCTACAAGCCTTTACAACCAAAACCGAAAAAACAAGCTGGAGCTAATGTAATTGCTGGTAATTTTTGTCGCTCAGTTCCTTCAAATATTAATTCAGGAATGCGAACTTCAACAACTATGGGAGCTCCCGATCCAAACACTTTTGGGGATTGGACTAAAGGTGGGAAAGGAAGCGTCATCAAGAATATGATGCAAAAGATGGGTTACAAATGGGGAGAAGGTCTTGGAAAAGAAGGAACGGGTATAGTAGAACCTGTACAAGCCCAAGTAAGACAAGGAAGAGGAGCGGTAGGCGCATATGGAAAAGAATCTACAGGGCCGAAATTTGGAGGTATTTATTCATTCTTGATATTTTACCGTTGCTGTTTTTAGAAAGCGCTGCGGATGCGCAAAAAAGAATTGCTGCTGAAAGCGCAGGTGGTTATGAAGAAAGAGAAGAAAAGGAGTCTGTTCCGAAAAGATCATGGAAGAAAAGTGATAAAGTGGGTTCATTATGCATAATTTTCAATAATATTTTAGACAAAAACGAGGTATAAAACAATTGATGAAATAATTGATGATGCTGGAACTATTCCCTCAAAAATGGCACAGAATAATATAAAAGTAATTGATATGACAGGGCCAGAACAACGTGTATATCGCGGATATGATTCGTTTGCTTTAAAATCAAGGTTTGTCTTTTTTTTAGTTTGAACTGATTGTTTTTAGAGTTGATACAGAAGAAGATAATTTACAAAATTTTGATGTCAAAGAAATTCGTCACAATCTAAACCTTTTATTGGATATGACAGAGCAGAATATTAGAAGATCAAATGGACAGCTACGGTCATTGAAAGACCAGTCGACAGCCCTTGAGTACGACGTTGGACAATTAAAAACCGTTTTAATTGATGAAGAAAAAGAAGCACAAAGAATGAAACAAGTATATGCGTTGCTTGAACAGTTCGTTTATTTCTTTTTTTATTTTAACATCTTTTTCAGATTTGCTAACAGAAAAGCTACCCTATCGATGAATGAAATCCAGGGGTTATTTCTTAAATTGCGCTCTGATTTTCCTCACGAATATCGTTTATTTAATTTGGAGACTGTAGCTATTCCTATGGTGTTACCTTTGGTAGCGTTATTCAGTAATTCTTTCGCATTTTTTATATTCCAGATATGTGATTATTTCTCAAAATGGAAACCATTAGAAAAGGGACAAGAATCTTTTGGTGTAGAATTAATGGATGA
The DNA here is from genome assembly GCA_964036215.1 of Oscheius sp. DF5033. Taxonomy (NCBI): domain Eukaryota; kingdom Metazoa; phylum Nematoda; class Chromadorea; order Rhabditida; family Rhabditidae; genus Oscheius; species Oscheius sp. DF5033. The sequence goes on along the minus strand of CAXIWN010000012.1, from coordinate 2,822,962 downwards.
ATGGAAAGAAATACTCAAAGAGGATAGTAAATCAGTATTTTCTACAAATATACATTCATTAGGTTTGTAATTTTTTTTTAAAAAAATCCTTTTTTCAATATAGATGCTTTTTTTAGATCAAATATCTGCGTACGATAGATTATTATGGGAAGGATGGATTCCGTCTCTTCGAAGAGCAGCTTTGTCCTGGGATCCAAGAGACCAAATGGAAGAAATGTTGCGAATAGTTGAGCAGTGGCTACCAAATTTGCCAGAATGGATGAAAGAAAATGTACTCGAACAGGTAGATGGGGATTTTAGTGTATAATAGAAAGCTTGATTCAGATAATTATCCCACGAATTGTTGATCGTGTGACTACATGGGATCCATTAACTGATGTTGTACCGATTCATGCCTGGATTATTCCGTGGATTGAACATTTGGGAGATAGATTACAGCCCGTGCTCAGTCAAATCCGTCAGAAGCTAGCAAAAGTATTACGTGATCAATGGAATCCTTCAGATATTAGGTTAGTTGTCGTTTTATTAGTGAATTACTTGACTTTAGTGCTCTTGCAATGTTGAAACCATGGGTCAATGTTTGGAATAGTTCTACAATGTCGGCATTCTTAGGGCAGCAGATTATTCCGAAGTTGGAGAGATTCTTAGAATCAATGCCTTTGACTCCAATGGAGTTCCAGCAAGAAAATTGGAAATCATTGATAGCCTGGCTGGAATTGATAAGTCCTGAAATTATGGCAAATATTCTTACTAAATACTTCTTTCCACGGGTTTGTTCAAATACTTTGAAATTATTTCTGTATATTTAGTGGTATAATGTTTTATGCACGTGGCTAAATGCGCCCGGTGTCGATTTGAAAGAGGTACACAAATGGTTTGTCTCATGGCAGGCTAGAATACCACAAGCTATTATGTCATTCCCTACAATTCAAGGTTTGAACAATAGTACCAATTTTATCTTTATCCCTCTTTAGGAAATCTGAAAAGGGCTCTTATTTCAATGAATGAAGCTGCTCATGGTATGACTATAAGTGAAGCTTCAATGCTCACTCACCAACCGATACCAGTTCCTGTGGCTGCACCGCCTCCAGTTCGTATGGCACAGCAACAGAAACTTTCTGTAAAAGATATGGTGGAAATGCAGGCAGCACGTTATGGTCTCACTTATATACCTCAAAAAGATCGCATGAAAGATGGACGACAGGTGAGCTGTACTTTTTTTTAAATACAGTAAGCAATGATTTAGGTGTTCTGGTTTGGATCAGTGTCTATTTATATCGATGGAGGACTTGTATTTTGTATGGATCCACAACAATTTATATGGCGGCCTGTGAATATGGACGAGTTACTTTCTTTAGCCGGTGCATCTGTTTGAGTATGTTTTGTATTAAAAGTTTTATAAATTATTACGTTCTTTTTTTAGTATTTGACATTTAATGTTGCTTTGCGATTATAAATATCCATAAATTTTGATTATTTAGATAATTAATAGTAGCAATTATAGCCTCATTTTATTCTGTTTGTAGCTGCAAGACAAAATGAAGTAAGTTTGTATTTTTAATTATTTATCCACTGGTTCGTATAAGCCGGCTTTTAGTCTTTGTAAAAACATCTTCATCCATAATTTCGTTTTCTTCTTTTACAATTAGACGCTGTTTTTCTTGGGGCATTTTTGTAATAGTTTTGTACGGCTGAAATTTTTTCCTAAAGGTAAAGTATTGTAACTCACGTTTCGGGGAAATAGATACCAAATAAAAAGTCCACAACAAACTCCACTAACATGGAGAAATATTGATAATATTACATGCGACGTATATGATAAGGTGAAGAACATTCAGCAAAAGTTATTTCTGGAAATGTTTAATCATGGGTGAATAGAAACAGTTTTATCTACAATCGATCAAGGATAAAATAAATGGAAAAGCGCGGGGTCTCTGGATTCGGTGCGATCTCTTTGCGACCTCCCCAATAGCCGGCTTTTGTGGGTCGCATAGCCGCACATTGAGACAAGACCGGTTTCTTTTTTACATGTCTCATTTCAGGTTGAAGAAAATGCAACAAGGATTAAGGAAGACAAAAGGCAAAAAGAAACTGGATAAATGGAAACCTGTAAATTTCTTCAAAACCTCAAGATCGTTTTTTAAGAATAATGTTCAAGAAGAAGATGAAAGCGATCTCGATATGGATGAGGAAATGGGTTTAAATTCTCAGCCGGGTACTCCCAAAAAGAAGATGACACTGAAGAAGAAAAGTATGATTTAGGTTTACTTAATTTATGTACAAATTATATATATATATTTTTTTGATTTGAGAATTTACCAAAAAATTTACAGAGAAATCTGAAAAAGTTGAAGATGAAAATTCCATAGATGAAGAAGAAGAACTGATGGACGGTGAGGATTCGTTTGTGAGTAGCAAGAAACACAAAGAGAGTCTTATGAAGTAAACATAATTTAACTTTTTTTTCTAATTTTAATTTAGACTAAAGGAAACTGATCCTGAATTTTTCAAGTTTATGCAAGAAGAGGATGCTGATTTGCTTAATTTCGAAGAATCCGATGAGGAAGAAGAGGAGGAAGATGAAGAGGTGGAAGACGAAGAAGGATCTATGAAATCGCGTATTCCCAAAGCAAAAAAAGACTCGAATGGACGACTAATTTTTGATGGAAATATGTATGATTATTTGGAAGAATTTCTAGATCCAGAAAGCGAGGTAATCGTCTGTCTGATTTTGATTTATTGTTTTTTATTCAGAAATTCCTCAAAACAAAACCAGACATTGAAGATATTAATTTTGCTGTTGATGCTTTTCAAGCTTGTGTTGCCAGAGTTGGTGCAGATATTGATGCACCCAAATATATAATTAACGAACAGGTTCAACTTTCTTTTTTATTTTTTATCAATAAGTTCAGAGTATTTTTGAATCTGTTGTTCGTCTTTGTTTTCGGTCACTTGGTGAAATATTCAAAAGGTTCAGTTTAAACCAAGCAAGTGATAGCAACAAGAAAAGAAAATTATTTAAACGTTTTCAAGGACAATTAAAAACGTATCTCTCTGGAGTTCTTATCGTAATGCTAATTAATTTTATAATTCTTTTTTTGCAGTTTTTGAATGAAGTTCAATCGGACGCTGTGATTATTTCTACGTTAAAAGCCGTACAACAAATGCTGGTTCTTTTTGGAAAAATGACAAAGATTGCTCGAAATCTGATCAAAGTATTGAATGCCGATTTTTTTATTTATGCCTATATTTTAGGTTTTGGTCCGAATATGGACGCGGAAAACACTTCAATGCCGATTAATGGCTTATGTTTGTATGAATCAGATGCTCAAATCTTATCCTGAGCATTTGTCATATTTATACAAATCTGCATATTTGGGATTTGTCTCAAACTCACGAGCAGTAACGGCTGAAAGTTGGCCTCTTCTTCAATTCATGCACCGGTTTGTTTATTCTTTTATTTTCTTAAAACATCATAATAGGACATTTGCTGAATTGACATTGATAGTTCCTGATAGCGCGTATCCTTATGCTTTTGTGTATATTCGGCAAACTGCAATTCATCTGAGAAATGCAATTATTTCAAAAAATAGACAGGTATGATTGTTTTCCTTTTGTTCTTATTTTTTTAGGATCTTGTTCAAACCGTATACAATTGGCAACTTATCCAATGCCTTTATCTTTGGGTACGAGTTGTATCAAAAGCTCACACAGTCAACGGAACGGAATCCATTTGCGAGTTGGCTTATCCGCTTTCCCAAATTATTATCGGAGTTTCACAGTAAGTCCTTTGTTACGATTGTTTAATATTACGCAGGCTACAACGCGCTCCTCGGTTTCTTTCCCTACGATTCCATTGTATATCGCTTTTGATCCAGCTCCAAGCTAGCTGTACAGTTTATATCCCTGTTTTGGCTCTTGCATCAGAGGTATGTTTTAAATTTATGTGATCAAACACAATTTTATAGCTTCTCGAAGATATATTTAATATACTGAACTCTAAACCTAAACCAGGTTCAACATCTGCAAAAGCAATAGATTTGGATTGTGTTTTAAAAGTAAGATAACATGATTTCTTTTAATCCAATATTTTAGGTACATTCACAATCGAGAGAAATACCAGCATTTCGGACAGCCGTTTGTGAACAACTCTTCAAGCTTATGTTGCAAGCAGCTCACAGTATGTGCAGTCAACCGGCATTCCCTGATATTTGCTCTCCCGTTTTACATAGGGTGTTTCGAATACCGTTAATTTATTTATACAAAATTTCAGATAAGCAATTTTTTGAAAAAAGGTAAAATTGGCGATAATGGACGTCTTTTCCGTGGATTGGCTGAAAAACTAACGGAGCATTCCAAATTTGTGTCTGATATTATGCTTCAACGTGATGTCGATCTAAATGATGAAATGAATATGGTCAGTTGCTTGTTAACTAACTTATTACTCCGTTTAGAGAGCCGCAAAATTTGCTTTGAATAACCCGGATGCTCCTCTTCGAGTTTATTATCGGCAATGGGAAAAAGTCTGGAAGATGAAACAGGATGTAATTAATAAGGTAAGTAAATTGAATTACCTCTTTTTATAAACGATTTAGTCTGATGCTCATCATAAGGGACCGTTAAAAGAGAAAAAAATACAGCAAACTAAACAGGAGACAGTAGTCGAATCTACTCCAAAACCACTTAAAAAGAAGAAGCGAGTTTCTACTCCAGCAGCAAAGAAGTCAGATGCCACTCTCCCCGATACTGTTGCAGATCTTGGCGATTGGAGTGACTGAGAGTAGTTGTTATTGATAAGTTGTTGTGCATTTTTGTTGATTTTATATTTTATTAAACCCGTTTGTTTTCTATCACAGATTTTGGATCACAAGGGGACTGTCGCACAAATGAACTGAATGAGCTGTTATTTGAAATTCTTCCAAGCTTGTTTTTAAATCGTCGATCGTTTTTCCTGCAGTCAGCCAGACATACAGAAATCCGCCTCCTCCAGCTCCAGCAATCCAAGCAGCATCGCACATTCCATTCCTAAAAATAGTTATGGAGGAATTTGAATGGGAAACCTCTTTAATTTACAAATTACATTGGCTACTTGGAATGGCTCACATCCTTTTGCTAATTTTTTCTTCACTTCATAATATAATTTGACCTCATCTATTGGAAATTCTCCATTCATTAATTTCATCTCACAATGTGGCAAAGCTTCCTGCATAAGGCGCATAATCTCGACAGTTTCTCCTCCAGCATACCAATTTCTTATAACTTCCTGTATTCAATTTCTAAGAAACATGATCAAATGAACCTGTAGAAGATTCTTAGCCAGTCTCGTTTTTCCTGTGTACACGAGGGCAAGACGTTGATTAATTTCATGGCGAAAATTGTCGGGAATATGGATCGTTCTCACTTCTACTCGGCCTTTGAATTCACCTAAATTCATCATTTTTGTTCGCTTTTTTTCTCTTGCCTATTTTTATTCCACCATACACGCCGCCAACATTGTCTTGCCATCCTCCACCAGTTGTTAGAGTATGCTCAACGCACATAACCAAATGAACCAGATCATCTTTCGAGGGAATTTCTCCCAAGAGGGCAGAAATAATGCCACAGGCCAAAATAGACGATGTCCCGAGACCAGAACCATGGGGAAGAGCAGACGAACAGCTGACGAAAATGCCTGATGACCCGTAGAAATCCGAAAGAACGCTGTCCAAGGAAGACGATGTGTCCAAAAGACCGATGGATACGAGACAAGCACAACAGAGAGCGCCATGGTCAGACGGACGACAGGCAGTCGAACGGATCTGCTCAATGGAGGAGAAAGTGACAGTCCGTCCTTCAGCCGAAAATGTCACTCCTGCGGTGGCGGTGAAGATGACCTCACAGGATAAGGGCAGCTGAAATTATCCTTAGAGAATGGGAAGAGGTGCACCTGATTGTCGACAGTTACGGCCATATTGATGACAGCTGAGGGGGATGTCTCATAAGTGATGGGAGGTGTGTCTAGCCAGCCGCCGAAGATGTCCACCTGCAATTTGGGGAAAGAAGAGACACTGCTCACCCTGGCGGCGCATTGAACCCGTACTCCCTGTCCTCCTTTGAATTTCTTGAAGGCAATATCTGGTCTCAAGGCAAGTGTCCGTTTTCCGTAAATGATGTGGGCAGCCGCTTCCAGATGTCTCGCTCCTCTGACCAATTTGTGCTCGTCCGCCATCCAGTCGTCTTTAATTATTTTGAGTAGAGTCGACACATCTTCCACACAGTTGTTCCTCTAAATGATACCATTTCCATAAGACGTAGTGAAACCTCTCGCAGCCTATTAAAGACATCAGTAAAGGCCGGATTCGCTGCAGGACCCATTCGCAGTCCTCCTTTGCCATTTGCCAGAAGAAACAAGAAATCCGAGAAGACATATAGCGCCCGACTGACGGCATCTGGCTCTTCTTCGCAGACTATACTCGGATTCTGGCAAGAAATGGCGCTCACCTTTGAGGACGAGTCTCATCAATTTGTCTGCCAAATTTAATTCAATTCTACTCAAAGCTATTAAGGAGGGGAGAGCATCTATTTTGGATGAGCGATTGACAATAGACGAAAATAGCCGATTGTTTAGCGACTCAATCCACTGATATCTTTGCTGTTCAAGATTGATCTCGTCTATGAAATAGTGATAGTCATCCGCTTCTATTCTCACTGTAACAGAAGAATTTGCCAGTGGGGTCGTTGCTTACCTAGTGTGCTTTCTAGATGGCGCAGTCTTTCCCAGATGATTAGCCTGGCGTCGTGCCTCAATTCTCGCTGGTGGTGGATCTTCTCCTCGCCCATTTCGTTGTCAAGGTAGTTCTCCCTCTCCAGGCAAGTGGCTAACAACAAGTCAAAGAAGAGGGACAGCTGTAAATGTCGTGTCCTCTTTGTGTAGATGTTACCTTGAGCCCCAGTGTGCCGGTATCTGCTCCATAATAAGTGGAAGCAGACAGAGGATATCGGCAGTGGAGGGAGAGGACGACGGCAGTTACAGAAGGCGGAAAGTAAAGAAGGGACAGAACGAGAGGAGATGGCCCCAACTGGGTAGAAGGGTATTCTATCCCTTGGATACGATTCTGGAGGCATTATTTAATTAAAGAGCACTCTTACAGTGGAATCGACTTGATACGAGCCGTGGAGAGTGTCAGTCTCCCAAGGAAATGAAAAGACGGAAATGGCCGACTGCGGCTGGTCGAAGGAAGAGGACTTTATCGAGAAGCATGAATCAGTTCCTGAATTTTGACGATTTTTATATGAACTCCTTATTTACCACATATCCAAAGGCCCTTATTTTCAACTGCTCGGAGTGTTTCCAAATTCTTCATTTGCCTGACAATTACTGTATCTGGCAATAGGTCCCATTCCAGTGGACTCGTCACAGCATGGAATGCTCCTCGTTTTGGTCCCTAGAGGATTCTATTTTATCTTGATAAAAACAGACTATTAGGAGGATCAAGACGGCGGACGAGTTGAAGACATCCTCGGAAAGAACGGAGTAGCCGAACTTTGCGCTGAGTCTCTCCGCCTGAGGAAAACATCTTTCGGAGAAGTTTTTAACCCACTGTGATTAGAAGAGCGTTCAGTACACTTCCAGCCGAGCCGGCGTCTTCGCACGCGTCCTCCACAAACAACAATTCCCCCGTATTCAATATTTTTAGTTCCTCGAGTAATTTTAGTTCTGAATATTTCAATTATTCCCATTGAAGAGGGAGATTTCTCACCATTTTGAAGCTCTTTTGTATTGTGTCCACGACGGACAGCCACCACGACAGCATCCCATGGCATGGAATCTATTTATCCCCGTGATAGTGGGGGGAGTCGACAAAATAGGAACAAAACGGGAAGAGAGAGCAGATAAACGGCAGAGGGCGCAGAGACAGACTGCCGCGTGGAACAGAGCCGAGGGTCAATTGACCGAGAGATGGGTCTTTTTGGTAGTTTATCAAAATAACTTTACAATTCTGGAAATAATCCCGAAGAGACCCACAAAAAGGCATTTTACACCAAGAGAATGCTCGACCCATTGGATGGCCCTTCCGGATGGCTGCTTACATCTGTCCGCACTTTACGGCATTAGCAGTGGACCTCTCCAACCAAACACGCTGCTCTCCGTCATAGACCACCAACTTCTCCTATTATTTCGGGTAGCGGCTGGAGGTGTATCTCTTCTGGATCTCCTCAAATTGATGTCTCCCTCCCCCCAGACACCCAAGGGATCCGTGTTAGAACTTGAGAAGTAAATTGAGAATCTGTTTGCTTTAAAGAGAGCAACAAAGACCACGATCAAAAGTTGTCCCATTGGACAGCTGTTTCCCCGCTTTCGTGCGTATTAGCATCCATATCCCTGACCTCCTTTACTCCTGGAACATCTCGTGATATTGTTTACTTTTTTTAGAAACTCGAGTTATTCTCCCAAGTCATTTTAGCTTTTCTCCGCCTCAGGCACAATTACGAGTCAACGGGAATAGGAGGTTGCCACTCACTTTTGGCTATCCCCCGTTAATCTTGACTGATACCTGGATGGGAGAGCTAGTTGAATTATTTAAAAGAGGCATGTTGACACCTCTCCTCTTTTGCCTAAGAGTCAAGTTCGGCCATTGCTCTGGCTGATTCAATTTGTGGTCCTCTCTCTCGAAATGGAAGCTACTACAAAGCCTCGGGCTGAGTTTGACTAGTAACCACATCTGCACCCTTTGTGACGTTCTTTTATGACCTCATTGCTTCCCAGTATTCCTGTCGACCGTTGTTTGTCAGAAACGACCTCCCTCGTTCCTTAAAAGCTCTGCTCCCGTAGTGACCCCTTGTTCTGAGATCCATTGCTCCGCCTCTTTTATTCGCATTGCTCCCTTCTTTCTCTCCTACAAATAAACTAAAGGTTCTTCAGATGGCGTGATGGAACCTGGAACTCAGAATATATTCATCCTTGGGCTGGCTGTGCTCTTTGGATGGATGATAGTCATCCTAATCTGTGCATCTCCCCAGGTTAGTCGAATAATTGTGGTCCCGTAGGAGGGAACATCGATGGAGATAAATGGGCCTCGCTGGGCTCCCGACACTTTTGGGATTACGTTTATTCTGTTGATTAACCAGGCGAGGCTTAAGATCGAAAGATATCAAATGGCTCCCAGCCTTTTACAAAGCAAACAGCGTCTATTTCAGCTCTTCCGCGATTACATCGTCGGCCGATGTGGCATCGGATCCAATCGCAATAACAAAATCAAAATGGTCAGTTTCGATTCCTCCCCCCGAATGATGGCGTCGTTTCAGGCTGAAGCTAAAATGCATGCGGCGACGTTGGCCCTGGCTCATAAGCCGTCGGCTTTTCTCGTTGGACAAGCCGCTGCTCTTTCCAATATCCACGAGGTGAGCAGCAGGTGCAAATCCATCATTCTCAAGAGAAAACAACTGCCTTTCCTCACATTTGTGTCTAATTGTCGAAGCATTATCTGGCCAAAAAGTCATGCATACTCTATGCGACCAAAAAACAATCGTTGACGCAAAAACGACTACTCTGTTTATTGACATCTCTTCAGGCGACACTTCCCTCCCTGGAGGAGGCTACTCTCTTCGAAGAGGCGACTTTCCTCGAGGAGCGGCCTGGTCCCTCCAATGTCTAAGTCGTCCTCCACTTGCCATATTCGCAGTTGCCAGTTGCTTCTCCGTCGGATGATGTCAACTTGCACCTGGCCCATCTTCACTTATATCGTGTTCCTGCTCAACGACCCGGTCGCCCTCTCTTACCTTATACAAAATGCACTTACTTATCAACATATTCTAATAAATATATACCTCTGTTTATCGTGTTAAAATGACGAGAAAAACAGACATGTTACTATTATTGGATGGCTTACTCAATTGGGGTGAATAATTGAACAGTACAGCGAAAATATTGAAGTTTTTCTGGACAAGTCATTTATCCTATCTTTCTAGTAAAGAACAGAGAAATTCGATTATTTTTCTAGGAAACTGTTTTGGTCCTCGTCGAGCCACCCCCACATCTGTGTGATCGTCTGTTTCCCGTGTTCTTTGCCTCTGTTTCGACCAGGTGACCTGTCCATTTTCCTTCTTCAATAGATTCCCTTCTCTATTGACTTCTTTTTACCCTGATCTCTGCACATTTTGATTGTTTTATGATTGCCGCATTCCTCTTGAAACGGCTGATAAGAGCACATGTTTCAAGTTTGTGATTTTCTTGTCAAAGTTCAAAAACAAATGGATTTTATCGGGTATTATTTGAGGTCGCCGACACATTGATTCTCCCTCGAACAAACAGCTGTCCAATCGGTCAGCTTGTGTCCCGTGGACATCATCTCCTCGCCATGCCGTTTCCCTTTGAGATAAGGTTACCGAGCACTGATAGGACATCGCCCTTTTTGGAGTTTGTCAGCCTCGCCGCAATCTTGCATCCCGCCTGGCTCATTCTGAACAAGATCTCTTTCAGAAACATGGGTAGATTTCTGGCCCTGGGTCTCCTCCTCCTGGTGACCAGCGGCAATGGCCAAGTTCGAATAGACTGCAACCCGGAACCCGGATCCAATCAGCAGTCATGCGAAGCTCGAGGATGCATCTGGTCGCCCGGTGGCTCACAGGTTTTTCTTCGCTTAAATAATGAGGAAATGAGATTTCAGGATCCAGCCGGGATTCCGTGGTGTTACTTCAAGCAAGGTGTCGGATATAAATTCGTGTCTCAATCATTGTCGACCATCACTTTGACCAAAAATAATGGTCCCACAAGTCCCTGGGGAGCAGACATCAAGGACTTGACGTTGACGACGTCCACCATCGGATCCACTCTAAATGTCCGAATCACCACGGCAACTGGGTAAGGGAGAAAGGGCTAGAAGATAAACAATTTGCAGAAGTCGCTACGAGCCACCAGTCAATTTCCCACGACAGAAGTCCTCCTCGTCGGATCAAGTTTACCTCAAATCTAACACAGGGTCGGATCCTTTCTCCTTCGAGGTAGTCAGGAAGAGTACCAGTCGAAAGCTCTTCGATACTTCACTCGGTAAGCGATTCTCGACATTTCCTCATTGTCTGCTAGGTGGTCTCATTTTCTGTGATCAATTCATTCAAATTGCCGCCACTCTTCCTTCCGAGAACATGTACGGATGGGGAGAAAATATCCATCAGAATATCAAGGTATCGCTTGCCTTTTCTTTTTTGGGGACAATTCTTCATTTAGCACGACTTCAGCCGTTACTTGACCTGGGGAATGTTGGCCAGAGACGAGCCGCCCAATTCCGCCGGAACGGATACCAAAAATCTCTACGGAGTTCAGCCATTTTATATGATTGTGGAGCCCGATGGAAAAGCCCATGGAGTACTTATTCTCAACAGTAATGCCCAGGTATTCGACATTTCTCTGCTTTTATTTTTTGTAGGAAGTGACCACGGCCCCTGGCCCGACCATCATCTACCGTACCATTGGTGGAATGTTAGACATGTACTTCTTCCCAGGACCTTCTCCAGCGGATGTTATCCAACAATATCAAGCCCTAATTGGCAAGCCTTTCCTTCCAGCTTATTGGGGCCTGGGATATCAATTTTCTCGCTATGGATACAAAGATCTCAATGATCTGCAGTCGACGATTACAAGAATCACCAGCGCCGGAATACCCATCGATACAGCTGTCGTGGACATCGATTACATGGAAAGATACAAGGACTTTACAATTGGACAACAGGTAATTATGAAGGGAAAGAAGCTGACAAGAGATTTAGAACTGGGCTGGTCTGCCAGGTTACGTAAATCAAATCAGATCCAATGGAATGAGACTCATCCCAATCTTTGACCCTGCCATCCAAGCCGACTATGAAGTCTTCCAGAGAGGACTCGACCAGGTAAGGACAAAAAAAACAAAATAAACGAATTATAGAATGCTCGTTTCATCGAATGGGAAAGAATGGACCAAGTGATGCACTCGATCCAGGACCAATATCCACTGGCTAAGAACACAAAAATAATGTTGGGAGTCGTCTGGCCCGATCGACATGTCGGTTTCCCGGATTTCTTCGACCCGACCAATGCAACCCACAATTGGTGGATCAGCGAATTCGTCAACTTCTACAAACAGTTGACATTCGACGGAATTTGGATCGACATGAACGAACCATCCAACTTTGGAACAAATGACAATCATCCTTGGTATTACGATAGCTCCGATCATCCCAATGATTTGCCCCTTTTCTGTCCAATGAAAGACGGATCCAAGGATTCTCAATACGATATGCCGCCATACAAGACTCATAATGTCTGGTACTATGGGGATAATGTAAGTGATTTGAATTTGTCTAAAAAAATCCCGTTTCAGAATTACCTCGCCACCAAAACTCTCTGCATGATGGCTGTTCAAGGCAACGGAGCTCGTCGTCACTTTGACGTGAAAAATCTTTACGGTTGGAGTGAAGCCCGCTCTACTCAGCAAGCCCTCTTCGCGGCAACTGGGAAGAGAGGCGTTGTCATTTCCAGGTAATATTTTCGTGGTTAATCGAGAGGATTATTAGGTCAACATTCCCTTCTTCTGGACGGTATGCCGGTCATTGGTTAGGAGACAACACGGCTCGATGGGAAGATCTTCGTACTTCTGTCATTGGAGCCCAAGAGTTTAATCTTTTCGGAATTCCGTAGGGTTTCTCTATACAAAGACGGGTTCCTTTCAGTTATGTTGGATCGGATGTCTGCGGTTTTATCGGCACAACTAACGAGGAATTGTGCCTCCGTTGGCAACAAATGGGAGCTTTCCATTCGTTCTTCCGAAATCATAATGCCAATAGCAATCCTCCCCAGGATCCAACCCAATGGCCAAGTGTCACCGCAGCCACAAAGAAGGCTAACCTTTTCCGATACAGATATCTTCCCTATCTCTTCACGTGAGAGTAGCTGCCGATTGTGTAAGCTCCCTTTAGGCTGCATCATTTTGCTTCAAGCAACGGCGGTACTGTCATCCGTCCGATGTTCTTCGAGTATCCTCACGACACGATGACATATAATCTTGGATATCAATTCATGTGGGGTCCGTCTATTATGGTGGCTCCTGTTCTCTATCAGGTATCATCTTCTGTTAAATAAAAACCGAGTTCAGGGCGCCACCACTGTCGATCTCTACATTCCCGACGGGTCATTTTATTCACTTTTCGATTATAATTACGGTAGATCTTTTGAAGCCGGTCATGCAACAGTGCCAGCTCCTCAAACATCCCAAATTCCTACTTTCGTCAAAAGTGAGACCATTTGAATTCTAATTTCTCTCTCTCTCTCTAGGCGGGTCTATTATCCCACGACAAGTGCCCAGTACCACGACCTCTGCCAGCAGAAAGAATCCCTTCGAGGTACTCGTCGTTCCCGATTCAAATATGGTGGCCAGTGGAAATCTTCGTTGGGATGACGGGGAGAGCGTTATCCAAGGAGATGTGGCATCTTCCGATTTCTGGGATCTTCGCTACACATTCAGTGGATCCGCTTCTCGTGGAAACTTCTCAATTACTTCTGTTAAATTGGTGAGCATTTTTATAGGCAGCTAATGGGAATGGTTTAGGGCTCAGTCTCCTTGCCGACTCTCGACACCTTGGAATTCTTCAATTTCCCTGCCCAACCAGATTATAACAGCTTCCAATTAAATGGAAAGAAAATTAATGTTAACGTTCAAACATCGGCATACAGTCCAATTACAAAGATTTTGACCATTTCCACGAGTAAATTGATCAATCTCTCCACCTTCCCCCAGGCCAGTAATCTTTCTCTGCCTGAATAACAGCGGTTTATAGACATTGACATGGACAAATCTTGCCAGCGTCGACATGGAATCAATGGATCAAGACGGGCGTCTTCGCTACCGCTACTAGATGACATATCGTGTACAAATAAAGATATCCCAAACATGTGCCATTTACTGATAAGAGCTCTCTTTTGCTCCTTTCTCCGACCATTCGGTTCAGTTTTCTTTTTCCCCGAAGTTTTTGCTTATCGCCAGACCTATGATCTTTTTATTTTTATTTTATTCGTCGATCCTCTAATTGTTTATCTTTTTAGAATGGGTAATCACAGTCCCTGGTTGGCGCTGTTCTATTTAGTGGCTTCTAGCCATGCTCAAGTGCGAATGGACTGTTACCCGGAACCAGGAGCAAGTCAATCCGCATGCGAGGCTCGTGGATGCATCTGGCAGCCGGCCAGTCAACAGGTCAGTCCGTAACGCTTCCCGAAATATGGATAAACTTTAGTCTGACCCTGTAGAACCCTGGTGCTTCTTCAAGCAAGGTGCAGGATACAAATTTGTGTCGCAATCGTTGGCAACCATCAGTTTGACGAAGAACAACGGGCCGAGTAATCCCTGGGGGACAGATTTCCCCTCCCTGAGTCTGACGACATCCACGCTTGGTTCTACTTTAAATGTTAGGATAACCACTTCTTCTGGGTAAACCGAATATGTTGACGGAAGGAAAATATTCTGTATAGGGCACGGTATGAGCCTCCATTGGATCTCCCCCGGCAGAAATCCTCTTCATCGGATCAAGTTTTTCTCCGAGCCAATACCGCCTCGGATCCTTTCTCCTTCGAAGTTGTCAGAAAGAGCACCAGTAGGAAACTGTTCGACACGTCGATTGGTTAGTCCTCCCAGCCATTTTCGTCATATCCTTCTTTAGGAGGTCTATTCTTCTCCGATAAATTCATTCAAATTGCCACTTACCTCCCATCCGAGAATCTTTACGGTTTTGGAGAAAACATCCATCAAAATATCAAGGTTTCTATTGTTATTCTCTTATGGAATTCCGACCTTTAGCACGACTTCAGTAAATATCTGACTTGGGGAATGTTCGCCAGGGACGAAGGACCGAATTCCGCCGGGACGGATACCAAAAATCTCTACGGAGTTCATCCCTTTTACATGATGATCGAACCAGATGGAAAAGCTCATGGTGTCTTCATTTTGAACAGTAATGCCCAGGTATTCGGCATCTCTTTACTTTTATTTCTTGTAGGAAGTAACTACAGCTCCTGGACCTGCGTTGATCTATCGAACAATTGGAGGAATGCTCGACTTGTACTTCTTCCCTGGGCCAAGTCCCGAAGAAGTCATCCAACAATATCAAACTCTCATTGGAAAACCATTCCTCCCTGCTTATTGGGCCCTTGGTTTCCAGGTAATGCACGACGGAATAAAAAATACAAAAGTCTAGTTGTCCCGCTGGGGATATCAGGATTTGAATGAGATGCAGCAGAAAATTGCCAATGTAAGAGGATACGGAATTCCTCTGGATACAGCTGTAGTTGACATCGATTATATGGACAGATACAAAGACTTCACAATCGGACAACAGGTCGGAGAAGGAATGCCAGATCAGTTAGAGATATTCAGAAATGGGGAGGACTTCCCGCTTATGTTGATCAGATGCATTCCTGGGGAATGAAGAGCATTCTCATCTTCGACCCGGCCATCGAGGTCGATTATCCTTCCTTCCAACGAGGACTCAATTCGGTATTCCTTCTTATTTCAGTTTAATTGCTTTAGAATGCCCGCTTTATTGAATGGGAAAGGATGGATCAAGTAATGACATCGATCCAATCTCTTTATCCTTTGGCTAAAAACACAAAGATTATGCTTGGAGTCGTCTGGCCCGATAATCATGTTGCCTTCCCCGACTTTTTGGACTCAACCGGGGCCACAACCGATTGGTGGATCAACGAGTTCAAAACATTCCATCAACAAGTAAACAGGTCCTTTACTCGAAAATGATCATAGGTCGGCTTTGATGGAATTTGGATCGACATGAATGAAGCATCCAACTTCGGAACAAATGAAGATCATCCTTGGTACTTTGACAATCCCGATCATCCAAATGACAAGACTCTTTTCTGTCCCCGAACAGATGGAGCAAAAGATTCGGACTACGATATGCCGCCTTACAAAACACACAATGTATGGACCTACCAAGATCAAACTGTCAGTCTTTCCTCTAAAATAGACAAGCTTACCTTTAGAGCACTCTGGCTACAAAGACACTTTGCTTATTGGCTGTTCAAAACAACGGTTCTTTGAGATTCTACGATGTAAAAAATCTCTACGGATGGAGCGAGTCGAGAGCTACCCAACAAGCTCTGTTTAGTTCGACTGGTAAGAGAGGAGCAGTCATTTCCAGGTAAGAAATGTCCGTCTAATCAACGCTGTCTAGATCAACATTCCCCTCCTCCGGTCGATTTTCTGGTCATTGGCTCGGAGACAACACTGCTCGATGGGAAGATCTCCGTACCTCGGTCATTGGAGCCCAAGAATTTAATCTTTTCGGAATTCCGTAGGATTATTCTTTCCATAGAAGAGGACATTTCAGCTATGTTGGATCAGATATCTGTGGATTTAACGGCGCTTCAAATGAGGAATTGTGCCTGCGTTGGCAGCAAATGGGCGCTTTCCATTCCTTTATGAGAAATCACAATGCTCAAGGAAATCCACCCCAAGATCCGGCACAATGGCCATCAGTAGCCGCGGCTGCCAAAAAGGCCAACCTCTTCCGCTACAGATATCTTCCCTATCTCTTTACGTAAGATCGTTATCTTCTTAAAATACGGATTACAGCCTCCACCATCTTGCTTCAAGCAATGGCGGAACTGTCGTCCGTCCCGTGTTCTTTGAATTCCCTCATGATTTGAATACCTACAACATTGGCTATCAATTCATGTGGGGGAAGGCGATGATGATAGCCCCTGTTCTTTACCAGGTAGCCTTTTTTTGTGAGAACTAGTAATCTATAAAGGGGGCGACCACAGTGAGTCTCTACATTCCCGATGGCTCGTTCTATTCTCTCTTTGATTATAATTACGGAAGACAATTTGAAGCCGGAATGAACACAGTGCCGGCTCCTACAACTTCTCTTATTCCCGTTTTTGTCAGAGGTTTCGCCACTTGAAGAATTCCCAAAATCCTATTCAGCCGGAAACATTATTCCTCGTCAATTGCCAAATATAACAACAACGGCTACTCGCAAAAATCCCTTCGAAGTTCTCGTCGTCCCTGATGGCAATCTCAATGCCGTTGGAAATCTTCGATGGGATGATGGGGAGACCATCATCCAGGGTGAATTAGCTTCCACCAAATTCTGGAATATCCAGTACTCTTTCTCTGGAACTGCATCGACGGGCAATTTCACTGTCAGCGTTGCCAAGTCCGATGTATGTCATCCGTCTTTCTTCGACGATTAACTTTTAGAATTCTGTCTCTTTGCCGACTCTCGACACCTTGGAATTCTTCAATTTCCCGGCTCAGCCCGATTTCAACAGCTTCCAACTAAATGGGAAGAAAATCAACATCAATGTTCAGACGTCTGCTTACAGTCAAATTACAAAGATTTTGACTATTTCAACGAAGAATCTTATCCAGATTTCTACCACTACACAGGTTTTTGCCTTCTTTTCCCTAATCAAAGCCTTTTCAGACTCTAACATGGAACAATTTTTCATAGAAACAAGGGAATAAAGGATTTATTGTTCTTTTTCTTTTGTTTTGTTAATTTTAGAAAGATTGAAAATCAAAAATACTACTTTGATAGAAATATAGACAACTGATCCAAGAATACCCACGATAAACAAAATACAGTCAATGGAGTACAACTGAAAGAGATTGAGACGGGTTGTGGGAAGGGTCAAATGCTCGAATTTGCCATGGTTTGCTAGTATTCTTCCCCATTTCTGGATGGTACGTCGGTACTCCTCATCCCTTCCTCTTAATACTTCAGCTACTTTCCTGGTATTCTTGACTATATCACTAAATTAATTTGCTTTTTATAATTTCGATTGCTATGCCTGTTAGGTGAGAGAATCTCCTCCAAGGCGGCGGTCAGAGAAGATTTTGAGATATTAGTCCGCTCGATCAAAATGGAAAGTCCTCGCCTCACTGAAATTGCCCTCCGATGACTAAACCGAAATAATTAAACCTGAGTTTTTTGCATTGACGTATTGGTCAGCGAAGAGGGGAATAGTAACCGCCGGTTTGCCATGGAATGCCAATTCAATCATCGAATTCATACCAGCGTGGGTAATGAAAGCGACGACACGTGGATCACCTAAAGAAATCCCTTCAAAAACGACGATTCTTACCAAGCAGGTCATTCTGCGGTATCCATTCTCGAGGGACGACATTTGGATACCGAGAGAAGTCCGTCGTATCATTATCGCATCTCTCATATTTCCAAATAAACGTCACATTGGGAAAGTTGTCAAAGGCGGATAGAATCTCTAAACGAGGTTTATTTCGTCAACAGACTGTCGACCCTCTTTCAATCTAGGCGGCATCCGACATGACTGGATAAATGTTCCAAGCGAGATGAGCACTGTTTGTGGCCTTTTGCCTAACAGTCTGTCAAATTCCTGAACATCCCTTGATTTCACTAACAGTTCCCACTTACCGGTGACAATGGCTTAGGTTTCTGAACATTTGACCCACCCACGTATTGTATCCTGGAAAATGTCTTTGTTAGTCAGAAAGTATACCCACATGTTTGTCGTAGGTCGGGGCGACTCGGTAAACTCGTTGACATTGCTCAACACTATCCCCACTTGTTTCTGGAAATTACCTGTGTTAGTCAGAAAGTATGCCCACTTTCATAACGTCTAACAGGTCCGGAAAATTGGGGTAGACCTCTCGAAAGAGGGCCGTGTAGAACTGTCGCCCGGCTGCATCTTCACGTTTCCATAACAAATGTAGGAAAAAGGTGTGAAGTCTCTCTAGAAAGTTCATCTCCTCGTCGTATATTGTAATCCACGCTAAAAAAAGAAGAAATGAATGTAAATAACAGTATTTTACGAGGTATGAAGCTGGGAAAATGAGGCAATCCAGTCAGCTCTGAATAATGGGAGACTGCGCCGAGAGCAGCTCCGATCATCGATGTTTTTATGCCCAACAGCTAAAAATAAAGAAAAATTTTGTCGAGTTCTACCTCAAATAGACCAATATCTGCCAGATGATACATCTCAGAGACTGCTAGATCAAAATTAGAATCTCTCAGGGACTGCAGAAAGTCTTTGTCTCGAAGCAAAGCTGGAAGAAGTCGTCGACTGTTTGGCCGTTTACCTTTGTAGGTCAACAAAGTGGCTTCCTTGAATCGGGCAGTAGTCTCATCATCCCAAGTATTTGTTGAAATTGGTCGACTCCAAAACTCGGTTGTCTTTATGCTGTGTTCTTTTTATTGATCCCCTTTCCGGCCCTATCACCTCATTTGGGCAATCGCCCCCGTTTTTTGAAGTGGAGACCTGTAGATGATCTTCGTGATGGATGGATGACATCGACATCCAAATGGCGTCAGAGTCTCGTCTTCTACAGGAGAAACAATGGTCTAAAAATTGAAAAGGAAAGGAAAAGTCGACGAAGCTTACCACATTGTGCCCATCGTCAGCCAATAGGTCGGCAATATTACCGAGAAAGTTGACATGACTTTGTCCTATGGCCGGATTCCATACAAGAATATTTGAACAATAAACTGTCGAAATAATAAAATAAAAATACCAAAACATGGGGAGAATGGCAGACAAATTGGGTCAAAATAAAACATAACAATCGTTAGATAAGAAGGAACAAAAAGTCGGGGAGACGCGGATAAACACGACGAGATAGAGATAAGCGAGGCCGGGGGGTGACAATACGAACTCGACTCTTCTGACCAGAGTCTAGACGCTGTGTAAATCTATTAAATTTTTAATAAACAATGTTCCAGTTCCTTGGCCTGACGATTGTTCTCCTTGTCGTTTTTTTTTGTCTATTTGATAATCCTTCTGGCGACAAGGAAAAGAAGACATTTCGTCGAAGGAAAGAGCCGGACTTCGCTGGAGTTCCATGGTCACCATAATCCTATCGGTAGCCCTCGTCTTCATAGGACAGCTACGGGACGGCTAGACAGACTTTGTCGGAACGGTGGTCGACGAAATGCTGAGGAATGTCCGAAAGAAGGAGCAGAAGAGCAGAGCAAGCCACGTTTGGCCACCAAAACTTAAAAAAAACGAGAAATTCCAATAAACTTTACTCTGTACTCCCTGTGATCTGCTGTTTGTCGACGTGCGATCTTCGCTCTCTTTGTTCATCAGGTAGATGACGGCCTGTCAGCTCGATTTGGCAAACGCTGCAAGACGGCCTCTCTCGCCGAACTGTCGACCCGCAACCCATTGACGTAAAACAGATCAACATCGCTCTCAGATAAGCAAAAAACACCGGAAAAAGCCAGGAATAGCGACCCCCGGAAAGGTGTTGTGTGGGTGGATACTTCGGGCAATTGACACCAAACTGATCGTGTTCGGCTGTCTCATCAATTGGACAACAAACAGATGACTAATAATTACCAACTTGACGATTAGACTGATCTTTTGTAAGGTCAAAATCTTTTTCTGAATGGAGGAAACCTTAGAGGTGTGGGTGAAGGAATGTTAAGAAGAAGAAGAAAACACATGGTTAGGGGGCAACTCGAGTAGACAACAAGGTGGGAGGGTCTGCGAACTTTACCCTGAAACATCCGGGATCAGTTTGGATTTTGGTCTGTCTGATGTGCATCGGGATGTCAATAGAATTAGAAGGAGTTTTCAGCCGTTTACAGCAGAAAGAGCAGCGTGACTCATTTTGAAAGGGCTGATGAGGAGGATGACAAACTCTTTCAACAAAGAGCAGAACAGTCGATCTTATAGAATTTCTAGCAAATGTCTAGGCAGACGAGAGTTATCTTGAAGCAGAGAACCGAGAGAGATGTCCCGAGTTCATTCGCACCTAGTGTCTGCCAGCTATTGTTATCCGACCAGCTGCTATTTTCTCCTCCACTATAGCATTTGCGTGGGTCTGACCACAGGAATTCCGTGGATTCCAACTTCTCTCTTATCAATCATTTCCATGTCCTCCTCCTAAAATACGAATCCCCGGAAATTCTTAAAATAATTCAAGATTTCCGCGTAATAATCAGATGATGTCAGGCAGAAATTCCAAGGATTCTTCCCTCTCCGGATGACTGTAGTCGATATTGGCTCGTTGTGTGCCCCAGTAGTTTATGTTTGTTAATATTCGTAAATCTCTGACGCAAATCCACGTTTCTCAGCGAGACACATGGGGGTAGCATCCTCATTCCAGGTCCAGTCCCTCCAGAGAAGGTCCAATTAAAAATCTAAGAGAAAGAGGAGGCATTCCGAGACATTTTCTGTTGATTCCACGAGGGTCACCAGATATTTTCTGTCCACCTCCTCTTTATTATTTTCTTTTCAACAAAAAATATCCCCCGCGTCTGCATACCAACGGAATCGAACTACTTCTTAGAATTACAATTCCGGGTCGCTGACAGGATGAGTCAAAGATCCGACGTCAATCCCTCTTCCGGGAAGGAGCTAATCAGGCCCAAAAATGGGCTTGTTAGGGTCCGGGTCGTTGGTCGACAACGTGGGTCGACCAGTACAAGCAACAACACGTGCTGTCATCAGAACATGCAAGCTTTTTGATGACACTCGGACATTCCTAATCAGTCACACTTTGAGCAGGAAATATATCGGAATATATCCATTATCAGTTCAATTCAACGTCATTTCGGGTCAAATTTCATGACGACCCCCTTGTCTGACGGATCAGCAGCTGTGCTTTTTGCATTTTCGAGGGCGTTGTTCGTCGGTGATCATGTTAGGACGAATGAGGGTGTGGCGGTGGCCTAATGTACAGACGAGGTCGCTGAGGAAGACCGCTAAGTGCAGAAAAATAAGAGGATCTGATTGGAGACAGTCGACTGAGGGAAAAAAAAGCCGAACAGGAGGTGATATGGGTGCGGCTCTCGAGGTCAAATTTCGGCAAAAGAATTCGGAAAAACACACGAAAATCGTTGAAAGCCGGTATACTGTAGTTGAGAAAGGGGCTTACCGTATGCAACTGGGATTAGCAACTGAGAATACAGAGGGAAGATGATGATATTATACAGTAATCCCTGAAACAGGGCTCCATGTAGAGGAAAGAGACGACCGTGCTCTCTTTGTCAAGTAAAAAGTCGACTTCTCTCGTGCCATCGACACTCGACCTTTCCATAATTAGCCCTGTGGCTGTTTGTGTTTCTTCCCTGTCTGGCACAGAGTTTCATTTGCCATTTATAGTGTGTTTTCTTTTCTCAATTATGACAAGACTCCTCTTCATGACGTGTAGCATGTGATGGCGGCCGGTCATCCTCGTCCTCCTCGTGCCTCGTCCCATTGGAATTCGTTTCCGGGAAAAGATCCTCTCCGCAACTGCAACAGCAGCCATCCGCTTGTGCACTTGAGAAACTTAATCTCAACCTGAAAATACCTTGAACTTCTTGAAATGCCTGGCGAGTTGACGCAACTGGCCGTTCGGCGTGACGTACTTCTGTGGTCCGGGCTTCCGGAGGTTATCGGATATCCTCGAGCTGAGGAATCTGCTCTACAGTTGCCTCAGCCACACCCGAGGCACCGCCCACTCCACTCGGGCCGCGCCTTAGTATTTAAGGGGGGCGGGCAGCCTTCGACCGCACCCAAAACCTCTGTGACTACATGGCTACATGTCTTCCACCTTGGCGATTTTCACTAGACGATTGTGCAGATCTTTATTGATCTACAACTACTATGGAATGACTAATAATATTCCATTTCTCCTCCGCTATGGAGTAAATATTCTCCGCCTCCGCTACGGAGTTCACACTGGCCATGAAAGGATGGTTGGCCGTGTGTTTCTAAACTTTGAATGATGAAGCTGTTTACGGGCCGAAGTCTTCTCACTTTACTTCTCTATACAAAGCTATTTATTCTCACCTTATGATGGGTATTTTGAAGCTTTACCTCTGCCAAATGATGATGATCTCTTCTCAACGTCGACTAATAAAACCATTTTCACTCATATCTTTTCTTATTTTCTTTTCTCGCGCGAGGGGATATTCTCATTCTTTGTCTCTTTGAGATCTCAAGGGACTCTGACAGGGTGGGATAGTTGGAACACATTGTCTGGAAGAATGAGAATTTGACAAATCACATGGGAGGGCAAACAAATTGAAAGAAAACACTAAACAGATCGCGGTCGACGAGAGGTCAAAGATAAAGTTGGATCGGAGCAGTCGCAATCTTCTTCTGTCTGATGAGACATTGTCTCCACGTTGTCTAGTTCTCGTCTTTCGTCTCTCCTTGGGCCACCTAGTCAATTTTCTCGAAAAATCCATATAATATGTGATTGGAGACATGACAGACAACAACTAAAAACCACAAGTTATAAATATCTTGTCTTGGGAAAATAGGACATGGACACCGCCCGGCATGTTCTACCAGGACAGCAGAAAGAGAAACAAAGTTCCTTTTTACTGAAATCTATTCTATAATTATCGATGTGATGTCGCCGAAGGGGTCAGGGGACCCTTTTGACATCAACAGGATCTATTTGTAACCGAAGAATTACCAGAATTAGATGACGACTGACGAAATAGACTCAGCAAAAGGGCAAACAAAAACGGGTTACACGATATTGGAATCCGGGTAACAGGTCAGATTTGAGTAGCCCGCCTATTTTGGGCGACTATCAACCTGTTCGCTTTGTGATTGATGAAGCTGCCGCGGGTCACGCATTCCACACGCGAATTTACCATCAGATCAGTTAATTTGTGTTGTAGGAGACACGAGGAAATTAGACGACACAAGGCTCAGTGACCAGAGCGAAATGTTCCATAGAAGTCGAAGGCCAAGGACAAAACTTGGAAACACTTTCCTCTAAATTGAGAAGATGACTATCGACATTCTTCAGTGGTGGTCCCACCCGAACTGGTCATCACTATGCTGTCTCTCTCTCTCTTCCTTGTCTCCTACCAAAATAGCCATGTTATGAGAAGAGGCATTTTCATTAAAAGAACTGGAAGAGATGCACCCATTCGTGGAATGTGCATTGTTTGTGTTGACCAGCTTCTTCACACAAAACGACCTTTTACAGTTTGCCATTGTGCCCCTTCGACGGACCGCACCCCGCACACCCCTCGGGGAAGAGATTCGCCCTGATCAGAGACGACTGCGTCACACAGCGACTGTTTTGACCCGTGGGAAAAGACGAGATCTATTGAACAGGTTCAAATGATGAGAAGCTACATTGAATAAAACAAGAAGAAAAATGAAATCATTCTAATTTTAGAATGAAGTCAACACCAAAAAGAAAGCAAAGGATCGAATTGGAACATGTTGGGCGACGGCGGGAGACACAGTCTTCTTTTCATCTTGATATTCGAATAAAACATGGTGTTCTTTACCTATAAATTGTTTGCCTGATTGGATGTGTTTGTACCGGTGTCGGAGTACAGATTGGGTTCAGTCTCTTCCATTTCCCATTGGCTTCTAAAAACGAGGCCCTTCCAATCGATCAAAAATCTTTTGCAGGTCTTCCCCCCTTTTCTGTTCTTTTCCCACCAAAAACGAGTTTTCGTCGTCTATTTATATCTCGTCGCCACGTGCGGGCGCCAAGCTGACTGACCCTTCTCCGATTTAGTCGAGATACCAGTCGTTATTATCTGTTTATTCTATTTTGGTTTAATGTTGTTTGTTGTCGAAAATGGTGGCCGAAGAATGTGTTACGTCGACGAGAAGACACAAGAAGGAAGTTATTGGCCGATCAAAGGGCAGGCCATGCAGAAGAGGAGCAGCCCTCATTGCTGAGTTCCCAAAAAGACAATACCATTACTTGCAAGAAGAAAAACAGGCAGACAACCCGTATTAGTCTCGACCTGTTGAGGAAAGTATATTTCTGGGTGGGGTCGTTGCGGGTAGATGCACAAATTTGGAGAGAAAAGGTCTATTATGTTCCAAGTTGTTATTTATATGGATAGATGTTATTTGTATACGGGTGGTCAGCAGATGGTATGATTTCTGAGAAAGACTTCTCTGGTCGACAGTGTTCGAACGCTAATTGATTAGGTGGGTGAGGTGGATAGCCGGCAAACAGATACAAACAAAAACAACCAAACAAAGGACAGCCTGGGAATAGATTTACCCGTTTAATTTATTCTTCTTAGCTTGTTCATCAATTCTGTCAAGCTCAAGGTATGGGGAGAGTCAATGAAAATGAAATCTCCCTCGACTTCCTCGACTCGACCCAAAGAGTCAATTCGACTCTTTCGACATAGGAAACTGTGTCGACGTCGAGATGAAGCTTGTCTCCGTGAGGAAACGCGGACAATTACAGACATCCATTTGGAGGCTTTTCCTTCCCTGCAAACTCTCCAGTGATATCTTCACCTGTAAGTATTGACTGACCAGATTGTCAGACGTGTACTACAAGTGCTGCAGAAGCCGATGGCCTTTTCTTTTCGCTGACACAGAAGCGCATATTCCTCAAGATCAATAGAACTTTTGAATTCCCGAACAGAAAGCCAGACGTTACAGTTTAGCGCATTAACAAGAAGAAGATCTCTGAACTCGAGATGGCCTGCTGAATGATGAGAGGAAAAGAGAAAGGCAGCCTGATTTGATCTGTATCGACAGATCAGTTGGAAAAGAGGTTGGCTGTTCTGTGAGCGAGGCTGATTGGCCGAAGAATTTCTTCTGTGACGACATAATTCTGTTATCGCCTGGAACACAGGTCAACCTGACAAGCCTGTAGTGGACCCGTGCAAATGGCTCGTCTCTCGATGTTCAGAAGAGGAGATTGCCTCTTTGCGAGGGCTAAAAATGGCCAAGAAATATTCTCTTTCATTATTATTCTTCTGCCAGTTCTCGGACCCTAATCCCATTGTTTATTTATCAAAGAAAACATTAAAAAATGTCTGTGCACGTGCAGCTACAGTAATTGCGAACTGGGCGCGGTTTTAACACGATCAATCCAATAAACGAAAACGTGTGACGCTCTCTAACGCAGACCTAACACTCGCTACAACAAGGAACTGACGGGGAGATCGCAGAGGTCCTGTCTGGGGATCGAGCCGAGTCGATCGAGCCATAAATCTGGGAAGACTTTGTTCTTTCGACGTCGTAATTGACAATTTTTAATGGACAAGTAATCTGGTTTATGAACAGTTGTCAAGGGCCCGTCGATGTTGGAAAAGGAACTATCCAGAGGAAAACGTCGACAGGCCAACTGTGACTCTGTCGACGACAATATGATAGCCACTCGAGCTAATTGAAAAGACTGGCGCGTGTTTCACATGCGTCTTCAATTACAAACAAGCCGTTCCCCAAAAATAGTTGTCCTAATACGGTAACGAGTCTTGCAAGCACTGGGTCATTTCATTGGAATTCCGCATTACTCACGAGGGAGAAACGAGGTACGTCATCCGCCTAGACCGGTTTTGGTTCGTGTTCGACAAATAGAAGGATATATTCAAAGACAAAAGGAGTTACAGAATCTTTGACTGATCAGTACCCGCACAAAGTGACCACGTGTGCCATAACACGAATCCAAATTGACAGGCCGCACGCGAAGGAATGCGGCAGTGGCGGACTATTTGCAGCCAGATCGGGTAGGAAAACTAATAGGGATTAGGGACAAATTGGAGACACTCATCACATTTTCTTATTAGTAACAGAAATTGCTAAAAAGGTACTGCCAGGGAGTAGTCTTGTCCATGGATCCAGTTGTAGATCATTTGAAGGGCTTCTCTCGGCTTGTCCTCCGGTACAAAATGGCCACTGCCTCTGACCGTGACAAAGTCGATATCTATAAAAATATTGATCGATAAGGTCACTCACTTCCAGTGTATTGAAGAGCAAATCCAGCCACGCTGGGTGTCTCATGAGCATATCTCCACGGCTCATTGACCCTTTCCCTCCCCTAAACTAATTATTTTTTAAAGAGGATCCCACCACAATTGTTTTATTGAGATTTGTGAGGAATTGTTCATTCATCACATGGTTGCAGACCGAGTCTACGTCGCCATTGTAGATGAGGATCTGAAGACGTCGAATCGGCTTCAGGCGATGTCTACCTTGACTCCTGCCGAGCTGATGTCCTCTATCTGCTGTGTTACATTGACGTAAATAATCCCGTATGCCTGCTCCACCGGGTCGCTGAAATCTTCTTCTCAATTCGAGGAGCCATTCACCCACCTGCAATCAGTCCATCTGGGTAACGATGACGGAATGTGTAACGCCTTTCTGACATCAGCCCTGTTCATATAAGTCTCGGTATTCCCTGTTTGAGCACAAAGAGGCAATGTCTAGAAGCAGATAATGTGATTTTCTTCCCACAAACTGTGACATTTGACGCTCGTTGGCGAGGAGGAAGGCCGACGGCTCGTCTCATCGCCTTGTCAATAAAAGTTTTCTTATTGGTGACATTGACACCATCAGGCAAATAGCACGAATTGTAAAGATTGTATGGGTCCAGGTCATTTGTTCCATCCAGTGCCTATTAGAAGTACAAAAGGAAATGGAGAACAAACCTCGAGGATGATTGGTCGACAGGTCGGATCGGAGAAGAGACCGAAAATGTCACAGACTTCGACATTCCCGTTACAGCAGGTGTTACGGATTCTGATGTAGAGTCTAATCGACGTAGATATAATCAAACTGTCACCTACTCATCTCTAATCAACCCGTGGTAATAATAAAGTGGAACCATTGTCCTATAATTTGAGGGGAAGTCCAAAGCGCCGTTGCCGATGGCCATCCCCTGCGTTGTTTACTATCGTCTCAACCATCAAAAAATACCTTGAAATTAGGAAAGTTGACTTTGTCTGCGATGAGTTTTTCCGCCAGGGTAGGTAGACTGAAATAAATTGTAATTTATTGTTATTTGAACCGACTATACGCCTCCGTAGGACTCGCCGGTAATGTAAAAGTCACGTCCCTTGTATTCTGGAAACTTTCCAAGGAAGTCAACCTGAAATGCGGAAATTTTGAAGAAGGGAAGAGGATTGACCAAAGAATTATAATTATTGAGGGCCACTTCGTCGTCATTTGTCGCTACGACGCCATCCGTCGAATAGGAATAGCCAACGCCGGCCGGCGACTCCAAGAATATCACATTGGAAAACTAAAAAAGCTGACAAATGATGGGAAAAGTTACAGTATTCCAAGCGTATGGATTGAAGTAGACTGTCTGACCAAGATCAGAGACTTTAAATGGGCCCAGCTCTTCGATCAGACCTAAAAAAGAAGAAATATTATGTCGGAAAGTAGGAATACCGCCAACAGACGAACAACCAGGGCCACCGTTGAGCCAAAGAAGAAGCGGATCAGTCGAGGGACTCCTCATCGACTCGGTCAACCTGCCCAATTAAAATGACTCTTTTTTTTCCTACCAATAATGGAACATCTTTGTCGAACTGGCTCTCAAATAGCCGGAATAACTGTTGAATGTCGGCCTAAAGTTTAGCCCGGGAAGATTTGTTACAAGATCGGGGGTGTATGCTCCCATCACCAGGGGAATCAACAACAGAAACCAGTACATTTGCCTGTAAATAGTAAAGAAATAAGGACGAAAAAGAGCAGCAATTGTAGTCAAGATACAAGTAGAAGAGACAAGGGCGTGTGCTAATCCGCTTATCAATTTATGAGCTCAGATGGTGTAAATTGAACTCGAATTCTAAGAAACGAGCAAGAAAACGGGGAAAAAAATGAACTGGAACCAGAAACATGATCTATTGGGGTTTTCTGGTTTTTTTCTATCAACTACATCATGGGGTTGTTTACTCAATTTTAAAAAGAGAATCAAGTTGTGTACATGGATATATTTCCAATGCAATTCTTTAGCAATGCAATTTATTAGGGTAGGTTTTTTTTGTGCTTTTCTGTACAAATAATTTTTGATATAAAAAATTTTTAAAATGAGATAAACGCGCGTATGTGGCGAATCCGGTGTCCTGCTTCTGCAGAAAAGTGTTAAAAAAACGTTTGCTTTGTTTCCTATTTATAGCCATTTTGTCATCTTTGACTTTTCTGCACACCCAGCGATTTATTCTTGTAACAGATACTTGCTTCGGTTGCTTCATCTTATTTGTTTAGAATGCAAAGCATTTCATCCAATTTTAGGTTTTTTTCGAGAGCAATCCATATCGTATACAATACATCTATACTAGATCAATCTATTTTGAGCCCTAATCCTATTAGGAACCATCATGAAGCTTGAAGATAACAATCCTGTAAGAGATATTTTTTGCTAGGAACTCAACTAATATCTTCATTTGTTCTAATTCAGAAATTCGATCACATTTTTAGGCAAAAGTTGAGAAGATTTCTCCGGATTCTAATGATTTATCCAAAGAAACAACTGATTCGAAGAACCGGATTGCTCCAGCTGCACCTGAACCTACTCAAGAAGTTGAACCTGAGAAATTACGAAAACTCTTTGTTGGAGGATTATATCCCAGCACCACGGATGAATCATTGCGAGAATTTTATTCACAGTTTGGTGAAATAACAGATGTGATCGTAATGCGCGACCCAGTGACCAAAAGATCGAGGGGATTTGGATTTGTATGCTTTGCTAGAAAGTCAATGGTTTGTTTTTATGTAATTAGTTTTATATAATGCAATTGCAGGTTGACGCTGCTATGGCTGTCAGACCTCATTTTATCGATGGCAAAAACATTGATGCAAAACGTGCAATACCTAGAGATGAAAAAAACCCAAGCGAAGCTAATATGTCCTCTAGCCGTTTATACATAGGTGGAATCCGCGAGGGCCATACTGAGGAAATGTTTAGGGAATATTTTCAACGGTTTGGAAATGTGATCAACGTAAGTTTCTTTTATGGATGCACATCTATGCATATTGCAGTCTGAGATCATTCGCGATAAATCTACTGGGAAGCCTCGAGGATTTGCATTTATAACTTTTGACGATTACGATGCGGTGGATCAATGTGTATTGCAAAAAAATCATACCATCAACAATCAAAATTTTGATGTCAAAAAAGGACTAAGAAAGGATGAAATGCCAAAGGTTCGTATTGATGTTTATTATTATCATATTTTTGCGTCATTTTTTTAGATTCAACACCAACGTGACAGAAATGACAGGATGGGCCGGTCGCGTGGAATGCAAAGAACAAATGATCGTGCAAGAATTTATAATGAGTGGGCTCCTCCATATGGTGGCAACTTTAGAAGTAATGATGCTGGATATAATTATGGTGATTCTGCATTTGGTTATGGTATGTTTTAGTTTTATTTTTAAAAATAATTGAAACATTTAACATCGTTTGGAAGTGCCAGACGCATTTTATTTTTTTCTTTATATAAAAAGTTTTTTTAGCGTATAATCAAGCTCCACCAAACTATAATGGAGGCGGTTTTGGATATGGTAGCTACGGCGGTGGATACGGAGAAGCACAAACGCCTTCACAACCACCATGGCAAGGACAACCAGCCGCAGATTGGCCACCAGCAACCGGTGGATGGGGACAAGGAATTCAACCTCAGCCTTGGACATCTCAAGAAAACATTGGAGGAAATTCGTCTGGTGCACAGCAGTGGGCAAATGCTCAAGGTGTTAACGCAGAACCAGGAAAAACTTATTATTATTAGTTGTTGTTTGTAATTAGGAATCAGTAATTTTAATTGTCACTATTCTAGCCGTTTTCAATAAAAATATAAACGTTGTCTTTCTGTTTATTTTTAAAAAAAATGTTTAGATAGTATTCAATTTTCTTGGGAATTTGTTCGTGAGGATGCCGTTCAGAAGTTTGAACATTTGCATTTTGGATTGTCTGTCGAATCGATTACGTATTTTTTCAAAGTTTCTGTTCGACTTTGATCGACATCGACTTTCTCGACTTGACATCGACACACATGTGTTGTGTCGAGTCAACGCACAACATTAATCTGATAAATATTCTTCCTCTGAATCTGGAAAAAAATGCTTGAAATGACCATCGCTTTACCCGAAAAACAGTATCCGGTCTGCTGCCACAGACTGCCTATTTGCGTCTGATCGCTCGATCTGCTGATTTCCGGAGTCCGTTTGACACCTCGCCGGACCGGCCGCTGACCAGCTCGGACTATAAAAGCACCGATGGCAGCGGAGCAGCACCACATCAGCATCTCCATCCAATTATGCAACATACTATCCTCTGCAGTCTCGCTGTTCTTTCAATTGCCGCATTCTTCTACGATGTCCAGGTCATTTCCTTCTAAATTCGGCCATTTATCACCGAAATATACAGGCGGCCCCAACTGCCATTGCTCTCCGGGACAGCGCCATAGATACAATTGGGGATTCTTCTAATACTCGTGTCAAACGTCAAGGAGGAGGTTGTGGTTGCTGTGGATGCGGTGAGTGGTAATTAAAAATTGGAGACATTTCTCAACACTCGAGTCACACTTTCAATAACAGAAAAACGCCACAAATGTTCATTTTTAGGTGGATGCGGATGCGGGTGTTGTTGTTGCCGGCCTTGTAAGTTTCCCTCTTACCGATTTGTCTAATATTCCCTTTTAGGTTGCTGCTGCCAACGTTGTTGTACTTGCTGTAGAACTTGCTGTTGCACTCGGTACAGTCTTTGATTTGAAAGTCGTAATTCTTCCTGTTTCAGATGCTGCACTTGTTGCCGTCCTTGCTGCTGTGGTCAGAAATACCCTTTGAGATAGAAATAGACGAGATTTTCAGGATGTGGATGCGGATGCTGCGGTTGTGGAGGAGGACGTAAGAGACGATCTCTCCAGAAGTTGGCTGTCAAGTTGGCTGAGAAGAAGAGCCTCGAGGCTGTCGCTCCCGTTACTGAAGTCGCCCCCGTTGCTGAAATCTCCCCTGTCGCTGTCTCTGCCACTTCCCACGAAGAGTCGACCGCTCCAGCCAAGAGAGAAGTCATCCAGACCCCCGTCGGCGCCATTGTCGACGTGCCCGAATGGCCCAACTCCTACGGTTATTATTAATTCTACGGTGTCTCTAATTATTAATTATTTAAAAATAAATTTAATTTAAGAGAGAAGGGGGAAAGAATGTCCTCCGTCCTCCTCCCTGTCCCATTAAGATCCCGATAAGGAGTCGCATGCTGTGCTTGAAGATTTGTGACACTCGCGTAATGTTGCCAGTTTTCCCAAAACCAAAAAAAAAGATCCTCTCAAAGGATACGGTAATCTTTTTTGCTGGTCTGGGAAGATGGACGGGCGTCAATGAGGCGTCTAATGCACAGCAAGCACCTTTGTCAGACATTTTTTGCCCATATTCGGGAGGGGGAGTAATGACAGATGACTGGCAGTTGCGGCTTCTTTTTAGAGGAGAATCTTTCTGTCACAGTCGACACATAAGATTCCAGAGGCAATTGACTCTCCTTTCCCAGCCCCATTCGTCACTGCCTCGTTTGTTGATAGCGCGTGCCTTTTGATGAGCCGCCATTACAGCCCTCCTCGCGTCCGTTGCAATTCTAGTCGAGCTGCCAGCCGACTGTCTGGGAGCTCCCATTCCCAGGACCTCCTAGCTGATAACAGCCCACGGGGGTCATGAGAAAGCGTCGACCCTTCCCTCTAATCACTTCTCGCCTATCTATCCAAACAACTTCTCTTTTCCAGTTGCTCCCTTTGTCCTCGTCGCCTTGTCGGCTCCTGTATCCCAGCCCTTTTCCTTCTTTGTGACTCACATTCTCCGTGACATTCTGCCTCGCCGCCTCCTCCAAAACCATTCCTCCCCGGTTACGGTATTTGCTTGACCCTCGCTGTTCCTAAACTGAAATTGTCGTAAAACTCGTGTTCGTCGACATAATGGTCTCATTAAGATAGCATCGACAGCAGTGGATGTTGCCTTTCCAGACGCCGATGGGACCGACGACGTCCGCCGAAGCTTACGCATTAGACAGAAAGGTGAGACTTTTTTTCGGGTAGGGCTGACATCTTCTGTCCAGGTCAAGAAACCTTTGATGGAGAAATACAGACGAAAAAGGATCAATGACTCGCTCGATTCCTTACGAGATTTTGTCTTGTTGCATGATCAACCACAGCGACAGGGAAATAAGCGACAGTTGGAGAAGGCTGACATCCTCGAAAGGACGGTCGAGTGCCTCAAGAAGATCTCCCCGGCGAAACCATACCCTCAAGGTATCCTTCCATCTTCTTCTATCGCATTGTTTAGATGTCCAAACAGCTTATGAGGAGGGGAGGAAGGAGTCTTTTAACGAGGGATTCAGCTGTGCTTCTCGTGCCATCTTTGAATATTTTGCCTTCGCCATGCCTCCACTTTCCAGCACTTTCGCCCAGCAACAATTTCAATTAGGGCTGATCAACCATTTGAGGTATTGCAGTCGATCTAACTCGATTAAAATAATTCTAGGATCGCGATGCAAAGAAACGCCAGTCAGTCATTTCTCCGTTGCCCAATTTCCCCAAAATCCAACGAGTCTTCTCCATCGCCGACAAATTCTGAATTGACGACCTCACGTAAAAGGCCATGGCAACCGTGGAACTGATTTCTTTTTAGTTTTTTTTCCGGGTACTTTTATTGTTTTGTACTATAAATTGTTCATAAATTCTTTTATTCCTTCAACTCAGCGACAGTACCCAAGGTGATCGATACGCAACATGCGTACTTTTTTTTATCTTCAAAACTTTCCATGGCAAACAAAACAAATGTCCTTTTTCTTTTTTTACAACTTTATGAATTGTTTTCTTTTCAGTTGGCATGTCATCTTCTAAATACCTTGAAATTACACAGAAATTTATACAGAGATATGCAACTACAAACACTTTCATGAAGTGTTCCAAAGCCGTAAGTTTAATTTTTCTCCAATAGCTAAAAGTTTTCTTCAGGTGCGACCTGTATCTGCAGAAGAAGGAAAAGTTCGAGTAGAATTTGAAGTTACTGAAGAACTTACTAACCCAAATGTACGTTTATTTCATGTTTTTTACTTATTTATTCAGAAAACACTTCATGGTGGATGCACCGCTACTCTAATTGATATCTGGACTACCGTTGCTTGTATGCTCTCTCCACGTGGCCCTGTCAATACTGTCTCAATCAGTTTTAACGTGGAGTAAGCTGATTTTTACACTAAAATTGAAGTTTTTTTTAGTTTTATGGCCCCGGCCAAACAAGGCGAGACTGTTATCCTTGACAGTCGCGTTCTTAGAATGGGACGTACGAAGGCCTACACTGAAGCAGCTCTCTTCCGCAAAAGTGATAACAAGATACTGGCTAAAGGATTACATGTAAAGGAAATAATTGGAGAAAAGTCGCCTTAATTAGAATACAGATTTTAAAAAATATAACAAATTTATGTAGATAAAAATTTATTACAATTTACCGGTTATTTTTTCTTCTTCTTTGGAGCCAAATCTA
This sequence comes from Oscheius sp. DF5033, assembly GCA_964036215.1. NCBI lineage: Eukaryota > Metazoa > Nematoda > Chromadorea > Rhabditida > Rhabditidae > Oscheius > Oscheius sp. DF5033. The sequence goes on along the minus strand of CAXIWN010000012.1, from coordinate 2,788,761 downwards.
AACCATCCATATATTTCTTGTCAATTCCATAGTCTGATATGAGAATATCTCCAACGGGTCCTACCTAAATCTAAATTTATAAAGTTAAACGATCAAAATCTGCCTGATTTCCTTGTATTACAAGCTGTGGTCCTTCGCAATTTACAGCTCCATCTTGTGTTGTGGCACTAGTGGCCATATTTATCTGAGGATTTAATATGTAAAAATATCAGAAAAATACCTGAATTTCTCTGCATAAACTTTTAGCATCTATACCAAATACAGCTAAATTATTCAACAGCGTTACTTTTTTATTCCCGGAACGTGTTTCAACCTGAAGATCTTAATAATTTGAATATTAAAAATAGACAAACCTTAAAACTGAGCTTTGGCATTGCTATTTTCTTTATAAGTTCTCGTCCATCAGGCATCCTTAAAACAAAGGTTTTTGTCATTTTAGTCTGAAAAAAGTTAAGCGATTATGAAAATAATTACTTGGACGGCTTGTATCAGTGTATTCCAATCCACAATATCTTTATTTGTTTTCACAAAAGATGCCAAGAGAGGATCAAGACGTATAGCACTGCCTTCTGTCAAATTCTGAAAAGATTGTATGTTTTGAAATTCCTTCGAAACTTACTTGTGTTTTTACATATTGAGTAATCAACGCACGACAGTCGGCTGATGTGAGAAGGAGGCCTTTATATACTTTGTCAACGCTATTAAAAAGACCCAGAACTGTTTCTGTGATCTAAATACAAGATGAATCAATTTATAAGATACGTACAGCATAATATTCCGTGATAGTAGGTCCCTTGGTTGGTTTGGCTGATACTTCCTCGTCATTTATTTTTTCATCTGTTACTTCGAAACTTCTTATAGCAACGTGATCCCAATAAACTTCCGCAATTAAATCAACTCCCTTTCCTTTATTGGTTATTCTTAATATAGGACCATCCGGATGTTTTTTCATCTAAAAACATTACACGAATGTTAAAAAACATACTTCGTCTAGAAAAGTCGCAAATTTCTTGTATTTCGTTTTTTTCATATCCAGTCGATGATTAGGTGGAACACATTTGAGCAAACATTGAGAGTAAAACTGTCCAACGTCCATAGGAAGATTGCCTTTTTTTGTTAGTCGATATTTTAGCGCGGCTATAAAACACCGGAAAAGCTGAAACTGTGATAGACTAATAAAATTAGTTCTTACCAAATGTTCAACGGGCTCTTCCTCTTGAGATTCTTCTTCTATATCTTTCTTCTCTTCTGTTTCACTAAGCTTTGTTGCAGCAATTCCCTCGGTTACTTCCTCTGTTTGGCTATCTTCTACAGTATCTTCGCTAATTTCTTCTGGTACTGGATAGATTTCCGATATGTCGAATAACGGAGCAAACCCTTTAGGCCCGAATTCCCTATAATAATATTTAAAATTTCTAAAAACAGCCTACCAAAGAGTATCTTTGATGACATGGATAATTTGAACACCTTTTCCTTGTAAATTTAATGAGGCCATTTCATTTGTTGACATCATTGTTGTTCCGACAGCAACTGGTTGTATTTTGCCTTGACAGTTAAGACCAATAGCTACAACCTCTCCTCTACCAAATAAGGGCAGAGGAAAACTTCTGGCTACGCCTAAAATATTTTATTTCAGTATAAATCTAAAAAAATACCTTGAAGCATAAGATCTGCACCATTTTCAAGAAATTGAAGCACTGGTTCATGCACCACGATCATTGGGTAGACGGATGGATACTTCCATAAAAAATAGACTGTCGGAACGAGGACTCCTTTCTCATCGAAATCCATCAAAAGTGGCGTTTTGTCGAAGAGATACACATTTGTTGGGACGTCTTGAAATGTAACGGCCTTTACATGTGCTACTTGCGATTTTTTATCCACCACATTTGTGTTATCTCCGGGTATTCGTGCAATAAGTTTACGTCTATAAATTATTATGCCACTCAATATTTGAATAAAATTATAATGAAATCAACTAACATATCAGAACTTCTTTGTTATATACTCAACTACTCTTAATTCAGTAGAGGAGTATTTTAGTTAACAAAACAATTAATCTCTTGTAATAATAATTTATTACCTTTTAACAGTGAGACAAAAATATTACAGAAAACAATATTGCTACAGATGTAGCTACGACAACAACTATTCACTCTCCGACTGAGAGACAAAAGAGACGCTCAAATGGCGATTAGAATTGGGGCGCGCTTGCTCATGGCGCGAATTCAAACAATAATTAAAATCGTTATGTGGGACCATAACACCTCCCCTTTTTAGATGAAAGAAATGGGGGTAAATAAAGAGAAGAATGAGCAAAAGGAAATATAGACGAACATATAAATAATTAGAACCTGAGTCTTGTCGGTGACTTTCTTGTTCGCTGGCTTCTTCGAAGTGCGGGTGGTCTTGTATCGTCTTGTTTCTCTTCTTGTGCTTGAGCGGTGTTTGGTACTGGATCCATCGTGGCCACAGGTGTACAGAAAGGCGTCGTCTCAGCTGGCGTTGTGTCATCTGGTGTCGTCTCGTCGGATGGCATGGCGGCAACAGGCGTCGTCAGATTGAGATCATCGGGAGCTTCTTTCTTCGGTGTCCTTGGAACCATCGGTGGAACTTCTTCTTGAATCTTCTTCTTGCTTGGCATCGTCATGTTGAAGGTGTGAAGTAGAGTTTGGTAATTGGAGGTTAGGAGCTCATTTTCTCGACGCTTTCTCAACTGATTTGAGTGTGCGTGGTGAGTCTTTCCTTCGACGTCGACAAGATATGTCGCGTGACCTCTAATTCCAGTAACCTTACCTTTTATCCATTGTTCCTGGTTTTGGTGATGCTTCTTGAACCAAATAGGCTCATTCAATTCAAAACTCTTTTCTTTCACACCGTGCTTTCGGTCAAATTGAGCTTTCATTTGCTCTGCGAATGCATTAGGATGATCTTTCCTCTCTGGGATAAGCAAATTCAAGGTTGTTCTGATATTTCTTCCGTAGAAAACTTCAGCTGGGGTTTTATTGTCGAGGCTGGGACAAGGCGTTGTTCTATAGGCGAACAGGAATCTGTTCAACAACGTCGAGTTTACTTTCCCTTCTCCTCCCCCTTTTAATTTTTGCAGACTTCTTTTTAGAGTATCCACAAATCTCTCCGCTTGTCCGTTACTTTGCGGATGGTATGGCGGTGTTCGAATGTGTTTTATACCATTCATTTCGCACGTAGACTGGAATTCCCTTGATGTAAATTGGGTTCCATTGTCGCTAACTAGCGTTTCTGGTAGACCTGTTCTGGAGAATACTTCCTCTAGAAGTCGAACAGTAGTAGATGATGTAATCGATTTTGTAATCAATATTTCAGGCCAATTTGAGTAGGAGTCGACGATGACGAGAAAGTAATATCCGTCAATAGGACCTGCATAATCAATATGAATTCTTTGCCAAATTCTTTGGGATTTTGGCCATGGTCGGAGGGGAACCTTGCGATCATTTTTGGCTGCCAGTTGACAGTTGTCGCAACTTCTGACATAATCTTCGATATCCGTTCCTTGTCCTGGCCAAAATACGAATTTCTTTGCCAGTTCTTTCATCCGGACCATTCCTGGATGCCCTCTGTGCAATTCCTTCATTATTTTGCAACGGATGGCAATCGGGATAGCTATTCTATCACCGAACATTATGCAGTTTTCGACTAGCGAAAATTCCTGTCTTTTCGACTCAAATGACTTATATTCTCTATCTTGTCTGAATTTTGAGAATTTAGACCAGTTTTGGGACTGTATACATTTTCCTAAACATTGGAAAAATGGGTCGTTTTTAGATGCTTCAGCTATATCTTCTGCTGTCATTGGCAATCTCCTAATTATCTCATCAAATTCTGCCACTATTTGTGTTTCGATATTAGCGATGACGATGTCTTCGTCTTCTCGAGGAAATGACGACATCAGCCGGGACAGACCATCGGCAATTCCAAATTTATCGGTCGGGACATATTCCAATGTAAAATTGTATCCTAGGAGGATAGTACCCCATCGTGACAATCTATTTGTTGTATGAGTTGGGAGTCCCTTTTTGCTACCAAAAATTGTCAACAGTGGTCGGTGGTCAGTCCTCAAAATAAACTTACGACCGTAGAGATATTTATGGAATTTTGTCACGGTTGTGACCAACGCCAAGGCTTCTTTTTCTATCTGCGAATATCTCTTTTCGGTTTCAGATAGAGCCTTTGAAACATGATGTATCGGCTTTTCTGTGCCGTCTGGGAATTTATGATAAATAACCCCACCTAATCCATAATTGCACGCATCAGCTGCGACAAGGATTGGCAATTTTGGGTTAAAATGGCATAAATTGAGATCAGATGATAATAATTGGATTAAATTTTGAAATGCTTCTCGGCATTTGTTATCCCAATTCCACTGCTGGTTCTTATGCGTCAAATTATCCAATGGCCCACGGAGTTTCTTGACTCCGGGTAAAAAATTTCCATAATATGAAATCATTCCCAAGAAAGATTTTAATTGAGCCATATCTTCGGGCTCTTTCATCGAGGTCAGTGCCTTTATTTTTACTGGATCTGGCTTTCGTCCGTTTTTATTTACAATGTATCCTAAGAAGTTTATTTCTTCTTTGAGAAACGAACATTTTTCAAGTTTTAGACGGAAACCATACTCGTCTACTCGTTGGATCAGGTCTTTCAAATTTTTGTCGTGTTCTTCACGAGTTTTTCCTGTTACCAGAATGTCATCCAGATATGTTGCTACCCCTTCCAATCCACAGACCATTTTGTTCATTAAATTTTGGAAGATTGCGGGTGCTGTTTTAATTCCAAATGGGAGACGATTATATCGGAATAAACCTCTATGGGTATTTATGACTACTAGATCTTTTGATTCATCTTCTAGTTCAATTTGGAGATATGCGTCCGAGAGGTCAATTTGGGAAAAGAATTTGCCTCCGTTCAGCGATGCGAAAATGTCATCTGCTGTTGGTAATGGATATGGATTATCCTCCAGTGACTCATTTAGTCCTGTACTAAAATCAATGCATACTCTCATTTTACCAGTTCCCTTTTTGGATACGCATACTATGGGGGCTGCCCATTTACTGTATGTCACTGGTTCTATTACTCCTAGCTCCAAAAGTCTATCTATTTCAGTCTCGACAGCTTCTCTCGCTGCATAAGCGACGGGTCTAGGCGGGCGAAATTTCGGGATCGCTCCTTTTATTAGCTTCAGATGAGCTTTTTCTTTCACACATGTGCCAAGTCCTTCTTGGAAGACATCGGGGAACTCCCTCACTAAGGATGCTTCTATTTTATTAATATGGACTTCTTTTATATATCCAAGATAATTCAAACCTATCTTGTGTTGTTCAGATTGGGACATCCAATCTAGGCCAAGGAGATTTGAACCTTTTTCCATCACGAATGCTTCTCCATGGAAATTTTCTCCATTTATTACGAAACTACACGGTAATTTTCCTTTACAAATGAAAGGTGATTTATCAGCGGTCATCAGCTTTATTGCAGCCGTCTCGAGCTTTGGCTGACCCAGTAATTTCCAGCTTGGGATGTCCAGAGTCGTGATATCCGCTCCGGTATCTGCTAAAAATTCTAGCTGTGTCCCATTTACTACAATGTTGGTATATCTGCGAACAGAATTTATGGATTGGGATTCCAATTTGTCAGGAGTTGGCTGCAGTCCAACAGATCTAACTTGAGAATCCTTCTTGTAGTGTCGGTGCTGATTTTTACTCTTTCGAGCTAAATTTGGATTTTTCTTATAGCATTCGTCTGTATTATGGCCTTGTTTTTTACAATAAGCACAGTATTTACCATTCCCTCCCTTGAAATTATGGTCGTTGGGAAAATGGCCTTTATTTTCATGTCGTTTGAATTGTGGTTTCTGTTTATTATATTGAGGTTTTGAAACCTGGTGGATTTTGTTTGAATCCTTTGAAATTAGCTCGCTTTCTCCCTTGTACATCCGGAGATTTTTCAGCTCTCTTATTATGTCCTGTAACTTTACTTTCTTATCAGGATTTTCTTTACGAACTCGGTCGGCGTAGGACAAAAGGAATGGCAGATGCTCGACGTCCTCTCTCGACTTCAACCCTACGAGAAATCTGAGAACTTTGTATCCTTCTATGTCCATTTCGCTCATTACTTTGTGGAACCGTTCATTAATTCGATCTCCGTAAGCTTGATCGCTTTCGTGAGGGGATTTATCGAATTTTTCTGACCAACAAGCGTATTGCCGTGTGAAGAGAGAAACCTGTAAATCGAATATCTCTTTCAGAATGTCAACAGTTTCCTTGAACTCGAGTTCTTTGGGTTTTTTTGGCAGAATATGGCTCTCAAATCGTTTGTACGCTTCGTCGTCCAACTTCCCAAGAAGAAGGCGTTGTTTTGAGGCGTCATCTAGACTTTGTCCGTCGATGGAGAAGATATCTTCGTAACGAGTAAACCAATCTGCAAAGGATAATTCCATTTCAATATTGAAAGAGAATTTTGGTATCCTTTTTTCCAAATCACTCATAAGTCGAACTGTATGGGCTACCGTTGGCTCTGTGACCTGTGGTGGCGAGTTCTCCAATGCTTTGAACCTTTCTCCGTGCTGGACTAACAACTCTTGCATTGTCCTTTGAGTTTCTTGCATCATTTGCATCAGTTTCACGAGAGGATCTTGTTCTCCTTCGTTTTTCAACATTTTTTCAGAGTAATATGATCTTTATCTTTATATAAATGATCAGGAGGAGCACTTTATTAGCTAATTTATTATTAGAATCGTATTTATACCAGATCTTTTAGCTCGTAAGCGTTTAAGAATTCTTGGTACCTTTTTCAGGATCTTTTGAATTTTTATACTCTGCCAGCTATTCTAGTAACAACTGGACTTCTAAGTATCCCAATTAGAATTTTGCCTGCCTTGGTTGAAACCAAATTTACTTTCAAGGTCTTATAGCAACCCAATAGTTGATCCAAATGTAGATTCTTCTTATTCGTGGTCGCCAATTTGTTATATACTCAACTACTCTTAATTCAGTAGAGGAGTATTTTAGTTAACAAAACAATTAATCTCTTGTAATAATAATTTATTACCTTTTAACAGTGAGACAAAAATATTACAGAAAACAATATTGCTACAGATGTAGCTACGACAACAACTATTCACTCTCCGACTGAGAGACAAAAGAGACGCTCAAATGGCGATTAGAATTGGGGCGCGCTTGCTCATGGCGCGAATTCAAACAATAATTAAAATCGTTATGTGGGACCATAACACTTTCTTAAT